>OY728165.1:2022294627-2022981948 GCA_963277665.1 Viscum album
TCTGCCAAATTACATAACCAAATGCACAGTTGTTATAGGGTTTCCACCAATCATTCACCAACCATGCTCCTATGATGAAATTATAAAATTATTAAAAAAAAGCATGTTTGGCCTAAAATTCAAGTACAATATTAAAAATAATTAAATTAATAATATAATAAAAGAAAATAAGGCCATGGTGTGACATCTGCACTTAAATCAATTTAGTGGGAGATTTCTTTTATACTTGTCTTTCCCTATTTTCTTATTCTTTCATATAAAATCCCTAACATTCTTATGGATTTCATCACTTTCATCACCATACTCTATGAAACTAAAGGACTCAACTTCCTCTACTTTAATTTTCATTTTATTCATGGATTTGAAATCCATCTATGTTGTACATCTAAATCTCTTAGGTAGTACTGAGTGACCACAAACATACATTTATGTTTATAATAGATTTTTATAGTTTTCAGTGTTTATATTTTATAAATTTTTAAAAAGGAGGTTACAAAGCAAACTGAGCGCTCAAGAAGGCCATGAAAAACCTTTTTAGATCCCCCCACGTGATGGTTCCATTAGCTACCTGGTGGGTACCACCAGATGGTCGATTCCACCCATAAGGAGATAAAGTAGGCATTATAGAGGTTCCCACAAGCCTTAACTTGACACAAACAGATCTCTAAGCCCCTCAAAGGTTCAATAATGATCCAAAACCTATCATAGGCTATAAATGAACCTATAGGGGTCCTTGTATGGTACTAGTTACATTGAATTTAAATTCTAGAGCCAAATTGTGCCAAATTTCTTTCTTCATGCACTCTATTACGATTTTATCACGTTCTCTCATCTCTTTATCATTCTATCTTGCCAGATAATTTTGAGTGTGATTCATTGAGATTGCATATATCAAGTATTATTTTTTCTTTTCATGGGTGCTCATTACTATTGAGAGTGAGGGGGATACAAGATCAATACCTTGGAATTGATGGATTGGGTGCTCACTTCCACTGAGTGTGAGGGGATAAGTTATCACTACCTTTAAAGTGAGGGTGATTAGGTTATATCCACAACTATTAAAATAATAGTTTTTTATTTGGTATTCTTGGTACTAACCACTAAAAATAGACTATCTTAATTTTTGTAACAGGTTCCATTGCTACAACTGCTAAAAATCAAGGGTTCGTGTTTTATAACTACTCTCTTCTTTATTTCACACTTCAGTATAATTTATTACTTAAAATTTTCACTTTATACAACATAGAAGATCTAGAGGTATAGTGTATTTGGGACTTCATAACATTACACAACAACTTAAAACTTTAAATACACATATTTATTGAAAACTTCTTTTACAAGACCACAACATTCATTTGTACTTAGCATTGCATGAGATAACCTAAGGACATGCATGAGAAAAGGGTGAACTATAAAGTATAGTAAGGTATTAAACAAGGAATAACATGAAGAATATGATATATTTTAGGAAATAGGCATATAAATGGATCATAAGAGAAACATGATCATAAAGGAATTATATATCATGATTATCATAACATGGAAATGTGGCAACAACATTTAACATGATATCAGCATGATCCAAGGCTCATTGCACATGAATCATGGGAAAACCCTCATTTCACTTTAATTAGCATGATTAAAAACTCATTAAACTTAAATTATCATGAATAAACCCTCATTTCACATGGCATATCATGATATTATTCTTTTCCCAATGCTTTGGAGCGCAATCAGGGTGCACCCTTTATAAACATTTCATTTCATGCATAACTGTGACACATGAATCATACAACATGGATTCATTAAACACCTTAATTTATTCTATGAATAAGAGATGTGGAATACATAAATATAAGTCCTCAATTAATAAGTACATGTGCATAAAGGTGAATACCCATGATAGAGAAATGGCTATGGTATTCACTTACACAGTGATTTTGGCATGGAAAAGATTGGCGTAACTTTGGAAGCATAATGATGTCAAATAGAAATCGTAAAATGGGTTGATGGGAAAGAAAGAGGTATCTCATAATTTATACACTAAATAGATAGTAAGGGGGTAATGGAACATAATATCCCAGCATATTTAATGTAATTTAGATGTATAATATAAAATAATTACTTGACTGTAAATGAGAAGAGAAAAATTCCTTACAGAATTTCGGCATGGTAACGTGTGTACATGGGAGGTATTAATGAGAGAGAAACAGGTCTCTCATCATTAAAAAATAAGTAGGGAAGTATGGGGGAGGTTAAAAATAATACCACAATATTTTTAATTGAAATAAAGGGAATAACATTGTAAGGAAACTTGGACATAAATAAGGAAAGAAGGAAAGTGAGGATCCCTTACTTGATGTGTGATCCTAAAGGCTTGGGAGAGGCTTGAGAGAGGCCTCTTGGGATATTTTTGCACCTTGGGAGGATTGTAGAGAATGGATGGCAGAGTTTGGTTGAGCTCCAAATTTTTTGAGTGAAGAGTAATGAGATATTGAATGGGTTTATATAGGAAGGGAGATATAATTCTTTATTATTTAGGTTTTGGACACTACACATTAAACTAATCAAAACCACAAACAATACCATGGTTTTTCTCCATGTTCTTTTCCAATAGTGGATTTTAAAACAATATTTTATATGTCCAATGGATGAACTTATTAAAATATTAGGCTTGATTATGTGGAGGTGAGTCACACTCTCAAGGAAATCATTTTAAAAAAGTTAAAATATTTTATAAGTCTTGGAGGGTCCACTAAGGCACCATAAAATTAATAAAAAAATATAAAATCACATTATTTTTAAAAATAAAACATATATTTTCTGAACATACTATTTATAGTATTTTATTACATTACTATTTTGTCATTATGATGTCATAAAACACATTATATATTTAAACGGTATTTAATTTTTTCCTAAAAAATTGATTGTCCCAGAAAATTATGAGAAATTCAACATCAGAAAATTTCGACATCTTGAATCCAAAAATAATATTTATTTTATCTAAATAAATTTCTTAATATTTTAATTTTCACTTTTAAAATAAAAATCTACATATATCGAAAATTCATGGGTTTTGGAAAAAACAACTTTCAAACCTTAATAAAAATTACAATTGTATTCAAAAAATTATACGATTATTTATATTTAATAAAAATTAATTTAGTAATAATATTTTATTAAAATATTATTTAATTATAAGATTAATTAATTCATCAAAATATATTTACTAATTGAATATTAACTAAAAATACCATTTGTGCTATAAAAACCATTTACAAAGTAACAATAATAAAATGAATGTATATTCATTATTCAAAAAATAATGAACATAATCATAGTGCTAGGGTATTGTTACATAACCCCTTATAACACCCACATAAGACCTAAGGGTAAGGTGTGCGATGGTGACATATTCTTTGGGTGGCTCCGATAACATCGCTCGAGTGGTAATCTCTATCAACATCCACTTCTCCCATAGGCGATTCCATTCAAGCTTAATGTGTTGAAGATCAGCTTGGGATTGGTTAATATTGAAGCCCAATTACACTACCTCCTTTCTGAGCTCTGACATATGGGCTTCATATAGATCATTTCTACTGGATGAGGCCATCGCTTCCTTTGTCTGAGTAAGTTGGATTTTTTAAATCCCTTTATTTCTACTAATAATGTAATCACTGTTCAAAATATATATTAGAAATGGTAACAATTAATAATGGTATTTTAAAATACAAAAACATTAAACCAAGGAGTTTTATATGTCTTATATAACCATTTTAAATAATTGGACAATTATTCAAATCAATAGTAATTTTCATTAATAAAAGTTTGGGTCATTACAATATTCCCCCCTTAAGAAATTTGACCCTCAAAATTTTCTTTTCCCACACTAAAAACGATGAAGGTAACTCAGCTTCATTACTTCCTCTGATTCTCACATTGCATCTGCAAACTTGTGGTTTTTCCACAACAACTTGACGAGGGGAATTATATTATTTCATAGAACTTTTTCTCTATGATCTAAGAGCTTAACCAGTTTCTCTCCATAGGAGAGTCCATTCTCCAATGGTACCACTTCTATATTGAGTACATGTGATGGGTTTGGTATGTACTTCTTGAAGAGTGATACATGGAATACATCATGTACATCAGACATGTTCGGTGGGAGTGTTACTTCATATTCCACTACTCCAATGCGATCAAGGATCTCAAAGGGACGATGTACCCTGGACTAAGATTTCCCTTCTTCCCAAATCTCATAACTCTATTCCATGGGGATATGAGAAGGAATACCATGTCTCAAACATCAAACTCTATGTCTCAACGATGATTATCATCATAGATCTTTTGTCGACTCTCAGCAGCTTTAATGTGCCGCTGGATGGTCTTAACCTTCTTCACCATTTCTTCGACCATTTCTGGACCTAGGATTTTTCACTCCCCAAATTCATCCCAACATATCAATTTTATGAACCTCTTCTCATAAATGGCTTCATAAGGATCCATTTGGATGCTTAAGTGGAAACTGTTATTGTAAGATAAATCAACCAGAGGAATATGATGATCCCATCCTCCTATGAAGTCCACTGAGCATTCTCTCAACATATCCTCAAGGGTTTGGATATTCTACTCAGATTGTCCATCAATTTTAGGATGATAAGACATACTAAAGTTCAGCTCAGTATTCTGAACATGTTAGAGACTCTTCCAGAACTAAGATGTTTATCTTGGATCTTGATCGGATATATTCGATAGTGGTACTCCGTGCAACCTTACGACGTCTCTAATGTATATACATGCCAGGTGATCCAATGGGAAATTATCCTTAATTGCAATGAAGTGTGAAGTCTTTGTAAGAATATCCACAAAAACCCAGATAACATTGTTTCCTTTGGATTTCTTCGGAAGCCCAGTGACAAATTTCCTGGTGATGTTTTCCCATTTCCATGTTGGTATGGGTAATGGTTGCATCATCCCCTTAGAATTCTGCCTCTCATCCTTCACTTGCTAAAATACCAAGAAAATTGATGTATACTCAATGATCTCCTTTTTCATGTTATCCCACCAATAATTCTCTCATAGATCTTGATACATCTTTGTGTTTCCTGGGTGAATGGATAAATTCGAACTATTTTCATCATCCAAAAGCTATTTCTTTAACTCTGGACATGATGTAGCACATAGTATTGACCCAAATCTAACAATTCCTTCTTCATTAACATTGAACTCTGAGGATTTCCCTTTTCTGATAGTTTCCACTTTTTTCTAAATTTCCACATCATCCTTTTGAGAATTATATAACCTTTCCAAAAGAGACAGTTGACCAATAATTTGTGAAAGGATTGATGATGTTCACTTATTTATGATTCCTATGTCCATCTTCATTAAATCTTTGAATATTGGATCCTTTTCAATTCTCATAAATGATAGAATTTTTGGGTATTTTCTAGTTAGAAAATTCGCCACATTGTTCACATTCCTAGGGTGGTAATGGATTGAGCAGTCATGTCTTTGATAAGCTCTAACCATCCTTGTTGGTGCATATTTAACTATTTCTGTGTGAATATATACTTCAGGCTTTTGTGATATGTATATATTTCACACTTCTCCCCAAAAAGGTAATGCTGCCAAATTTGTAAGTGAGGATTACTACATCCAACTGTAGTTAATTTGTTGGATAGTTTTTCTCATGAAAATTCAATTTACTTGAAGTATAAGCAATGAATTTGTTATTTTGCATCAACACGTAGCCTAGACTAGTCTTAAAAGCATCACTAAATACCAAAAAAAGTTCTCCACTTGTGGGTAGTGTGAGCACAAGCGTAGTAATAAGCCTTATTTTCAAATCCATGAAGCTATCTTTGCATTCATCACTCCAAGAAAACCTTAATCCCTTTCGAGTTTTCTTGGTAAGAGGGTTGGACAATCCTGATAAATTTATCACAAATCAGAGATAATATCTAGCTAACCCCAAGAATCTACGAATATCCATCACCAATGTAGTCCTCATCCATCCCTCAATTGTAGATTTCATGGAGGGATCCACAGATATCCCATTACTTTTGATGATATGACCCAAGAATGGGACCTCATTCAACTAGAACTCACACTTAATATACTTTTCATAGAGATTATCCTTTTTCAATGTCTCTAGTACAGTGCTTAGATTCTCCTCATGATCCTTCTTGGTTTTGGTGTATATTATAATATAATCTATACACACTACCACAAATGTTTTTAGGAAATCCTTAAGGAATCTATTATTCATGTCCATGAATATTTCTGGGGAATTAGTGAGTCTGAAAGGCATTACTATGAATTCATAGTGCTCGTACCTTGTACGAAAAGAAGTCTTGGGGATATCCTCATTCTTCACCTTTCATAATATCTCGACCGAAAATCAACCTTGGAGAAGTATTGTGCTCCACATAGCTGATCAAACAAGTCATCAATTCCGGGAAGAGGATACTTGTTATTTATCATGATTTTTTTGAGATCATGATAATCAATGCAAAGGCACATTGACCCATCCTTCTTATTAATGATGTGGACTGGTGCACCCCATGGTGAATCACTTGGGTGTATAAACCCTTTATCCAGATTTTCCTATCGTTTTATTGAGCTCCTCAAGCTGCAAAACAACCATTATATACAGAGTCTTGGATATTAGAAACTCCCTAGTTATAATATCAATTTATAATTCAACATCTCTTCTAGGAGGAAGACCAGACAATTCTTGAGGAAACACTTCAGCAAATTCCCTCACAATAGGCATGTATTCAAGGATGGTTGCTTCCTTAGAATCAATCATCTGAGAAAGATATGAATTCTCATAGGGAAGTAATATCCACTCTTTAGATTACTGTGCAAAAGAAGATTCATCATTTTCCTTGACTTTTACCGAATCGGGGGTTGATTCACCATATGGAGATTGATTCCCCTATCATGGAAATTAATTTTGGCTCTATATAAGGAAAGCTAATACATGCTAAGAATTGTATCAAATTCTACTAGGGGGAGTATTATGAGGTTCTTTGTGAAGTTAAATCCACAAATTATGATAGGGGAGGAGTTATATTCATGGGATGCAATGATTTTCCTATTTTCCATTCTCACTGACATCTTTACTTCCATGATTTGTGGTGGTGTTGGGATTGTTTTACTAAACTTTAGAGATATAAAAGAATGCATAGAACCAAAATCAAAAATTACATTCTGTATTCTTGAATGAATAACTAGTCTACCTGTCACCACTTCATTTTTGGGATTTGTTTCAGTGGTAGTGATGAAAACAACTCGCCCTTTCTACCTTGGAAGTTGTTGGTTGGCTCTGAAAACCATTGGATTAGGGAATTGGTTTGAAAAGTTACCTATTTCTTTGCATTTTAATAAATAAATGATGTGTTGAGGGTCAAACGGAGTGTTCCTCTACTCTATCACAATATCTAGTTTTTCATGTCGGTAGTTAATGGCTAGGTTCCATTCTCTTCCACACCTAAAGCATTTCCTCGTCCCCTTAAGGCAATTTTTGGGGTCCTTTTTTCTGCACCTTTGGCAAGTGGGGTGCTGTAATTTCTCAGCACTATTGGATTTATCCATTGGACCACCAGAATTAATGTTCACCTTATTATTATTATCCCCATGATACCCCTAATTTTTGTCGATCTTCATTTGGACATTGAGGGCACATCAAACAATTTTCTCATAGCTATCGAAGTCACGGATTGTCAAGGCTTTCCATAGGCTAGGTTTTATCTCACCAAAGAAGTGGTCAACCTTGAATTTGTGGGTAATGAAAAAGCCAGAGGCATATCATGAAAGCCTTGTGATGTTTGGCTTGTATGCTCTAATGGATTTGTAGTATTATTTGCTTGAGGGAAAGAAAGTCCCTTTCCATCTTTAGTCGGAGGGTGAGAGGAAAATATTTGTCAAAAAACATTTTCTGAATATCCTTCCATTACAACACCTCGATCTCTTCCTCAGGCTTCATATTTTTGATAAATTTCCACTAATGATCAGTTTCACCCTCCATATGATAAGCATCCAGATGAATTTTCTCTTGTTAAAAACATTTAATGATGGAGAAGACCTTTTTAATGGATTTGATCCATTTTTCTATGATTGAGGGATCATACGATCTATAAAAAGTAGAAGGCCTTTGTCTCATAAAACGCTTTATTACGGCTTGTTCTTTCTGGGGGGGGGGGGGGGGGGGGTTGGACGATCCTCTTGACTCAAGTTTCTATTCAAAACATGAGTTAACTAAGAGAGTATCATGATAAAGTTTGTGATTCCCACTCCTATAGGATTCGACATCTCATTAGAATAGTCATCACATTGATCATCACATAGGTTGTTGGCTCAAGTACTCCTATTACTGGACATTTGATGGAATAAAAGGAAAGTTAGTGGTAACACATAAAGGGTAATCCAAAGAAAAAAATTGATAACTTATAAATTACATTTATATCTTGAACATATGAATTCATAGGCTTGATTCTATGTTATCTATGATCTACTTCCCAACATATACTCTTAGGGGAATTTTTTTTATTCCCTTAATAATGGTTCATACTAAGCTTATGAATTTACCAAAGCATATCCCCTGGGAGTGTCGTAACCAAGAGTACAATATGGCCTATTTTCAAGCACCAATTTTCATTCAATTCTTGCTCAAAGTGGTGTTTTCGGGTTTTACCCCTAGATACATATGTACCAGAGCCACCTATACTTGTTCGTATCCAGACAGAGATAAATTTTCTTGATATACCACTTACTCTATACTCACCAAAATTTAGGGATGTTTTTATTATACTTAGTCTTATCCCTAAGGCATTAACTAGGGATTTATAATTCTAATCCCAAAAATAACTAAACCAATCCTTTGATAACAACTCTAACAACCCTGCTCTTTATTTTACACTTAAAAATAATGTATTACTTGAAATTTTCACTTGATAAAACATAGAATACGAATAGGTCTAGTGTATTTGTGGATTAGGAAGATTATATAACAACTTCAAAAATGAAATACACATCTTTATTGAAAACTACTTTTACATTACCATAACATTCATTCGAACTTAGCATTGCATGGGATAACCTGAGGACATGCATAAGAAAAGGGTTATCTCTAAAGCACAATAATGGGGTAAAAAAGGCATAACATGAAAAATACAGTACATTTTAGGCAAAATTAATATCAATAGATCATAAGAGAAACATGAACATAAAGACATGATATAGCATGATTATCATAACATGGAAATGTGTCAGCAACATTTAACACTATATTAGCATGAGCCTAGGCTCATTGCTCATGGAGAAAGAGTAAACCCTAATTGAACATGAATTATCATGAGTAAACCCTAATTTCACTTAAAATATCTTGATTAAACACTCATTACACATGGCGTATCATGATATTATTTTGTATCCAATGCATTGGAAAGCTATCAGGGTGCACCCTTTATAAACATTTCATTTCATGCATAAGTGTTCCACATGGATAATATAACATGGATTCATTATATATCATAATTTAACCCAAGAATAAGAGACGTGGAATACATAAATGTATGTCCCAAATCAAGAAGTACAGGTGCAAAAAGGTGAATACCCTTCATAGACAAATGGGTATGATATTCACTAACTCGATGAATTTGGCATGGGAAATTTTGGTGTAACTTCAGCACCATAACGACATCAAATTGAAATCATAAAATGGGTTGGTGAGAGATAAAGGGGTATCTCATCATTTATACATGAAATGTACAGTAATGGGGTCATGGAACATAATATCCCAATATATGTAATGGAATTTAGAAGTATAATATAAAATAATTGCTTGAATGTAAATGAGAAGATGGAAATTCCTTACGGAATTTCGTCATGGTAATGGGTGTACATGGGAGGAATTAATGAGATAGAAAGAGGTATATAATCATTCAAATGTAAGTCGATAAGTACGAGGGAGGTGATAAATTACAGCCCAACATTTTTAATTGAAAATAAAAGGTCATAACATTATAATGAAACTTGGACATAAATAATAAAGGAAGGAACGTGAGGATTTCTTACTTGGATGTTTGACCCCAACGGCTTGGGAGAGGCTTGATAGAGGATTCTTGGGAGATTGGGGAACCTTGGGAGGATTCTAGAGATAAGAGGACAGAGTTTGGTCAAGTTCCAATGGTTTTGAGTGATGGGTAATGGGAGATTGTGTGGGTTTATATAAGAAATGAGAGGGAATTCTTTAATATTTAGGTTTTGGCCACAATACATTAAACTAATCAAAACCAAAAACCATCCCATTATTTTGGCCCATGTTTTTTGAAAAGTTGTATTGGAAAAAATATTTTATAAGGAAAATGGCATTAATTATTAAAATATTCAGCTTTCTTATGTGGAGGTGAGTCACAATCTCAATAAAATCATTTTATAAAGTTAAAATATTTTATTAGTCAATGATAGTCCACTAGGGCACCATAAAATTAATAAAAAAAAATATAAAATCACATTTTTTAAAGAGAAAAAATATATTGGCCGAATATAATTTTTATAGTATTTTATTACACCACTATTAGGTCATTATTATGTCACAAAACACATTATATATTTAAACAGTATTTAATTTTTAACCAAAAATTTGACTGTCTCAAAAAATTATGAAAAATTCACTGTTAGATAATTTTGGCTTCCTGAATTCAAAAATAATATTAATTTTATCTAAATAAATTTCAAAATATTTTAATTTTCAATTTTAATATAAAAACCAACATATATAAAAAATTCACAGGTTTTGACAAAAACAGATTCCAAACCTTAATAAAAATTACATTTGTATTCATAAAAATTATACGATAATTTATATTTATAAAAATTAATTTAGTAATAATATTTTATTAAAATATTATTTATTTCAAAAACTCATTAATTCATCAAAATAGATTTCTAAATTGAATATTAACTAAAAATACTATTTGTGCTTTAAAAACCATTTACAAAGTAACAATAATAAAATGAGTGTATATTATTTATACCAAAATAATTCACATAATCATAGTGCTAGGGTTTTGTTACATAACCCCTTATAACACAATCATAAGACCTAAGGGTATGGTGGGCGATGGTGACAGAGTCTTGGGGTGGCTTGAATAACAACGTTCGGGTGGTAATCTCTATCAACTTCCACTTCTCCTGTAGGTGATTATGTTCAATATTAACATGTTAAATTTCAGCTTTGTCTTTGTCAAGAGAGTAACATAGTGATGCTACCTCTTTTCCAAGCTTCAAAAAATGGGCTTCATATGGAGAAATTATACTGGATGAGGTTATCACTTCCTTTTTCCGAGTAAATTAGATTTGTTAATGCCCTATATTTATACTAATCATGTTATCATTGTTCAATAGATATATTAGCAATGGTAAAAATTCTTAATGGTATTTTAAAATCCAAAAACATAAAACCAAGGATGTGAATATGCCTTATATAACCATTTTACATAATAAGACATTTTATCAGATCAAGAAGAATTTTTATTAATAAAATTTTGGGTCATTATTAGTTTCTTCCTATAACCATTGAAAAGTAGGGTTTAAAAAAATATCTCAAGGTTTCTTGAGGAGAGAATATGTATGAATCCATTTTTGGATTATTTCCAAAATGATTTACCATTTTTTATGTTTTTTATTTTAAATTTATATTTCCTCTTTGTTTAACTCTTATAATTTTAGTTATCTCTTTAATTGTTTTAATTTCATCTCATTTATTTTTAAATTTCTAATAAGTTTTTAAAAGGTAGTTCACCCCCCCTCTCCATCTTTACTCAAAACAAAAATTGGTATCATATAAAACCTTGATTTTAAAACCATAACTAGTTACAAGGAACAATCAATTAAGGATTTCCACTACCTCTAATACTCAAGGTGCTCTAGAAGGAATATTTATGGTAAGATACCCTTATTTTGATGGAACTAATTACAGTTATTGAGAAAATAATGTCTACTCACTGGTAGAAATGGAGGATTTCCTGAAACTTTTATACCAATGATTTGAACAAACCATTGGTACACTATTTTTACATCAACCTTTCCCAACGATTTAAACAAAACATTGGTATATTGTTTTTAGAATCAACCTTTCCCAATGGTTTGAGTAAACCATTGGGAAGGATTTTTTTTATAATGTATACCAATGGTTTTTTAATACTTTTGGTAAAGAATAGATTTCCCAACGGTTTTTTAAAACCGTTGGGAAAGGTTTCTCTGTAATACATAGGAGATCCAGATCCCCCATCCATGTGATTGCAGGCCTAAACTAACTCTCTACTGAAGCTCTCTCTTTACCCTAGGCTGCAAAACTGCTTCCACCTGATAGATCCATCTTCAATCAAGAAATGTTTTAGTTATATACTTCAAATCAGTAATTTATACCTTAGTTTTAATGTTCTAGATTTTTTTTATTTTCTATTTTGATTTGGCCTAAACCAGAGGTCTGTGTGGTCTGTGGCATGGTATACCAAATAAGTGAACTTTGATTTGTTTTTAGTTTTTGTTCTACACTTCAAGTGTCATGATTGTGTGAATCGAGTTTATTTGAAGTCTTCATATCCACTACTTCTACATAGAGTTAGTGAACAATATGAACTAATGGCGGTGCTGGTGAGATGTATCCCCACTCAAAGATGGTAAAGGGTTTTTTAGTCACATTGTCTCGAGGTGGGTAATGGATATAAGTATGGTCTATGTGAAGGTATTGGGGACAGTTGGGATAGTGGTGTAGGTGGTTTTCCAATTTTTTTAGTGGGATGATATCGTAGTTTCTATGGATTTTAGTTCAGTTGAAAATTGGAATTGTATATTGTATTTATAGTTTTTGGTCAAGGAATAATGGAAGGATAATGATATTATGGATGAATTGGATATTGGTTGGGAAATGGATTAGAATTGTGATGTTGGTGGTATTGGGTATAGGTACTTTTCCTGGTATTATATGGGTATTTCCTCCACTAAACACCCCCACACCCACCCCCTGGACACCCCCTGGACACCCCCCCACCCCATTGGACACCCCCACCCCCTTAATATCCCACACCCCCAGACACCCCCCCAGACACCCCCACCCCCTGGACACCCCCACCCCTTGGACACCCCCACCCCTGGCGTACCTAATTAGACCCTTCCCCTCCCAGTGACATACCAACTATACCACATTCTGATCTTGGTGTGTCGTTAGGGATGCACGGGATATTTAGGCCTCCCATGTTTTCACCACCCTTTACATCTGAGTCTCGTCACCCATATTTACCATATCCGTTGATGATTACCACTCCCCATCCAACATTCAGGAAACCATCGATGCCATATTCTTTTACTTCTACTTCCTTCTCTCCAATCTTAGATATTACATCTTCTTTGACTCCTGCTCCAACAAAGTTTGTCCCTGTGGAACATACACTAGGACCCACTCCACTTGTACTGGGTGTTCCTTTAGTTTCTGTGGATCTAGCGGTGCCCATTGATTAGTCTGCCACAGGTATATTTATTGAACCCTAACAAAATTTTATTCATTTATTTATTTTCATTATAACATGTATTGATAAAATATTGGTTTTCTTTCATAACAGATACATCTACTAGTAAGAGGTGGGGACAGTGTCATATACACATGCAAGCAGTGTAGAAATTCCGCACATAGTTAAGGTTTGAATACAATGAATACAATAAAATGATTGAAAAATGGGGCAGAAATGTCGGAGTTTTTTTGGCGATGCTTACCAAATACTCCGACATCATTCTTGTCAGCCCTCTCTCGTAGAGATTGTTACCAAATAAAGTCAAGTATAATTCTTAGTGTAACATATGGGTTAAAAAATATGTTGTATTTAATAAAATATATTATTTTTATATTTATATAAATTAACATTTTGGTGTCAACTTCAGATTAATTTACCTGATGGTGAGGGTGAATTTCCATCATGTCTAAAGGATTTAAGTGAGATTTGGGTACCCTATAAGCATGGGTTGTATATTTTCTGGCATTATAGAGTTGGAACAATGTTAGAGGTGGTGCCTGTCATGAATGATTGTCCAATAGAACAGTATCAACAGATGATTATTCATTATATGACTATCCAATTTAAGGTATTAATCACATTTGAGGTATTTAAATAAAACTTTTCATGTTTTACATTAATACTATCTTTTTTATTATTGAATTTTATTTAGAAAACATCGAGAAGAAATAAAAAAACATCGATGATAAAAAATACCTCCTCACATTGGGACGTACTATGATGTTAGATCATGAGAGGAAGCGGGTATGATAGTTATTTATAATTTTTTTTACGACTTGCACTTTCTATTATTTCTTCCATAATTTATTAGATTGATAAAGTTTTCATATAATTTTAGTTATGAAATTAATTATTGGAAACCTATTATAAATTATGGTTTCCTATATTCAATGACATTATAGAGGCAAACATTGAAAATTGAAGGATGTGTGCCTTGAGAAAAACTGTTTTTCTTGAGTAGAAAGAATAAAGATTGAAGTGTGGTTAACGAACCGACTCAACAACAGATTGTAAGTTTTACTTTTTTGATTTCAAATTTTAATATCTATTTTGTAACTTAATAATATATTTATATTTGTAATAGGATGCTTTACAGGTCCTTGATTCCCAAGAACCTGAAAATTTTAGGCCAAATGATCACTTACATCAGGCGTTGGGAGATGAGTACCCTGGAAGAGTACGCTACCGAACTGGGAAGAGTATAATCCCAATGAGGTATTGGACCTCATTAGGTAAGAGTTGTAGTACCACCATGTTTCATTAGGTTAAGGTACAGGTAGAACAGGCTGAAAAAAGGGCCACAGATATGGCAGAATACTCTGGTAGGGAGAACATTGTATTTATGAAACTAATAAAAGTTTTATGTACAAATCTTCCACCAGAGGATAGCACATATCGTGATGAATATATGTCATTGATGTGTTCTATATATGGTGAACCAGGTGTTTTTTCTAATGGTGGTCGATACGATGTCATTCTTGGTGATGACGATGGCAAGGAGGAGGCTGATGTGGAGGAGGAGGGTGAGGAGGACGCCAAGGCGGAGGAGGGAAAAGAGGAGTTCGAGGTGGAGAAGGGTGAGGAGGATGTCGAGGTGGAGTATGAGGGTGATGAGGAGGGCGTTGATGAGGGTGGAGATGATTTTGGGGATTCCTATGAGGATGGGGGGAGAGGCTGATGGTGTCGGTGACAATAGTGATGGTGATGAGGGACATATTCATCTGTTATATTTTTTACTGATATTACTCGATTTTAATGTTTGATGATTTGTTGTGCCAGAATATATATGTGATTAGGTAGGTCACATTTATTTATTTATTTATCTATAAATAATAAAACTTGACTTGATGATTTGCTGTGACTGAATATATGGGTGCCTGATTCACTCCTCCCCTGCACACCCCACCCCCTTAGATAGCCCCCACCCCCTGGACCCCCTATGGACACCCCCACCCCCTGGAAACCCCAAAATCGTAGACACCACCCCACCCCCTGGACACCCCCACGCCTTGGACAACCCCCACACTCCCATGGACAGTCTCCCCCCCACACCACCGGGACACCCCCACCCCATAGACACCCCACCCCCTAGACACCCCCACCCCCTAGACACCCCACCCCCTTGGAAAGCACCCAAGACCCCTCATAGACACCCCCACCCCTCATAGACACCCCACCCCCTGGAAAACCCCACCCCCTAGACACCCCCACCCCTAGACATCCCCACCCCCCTGGACAGCCCCCACCCCCTTGGACACCCCCATATTCTGAATTCAATTTTGTATGCCATATTCTACATATTTTATATATAATTAAATTATTAATGTAATGTATTCTAAATTTAATACATTGTACATAATTCATAATTCTTTATGTAATTCATAATTCATTTTGTATGTGTTATCCATTCATAATTCAGAATTCTGTACATAATTCATTTTTTTGTGTTATTCATTCATAATTCAGAATTTAGAACATGATTCATTCGGTATGTATTCAATTGAGAACTAATTTCTAAATTCTGTATTGAATAGGGTAATTGGGTCCTGAATTGAATTCTGAATTTGCATGTGAACATGGGATTTCAGAGGGGGAGACGAGTCGTCTTGTGTAGTTGGAGGGGGGCTATGTAGTGGGCATGGGTGTTGGCTTTCGGGGGGGGGGGGGTATAGAGGTGGGGTGTAGTGGGAGGGGGTGTGAAGTGAGAGTTGTGGTTGTGGTAGGGGGGATATGGGTGGGAGGGGGGATGTGTAGTGGGAGATTGTTGTGGGGGGGGGGTGTGAGGGGGGTGGGGGCTATAGGGGGCGTGACGTGAGAGGGTGGGGTGTTTAGTGGTAGGGTGGGGTTGTGTAATGGGAGGGGGTTGGCTATCGGGGGGATGTGTAGTGGGAGGGGGTTGTGTAGTGGGAGGGGGTGTGCAGTTAGAGGGTGGGGGTTGTGTAGTGGGAGGGGTTTTAGGGGGTGCAGTGAGGGGGTGGGGGTTTTGGGGGGGTGTGAAGTGAGAGGGTGGGGTGGGGTTGGGGGTGTGTAGTGGGAGAGTGGGGTTTGTGCAATGGGAGGGGGAGGGGTGAGGTTGGTTGTAGGGAGGTGTGGGGGGATATGTAGTGGGAGGGGTGTGCAGTGAGATGATGGGGGTGTTGTGTAGTGGGAGGGGTGTGTAGTGAGAGGGTGGGGGATGTGGGTGGGGGGATGTGTTGTGGGAGGGGTTGGCTATATGGGGGTTTTATAGGGGGTGTACAGTGAGAGGGTGGGGTGTTGTGTGTGTGTGTGGGGGGGTGTGGGGGATGTAAGGGGTGTGCAATGGGGGTGTAGGGGGTATTTTTCCAAGCATGAATCCACCCATCATGGTTTCATAAGTTTTGATGATGTCTTTTAAATGTTCCTACAACATGAATGAAGTCTTAACCGACTTCAAAGGAGTTTTTACTAGTCAATTTTCAAACCAGTTGCACTGGACATAAGGCTTTAAACCATGTGTCCATCCACCAATGATCCTACTCCCTATCATATTGAAATGATTTTATTTTATTTCAAATATCACATATATTCTTTATACAATGATACATATTAAACAAAATCATACATTAAATGTGGATCCATACATTCTTAGGTCTGTTACACATCAGTATTCTAGAGTCACCAAAATCATTCAATGGTCAATTTTATAGAAGGCCACAACCCTTCCCCCAAGAGAATCTTTTTACATGTTACTAGGTCAACTCTATAAACCATATGAGTACCCTTAATTATCACATTAAAGAACTTACATAATTCTACTATATATTCTGTAGCCCATCATCAAGGAAAATAATTAAACATGATCGTCCATTCAATAAACTGTTAAGTGAGGCACCAAGTATTGTGCAGAGATCGATGACTCAAAAGGAAATCCACTACATTGGACAATCCATTTTTGGAATCTGTAAAAATATCTAGACTCATAGGCATAGGTTATGACCACCATCCAAGTGGGTCTTGTTCCCTTACACAAGATTATATTTTGAACCACAACATATCAAACAACAAAAACTAGGTTTATCCTCACAATGATACCCTATACCATTACATATATTATCTTATTTGACTTAGAAAATATTGTAATGATTAAACATTAGGATGTGAAATCCAGGAAGCTTCATTCCAAATACAAATGTTGCTAATAGAAAGGGTGACCCTGAAATGAAATAAATAATGTCTTACTACCACTATCACTCCTCTTTCTTCATCCATAGAATCATAACATTCTCAGTTGTTAGCTCGCCAACCAATTTCCAATGGTTCAACTAACACCACACATAACCACAACATGAAATATATAAATGTAGAATGATAGATAAATATCACATAACCACAACATGAAATATATAAATATATAATGATAGATAAATATCACATCACATCAAATAATATCCCTAACCATCATATATAGGATATGGATAGAGGAGATAGAGCCCATAATCATAGGAAGATAGTTTCAAGGGTGTTGGGTATTTTTAGGTGATTGTGTTTTGGTTTCAGTGTTATTATTTATAATGTCTCCATGAGTGTTTTTTTAATTCTATACTTTGTATTGTTGCCATGAGTGTTTTTCTAAATTTTGTATTTTCAGGAGTTGGATAATTAGTGTATATTGTATTTGTTGTATTTTCCAGTGGGGTTTAATTCTGTATATTGTAAAGGGGAGGCAAGAGGGGAGGAAGGCTACTGTAATTTTGTAAATGGAAAAGGGGTGGCAAGAGGGATGGTTGCTAGAATTCTGGAGTTGGGTATACCAACGGTATAAAAACCATTGGTATTGTTGGTCGTAGTGGATAATCAAGAGGGGGTGAATTGAGTTCCAATTAAAATTTCTGTTTTAAAAACATTGTCTTAAAAACCCCAAATGAAATAATGAATTAAATTGTAGTGAATTTATATCAAAGTAAAGGTTCTTATTGGGTTCTTAAGGGATTGATTATTTCCTAGTTAATCACAACAGATGAGTTGATTAACTTTTGAAACTAACTTACTTATTCACAACAAATATAAACACTTGGGAGTTTAATTATCAAAGTGACTTTGAAACTGTTTTGGTTTTAAAGTAATTAGCAGCGGAATAAAAAGGAATAACTTTGAAAGATGTAGAATGTCAGATATAACCAAGAGGTTCAGTCTCAAGCTGAGACTTAGTCCTCTAAACACTTTATATAAAATTGATCCACACCCTGGATCGGGGTTCACAACAGTTTATAACTTTCCAGGTCCAAGACCTCTACCACTGTTATTCGTGGGAAATAGAACAACAGCAACTAGCTGTCCAGGTCACAAACGACCTCTACCACTATTACTGTGGGAAATGAAAGATGTAAATAGTTTGCTGAGGATTTACAGATCATCCAGCTAAAGTACAAGAGACAATGTGTGTGTTAAATACAGCAGATAATACACACTGCTCGAAATGTAAGGTAATGAATCACAGAGCAGAGATGTAGAGTTTAGAAATGGCTCTAGTGATTGCAGTGAAGCTTTGGACTCCATGAGTTTGATCAGAAATGATTCTGAGTCATCTTCTGGTGTTGGTCTGAAAAACAGAGTGTCGTCTGCTTGGCATCTAGGATCAGAGATAGTGAGAAATGTAGTCGATGAAGTTCTTTAATGTCCTCGTGAATGTACAAAACTCTTCTTGAGTAAGATTGAGTGTGTATGAGGTTCTGTGTCTTCTGAAACTATCTCATCCACCACTCTTTTCACTCATATGTGTCTCGTCGTTGTCACATGGGTATATTTGCATTAACAGGGACTTCTTGTATTTATAGCACAAGCTCCAGCAAAGGAAATGATTTGTTTTTGTAGGTACGAGGTGCGGTTCCCTGAAATCCAACAACCTTCATTAAATAAATGATAGAGAATTAAAATATTCATAATATGATCGTTGGTAAGATTAAATAAAGATAAAAAATTCAAATAGATGTTTATGACTATCGGTGAGTCAAGTGATCGGTAGGTCATCAGCATCAGTATTGGTGCCTAGACATCGGTGTGTCATGATCGGTGACTCATTTGATCAGCATCGGTGTGTCATGATCGGTGACTCATTTGATCAGCATCGGTGTGTCATGATCAGTGAATCATTTGATCAGCATCGGTGAGACATCTTCGGTGACTCAGATGATCAGCGTCGGTGTGTCATGATCAGTGACTTATTTGATCAGCATCGGTGAGACATATTCGGTGACTCAGATGATCAGCATCGGTGTGATATGATCGGTGACTCATTTGATCAACATCAGTGAGACATCTTCGGTGACTCAGATGATCAACATCGGTGTGATATGATCGGTGACTCATTTGATCAGCATCGGTGTGATATGATTAGTGACTCATTTGATCAGAATCGGTGTGATATGATCAGTGACTCATTTGATCAGCATCGGTGTGATATGATCGGTGACTCATTTGATCAGCATCAGTGTGACCGTTCACATAACAGAACACAAAGTGTCTTTTTGATCCAGAAGACTTCCAGAATACTTGAAAATCAATAACAAAGAGATAAAAACATGATCCAACCAATATAAATAGATTTACTAAGAGATTTTGATTATGTATATGAGAAATCCAACCAGATTAAGTAATCGATGATTTGAGATTATTAAAATAGAAATCATAGGAAGAATTCAACAATCTTCTAGAGGGCTCAACAATCTCCCTTTTTTTGATAATCACAAATCTTAGCCATAAATAAAAATAATATATCATCAATAATAGTGACAAGGAATAATAAGAATAAAAACACAATGAGATATAAATCTCCCCCTGAATTTAGGCATTTGTATATTTATGTAAACATTTCTCCCCCTGCCATAGTATGTTTCTCCCGCATAGATATAAATCTCCCCCTTTGGGATAATCAAAAAGGAGGGAAAACATATAAAGAAGAGATTAAAATAAGTCATCATAGAGAATAGAGAGAGAAAAGAAGTTTTGAAAAGTACATCCAAGTACAAACAGAACACTGGTCACCCTATCAACAAC
The DNA here is from genome assembly GCA_963277665.1 of Viscum album. Lineage (NCBI taxonomy): Eukaryota > Viridiplantae > Streptophyta > Magnoliopsida > Santalales > Viscaceae > Viscum > Viscum album. The sequence continues at coordinate 2,022,315,222 of OY728165.1, forward strand.
AAGACACAACTATTTCTTGGGATGTAATGGGGCTTTGCATTTGTAAGAAGGATCAATGGTTGGCAAGTTGGAGGGCTTGGAGGCAGGTTGAACTGGGAGAATTTGAAAAGGTGGTAAGATGACTCGGGAAGGTGGAGGAGTAGATTCCATGGGGATATGCTGTGAAGCAGTAGCAGCTGGTTGAGAAGATTGCTGAGGAACTGGTCGGAGTTGAGATATAGCTTGAGCAACGGAGAGCTAATTTGGAGCAACATCAAAGGCACTGAGAGGGTCAGCAGTAGGAATCAAAATGGCGGTGGCTTGTGCATTCAGATAAGCCTTCAAAAGATTTATTAAATTCTGAATAACTTCTGCACCATACTGCATAGCCTTCTCAAAATCATCCTTATTCTTCATGAACCATTCCAAGGTAGGAGTAAAATCTTTCAACTGATGACCTTGAGTCATGAAAGCTTGAGTGACTGGAGGTAGTTTCAGATTATCAGCCAACAATTTGAAATTTGCGGTCATCTCATGCTTTGTATAAATCTTTGAAAAGTAATGTTCAACCTTCTCCATGATCTCTCTCTGAGCTTTAGTGGCATCTGCTGAATATATTGTTACCATCTTATGATTGTGATCATTGTGCTCCTTCATCTTCCTCAATGAGTCCAAATCAAGAACTTGTCTAATGGTGGCCAATTCATCATGCACAATATGCCTTAGAGCCTCTAGCTCACGAGATGTGATCTTGGTTACTTTGGCTATACTGGCTTGAGCAACTATATGAGTTATCTCAGCTTTCAACTTTCTCAGATCAGACTTCGTAAGATGTTCAATCAGATTCCTCAACACTTCCATCAGACCAGAGATGGTTTATCTAAATTCGTTTGATAAAGAAACTAAGTCAGATTGTAGATCCTTTAGAATCTGATTTAGAGAGGCTATGTGCCTGCCAATAAACTCACATGTATTGGCCAGTTCTGGTCTAATAGCATTTGAAATTTCTTCTCTGACTGTATCTCTCACAGCAGCAAGAAACTCAATTTTGAACATATAAAAATCAGACTGAGAGACAATAGAACTAGGTAGATTAGCATCTGCAACATCAACAACATGAGCAGACCTTGCCTCAACTAGTTGGCTTTACTTCACACCTGTAGCAGATTCTGATTCTTCCTCCTCTTCTTCAGAATACTCTAAACCCAAAACAGCAAAATCAAGGTAATCATCCCAGACAGCAGCACACAGAGTATATTTCGGTTTATCATAACTTGCTTTTCCACTAATTTCTAGAGAATCTCTCTTACCATTGGTATTTGTTTTTGGTACAGTTTGATGTGTTTCTGTTAGAGGTACAGGAAGACCATCCACTGGTCGGTTATCACCATCATCATCATTATTATTATCATCATCATCATCATCATTCTCATTTCCATTCTTCACAGAAACATCACTGTCAGATACTTCAGTGTCACTAGCTTCTTCATCACCAAGAACTGGTTCTGATTTAGGTAAGGGTAAAGGTGGACTGGCAGATCCAAAGTCCACTCTTCTCTTAGGGCTCACAGTATCAGGATCACTCCTATCATCAGGAGGTGACATACTTCCTTCTTCTGTTTCAGCTTCTTCCATCCCTTGTTTACCATACTCTTCATTGTCCTTATTCCTTTAAACATCTACATCTTCCTCATCATCAGAGTAAATTGGCTCCTCATCTGATTTCAAACTAGGGTCTCTTAAACCCTTCGGCCTCTTTCCATGATCAGTGGGATTGAAGGAATCATACAAATTGTCCTCATCAGCAACCCAGCATTTCTTCCATGGGTTCCAGTTTATTTTCATCCTTTTACAGATTGCTTTGTTAACACAAAAAGCACTATAAGATTCAGCTATCTCATCAGATTCATCATCACATTCCAGATTTTTTAACATAGCAGAGATCATTTTGGAATAGAACAGGGCATTGGCTTTCTTAGATGGTTTCACCATTCCATCTATGTAAACCATTAGATATCTACATAAATTGATCTTCTCATTAGTCTTTAGCAAAAACAATAGAAAAACATCCTGGTATTTTATAGCAGCAAAATCTCCTTTCCTGGGGAAAATTTGGTGCTGAATAAACTTAAAGAGAAGTCTACATTCACCATCCAACTCTGAGGCTGTGATTCTCCTTGACTCTCTGTTTCTAGTAAAAATCTCTAAAGCTAACTCATAAGAGAAGTATTCAGTGGTTGGAGGAATATTTCTAGCATAATCCTCATACCGACCCTCATGGGGTACATCTAAACATTCAGCCAATTGTTTAGACGAAAATGATATTTTCTTTCCTTTCACTACAGAAGACATTCTGGCAGCCTCTACACCATCTAAAGTAACTTGCAGATTTATATAAAACTCATGCACTAGCTTTGGGTAGTATACACGAGTGTTATCTAAGAACTAGGCTTTCCATCCTTGCGATTCTAAAACTTGTAACAACAGCGACTTACTTGTCAAAAGCCAGGCAGAACTGACTTCCTTTTCTATAGAAACAATCCAAGTTTCCAGGTTCAGATTTACTGATCTTTGAGTGGTACTACTAGACTCGCCTTGAGCACGCTTTGAAGGTACAAGACTTTCTGATCCTTTGCTTGGTCTCTTTTTCTTAGCCATTTGCAGATTCTGGGGAAAGCAGGAGTTCTAAGGTTCGAAGTAGAGGAGAAGAGAGGATATAAGGTTTGGCGGGAAATGAAAGGTCGACGGTTTGGGGAATAGAAATAGCCGCATATCATTTATTTCATCATTTAGGGTTTCCATAATAAAGATAAAAGTAATTAATTAATTACAACATAATAAAAAGTAATAGAAAGAAAGATCGGTTTGACAGATCAGTTTCACAAATCGGTTTCACAGATCAGTTTCAGAGATCGGTTTCACAGATCAGTTTCACAGATCGGTTTCACAGATCAGTTTCACAGATCGGTTTCACAGATCAGTTTCATAGATCGGTTACACAGATTAGTTTCACAGATCGGTTTCAGAGATCACTTTCACAGATCGGTTTCATAGATCCGTTTCACAGATCAGTTTCACAGATCGGTTTCACAGATCAGTTTCATAGATCGGTTTCATAGATCAATTTCACAGATCGATCATACACAATTCTTGTTTAAACAAATTCATTCTTTCAGAACATAAAGGCTTTGTAAAAATATCAGCTAATTGATGTTCAGAACTAATAAATTCTAGAGAAATATCACCTTTCTGATAATGATCTCTTAGAAAGTGATGTCTGACATCAATGTGCTTAGTCCTAAAGTGAGACACAAGGTTCTTAGATATTTTGATCGCACTAGTGTTGTCACAGTTAATTGAAACTTGTTTAAAATCAAATCCATAGTCCAATAAAGTGTGTTTCATCCATAGAATCTATGAACAACAACTACCAGCAGCAATATATTCTGCTTCAGCAGCAGACAATGCAACTGAGTTCTGTTTCTTACTACACCATGATACTAGGGACTTTCCAAATAAATAAAATGTTCCAGATGCGCTTTTCCTATCTAACTTACATCAAGAAAAGTCAGAATTTGAATAACTATTTAGGTCAAATGATTGTCCTTTTGGATAAAACAAACTTAAATTCACAGGATACTTAAGATATTTAAAATTCTTTTAACAGCCAGTAAGTGTGATTCTTTAGGATTAGCTTGAAATCTAGCACACATACACACACTAAACATAATATCCGGTCGACTAGCAGTAAGATAAAGTAAACTCCCAATCATGCCTCTGTAATAGGTTTGATCAATTGGTTTCCCAGTTTCATCAACATCCAATTTACAGGTAGTACTCATTGGTATATCACTTTCCTTAATACTATCCAAACCAAAACGTTTTAATAAATCCTTAGTATATTTACTTTTATTTAGAATAATACCATCTTTAGTTTGAAAGATTTGAAATCCAAGAAAATACTTAAGCTCTCCCATTAAGATCATTTCAAACTCATTTTGCATAACCTTTGAAAAATCAGTACATAAAGAATTTTTAGAAGATCCAAAAATAATATCATCAACATAGATTTTTACTATTAACACATCTTTTGAAATCCTTTTTATAAAAAGAGTGGGTTCAGCTATTCCTTTTGTAAATCCTTTTTAAATAAGAAAGTTTTAATGTCTTTCATACCATGCTCTTGGAGCTTGTTTTAAACCATATAAAGCTTTAGAAATTTTAAAAACATGATTTTGAAAATGAGGATTTGAGAAACCAGGTGGTTGTTCTACAAAAACATCTTCAAAAATAAAACCATTTAAAAAAGACTTTTCACATTTATTTGATATAACTTGAAATTCAGAGGTGATGCATAGGCAACTAAGATCCTAATAGCCTCTAATCTAGCTATAGGTGAAAAGTTTTCCTCATAGTCAATTCCTTCTTCTTGATTGTAACCTTGTGCAACTAGCCTAGCTTTGTTTCTAATGATGTTTCCAAATTCATCAACTTTGTTTCTGAACACCCATTTTGTGCCTATGGTTATAATGTCCTTAGGTCTTTCTACTAATTTCCAGACTTTGTTTCTTTCAAATTGATTTAGTTCTTCTTGCATAGCCATTACCCAAAATTCATCATTGATAGCATCATTGATATTTTTAGGTTCTAACTGTGAAAGAAAAGCTTGATATTCAACCTGATTTCTTAGAGAAGCTCTAGTCTGTGTTCCTCTATCTAAATTACCTACAAAAACATCTAAATGATGGTTCTTTAGAGTCCTAGTTGGTCTAGAAAATTTAGGACTTGAGATTTCAGGTTCATCTATAGGTTGGGGATCAACAGAAGCAGATTTTGGGAAATTTCCAGAACTGGATATTTTTACTACAGGTCCACTGTCCTTATCATTAAGGTTCAAAGCAGATAGATCATCTTAAAGATTTTCAAGAGAGGTCTTAGGTTCATGTGGATCAATTTCATCAAATTTGATGTGAACAGATTCCTCCACACATTTGGTTCATTTATTGAAAACTCTATAGGCTTTACTAGAAGTAGAGTAACCTAGGAAAATTCCTTCATCACTCTTGGATGCAAATTTGTCGAGATTGTCTTTAGTATTAAGAATAAAGACTTTGCTGCCAAAAACTCTGAAGTAGTTAAACTTAGGTTTCCTCTGGTTCCACAACTCATAAGGGGTCCTCTTAAGAACAAGTCTGATCAAGACTCTATTAATAACATAACAAGCTGTATTGACAGCTTCAGCCTGAAAATAAACAGGTAGGTCATACTCATTAAGCATAGTCCTAGAAATTTCTTGCAGGGTTCTATTCATCCTTTATACTACACCATTCTATTGGGGTGTCCTAGGGGTAGAGAAATTGTGACTATAGCCACTGTGTGAGCAGTAAGATTCAAACTCATTATTTTCAAACTCATGGCCATGATCACTTCTCAGGGTTTTAATTTTAAGTCAACTAAGGTTTTCTACAGACTTGGAATATTTTACAAAGCAAGAACAAGCTTCACTTTTGTGAGCTAGAAAATATACCCAAGAATATCTAGAAAATTCATCTACAAGAGCATATACAAAGTGATTCCCATTTAAACTAGAAACTCTAGAAGGTCCAAATAAATCCATGTGAACCAATTCGAGAGGTTGAGAAGTTGAAACATCATTCTTTGATTTAAAAGAAACTTAATGTTGTTTTCCCTTTTGACAGAGATTACAAACTTGTTCTGTTGAAAATTCAAGTTTGGGTAGGTCTCTAACTATGTTCTTCCTAGAAAGTTTTCTAAGTGAATGTACATTGCAGTGTCCTAATATTCTGTTCCAAAGCCAAGACTCTTTATAAAAAGCATTTAAAAATGTAATATTTTTCTTAGCTAATGAATTTAAATCAACAACATAAAAATTTTCATTTCTTAAAGTAGAAAACACTAAATCATTTTTAGAATTAAAAACATTGCAAGAATCATTTTCAAATTTAACATAAAAACCATCATCATATAACTGAGAAATACTTAACAAATTGTATTTAAGTCCATCAACAAATAAAACCTTAGAAATTAATACTGAGTTAGTGTTACCAATCTGGACTAAGCCGATGATTTTCCATTTAGAGTTATCACCAAAAGTGAAAAACCCTCCATCAACTTTGACTAAGCTTTTAAAGCATGAGAAGTATCCTGACATATGTCTTGAACATCCACTGTCCAAATACCAAGGCTTTCTAGAGGAGCTCTTTAAGCAGGTTCCCTACAAAACAGATTTAGATAGGAAATGATTTTGGTACCCAGATCTTCTTAGGTCCAGATAGGTTAGCCAATAAAACATTAGGTACCCATATTTGTCTAATGGGTCTCATAAGATTTCTAGAGTTAAAAGATTTTGAAAGATAAACCTTATTAGATCCATAACTATGAATATAACTAGTTGAAGCATATGAAGTTTCAGAACTAGCTACATTCTGTCCAGATTTAGGAATGAATTTATTTTTGGTAATTTTCCTTTGTCCAGGTTGGTACCCTATACTAGTAATGTATCTAGGTGCTATTTTCTTACCTAGCATCTGAGTAAGAGTATCTTTTCCATTGGTAAATTTCTCTAAGTCTTTCTTGAGTTGGTCATTAGATAATTTCAGTTCAGTGTTTTCTCTATGCAACTGATCATTCTTTTTCATTTCAATATCATGATCAGATTTATGTTTAACAGTCAAAGAAAAATATTTCTTTAAACCTTTGTATTTGCCTTTTATCTCATTACAGGTTTCTTCTAACATATCACAGTATTCAAATAGTTCAGATTTTGACATGTTTTCTGAGTCAGAATCATCTTCAGAATAATATGAATTTAAAGCAGGAGTTTCAGATGCTACTTCAGAGGTGTTTTTCATAAAAAACATGTTTTCCTTATTTCTGTGTTCAGTTTCAGAAACTTCAGATTCAGTGGAGCTATCCTCAAAAGCACTCCAAGTAGCCTTCATGGCTTTCTTAAACTTATTGTCCTTGTATTCATACCTCTTCTTGTATTTTAACTTTGGACAGTCTGTTTTTATGTGTCCCTTTATTTTTCACTCATAGGAGACAACTTCATCTGATTTGTTAGATTTCTTCGAATCCTTTTTCCAATGTCCCTTGTTATCATACTTACCTTTATAATTTTATTTTCTGAAAAACTTCTTCTTCCTATAAAACTTTTTAAACCTTCTGGAAATGTGAGCCATCTCAGCATCACTATCAGAATCACTTTCAATGTCTTCACAACTTAAACTCTCATTTATAGCTTGAAGCTTTTCCTTATCCTTGTTCTTTGAAGTTGAGGTCTTGAAAGAAACTGACTTCCTTCTAGGTTCATCTTCATCTTCTTTGTTAACCTTGAGTTCCTCTTCATACATCATAAACTTTCCAATTAGTTCCTTGACTGGAAGTTCACCAATATCACATGATTCTCTAATTGAGATAGAAGTTCCTCTCAATAATTCAGGCAGACATCTCAGAATTCTCATAATTTTTTCCTTTGATGGAACATCCTTTCCAAAAGAAGTCATTATGTTGACAATTTCATTAAACCTGAGATACATGTTAGAAATGGGTTCATCCGAATTCATCTTTAAATTATCATACTTAATAGTATAAGTATTCAGTCTCATTTCCTTAACATTATTTGTTCCTTCATGAGAAACGACTAAGGTATCCCAAATTTCATAAGCAGTTTTACAGGCAGATATTCTATTAAATTCCTCATCTCCAAAAGCACATTACAATGCATTCATAGCTTTGAAATTATTATTGCAGGCAGCCTTAGTAGCTTCATTCCAAGTAGTTCTAACAGTAGTAGGAATTTTATATTCTAATTCTATAGCAGTACAAATATCAAAACCCATGCTTTCTAAAAGAATTTTCATCTTGATTTTCCACTGAGCATAGTCAGTGCCATTGAAAAATGGTGGTATATTGGTAGCAACACCTTCAAGTCTATTATCCATGATAGCTTACTTAACGCAATGATTTTAAAGAGATAAAAATTTAGAAATAACAGAAATTTTAAGAACATTAAAATATAACTAAAAACACAGTTGAAAAATAGAGTACTTTAGAAAATATTTAAACAACCTCTCATACCAATTGTTGGTCAGAGTGGATCCTCAAGAGGGGGGTGAATTGAGTTCTAATTAAAATTCTTGTTTTAAAAACATTGTCTTAAAAACCCCAAATGAAATACTGAATTAAACTGTAGTGAATTTATATCAAAGTAAAGGTTTTGTTGGGTTCTCAGGGGATTTATTATTTCCCAGTTAATCACAATAAGTGAGTTGATTAACTTTTGAAACTAACATACTGATTCACAACTGATATAAACACTTGCGAGTTTAATTATCAAAGTTACTTTAAAACAGTTTTGGTTTTAAATTAATTAGCAGTGGAATAAAAAGGAATAACTTTGAAAGATGTAGCACATCAGATATAACCAAGAGGTTCAATATCAAGCCAAGACTTAGTCCTCTCAACACTTTATATAAAATTGATCCACACCCTGGATCGCGGTTCACAACAGTTTATAACTATCCAGGTCCAAGACCTCTACCACTGTTATTCGTGGGAAATAGAACAACAGCAGCTAGCTGTCCAAGTCACACACGACCTCTACCACTATTATTGTGGGAAATGAAAGATGTAAAGAGTTTGTTGAGGATTTACAGATCCTCCAGCTAAAGTACAGGAGACAGTGTGTGTGTTAAATACAGCAGATAACACACACTGCTCGAAATGTAAAGTAATGAATCACATAGCAGAGATGTAGAGTTTAGAAATGGATCAAGTGATTGCAGTGAAGCTTTGGACTCCTTGAGTTTGATCAGAAATGATTCTGAGTCCTCTTCTGGTTTTTGTCTAAAAAACAGAGTGTCGTCTGCTTGGCATCCAGGTTCAGAGATAGTGAGAAATGTTGTCGGCGAAGTTCTTTAATGTCCTCGTGAATGTACAGATCTCTTCTTGAGTAAGCATGAGTCTGTATGAGGTTCTGTGTCTTCTACAACTATCTCATCCACCACTCTTTTCACTCATATGTGTCTCTTCGTTGTCACATGGGTATATTTGCATTAACAGGGACTTCTTGTATTTATAGCACGAGATCCAGCAAATGAAATGATTTCTTTTTGCAGGTACGAGGTACGGTTCCCTGACATCCAACAACTTTCATTAAAAAAATGACAGAGCATTAAAATATTCCTAATATGACCGTTGGTTAGATTAAATAAAGATAAATAAATTCAAACAGCTGTTTATGACTATCAGTGAGTCATGTGATCGGTAGGTCATCAGCATCAACATCGGTGGCTAGACATCGATGTGTCATGATCGGTGACTCATTTGATCAGCATTGGTGTGTCATGATCGGTGACTCATTTGATCAGCATCAGTGTGTCATGATTGGTGACTCATTTGATCAGCATCAATGAGACATCTTCGGTGACTCAGATGATCGGCATCGGTGTGTCATGATCAGTGACTTATTTGATCAGCATCAGTGAGACATCTTTGGTGACTCAGATGATCAGCATTGGTGTGATATGATCGGTGACTCATTTGATCAGCATCTGTGAGATATCTTCGGTGAATCAGATGATCAACATCGGTGTGATATGATCGGTGACTCATTTGATCAGCATCAGTGTGATATGATCGGTGACTCATTTGATCAGCATCGGTGTGATATGATCGGTGACTCATTTTGTCAGCATCAGTGTGATATGATCGGTGACTAATTTGATCAGCATCAGTGTGACCATTCACTTAACTGAACACAAAGTGTCTGTTTGATCCAGAAGACTTCCAGAATACTTGAAAATCAATAACAAAGAGATAAAAACATGATCCAACTAATATAAACAGATTTACTAAGAGATTATGATTATGTATATGAGAAATCCAACCAGATTAAGTAATCAATGATTTGTGATTATTAAAATAGCAATCATAGGAAGAATTCAACAATCTTCCAGAGGGATCAACAGGTATAAATATGGAAAAAATCATCTATACCAAAGTTTTAAAGGTAAATCGTTAGTAATACACTATACCAAAAGTTTCTTAACCGTTTTTATAGATTTAGAGAAACATTATAACAACTATTCACAAACTTTTGGTATCAATTTACATCATTAGGTATTCCAACAGTTCTACAAAAACCACTGGTATAGGTTATAGATTTATATTCACCAATGGTTACAAACCGTTGGAACTTGTATATTACAAACCATTGGTATAAGTTTTAGATTTTTATTTACCAATGGTTACAAACCATCGGTACTTATATATTGCAATGGTTCCTTTAAACCATATGGAAATTGGATTTTTTATTTCTCTATACCAACGGCTTCCTTGTAACTATTGGTAGAAAGGTACCCCCTCGGCTTATCACGCATAGGTTTGAAAAGCCGTTGGTATAGTATATACCAACAATTTGGCATCCTATTCCAATATTTTTAAACCATTCGGATAACCTTGGTTTCTAGCAGTGACTTTTCTTAGAAGTAAAGGATATCTAGTTTGGGGAATTTTTATGCATGGTTATACCCCCATCAAAGACTCAGAATACAAATGGACCCTTGATGACATAGAAGCTTTTCAGATTGATGAAAAATCCATTAATTTTATATAGTTATGGTTAGATAAAAATGAATTCAATAGATTATCCATGGGTGAAACCACTTGTGAAATTTGGAAATTATTAGAATTTACACATTAGGTGTAACACCCCGAAATTCTAAAGTACAACTTTGTATTTGGTAGTGTGTATGACACACATCACCAAACGTGTAAGGGAATAAAATATCTGAATAATTTATAATATATTTACAATTAAAAATAGATTCTATATATTTCAATTCATGCAACACTGATTTATCATGCATTACACACAAGATCATCCTTATTCGATGGCTTACGTTAGACGCAAGACTGTGTTTTGAAGAACAATAATATATTATGCAAAATATTATTATTTAAAATAATAAGAAATAAAGTAACCTTTATGAATAGTATTATCCAACGTATGAATTTTTTTTGTTTATATAAATATAAAATGAATTTGTGTGTTACCAATTAATGAGAAAAAAATAGAAACCAATTGGATATAAAAAGAAATATTATTATTTTCATGCTTACAAAGGAGTTTTATCATAAATAATTAAAATAATTTATTTATTTTAATGAAATATATGTGTTATATATTCAATTAAAAAATTTATATTCATCCATTAGGTTTTATAGTCATAAGATAAGAACAAACCCTATTTTACACATAAAAACCTATATTTTTATTAATGCAATTTTACCACCATTTAGTAGAGAACCCATTTTAAATATGAATTTTGATACTTTAATTGATTTAATATGTCAAAATAAACTTAATATTTTAAAAATAAACATGATAATTAGGTTATTTTGAATTTCTTTTATTTTTCTAAAATATTTCAATTTTTAATGAATAGTAAAAAACACAGAATTTTAGTTCAAAACTTCTTTTTCATGTAATTTATTTATAAGGATAAATTTTAATTTTAATTGGTTTTAAAGTTTAATTATATAATATTTTTATCAATTAATACAATTTATTTCATTTTAATCAATTTCACTTTGAAATTTGTTATAAAAACATAGAAAACATTAGAACGTTTTTACTTTAAAAGCTTTCTTGTCACCTCGCCTGCGGGATGAATTTTAAATTAATTTATGCCACTTATATGATTTGAATTTAGAAAATTGGATTCCATATTTTTAATAAGTATAATTTATAATTTCTAATAATTTAATTTTTTTTACCAAAAATATTAGTGAAAGTGATTAAAATTAATTATAATGATTAAGGTTAAATTAAGCTCAATAAGTGACTAAACCTTAACCTTAAGGCCCAAAAAGTCCTATAAACTTGTTCAATAGTTATTTTATGTACATATATAAACCCTATACTATCTTTAATATTATTGGGTCCATTATTGGAGCTACTTTCAACATGAAAAACGTGTATATAATTCCTTTTCAAAAATATTACAAGAGTGTCACGCCTCCACCTCTATAAAAGGCCACCACTTATCCCCATTCTTCACACCTGTCAAAACACTTAGGTTTGGTGAAGATATAACCAAATATATTACCAAAATACCTCCCCTAGACCTTGAATCCTCCCTTTTGGATGAAATACTTCCAAGGAACTCCATTGGTATACACCAAAAGGAGTTACCCAATTTTTAATGTAATGCTTTCCAACGATCACTTTTCTTTCATTTACTTATCCACCACCTCAAATATTCTTCTTAAATAATAATGTAATAAAAAAAATATCCAAAATATATATATATATTTTTATTAGTTTTTCAACCTACAATAACACACACTTCCATCTAATGGGTAACAAACATATTGTTTCTGTGTACGACGAACTATCGCCTCACGAAATGATGATTCTTCATTTTTATTTTACCAAATTTCATGGTTTAAAATTATGATGGAAACACAGTATATTTATGTTATTTATTATATTTATTATATCCTTATAATTATTTTATCTTTTATAACCGATACATTTAATACTTTCCATTTTTTGTTAATACGACAACATCGTTTGAGGAAGTATGTGCTACCTCCCCCTCAAAGCGATGTGATTCTTTCACATTAAACATGGAACATATTAAGGATAATTTTAATAAAAATATATGAAATATATCACATAAATAGGGTGATTTAATTATAATATACATGTATATACATATCATTTATTTTTCATTCTTTTAAAAATGATATTGAAATGAAGGTAGTGTTCATACGTATGTACAGACTACCATCTCCATTAACGGTGCATTTATTTTCTTATCTCCAAACATTATAGATTATTATAGATACATATATAATAGATATATATGATATTAAAATAAATTTTTAAATTATTTAGATGATGAAACCATGATATATTTAAAAATAATAAAAAATAATAAGTTAAAACATACTTGATAAACTAGGCAATTAACACCAAAAATAGTTAAAATAATGAATTGTTTTTAAAAAACGGGTAATAATATATTATAATAGAATAATATATGATATCATAATTATTAATATGGTTCTGGAATAAGTTATTAACATGTTTAAAACAGTTATATAGAAGGTTAAAGGATATTCACCTGAAAGGAAACAAAAGGTAAGTGATTCTTGTCTCATTTTCTTTCCGTGGGACATAATTAATTGATGTATACCTAATTTATTATATATGGTGTACGTACTGCCACATTTAAATGTAATATCATTAATAAATATTTCTTCGTGGTATTTTATGTTTTAATTTGAAGTATTTCTTATAAGTTAATTTCATGTCAATTTACATTCCATTTAGACTTATTTGTTATTATGCACCAAGTCACTTTTATTTGGTATATATAATACCTTTTTCATGTTATATCATGAATCCCCAATTCTCATGATATTATAAGATTAATTTAATTTCATACCTTTCTAGATATTATGATTCAAATGTTTCACAGTGGTATGGGACACTTTGGAATGTTTAAATATTATTCTCCTAGAGAATGTTCTTACTTATTATCTTTGAAATCCCACTTCCTTTTGTGAATGATAACTTTATCTTAATTAAAAATTATTTTAATCAATTTTTACTGAGGATTTTACTTGAATATCCATATTATCATACAATTGATATTATTATTTCCTAAATCTTATATCATTTTACATACGGTGTTTACTTTTACAGTTATTTGATTAACTGGGGAATTATTGATAAAAATGTATTCTTTATTAAATATAGATATTTGATAAGGAATATTACTAATTTGATTATTAGATATGATGAATTATTTGGAATGGTAATGATGTTTGGGGCCCTGAAGACATATAGATGATGGATTCATCGATAGGTTCTCATGAGACAAAATATTTTCACAAATTAAATGGGGTTTTATCCATATATTTAAACCATTTTATGAAAGGTCTTGATTGTATAGGTTTTCATGTGAGAAATACATGAAATCCATTAATAAATCATTTCCATCATTTAGTTTTAGTTATTATTCATCCATGAGATTTTATGTCAACGTGTCTATGGATACATTTCATTTTTAGTTCATTTATTAAATGACATGTGTTTCAGTTTCTTACCTTTATATACTTATTTTTCCTTATTTAGTTATTTTAATGGCATGGGATTATAGTTATTACCTCACCATATTGTTCATGCACTACCATTCAGTTTATTAATTACATGTCATGTGTTTTCAGTTATTTACCTTTCCATATTGACTATTCTCATTGATTCGTTATTTCTTCTGCTATATTTTTCCCTTACTTTGCATTTGAGCTCACCTTTATTTAGTTTCCTTCCATAGGAATCCAATAGGTGTACTATGAAAGATATGTATGGATTTACTATATGGATTTGATTTATCCTAAAATTTATTTATTTCAAAAGAAGAAAAAAATTATGTTGTAATTAGTGTATTCATTTGTAATACAATACAAATTTATATATGTGTTTTACCAAAACTACTAAACTGACTAGTCCTTTGGGGCTTGATTCCTGATAATCATGCCACTGTAATTAGTAGCAGACATCAACTCTAGAATTACAGGGTTGGTTCTCTATAGTTGGTATCAAAGTAATTTTAGTATCAACCTTGGAAACTAAATTTAAGAAAACATTGGTTAGATATCATAAACCTAAGTTAGAATTTGAGGATAAGTATAGAACAACATCCTTGAATTTTGTTAAGGTAGAGATTATGTGAGTCCTTTTAGTTATAAATCCATGTATGGATACTACAATTGGACGTTGTTCTAGAACATATGTAACTAGGATTAATAACTCCTACAATGTGTCTTGATCCTGACTCGGGGTTATCCTGGTACATGACAATGGGCCTTACTGCGCACCTGGTTTGACACTCTCAGGGGATATGTTTAGGATAATCCAATTTTTCTTCAAAAACAATTATGAATAATTTAATGACAATAAATGGTCAAGGATAAAATTAAGATATTTTTTATTTAAGATAAGGTGTCATGATTTACAAATCTAACTCATGATATAATGG
Source organism: Viscum album (assembly GCA_963277665.1). Taxonomy (NCBI): domain Eukaryota; kingdom Viridiplantae; phylum Streptophyta; class Magnoliopsida; order Santalales; family Viscaceae; genus Viscum; species Viscum album. The sequence goes on from OY728165.1 coordinate 2,022,330,278, forward strand.
ATAATCCCTAGACCAAGGAAGGGCCTATGTAAAAATAAATGGATGATGTATTTAGGTATTTAGATTTTATTAAAAACCTTAGTTAAAAGTATATTTAGTGATTAACCTAATTTTAAGTATGTACATCACATTTATTTTGGAAATTATATTAATTTAGTTTTAGAAAATGAAAACGTCTATGTCATGTGACAACCAATCAAGTCTAGAAAGGTTGTGCATCTTGATATCATGACTGAAGGATGATAAGGGTTTCATGCCAACCAATAACCTACGTAATTTCCCCAGGTTATGAAGATAATTATTAAGTATGATATGTATAATAAGGGAGATATTTATGAATAAATAAGTGAGAGATGATGTAGATATTTTATAAACCAGTTGATTCTGTTTCAATGTTTCCAAATATACTAGAACTAAATTGAAACAACCCGACCCACCAGGTTCTACCTTGTGGGTGGAATACTCAGTCACCAAAACCTCAAGCTTGCCTCCATAGTCTAGGGGATGGTTACAAGCTCCAAGAATTCATAACTAAAATGGGAGGCATTCACCTAAATTACATGTTCACATGCACCAAACCATTTTCATACAAAAGTGAATAAGAATGATAAATAAAAAAGTAACATCTAGGGTAAAACCAAGCATATAATAACCTTTATAGAATACAAAAGAGTGCTACTATGTGATCCAAAATTTAAAGGAAAAAAAATACACACCCACCTAGAAAAGTTTTCTCAACCTGTCAACAACTGGAATAGAAAAATAGATGAGAGGGTCCAACTCTTGATCTCTAAGCCCGAGAACCATACAGGTTATATAAACCCAATTATATCTATGCCCCTCTAAAATCATCGTTGATATGTCTTTCATCATTATAAGACATGAAACATGTAGGAAAAACCCATGCAGGGGTGAGTATATACATACTCAATAGGGGTCCCCAAAAACTGAAGAGGAATAAATAGAAGACATGATAGAAGTAGTCAGATCAACCCAAAGAAAGAGGCAAACAAAACCCCACATCATATATATGTACTCATAAATAAACCAAAATGATATTTAAAGGGGATCACTATCTCGCAACTCAGTCCAGACCAATGATTCTACCAATAGCTCCAAGAAGTCTGTCTCTGATACCCAACATCGCGTGTTTCTAAATAAGTAATTGTGCGGAGGAATCACAACTTTTCATTGTGTCATATAGTCTATGGAGCACAATTTCCAAGTAGAGGACTCACTCCATAGTGTGTAAGTGTGGTCCACTTAGAAGTTAGATTACTCACGCCTTAGTGTGTTAGTGGGGTTCCACTCAGAAGGTAGAGGACTCACACCCAAGTATTCTAGGGGTGCCACACAGTAGGTAGAGCACCCGCACTCTAGTGCATCAGGGGGGTCCACTAATTATATAGAAGAATCATATCCCGATGCCATAGGGGGTGCCACTCAAGCCAATGTAAGGAGTTTTAGGGACCCACACCCTTGTACGATAATGGTGTTGTCGACCCCGGACACTCTGATGATCTTTCCTGATCATTTTCATCATCAAGCATTACCTAAAAAGAGTCACACTTATAACATTCTATGTCGTATCTTGAAATTCATTATGAAGGCTACCATCACATATTAGGTGAAAAAACACTTAGGATAGGATGCACAAGGGAAAAAATCCAAGTCCGCTCAATGCCTGACAAGAACACTAGGAACGTCATCAGTCCATCGTGCTAAAATGACAATACACTAATATGTCACTAGAAACGGACATGAACGGCCAAACGAATCAGATTGTTTTGGTACTTGCAAAAAAACAATTAAGATTGGATATTTACTTTCCCAAAACTAATGTTTGGTAAAAAACATTTTTGTCGTAACACATACATCGGTGCTTCCATGAGTCAGAAAAATGTATCCAACATTGGCCTTGAATTGGCTGTCTCAATACCACGATCGTGATGTCACAAACAGATAACCAATCTAATTTCCCATGAAGAAGTTACGACCAAAACAAGATTCTATAATGAAAATTAATAACAATAACAAAAATAATATTTATTATTATTATTATTATTATTATTTTCATTATTATTGTTATTATTATATTACCTTATTCAAAGGTTTAGGGGGAGAAGCATATGCCATTCTCACCCCCTCCTTTACGCTGCACATGCACACCACCCTCATTTAGAGCCTTTCTTTTTATTTAAATGGTATTATAATTAATAATAATAAATAAAATAAATCTTTTCTTCATCCATGGGTGTGGAGGAACCACACCGCCACCCCTTTACTCACATACATGGGATTTCACCAGGGGGTCCATGTGCGCATGGGGTTTATAACCAAAATAAAATTTGGTTTCCCTTTATTTTTTTAACATTAATACTAATATTATTATTATTATTATTAAAAATAATAATAATAACACAATTCCTCGAATGTATCACATGCACATCATTGTGGTGCATCAACCGGGAAAATTAGAATCACTGATCTGATCCCAAACCACCTCAAATCCACTTCTGTACTTTTTATTCCTCGATCGTTAACTCACATCTGCGATATCAACCCAACCCATTCACAAATCATCATCTCAATCATCATTTGCACATCCACCACGATTCTAGGGGTTCAATCGTGCTCAAACATTCCCTGACAAAGTCGAACCATGACTTCATTATCCAACAAAGAATAACGCAAATAATGATGGGGTAAAAGCATAAGAACAAAGTGAATCATCATTGGTTATGTGTTCTTAGACAACGATTATATAAATAGGGTTATAAAAATGGAAACATGAGGTTTCATGGATCAATTATACAATAAGGCGGTTGGTCTTGTGAACATAAATAAATAAATCCCAGATCAATAGAAAATAATTAATTAATGCTCAATATTTTTATATAAAGAGAAAAATTCAGAATTTATGAGTGCTACCTTAATTTAGGATCGATCATTGGCAAATAATGTGTTCGACAGTGATGAGGAAAGACCCTCTATGTTTGTTACACATTGATCCACCTCGATCCAATCGTCAGTTTTCATTCGACATTGATCCACCAAGAAAGACTACTCTCCTCCTCCTCTCAGATCTAGCAAGTGTTATGAGACAAACCCTTGAAAAATAATAATAAGATGGTATTTATAGAAGATTTTACTTGGGTAATTTAATAAAATAAACCAAAAAATTATATATTTATTTATTTTAATTGAACTGACCTTCCAATAGATTCCTTAAATGGACATCCGATGACGACCAACCTTAGGTCGCACCTAGGGTAAATCATGTACTGTAGATTTAATTGTGGTATCAGATTTTCAAGTTGAGACTTGATTCAGGATATATTCCATTATTTAAGAAAAATTGTGTGTATGTGATATTAATATATTTAATATTTCTATAATATAAATTTCTGAGCTCATCGGCCCTCAGAATCTCATAGTGTCTCAGCACCTGGCTCCAAATATATTTCTTAAAATATTTTCAAGTTTTACAACGGAGAAAAATAAAATTCTTTACATTATACCCCTATTCAAGTATTTTCATCCTTGAAAACCACAAAATAAACAAAAAGGTATGGATACTGCGTCTAAATCTAACTCTACCGCTCATAGGAGCTCCCCTACATGCTCTAATGATGCCACAACACATGAAAAAAGTAATGGTATTTCCCCACTGGATTATCTCCTACTAATCCTTGATCTCTATCAGGTACTCCATGAAGGTCTCTTCATCCTCGATTTCTAGCTCATCCCTGTCAATAACATGTGTAGGATCATGCATGTATCTCTTCATTTGCGACCCATGGAAGATTTCATGAACCCGATCCAACTGTGGGGGTAAGGCTAGGTGGTAAGCAACCTCTTCAACCTTCTGTAAGATCTCAAATGGCCTGATGAACCTCAATTATAGCTAGTCGCCCCAGCCAAACCTCCATAATCCTCATCATGTGGAGACTCTCAGGAAACATGGTCATTCTGATTGAACTCTAAGGGTGTATAATGTCGATCTGTATAATATATTTTCCATCACTGGGTTTTCTGCATCCGCTCACAGATCACTTGAATATTCTTCATCATCGTCTGCACAATCTCTGACCCAACTATAAATGTATTTTGAATCTCGGTTCAATATAAGGGTGACCTTCGTTGTCTCTCCTATAAGACCTTGAAATTTTTCATACTAATTGTAGAGTGATAATTGTTAATATAAGAAAACTCTATCAATGGAAAGTGATCTTTCCAACTCTGGAAAAGGTCCCAAACACAAGTTCTCATCATATCCTCCAATACTTGGTTAGTGTTCTTGGTCTTCCCATCCACATGGGGGTAAAAAGTCACACTCATCCCAAACTGGTTCTCAAATACCTCCTATCAGGCTCTCCACAACCATGACGTGAACCATGCATCACGGACAGAGACAATAATTGGGAGAACCCCATGAAGGTGGTTGATCTCCCTCATGTAAAACTGCCCCATACTCTCTACCAAACTCTACTCTCAAATGGTAAGGAAGTTTTCCAACTTGGTAATTTTGTCAACAATCACCCAAATGGAATTGTGGCCTCTCACTGCCCGTGGAATCCCTATCACAAATTCTAGGAATATGGCATCTCATTTCCACTCTGGGATCTCAAGAGGCTAAAAAACCATATCGGAACCTGGTGCTCATGATTCAACTACTGACATGTGCGACCCTTAGAGATGAACATGGAAACACTCAGCCTCATGTCATCCCACCATAAATATTTTTAAAGTTTCATGTACATATTCCCTACACTGGGATGTATATCTAATGTAGAAGCGTGAAACTCACTCATCACCTCATCTTATATAGTGACTGGAACCACCATTCATTCTAGAAAAAAGCATGATGTTTTTCCCTCTATCAGAAAATCCACATGGTGAATGTCTTGAAGATATTTGGTCATGGAGAACCTCACATTTGATGTCTCCCAAATGAGCCTCTATCACATACTAGAGGATTGGAGATGTCAAAACCATTGACTAAAGATACGTTTCACTCCTCTCCTTTACCAGGGTCAACTGCAAAGAAGTCAACTACTCAGAAGTCTCCTCCAATAGATGAGAAGGGGAATTCTTGCTAAGGGTATTTTCCACCATGCTTTCCTTCCTATGAGTATATAATTTCTCAAATTCATAGTCCTGTAGTAAATACTACTTGTGAATCTTTATCATGTTCATATCCCTATGAGTGAATACATACCTGAGACTATAATGGTCTGAGTAGACAAACAAATGCTATCCCAAAAGATAGTGTATCCACATACTCAGAGCGAAGACTACCATTGCTAGCTCCAGGTCATGGTTCACATAGTTCTGCTCATGAGGTCTCAAATGATTCGACCCATATGCGATCACTATCTATATCTACATCAACACACAATCGAGCCCAAATCCAGAGGCATTGAAATACACTATGCAATCCATGCCCTCCTGTAGTAGTCTCTACATAGGAGCACTAGTCAACCCCATCCTCATTTACTCGGAGGCTCTCTAACATTTCTCAATATAGGTAAATGGTTTCTCTTTCTATGTTTGGGCAGTTAAATGGGTTAAAATCCAAGAGAATTCTACCACGAACCTCTTATAGTGTTCTTCCAATCCAAAAAAACATCACACCTCTGACATGTTATTTGGTGATTCCCATGAAAACCCGTCATCGATCATCATTGAGTCCACAACTAATCCAAGATCTGAAATGACATTCCCTGGAAATTTAACCTCGTGGATCTAGAACTAGCACTTTGAGATATTACCATAAAGTTAGTGCTCTATAAATATGTCTAGAATCATCCTCAAGTGCTCTGTATAATCCTCCTCTAATGTGGAGTAGATAAGTATTTTTTCAATGAAGACAACAATAAATTGGGACAAGTATGGATGGAAGATATAGTTCATCAAATCCATAAGAATAATTGGGGGATTTTAACACCTGAAGTCATCACAAAGAACTCATAGTGTTTATAGCGACCTTAGAATGCCATCTTCCGAATATCAGCCTCATGAACCAAAAATTAGTGGTAGCCAGACCTAAGATCAATCTTTGAGAACAATCTCGCACCTTGAAACTGATCAAAGAGGTATTTGATCCTTGTTAAGGGTTACTTTTTCTTTATAATAGTCTAATTCAGGCGATGATAATAAACACAAATCTGCAATCACCCATCCATTTTTTCGAGAAAAAATATAGAGTTATCCATGGAGACACATTGGGTCTAATAAATACATTCTCTCAAAAGTCTTCCCACTACACCCTTATCTCCCAAAGTTCAGTAGGGGTCATTCGATATGTCATATAAGATATCGGCGCGGTCCTAGGGTGATAGTTAATGTAAAAGTACATCTCCTTGATTGAAGGTAGTCCTAAAACGTCATTAGGGAAGATATACATATAATCATCCATCACTAATGAAACTAAAATTCATCAATATCCTATTCTGATATGGGATATAGTCAAATGATGGGTGTTGAGTTGTAGCTTCCTACTCATAAGACCCACTCACTCCTCCATGAGATCTCTCTCCCATAAATGAGGATCCCATCTCATCTATCAGAAGACATCTCAGTGATCTACGATGACAGTCAATCTTGGATCGGACCATGGAAAACGAGTTCATACCCAATATGATGTCATAAGGTCTCATCATGATAACCAATAGGTCCCATGAGAAACTATATCTACCAAGTGATGTCTCTTACTACCGATAGATAAGTGATGTCGAAGAATCACACCCAATTGGAACGTCTAGAAAAAGTTCTGCTATTGTCTCAATAGGGAGCTCTGGCTCATGCACAAGGGATAAATAAATGAAGGAGTGACTCAAACATGTGTATATAAGTAATGAAGAAATTGTAAAATAAACACATATCATACCTCGTATCATCTCATGAGTTTTCAGGTCCTAAGACTCCATGGCCTACAAATGCCTGCGACCCCGACCGCCAACTCGATGATCCTGACATGGTTCATCTGGTGGTGGCGGCGAAAGTAGATCATAATGTTTCCCTCCACCAGCAGATCCTCTTCCTAGAGCCCCGCATACTTCTCTATTAGTTTCACATATTTGGGGGTCGACCTGGCCATGCCTGGGGGAACCTTGGTCATAGATCTGCCTCTATCGTGGCAGTTCATCAGCAACCTGTCTGCCCTCTTTATCACGTCAGGGCAGGAAATCGTGTGTGAGGTGACCACTACCATCCCATACATATCATCACCCCTCTCTGGGTTACCTTGGTCCTCTGCATGTTCCATGTGTTCTATGACCACGTACCAGATTCTGACCATGACAAGGTCTTCTACACTAAGACCCTGTCTTTTGGCTCCTGATGGGTGTTGAAGACGACTCAGTTCCCTGACGCTCACTGTGAACTCCAACTAGATCGCATGCTTTATATAAGAATATTTTTTTCACCAGTGCCTTATCTAACACTCCAGTATATGTGGGGATGCACAAGGGTTCCAAACTAGCATGAATGTCTCTATGGAGACTCTTCTTGAGCTTTTGTGCTCAGAAGTAACCATCTCGAATCATGTCGAGGGAGCACGACGTAAAGTTGTTAAACCTCAAATAATACTCAATAACTATCATCTATCCCTACTACAGATCGAAGAACACTAGAATATGTACTAAGTATAAGCAAGATGAGAAGTACACCTCATGAAATAGCTTCTGAAAGTTAGACCATGAGAGGGTCAACTCATCATGTGTCTGTGCAAAGAAAATTCACCAGCATCCACCAGCATCCACCAGCACCCTGCTTTGATGGTACAATATGATTCTTGACGGGTAGGGGTGCTGCTACCTACCCAAATAGAGGAAAGACCTCAATATATGACCCATGAATTGAGGCATCGTCATTCATCGGATCGTCGCCATGATCCTGAATTGGTAACCTAACTGGTTGTCTTCGCGAAGACATCCTGAAACTAATCAAGACGCACCACGAAAAGATAAACACACACATATATATATATATGTGGGGGGGGGAGATGAATCAATAATAATAGTCAAAGGACTCAATTCTATATGATGTATGTAACAATGTTCTCTGCAATAAATGTCTCAGTATGCTGAGTAGACAAATAAGAAATCAAAGTCCTGGTGAATGGATATATCATTTGTTGCACAAACATTGGGTTCTATGGAATGAAAGTCATGCTCTAGAAAATTTTACATCCTTTCCCCAATTCCAAACCAAATCTTCATAAGGGGACAAATCCAAAAACTATCCTAAAGAATGAACTCCTCTAATACCACACTGTAATGGCATGAACCATCGGGGCCTGCCTGGCCATCACAAGGTCGGGCCACCACCACCCCAAGTCCGACTCCATAGGTCAGAGTATGGTGACAAGTGCTAAGAAGACATAACTAAAATCAGAGGTCTTCAGCTAAAGTATATTTATGCACGCACTCAACCATCTCCAGGTAGAAGTGCAAGAGAATAATAATTAAAACGGTAACATCTGGAGTAAAAAATCGTGCATGTAATAACATATAGAGAATAAAAAAGAGTGTGATTGTCTAATAAAAAATGTAAAAAAAAATAAACACCCACCCAATAAAGATATATCAACCTTTGAACATCTAGAATAGAAAAATAACTGAGAATATGACTCCTGATCTCCAAGCCCAGCCACCGTATGTGGTATATGCACCTGAGTATCCCTATGCTCCTCTAAAATCACCATTGATCTTTTCTTCATCTTCATAAGACACGACACGTGCGGGAAAGACCCATGCGGGAAAGACCCATGCAGAGGTGAGTATATATATACTTAGTACAATGCCCCAAAAACTGAAAAGGGGGAAATAGAATACACGATATAAGTAGTCAGATCAACTCAAATCCAGATGGAAATGAAACCCAACATCATATATATATACTCATAAAGAAACTAAAATGAGAGAGAAATGGGATATCTATATTAGCAAGATTGATTGGGTCTTATAGATGCAGATTGAGCTAGTTCAGTAGATGATTGAAATTCAACATCAGGTGGTGCATTCTATCTTGGAAAACTATGCATTTCTTCGATATGAAAGGCACAATATTGTATTTCTTCAAGCATTGCAGAAGCTGAATACATTACGACTACTCAAACATGTATGCAGTTATTGTGGATGAAGTAGTTGTTTGGATATATGAGAGTTAAGTGAAGTCTCTAATCAGAATCCATCGTGATAATTCATGCATAATAACTATTATAAAAAATACAGTCCATCACACAAGGATAAACCACATTGAAATTAAATATAACTTCATCAAGGAGAAAGTGTAGCATCAGTATGTGAAACTAGAGTATGTTATTACTAAACTACAGGTTGAAGACATCCTAACAAAGGTATCACCAAAAGAAGAGTTTGAATGACATCCACTGACTCTTGGAGTTCAGTTGACTTTCAACACTTAAAGAGTGAAAATGTGTGACCCCCAATCCCCGAGGTATGGTGTGTTTTTCCCATATGTGTTGATATGTGTTCTTTATCATGTTTGAAACCATAAAGAGTGGTCTTTTGGTTCATTGACAAAGGGGGAGATTTCTTAATCTATAAAGAGGGAGAAGATGATAATAGGGTAGCAAAACAGTGGGAGTTTTAAATATGATGACATTTAAGCTGGTCTTTAAATGAAGAAGAAACATCAAAGGGGGTGATCGATTCATGATTCTACTAGTCGATGTGTGTGGTTTGAGAAGTGATCTCAAGGGATGAGAATGTTTTATTTTTTGGTATCAAGAATATTTATGAAGGAAAGATCGAGGACAAAGTGATTCATAGATGAATTTGGTATTCTACTCTTGTTTCTCACATCAATCTTTACTCATGTGGTCTTGGAGTACGTGCTAAATAAGTCTTTGACTTTTATCTGAAGTTGCGAAAGGAAAATGGTTTCGCATGTGTATTATTTGTCAACAAGTTGGATCTTGATGTTTTTAAATGTTGTCAAAAACCCATATTGGGAGATTATTGATAAAAATCTCTTTTTCTGATGTTTTTGGGTTGTTATGTTTGTTTACAAGATTGGCAGTTTCTATCACGTGATCCGCGTGAATGAAGGAATATCATGCGATTTGTGTGAATGTAGGAAGATCATGCAGTCTGCATGAATAAAGGAAAATCATGTGATCCATGTGAATACAAGAGGATCATGCAATGTAATTAATAAAGGAAGATCTTGTAATCTCATATGTTTTGAAGGATCATGTGAAAGAGTCACGTGAAGCATGTGAAGGAATATTGGTTGTAAATGATGTAGCAATCTTCTGACCACATAATTTGTGTTAGAAGAAACACATAAGAAGCTTCCCGTAAAGAGAAGGTGATCACGTGATTGCGTATTAGTGTAAAGAGCTATGCACTTGGTGTTTTAGTGCCTAGGTAGACCTGCCTGAGACCATCTACAACACAGTGGTATAAACAAAATTTTAGCGTAAAAAACCCCTCCAACCCAGTGCTATTCGTTGTGTTAAATTAAAGATTTTCTACAGTGAAACTCCATATTTGGCACTGCACTGTTCATGCGCTGTCCATTTTTGTTACTTTCTGGTCATTTTATCAACATAATCAATGATTTATATTTCTTGTAATATATAAAAATTATGGATAGAGTGGGAAATGAATTGAATGGGTTAGAGTTAATTTCACTATTCATACTCCATTTTAGAGTAACCTTTCTTCAAAATGAAGTAATGGGTTGGAGTTTCCCTGAGTCACATGATCTACATAAACTAAAAAAAGTCTTGTGTCAAAGTCATGTGATCCACACAAAATTAAGAGGGTCTTGTAAAGGACACTCTTTGGAAGTGCAAGCATTCTAGGGATGGAGAAGAATCACAAAGCTTATCTTGAGGAAGCGGTGCAGTGCCTGGACAACAATGACACAACACTAACTGAATTGAAAGAATCTATAGGGAAGATGGCCATGGTGGTGGATACCTTCATGCATGGGAAATGATGCTAGGAATAATTCACGCAAGGGTAGACATAATTTCATAGGAATTTTACTTGAGCATTGAAACACTTGAGAAGAAACAGTAACAAAATAAAGAGGGGACATATTTGATCATGGAGAATTCTGGTGAGCGTTTAGGTGCAGTTGATGATTGGAAGACGTTGGATAAGAATGAAACCTAGGTGGAGAATATGGTTGGCATTGTACAATACCCAATTTCAACAGCTAATGAAGATGAGTTTTCAGTGTTAGATGGAGAGGAACCCCATGCTAGACAATTAAACTCAGTTTTCCTTGGACGGTGTCAGCCTCTACAGCAGCAATGGAGGCTTTGAAAAATTCAAGATTAGCTACTTCACGTGTGTAGATCCGAAGACTTGGGTGGAACCTATTGCAACCAACCGTGGACTTGTTTTCTCCATTTGATTTTGTTGTGTGTTTTGTATCCCTATAAATACGGAGTACCATCTGTTTTGTAATAATATGAATTATAGTGAGAATAAATAATTCATGTTTGTTCCACTGAATTTCTATGTTGTGATCACCTCTAGTGATCTGCATTCCCACGGGGCTGAATTTACCGCTGCAATTGATCCTCCATCAGTAGTATCAAAGGAGTTTGAAGCTTGTGCTGCCCATAACCACCTTCAATGGTATCAAAGCGTCGAAGGTGAGCTGAGTGGACATAGATCCATGGGGTTTTCTCCCAATACGTCTATTATAGTGCCGAGAGGGATCCATGATATCCTCTTCCCATCTATTACAGAAGGAGGAAGGTGGAAGAAGATGAATAGTTCTTCTTACCTGAAATCATTGTCATGATATTATTTTCCCCACATTTCTTGTGCATTCTCTATTTTCTAGAGAAAATCGTAAAAGGGAGAGTATACTTTTGAAAATTTGTAAAATAGTTTCCCCTTTTCATCGATTTTTATGTCCTTTTAGAATGGGGTTTCAATCCCACCTTTTCATTTTTGTATCCTCCAAAATTCATTCCCCTTCCCATTTAAAAAGAAAAAAATATTGCCTCCATTTTGTTTTTCACTAAACCGTCCCTCCACAGTTGGAATGCCTGTAAGATCCACTTTTTCAATCCCACCTTTTCATTTTCTATGTCCTTTTAGGAATTGTTTTATGGAAGTTGCATGACAAGTGGCTGGCCCATTCAGCAACACAAAGTAAAACGAGAGACCTCTTGGCATGCCTATAAGATCCACCACCTTGAAGACAGTGTGGTTTTTCTATAAGGTATCAGTGATGAGAACTAATGGGATAATAGTATCATTATAAGAGTGGAATAACAATCTATTAGAAAGAGGAGTATTGATAGGGGTAATTATGTCATCGGTAGGGAAATATTATTTAGTTAGGAGAGTGTAGATTATAGGACCATATGTAAATGTTGGAGATTTTTAATAAAAGGATTCAAAAACATGAGTGGGAGGTAGAAGAAGAATATTTGAGTTGGAATCTGACTTCTGATTTGGATTTGGCTGCTTGGGAGGTATATCTCTTAAGATTATTTTATATCCTTCCTCATCTTCTACATGTAATTCTGTTGGTTCTCTTTATACAAACAAGAAGTGAGTCCTCCGTATTTATCACATAATTTTCTGGTAACTTTTGTGAAAATATTCGTTGAAACTACTCAAGGCTCAGATGCATACCCTACTGCACATCAAATTATGATTTTCCAAGGGAAGGTTTTGAAGGATGACACGACATTGGATGAAAATAAAATTTCTGAGAACATTTTTATTATCATTTTGAAAACCAAGATCGAGGTTTCACTTACTGGTGTATCAATTTCCACATCAGTATCAACATGTAATGTATGACCAACAATGTTTTACAAGAATACTACAACTTCTTTGCAATTTTAATTTGATGTGTTTGGGTAAGCAACATCAATCTGGTTGTAGGAAATGGCTTGGAGGGGACTGTTTAACAGCTTCTTGACATGGGTAGAGGAACTTGGAATAGAAATACATTCATTTGGACTATAGGAATTGTTTATATCAACCTTGATAAAGTTAAATCTTCACTTGAAACAATCTTTTATGCCCTTTCTATGAAAGATAGTCAACTCTATGGAAATCCTAGTGGCAGATATGGAAGGGTGCAATTCCATCAAAAAACATTGAACAATGGGTTGTTACTATGGAATAAAGGAGTGAAAAATTAATGACAAGCCTAGTGGAAGTGGAATTCCAATGAAGAGGCCACGTGGGAAGGGGTTTTCACCAACCATGATCAGTTTATTTTCCTCATTCGTAAGGACAATATTGGATTTCATGGTGGTGAAAGTGTGAGATCTAGCCACGTCATCACAGTCTGGAATGAACATTCTATAAGGGGGAGAACATCCTGGGAAGTGAGTTGGACCAACTGGCTACAACTGGGTGTTAGAGATGTGTGTTGGGGGGGGGGGGGGGGTTATGTGGAAATTAAGTGGAGGTAAGACTATTATAAAAAGGGGAAATATAGAAGCATGGAGGGTAAGGATAAATGTTGTTAGTCAGTTTGGTATAGTTATTGGGTAGGATCTTGAGATCTCTAGAGTTTCTCTCTCTCTCACTCTCCTATTTTTCCCTTCCTATTCTATTTTTTATTTTTTATTTGTTTCATCCATAGTACACACAAGGAATCCCTCTTATAGGGGTTTTTTGGTTCGAGAACTTATCAATATCCACCATGCTTATTTTATATTTACATTCCTTTTATTTTCATGATCACAAATTATCTTGGGGAAATGACCCACCCAAAAATAATATCACATACCTTCCCATAATTGGTTTCCTTCATCACCCAAAGTTTATTTGTTCAATTATATTATCAATCTCAAGCTCACACATGCATCACCAAAGGATTTCTAATTTCCTTATTTCTCCACCAAGGAATCAAGTATTTTTTTCAATCATAAGGTCATGTCATGGTTGTTCTATGATTGAATGTGGTTGGTGAAAATCATAAAAGAAAAGGCTAAAAATGTCTAAAATATTAAAGCATAATGCATGATTATAAGTGTCGCTCGATAATTATACCTCACAAATTCCCCTTATAAATGACGCTACCGTTACCACACTTCCCCTTTGGATGATAGGATCACTCAATAATGTATCAATGAATGATATATCCTTATATTATTTTTTTTCTTTTTCTTTTATTTTATCACATGTTTTTTTTAAAATTTCATAGAGAAATGAGTTAATTTGAAAGAATAAAGAAATCAAAGACTTCCCTACCCAATAATAGATAAGAACCCTTTATATTTTTTCAATTCTTGATTCAATCTAAATTCCTCCACTCATATGAGGTAGTGTTAATCAAAATATCTTTACAAGGTGTGTGGTTTATTTTTGGGTTGTTAGGTTGATGTTTTAGAACAATTCATTAAAGAGGAGGTTAATTTTCTTGAGTAAACTAAATATGTAGACATATTAAGAACACTAAATGAAAACTTCTCAAGAATTCTTTAATCACCACTTATCATTTCATGTCAATTTTGATGGCATCCCACACACTACACATTAACACCCAAAAGAATTTAGTGACAAAAATATAGTCTTCCACTTTGTTTCAACATTTTTTACAATCATTTCACAAATATTTTTTTAGACTTTACGGGCCAGGAAGTTCAGAAAGTGGTGTGAATCAAAATTTTTATAAGTAAATTCACAAAAGAACAATTCTTCAAAAAATGGAATTCTTCTAAAGAAACCATAAGAAATTATGTCCTCCCCGATACCTAACTATAACTATATACTTTTTATTTTACTCAAGTGATGGGTGTGATGGGATTTTGGTTTGTAATATGGCTCCTAACAAGGCCATTTATGATCTCTAAGACTTCAATTAGAGAAAATAAAAAAGGTGGATGAATGGTTAATAATTTGGGATAATGGGACAAATAATACCTTGATCATGTCAACATCCCTTGACTCATAGTTCTGGAGAAGAACTACAATAATGATTCAAGAACAAAAACTATTCATCCATGAACCTCAAGAAAAAGCCCCCCCCATGCTTTTTTTAATCAAAACCATGAAAAATTCTCAAAAATTGGGTGGGTAAGAAATTAATATTATAATATGGATACCTAAAAGGATATCTATGGATTATAGGGGGTGTTACAATAATATTCATTTATAATAGAAGGATTCAAAATAGTGGAATTGAAAAAAGGATTCCAAATAAAATGTATCGATCATTTTGACATAGATTCTTAATTTTCAAACAGGATCTAAAATAGAATAAACTAAAGTTTAAGTTAGTATGAACGAATCAAACTCTCTCAAGGAAGATAGAATTGGAAGAATATGAACAAAGTCATAGAAACCTCTCGAGAGTGTGATATAAAAACTGAGCAGTGATCAAAACTTTGGGTTTCACAAATGACTAAAAATGATTTATTTTTCAATTTCAAATCAAGGAATAAACAAAATAGAAATCATGAAAATTATCATTCAAAATTCAAAAAAAAATATTGGCCAGTAACTACTGAAATAATCAACAAGGTAGTGACATTCATTTCAACTCAAGAAACAAAACTAACACCACACAAAAATAATGAAAATCTTGCTGTGGAAAATGTTGGGAGCAATGAAGAGAAAAAATGGATCACAAAAGAGTAAAAGGGAAAAAAATAAGAACAAGAACACAAGATTTACATGGTTTAGGAATAATCCTTACATTTATGGAGAGGCAGAAAATAACTATAATACGAGATCACAATTTACAGGGAGTTTTTCAGAGTTCTCACACATAGAAAAACCCTATCCCCAAAATGGGCTAATGTAGAGGACAAACCACTATTCTATCAACCATCAGAAATTCCATTGTTTACAGAGAAAGGTGGTTCGAATTTTGCATCGCTATAGTGAAAGGCGGCCACCCAAGTCAAAAATGATATAGTGACTACCGATTGGAAGTCCAATGAGCTGAAATACTATTTACTCTGAAGTCCGCTCTACAACAGTGTCTTGTAAGTCTCTTTCACTCAGCTCTACTACTATGGTCATAGTTGCTACATTTCAAAAAAATTGTCCCAAGAACCTTTGGCCCACAGAGGAGGGGCACGTTGACCCAGCAACCCCCACCAAACTCATCATGGAGCTCAACCCGCAAAAGTTGCAGGTTGGTGCGCAGTATGAGCCACAAATATTCGACTCAACAGGATCGAGCTACACCAATCCAACAAATCTATCATAGAACAAGGAATCACTCCCCCATACTTATCGTACCCATTTCAATCTATGTTTGTAAAAAACATTAGTACAAAACATAGAAGAATTTAATACAATTCATAGGATTTATTATAGAAAAGAACGACTCTTAGTAAAGTGGGTTGGCTATCAGGTGTGGGCCGGTTTGGGATGCCGAGTGTGGGCTAGTTGGGGATGCTGCCAATAATGGACTGGTTGGGGCTGTCATGCATGGGCATTAATTAATTATGGGTAGTCTTTTCCCATGATAATTTTTAGTGGGTGGGGGTTTTTTTCTGGGAAATTGGGGTATTAATTAAGGATTTCAACTGTTAGGGACATATTATGATTCATTTTGGTAATTTACAACTAGATACTACTGGGAGGCTAGCCTTGGGAGGCCTGCCTAGGATCTTCATAAGTGGAAATTCCATGGAGTTCTCCAACCTCATATCATTATTATTCATCTACCTACCTTCTAATGTAACTCTTACTCCCTCTGTAAATATAGTTTTGTTATATAACATTTCATCCTCTCCTTATCTCACAAAAAAATGTCCTTTCAATTTTGGTGACACTTCTTATGGATAACGATCATTGAAGAAGTGTGACCATTGTAGAGAGTGGAAAAATTATGGGGAACTACGTGAGCTGTGAAGTTTTATAGAGTTGGATGAACACTATAATGTTTTTGGATGTTCCCTAGACAAGAGAGAAGAAGATCATCATTGAAGAATCCAACTCAGTAGGATGGAATTCACTGTTGGGGAGATGGTCACAGATAGTGAATCAATATGGAAAAACAATTGATTCTGGGGAATTTGATTATCTCTAGAGAATACAAGGCTGCTATTGGAGTATGAATACAACTATTTGAGTGATCAAATTTTTTATGGACGTTTGTATGACTATTAAGAGGGTTTTTTATATTTTAGAGGCTATTTGTGAGAAATTATAGTTTTGTGTGTTGTGAAAATGCTGGGAGAAACAAATCAAAGAACAGATCACATAAGAGTAAAAGAGAAAAAATAACAAGGAGACAAATATTTTCAAGGTTCGGGAATAATCCCTATGTTCATAGAGAGGTAGAATATTCACTCTAATTTGGGAGCACAATTAAATATTTTTTTAGTTATGAACCCTATCCCGAAATGGGATACAAATGGAGAAGATGATCCACTGATCAACCAACTGTACATGATCGGGCTACACCAATCCAATAATCTCTCACTTGGAGCCTGATCCACTATGTCTATATGCTTCGATGCCACTGACTAAGAAAACTTACTTAATCCGAGTTCTTCCTCTTCTTCACTCGCCAGTGTGCATGCTTTCCATTCAAATCTTCAACATCAACCTGACAATTCATGAAATACATGTTTTATTCCTCTTGTGCTCCCATCATGTCCTACCTTATTCCGCCTTTCTTCCTCCATTCATCAACGGAGACCAACAGAGGCACAAAATTCCCTCAACTTCTATATTACTACGAGCTTCGTCAACATGTATGCCAAATTGTTGTTTCCACAAATATTTGGAAATTTCAACAACCCATCCTGCATCAAGCCTCTGATGAAATGATAATTCAACTAAATATGATTCACTCGGGTATGAAAAACTAGGTTATTTGAAAGATGTATATCATTATGAATATCACAGTGCAATAAATTCTCATATCACTTTCTTCCCAACTCATCCAATAATTTATTTTTGAAAACCATCTCCTTCACATCTTCTATTACAAAAATGTATTATGCCTCTCTGGTGGATAAAGCCATCACCTTCTTCAATTGTGATATCTAGATTATTGTAGTTCCTCCATATGTAAATACATATCCTATAGAACTCCTCCTACTATTGATGTATCCTCCATGTTCAGCATCCACATACCCCTACAATTAATTTCCTTTCCCAAAGAATAGAGATACCACCTTTATACCCTTTAAATACCTCAGTATCCACTTCACTACTTCCCAATGTTGCTTTCCAGGGTTATCCATATACCTTATCATAACTCCCCCTTCATGAGCGATGTCTGTTCGAGTACAGAACATGAATTAAATTAGAATTCCAACAGCTGATGCATATGGAACCTTTTACATGTACTCAACCTCTTCTGTCATCTTTGGTGATTACTCCATGGAGTGTTTGAAATGGCCAGCCAAGGGAATAGAGACTACCTTCACTTCGACCATACTGAATATTCTTAGAACCATCCTAATGTAGTCATCCTATGATAACATTAAGGTTCTAGCCACACATTCTATCTTGAAATTCATCCCCAAAATCTTGTTATCTTCTCCAATATCCTTCATTTCGAACTCCTTAGGCAACTTCCCTTTCAACTCATCAATCCTATGCATACATGATCCTGCAATGATGGATGTCATACACATACAAAAGCAATATAATATATTGATCATCAAAGGAATTGATGTAGCAACATTGATCCATACCAAATCGTTCATATTCATTTTTAGACATAAATGAATCAAAAATTTTGTTCCACTTACTAGGTGCCTACTTCAATCCATATAACCTCTTCTTGAGTTTTCACACTATTTATTCCTTCCCATAGTCTACATATCCCTCTAGCTATTTCTTGTAGATTTCCTCCTCCAAATATCCATGAGCAAAAGTAGTATTGACATCAAGATGATCAAGATGAAAGTCTTCTAATGCCACAATACTGAGAACCACCTGGATGGTGGTAAGCTTCACTATTGGTGATAATATTTCAGTGAAATCCACTCCCTCCTTCTGTTGCAAGCCTTTCACTTCCAGCATTTCCTTGAACCACCACTTGTCATAATTTTATTCCTTGATCTGGTATAACCATTTTTTCTACAATTAAATCTTTCCTTGTGGTAGAGGTGTCCACCCCCAAGTGTTATTATCATGCAATGAGGAAATATCTTCCTTCATAGCCATCTCCCACTTGCTCGACTCCTTTAGCTCCATTAGCTCTTCAAAACATTCTAGTTCTCCACCATCAGTCATTAATAGATAATACAAGGATGGTGAATACCTCTACATAGGCCTTCTCCCCCTTTATGATCTTCTCAACTCCACTTGAGTATTAGGTTCCACTAGTTCGGATGTATCAGGCTCAGATACACCTTCATGATCCACTTTCTATTTGCACTCTGATTTAAAGTTCCCATTTACATCTCTAGCTATATGAAAATCTTTGTACATGAATCCTTTATTGAATATCACATTCTGGATCCTGATAACCATTTTATTGATATCATCCCAAAATCGATAACCAAAATCCACATCACCATAACCAATAAAGAAACATCTTTTAAAATTCACATCAATCTTGTCCCTTACAGAAACATCAATAAGTACATATGCCAAACAACCAATGACTCGTACATGTGATTGTATTACCTCCTTACCATACTAGATCTCCACAGGTAGACATTCTCCCATTGGTACAGATGGACTCATGTTGATGAGATATGCTACCATGTTCACTACATCAGCCCAGAAGGCCTTGGGAAACCCTGAGTGGAACCTCATACTTCTGGAATGTTCATTTAATATCCTATGAATCCTCTCTACCACACCATTATGTTGTAGTGTGCCTTTAATTGTCTTCTCCCACTGAATTTAATTTTTAGAATAGAATTATCTGAACTCATTACTACAGTACTCTCCAATGTTGTCTAACCTCAATCATTTCAGTTTTTCTCTTGACTTATTCTCCACCACGACCTTCCACTTCTAAAACATCTTAAACACATCACATTTACTTTTTATAAAGTAAACACATACCTTCCTTGTTGATTCGTTGATTAATTTCACATAGTATTGTTACCCTCTAAGGGAATGTACTAGTGAAGGCCCCCAAACATATGTTTGCAGCAGGTAAAAATTCCCAGCCTTCAGTGTTCTACCTCTATTTGCAAAAGAAACCTTCTTCTACTTTCTGACGATAAAATATTCACATAGGCCATCATCCACTGACTTCAAATCTGGTAGTAACTCTTTTGATTATAGCACCTTCATCCCCTTCACACTCATGTGGCCTAGTCTGTTGTGCCACAAGTATGAATCTCCAAAAACTTTCAGTGATGCAGCCATGTCTATGAAAGTTATTGTCATGTTTTATAGGGTACCCTTATTTTCTCCCTGAACTAGGACAATAGCTCATTTTGTGATCTTCTGTGATCCCCCAGTGAATGTGGTACTCAAACTTGCACTATCAAGCTGTCCAACAAAAATAATATTTCTTCTTAATACAAGGATATACCTCAAGTTTTCTAGAACCAAAAAACCCCACTGTTGGTCTTTATTCATGCATCTCCTTTCCCCATAATCTTCAAGGGCTCGTTATCAATAATATGTACCTTGAAAAAATTTCCTGAAACGTAATTTTTCATAAATATCTTCTCCGATGTAGAATGGAAATATTCCCCATAGTCTAAAATCCAAGACTCCATCGGGCTATCCATGCTCAACATTCGCAGATCATAAGCTCCATCAGCTACTGTGTTTTCTATACTGGTTTCATGTCCCTTACATTTTTCTATGCACTCCTTGATACGTCCGTTCTTTTTTCATGTCTAGCAGGTAGGACCATCCCCGTTTTCCTTGTCTCAACTTTTCACTCTTGACCTTGATTTCTGTCTACGATTTTATCATTGTGGGTACTTTCCACTTCCTTCAACATTTAGAACAGAACTAGAGAATCTTTCAAATTCTCTTATTCTCATATCTTCACTGAGGATTAGATCTTTTACATCATTCAGAACCAGTTTGGTATTCCCTGAGGTACTGCTCACAGCTGTTACAGTTGCTTCCCAACTGTCAGGTAAAGAGGATAGTAAGACCAGTTCACATACCTCATCACAAAGATCAATTTTCACCGATGTCAGCTGACTTATGATGGTGTTTAATTCATTGATGTGGTCTGAAATAATTCTCCCTTTAACCATTTTCAGGTTGAACAATCCTCACATCAATTTCACCTTGTTTAGTGTAGAATACTTCTCATACATATTCACGATAGATTTGATCAGATCAATCATCATCTTCTCTAGTCTGTTATTGAAATCCATGTTTTTTCCAACATTATACGTGAAACACCTAGAACCTATTGATCCAACAACTCCCACTCTGACTGCTCCATGTCCGATGGCTTCAGACCCAGATGCAGCAAGTTCATCTTTTTTTTGATAAAGATAATCATCGGTCTACATCCTCTAGAAATTGAAGTCAGTTCTATTGAAGTGATCAATCTCCACCTTTCCTTCTTCCATATCCATCATTGGAGAATCATGAACTCAAACATTGATTCCATTTGTTTAGAAAAGTCTAGGAGGAATGAAACAAAGAACGGATCACATAAGAGTAAAAGGAAAAAAAGAACAAGGATGAAAAAATTTGCGTGGTTCGGGAATAATACCTATGTCCACTTGGAGCCAGAATATTCACTATAATATGGGAGCACAATTAAATAATTTTTCAGTTAGAAACCCTAGCCCCAAATGAGATACAATTGGAGAAAAAGATCCACTGTTCCACCAACTACACAGGAAGTCCATGTCAGAATAGTTAAATGTGGCCACCCAAGTCAAAAGTTCTATAGTGGCTACCAGCTAGAAGTCCAAAAGACTACCAGTCATCATGTGGAAGTCATCGAGTGAATAAAATATCTTCTTCACAATTACAATTATGTTGTTTTATTGTTAGGAGATCTTTGAAAGGTAGACAATATAGAGGATACTCAAACATTTTCCAATGTTTTCACATAGAGGTATGCAGAGTTTGAACGCTAGAAATGAGAGATACTGATTAAGATTGATCAAATATAATCTTCCACAATATTATTAGAACTTAAGGTAGATTATGGTCAGTTGACATGAGTTGAGGAGAAGGTAAAAAACTTGAAATCTTGTAGTACAATATAGTAGATTTACAGTTTGGATGAGTAGATGACCGAGATGGTGTAAGGGATAAATCTAGAAGTAAAAGAGTAAACAAAATTTCGAAATAAGTGTATGATAGCTACTGAGATTATGAGAAATAGTGGGAGTGGGAAAATAAAGGAAGGTAGAAGTTTAGATGCTATCTTAAATCCCAAAGTCAATAGTGAAGGTAGTGGTGGTTGGAATTCAACAAAACCAACACTGTCCAAAGTTATACAAGCCCCATTCAAGGAAAAATTATTTGGGAAAAAGGTGTATTTGTAGTTCTATTCACATGAAAATTAATCACAAAATTATGGTGCTAGTATTCAAGGGGAAGCAGCAATGAGTTTGTGGGAATACCAGTCAGGTCTGGAAAATTTCTGCAAAAGTGATTTTGAGGATCAGATCCACTCTAGATATTTTTGGCCGAAATTGGTAATATTATAAGTTTTTGAAAATGGAATGTGTGCACATAACCTATACAAATAAATTTTTTCTACAGTGGAATTAGATGTGAGGTTTCTACCACACCACTTCCATGGGCTTATCCTCTGCTAAATCATCATGAATGTCTTCCCTCAATAAGTGTTTGGGTGTCCTAGTTTGCAATTCAGGCTAATGTTTAGGCAGATACTCTTTTTTGGAATGAATTGGAGGAGATTGGCAGAGTGAAGGTTGAAATAGAGGTATAGAAACCACCACACCAAAAGGTGCTACCACATGTTCCAAAATATACTAGATTGGTGTGTGTGAAGGTTACTGCTACATTTTAAAACCTTGTCAATAAAGGATAGTGAACATTATTTCCATTAACCTATGATTTGGGTTACACTCCTCCGCACGGTATAATGTTATTGAAGGTTATGATCTAATTCAAAATTACTCTTACATGTGAATTTCCTCAATTTATTTTCATCCTTGTTACACATCTTTGAATGTGGACTGAAGGTCATGGTTCTTGTTCGGGCATGATGTAACGTGTTTTGGATAGTTTAGATGCTTGGAGCTATAACTTAGTGATCCCAAAAAGTGGGAGGGAATTAATAAGGTGGATATTGTTCTTTTAGAGGGGAGATTTAGTGGCTAGGTGTTGGATGAAATATTTTTTTCCTCATTAACTAGAAAGAGGAAAGGTTAGATGGAAACAAATAGTGGGAAAATTTAGTAGAAGATGTATCTTCAAGAGAATCAGTATCCATCATGAGGACTTGGGATGTACGGGTTTTAGAATTTTTATTTTCCATGTTAATAATTCATATGATGCTACAATAGGGGAAATAGTGATTCTTGAGTGGATTTTAATGAATTCCATTCACGTACATGTAAGTAAATAGACCATGATGAAAAATGTTTTTTCTGGTAGGACTAACTAAATAATCAAGAAACCTTATAAAAACCCTTAAAAGTATGGTAAAGAAGGTGAATTTATAGCCCAAACTTCTTCTGGAGCTACTGATGTGTGTAGAATAGGAAATGGAGGCAATACGTACCATTTTGAACCAATTTCAGGTTTTCTAAATGTTTTGGGTAGTGATACTGATTTCAAATTTTCTATACTTTGGAGTACAAATTTTTTGTCAATGATAGTTGGGAAATGCATGTATTCTAGTGAATTGGGTCAAAGAGAGTGTCATTATGGTTTGAGAGAAAAATCAGGTGCCTCTTTACATGGTATAACCGATTATTTGTTTCCCAAGAATTAAAGATGGTTAAGGGAGATTTTTTAGCATCCCAGAGGAAGAAAATTTTCCCTTGTCTAAACTAATGATGATGGAGACTCTCAAAAACTAGTTTTCAACTTGAAAAAATTACTCAAGGATGATCGAAAACACATGCCTTTTATAAATGGATATATCAACCCCTTAGCGATCAATAATTGGGATGTTGAATCCTTTTCCATAGGATCATGTGGTCATACAGATTTTTACTAGAGTGCATTGGGAGAAGGAAACTTGTGGAAGCCCAAGGTTTTGATCATAACTTTGAACTCATCATCTAAGATGGGAGTTTCAGAGATGATGTGGTACTGGGTGGTTTTTTTCGCTGAGATAAAAGGAACATTGGTTTTGACGTACATATAGAGAAGTAAAATTTCAAGAAGTATCTTATGTTTAATATATATGCATTCAATACAGATGGAGTTAGCCAGGAAATTTGTTGGAGTTGATGCAGATATGCCACCATCTTCAAAGGAGGGATTCCGTTCAAAATTTCAAGAAGTAGCACCGAGTATATGGAATTACACCTTGAGTATAAGGGTTTTTCAACATGGGGGAACTATTAGGAAAGTGCTATGAATGTCAGGTTTGGGCTGATTTGGGTTGACAAGTGTGGGATGGTTGGGTATTCTGCCAAGAGTGGGTTGGTTGGGGATGTCATGTTTAGGAATTAATTGCATAGGGGAAGTCTAGTACATTGATTAACTAGAGTGGGTGGGTTTTTTTACTAGGTTGGTGGGGGTATTAAATAGGGATTTAAGTTGTTAGGGAGGGATTATGATTCATTTTGGGACTTTACTTCTAGAAGTTGCTGGGTATATATCCTTTGGAGGTCTGCCTAGTGTCACAGGCTGAGCTTTTAAGCAGAGCGGTTCACTCGTGCGGCACCCCAACCCCCTCTTCAGTAGGTGTGGTTCAACAGTCCTTCTCATTATATTATGTGAGGTTCACTGGTTTCATCCTACCATGGACTCATCAGGAGGGTGACCCCAACTCCAACCATGGTAGTGTCAAGATTGACACGCACAATACTCTACATTATCGAGGTGACTCTCAACTCTTCGATATGAAAAAAACACATGAACCACAACCTTGATTCTCATGCTGGTGTGGGATAAGACCCCCATGATTGGGCCATGACATTCTCCCACCACAATTCTATACATTCCATCATGCATGTAGGATTGTGGCCTTCTATTTTTCTGAAAAATGGACTTCTTCCAACTAACCTGCTATCTTGTGTGGTCAAGGGGACGATCTTTCCACATTATTGGCTTCATGGCCCACCCACTCTCTCTATGTCACAAACCAATGTGGTACACCTACTCTATCTATGTTTAAAACCACCTCCTTTAAACCCACCCACCATATTAGCGTCTCATCCTATGATATCTCTCAAGTGTGACCATATCTGTCATTTCACTTCTACAATGACACCCTAAGACTCTACACCCACCACCAAGGTCCAACGGGAAAAATTCCACAAACATCACGAGGCACATTCCCTATTATACCAATTGTCATGGGACATGGTCTTATTCCAATATCTCATGCGATACTTATAAATCATCCTCAATAAAATCCTAGAAAAGTCCATCCTTTAAAAACTCACAATATAAGTAAGGATCATAAGGGAAGTGCTTGATAAGCTCACAAGAGAAAATTTCAAAGAAGATCTCAATTGCCCTCAACTTCTGTGTGTGTTTACCAATGAATAGACACTTACATTATAAAGGGATGGGTTTCCAAGTCTACGAAATTATATAATATGTATACATCCAAAAAAATTCTATAGTATTCTACCCTATCCAACTAGAATATACATGGATCATTCTAGAACCCGTAGAGATCCAAAACCTTTTGTTGAGGTCTAGAATGTTCTGGTGAATCCAAGGCCCAAGTGGTGTTCCGCAACACTCTAGATAAGTATGGAATATTCCAGAACCTAGTGGAGATATAAAGATATCATGAGGATTCTAGATAACCACATCACCAAATCTTCTCTCTTTATGTCAGGGTGTGACATGCTCCCCCACCTATTCTGGAGATTTCCTCAATGTGTCTTGATGATACTCCTCGATTGCCTTCACGAACTGACAAAAATTGTATGTAGGTTCCCATGTTACCTCACACTCTTTTAAGCCCTTCCACTTGATCAAACAGTCCTTTCTTTGTGGCAATCCACGTCACTAAACTATCCGATAATCGAGTATGAGATCCACCAATTTTTCATATGACTCGACTACCACAGTAGGTGTCCTCATTGACAACCCTATGCCTGGGTCATACATTTATACATGATATGGATTGAGCCTACTCACATGGAAGACTAGATGAATATTCAGTTTAAGAGGCAACTACAAGAGTTATGATACCTCTCCAACTTGGTGTATAACCTCATATGACCCCTAATATCATTGTATCAATTCCATGTGCACCCTCTTGAAATCATTGTGTTGTTGAGGCAAGCGTTTCACCATCACCTTGTCCCCAGGCTGGAAGTTCACATCTCTGTTCCCCTTGTCATCCCACTTCTTCATCCTCTTGGTATCTTTGTGAAAATGGGTTCTTGTCATTTCTGTTTACTCGTTCCACTCCTTTTCCATAGAGTATATGGTAGGGATGGTTCCTTGGTACTTATCCCCAATTACCATTGTGTGAGGAGTGTGGGGTTTTTGTCTGATCACTACCACAAATGGACTCTTCCCCATCAATTCACTCCTTTACAAGTTTTATGAGAATTGGGCCACATCAAACAACTTATCCCAATCTCGCTAGTTGGCACTCACAAAGTGCCTCATGTAAAGATCCAATAAGGCATTCACCCTCTCTGTATGACCATCCATATGGGGGTGAATGTTTGTTGAGTAGTGGATCTTACATCCCAAAAATATGCAAATCTACATCCACAACATACCCATGAAGTGTGGATCCCGATCACTAATGATTTTTCATGGTATCCCCTAATACATCACTGCATTCTTGAAGATAAGTCTTGCGGTGATCTATTCTGTCACATCTTCTCGAGCAAGGATGAATGTGGCATACTTTAATAACTTTTCCACGACCATGATGATTCTCCCATACCCTTCAGACTTCAGAAAAGAAATGATGATGTCCATGGTTAATGTATCCCATGACTTCTCCACAATGGGAAATTATTGTAATAATCCTCCAGGCAACTGATGGTCCACCTTTTCTTATTGTAACACAAGATAATTCTTCACAGAGGACTCCAAATCATCCTCCATCCTTGACCAATAATATGATCCCTCTAGCAAGCCCTTTTTCTGGTGCGGCCTTGGATGTTCTGCCCATCTCATGTCATGACACTCTCTATTGAGATCCCTCTACAGGTTACCCCACTTTGGGACACATATTCTCCCCCCTATGGTAAGAAGAGTGTCATTATCCTACCAAAGTCTCCTTTTCTTTCCCTCCTCTATAATATCCAAGACATTATTGGCTATAGGATCATGATTTAAGCCTTCCTTGATCCTACCTAATATCCCATCATCCACACATGATAATTTTTTGAACACCATCTTCTTACTGAGTGCATCAACCACCACATTGGTTATCCCAGGATTGTACTCCAAAGAACAATCAATCTCGGCCAAGAATTGCTGCCATGTTGCCTACTTCAGAGTCAACTTTTTTTTGGGTTTGGAAGTATCTTGTGGAAACATTTTTAGTCTTGACCAAAAACTTTTTCCCGAAGAGATAATGTCTCCATGCTCAAAGGAAATGTACCCTGATCATCATCTCTTTCTCTCGAACTGTGTACTTCCTCTCGGTGTCATGAAACTTCCAACTCTCAAACGATATGGGATGTCTTTCTTTCATGAAAAACCCCCAATGAAAAAGTATGAGGCATTAGTGTATACTTCATAAGGCTTGGTTGGATACTCCTTGATCAATACTGGTTCTTCTATGAAATTCTTCTTTAATCCCTCAAATGCCTCGTCACATTTATCATCCCACTCCCATGGATTTTCCTTATTTAGAAAGTCGGTTAGTGGATCCACCTTATTTGATTATTCACAAATGAACCACCAATAATAGTTAACCAACCCAAGGAATGATCTCAACTCAAGAACCTTGGATGGACTCTTCTATTCATCAATAGCACAGATCTTCTCATGATCCATCATGATCTTTCCTCCTTTGATCTTCTTCCCCAAGAAGATAACTTCATCCCTCCTAAAGGAACACTTCTCCTTCTTCACATATAAATAATTCTACCTCAATACCTTGAACATTATTTTTAAGTGTTCAACATGATCCTCCATTATCTCACTATAGAAAACAATATCATCCAAGTATACTACTATAAACTTCTCCAAGTATTGGTGGAAGAATTTATTCATAAAGATGTAAAATGTCACTGGGGAATTAGTTAAACAAAATGGAATAACAAGGAACTCATATGATCTATGCCTTGTCATGCATGCAGTCTTCAACACATCCTCCATGGCAATGAGAACTTAATAGTATCCCGAACTCAAGTCCATCTTGGTGAATACTCATGCCTTTCCCAACTGTTCAAAATATATCTTCTATCAATGAGATAAGATACTTATTCTTCAATGAGACTTTGTTCAATTCCAAGTATTCCATGCACATCCTCAAGGAGCCATCATGTTTCTTTTGGAATAATAGAGGCGATCCATATGATGTCTTCGATGGTTGGATTTTCCCAGCATCCAACATCTCATTCAACTGCTCTCTAAATCCTCCAACTCAAGTGAAGCCATGCGATATGGTGCCATATAAGGTGGTTTTGATCAATTCACAAACTCAATATGATGATCCACCTCTCATTTATGTGGTAGCTTCTTAGGAATCTCTGGTGGCATGATGTCGCTAAACTCCCTTATTACATCCTCTACCTCCTTTGGAAATTCATGGCTGTCTTCCACGAACCCATATTCTTTAAAAGAAACTAAGAAGGTCTTATATCCCTTATTGAATCCATTATTAACTTTCATGGAATAAAGTAAATAAATTTCATGATTGTCACATACCTTCATTGTCACCATGTGTGAACATCTCTCCTCCATGATCATCATTTGCTCTAAGTGTGGTGTTGGTATAGCCTTGACTTGCTTGAATAATTCCATCCCAAACACTAGCTTGAAGTCATCCATGGGTACCACCATGATGTCAATAGCTCCCCTCCATTCCCCAATAAAAAGGGTAACTCCATTGATAATTCCACTCACCGGTTTAGGTATGGACCTCAAAGATTTCACATGACTAGTTGTCTTGGATACAAGTAGCCCAAGTCTCCTAAACTCATCTCCAGCCACAAAGTTTTGTGTGGATCCCGTGTCGAGCATCGCAAAGTCATCCCTCCCATTAAACTCCATATTTTCATACATAAAACCATCCTTAGGTGACAACTTAGGTGGTTTCTTCACCTTCAATGAGTTGAAGAGCCTTAAAGTCCCCATTTTCCACTCCTTAGGAACTTCCTCCTTCTCTTCAAACATGCATTTGAGTGCCTTCCGCTTGGGACACTCCTTCCACTAATAAGGACCATCATAAAAATATCATCCTTGGGAATTTTGTTCTCTTAGGTAGTCCTTTTTTTACTCGTTGGACTTCCCCATGTCATGGGAATCTCAGTTCCACCTCTTCTCTTGGTCTCCACCACCTTTACCCTTGTACTCTTTCTTGGGCTTAGGGGGTTCAACCGTCTTTTGCATTCTAGCAAAAAATTGGAAATGGATATGGATTCAGTGAAGGTCTTAGGTAGTCAAAATCACACATCTTATTGTGCTCAAGGTTTAAGACCATTGATAACATCATACATGTGATAATAGTTAGGCTTTCCACATACTAGGAGTTCTAGAGAGACATAGTCCCACACATACTCATGGATTGTCCCCATATGCTTCAAAATTCAAAACATGACTCTTTATTCCCAATCAGTTTTCTCAGGGTATTACTGTGCATAAAACAATTTCTAGAACTCCTCCCATAATGAAAGTTTCTTCCCTCCATCCTTGATCTCTTGGTGCTTCATCCTCCACCATAGAGATGCATCGTCACCAAAGTAAATAACAACGGTCTTCACATGATCCATGTATTTCATAAAGCCAATATCTTCAAAGTATTACTGCACTTTCCCAAAGAAGTTTTCCACCTCCTTTGCATCTCGCTTCCCAATGAAGTGAGTTGTACGAGGCACATAGATATTTGGCATGTCTCACACAATCACACCCCTATCCATCTCTCCATAGTAGTTGTACCACTCTTTCTTAAGTTTATCAAGATTTTGGTCACACATAGTCATCACCTCCCCATATTGTGCCAAGACCCCCTTTGTACAATCCATGAAGGTATCCTCTTATGAATAATTATCCTCAGCATACCTCTCAACTGACTCCACTCAATCTTGAAGACTAAAGAGCACTTCACATATGCCCACGATTCCTATTAACCCTTCATTATCATCTACCTCAACAAACTTGAACCTTTCCATCAAGTTAGTAAGGTGATATTCCTCCTCTAAGAGATTTTCCTCAAGGGTTTCCATGATAACAAGACTTCCCCTTGGTCTTTTTAGGGATTGGCAGAATGGTCTCCTTCTTGATCACAACACTAGGATCCTCCACATTCGAGCTTTCCATTCTCTAACACTTACCTTGAACACACATCTAACACCACTTTTCACGGGCTGAGTGTCACAGTGGTTCACTCGTGCGGCACCCCAACCCCCTCCTCAGTAGGTGGGGTTCAACCATCTATATTTTCATATGATGTGAGGTTCACTCGTTTCATCTTTCCATGGAATCATCAAGAGAGTGGTCTTAACTCCCAACTAAGGTGGTGTTGGGATTGATACGCAACATCCTTCAGATTATTGAGGGGACTCCCGTCTCTTCGATATAGAAAAACCACATGAACCATGACCTTGATGTTCTTGCTGGTGTGGGGAATGACCTCCACAATTGGTTTGTGACACTAGGATCTTTATAAGTAGAAATTCTACGTATTTATCTTCCTACATAATCTCTTTCTTCTTATCCTTCCTAGCCACCTTCCAATGTAACTCATACTACTACTATCAATAAAAAGTCGTTTTTGTGAAACTTTTATTCCCCATTCTATCCTGCACAAATTATCTTAACAATGACTTGATATTATTTGATAAGCATTAGGGAAAAACAATATTTAGGTTCTCTAAATAATTCAAAATGATTTCTATCTTATTTAACTACAAAGGAAAATAAATAAAAACATTAATACAAGTAAAAATAATAATAACTACTTGTAAGATTCATTTGAGAAGTAGATATCTGCCTTTTTGATGTTTTCTATTGAGTGTATACTACTAACCTACTAACTTCCCTACAAGAAAAACTAGGGAGACATCATTATTTCTATTAGGCCTTCTAAAAACTCGATCGCTCAGATGTATTCAATAGAAAATAGAATAATTGAACTTTATATATTCCAATGATACATAGTAGTATGTAGATTTATAATAGAGAGTGAAAAGTAAGAGTAACAACATTAGGTTATGGGGAGAGACCACCTCCTTGATCAACCTTCTTGCTGTGAGGGGAATAATCTAGAGAGTAACCACCTCTCCCATGATCTACTCTAGAAATAACTCCTTTGAAGCAAATTTCATGTGAGTCTTCCCCCAACTCATAATATTCCCCAACCAACTCATCCAACCAACTAAATTGCTATGTAAATACCCATTCCCTCAATAATTGGGAACACATTTCCACATATGATGGTAAGTATATAAAATAGGGGTCCCACCCAGAGCTATCCTCCCATCGCTAACAATTATCCCCTCCTCAAGAAACACATTTTCTCTAAGGTGAATATTCTGAAATCATTCCAAAATGTTCATAGAATCATCCCAAGTAGATTCCTCATCTAGAATTTCCTTAAACTGGATTATCCACATAACCTATGGTAATCCATACTACATCCATATTTATAATATTACTTTGGAAAAAACCATCATAGGAAAACCACCATCCTAGATTCCTTGATTTTACCAGGAACAAGAAAATTCCCAACAAAGAAAGATGGTAAGTTGTAGCCCCTAATCGGGGGAGTATCATTAAAGAACCATAATACATTATATTATATTTTGGGAACAATTAATTGGAATTAATATTCTATATATTTGGTCGTAGATTAACAAATATTGAATCACCAACATCAAAATGAACATCCTGTCTGTGCTAGTTAGAAAATTTAGCCATTAGTTGATAAGCTCTATGAATATTCCTACTGATATAGTCTAAGAAAACATCAAAATACATAAATACATGGGAAAAAATCTACATAGGTTTCCCCTCTAACATAATTTAAATGGGTATGTGTTTCAACTGAGTATAGGAATATGAATTAGTGTTATAATATTATATGTCCTATAAAATCCTCCTCACCCATGAGAGATACCGATTAGAAAAGAATCTCCGAAAATATGACTCTAAACACTTGTTGAAAATATGAGTCATCCCATATATTTGAGGATGGTAAGAAGAGATTGTTTTCAAATCCATCCCACCAATTATTTTTAAACATCACCCTCTAAAAATTTGAACTCAGTTTTCAAAACCCATTCTTTTAAGGAAACCACATTGTGTTGAAACAATTAATGCTATTTCCCTGGCACTTGAAGCTTTTTAGTGAACCCTCAAAACATTACTTCTTTCCCTTACCATGTGAAATTCATGGTTTTATGACTCCAATTAGTTAATTCGAACCCCAAATTACTTAACCAATTCATTATTAAGACTATATTTGGTCCCCCTGTGTAAAACATACAGGATTTTATCTTAGTCGTAAAGTTCTTAAGATAGAGATGTAACCCTCTGCAAACACCCTGTGACATGATTATATGCCCATCAACCAACTTAATTTAAAATGGATCAATTGCACTGACTTCCACACTGTCCAATTTGGTTTGTGCCTTTCACACAAAGTTATGGATAACTCTAATATCAACAAGAACACATGGTACCTTTGAAATATTCCCTGTCAATAGGAGTGAGTTATCTTTTTCTTATATTGTACTTTAAAATTCAACTTTTTACTCTATCTCCTCCCTAGAATGTTTAAATTATTCTGCATTCATATGCTTATTGATCACTTCCACTTCCCTAGAAATCATTTCATCTAACTCCCGGACTAAAAATTTCTAGTGTTTGTCCATAGAAGAAACACATCCTTTTTTTCTATTCCTCTTCTCCAAACTAATTGGCCTCACTCAACTCCAACTTCTATCCCCACCAGAACCTACCATGTCTTATCTTTTAGTCCTATCAAATACTATTCTATTTGATAAAAAGTTTGTACCATGAGACCGTTTCCTTGAGAAACATTTGGAAATAGTTGTTTCCCATGAACACCACATATAACTCCTTCTCTAACTAGCACTCTATCAGTATTACTTATCAGAGTAATCATATTATATTTTTTAAAAGTTTCATAAGTGAATACTATTTTTAATCTCAGAATGTAGGTTTCAAATAAATAATATAATTTACCATGATTGAGTAAAATATGATATCTATAAGGCCACCTATTCAAATTCTTCAATATATTAATTAACATGTTTGTTTTTCTAATGTGTCTTAAAAATTTATATCAGATCTCCATATTTTTCTTTCCTGAAATTATCCATTAGTGCCGACTACAATTTCTCTCACTATTGTTCTGAGTTTATGCTCCCCTAAGAGACTAACAATCATAGAGCAGTTCACTCCATAAAAAATTTTTAATAAGGAAAGTCTTTATCCTCAAGTGTTATGCTAATCAAAAAGTATGTTTCTACCTTATAAATCTAGATGAAAGGATCCTATCATATGAAGTAGGGAAACTATACTCTCTTTGAAAAACTTTTAATTCAATCAATCACCATCACATTGTCTTAGAGTGGGTTTCCCCCTTGTCTATTGTTGTTCACCCCATTCATGTGACCAATTCCACATAGATTAATCACAACCGCTTGACTCTATTTTATAGACTCCATGATTTTTTCTTCTTACAGTCCTGGCCCCTTGACACTTTTGGCAGTCTTCTCCTCCAAATTTTCATTTTTAAGAGACATTTTTTCCTCATATTGTCTCATCTGATCTTGAGAAAATTTCTAGTATCTTGTCCTCATACCAATTTGTCCATACTATAATGTATTTACATCAATGACTAATTTCATGCCAACTCCCTCTGCTTGTGTGCCTTCTCCATCTCATAAAACCTCTATTGTGGACTCTCTAGTGATAATTCAATGGCATCTACTTGACATCATTGTCTTGGGTGCACAAAAAGATAATTAATTATTAGGTTAAAATGTACTATTAGTGAAAACCTAGGGTTGTCTCTAGAGAGCGATGCTTAAAAATTAGTTCACTCATATAAAAGGTGTTTAATTTGGTTTGTTTACTTTGAAAAGAGAGTAAAAGAAATGAAACAATAAAATAGAAAGAAAGATATTGAGAAGTAATTGTCTTAGGGGTTTGTTGTCTGATTATAATTATATCATAGCCTTCAAAAGTTTTGATATCCTTATTAACTGATGAATGAGAGGTCTCATGGACACTTAACCACCCACCCTTGTTTGAATGGTTTTGATAAGGTTTATCTTAATTAACATCACTTCATAGGTCTACCCTTATCCTTATTTATGTGATAAAATAAATCCCTCCTAGCTTACTTAAGAAATACCCAATTGGGTTTTATGTTTCCTAAGAAATTCAAGAGTATCCACTACCCCTTTTAGACATGCCACCAATCATCTAGAGCTTCACCACTCATCCTAGTCTGTTATATCATATATAGGATAAAATTATTGGAGGGATATTATGAATCATAATACAATTTAGTATACAATAAACATAAAATAAATCAAATACGATCACATTCAAAACTATAAATGGCCACATAACACTAAAATCATTTAAAAGATGAAAGATCCTTTTATTCATTCAAGTAAATAACTCAGTCATTACAAATGAAAAATATTCCCTCAACTTCCCTTCCAAAATCACCAAGGTTTTACACCTACATTATAAGGGTAGAAACAATGATAGATAAAGAATAAGGCATTATATAATAAAAGTGAGTAGAAAGTAAAACAATGAAAAACTGGAAATAGCAGCAGCAATACAGGTCGATCTCTCCTATGTCGATCATCGACCTCATTCCTCTTAAATATTCTTCTTTGATTTCTTCTATGGATAGTTAGATCTCCAAGAATCTTTCTTCTATGAATTTTTAGAATGATTCCTTTTTTACATGGGGTCATGGTTCAACCTTTCACAAATCCATATCATCTATTGTTTATGTTTGATCAAAATATCATGCATTATGATATTATTATCACCCATGAGGCTGACCATAATTGACTTGCTTGAATTCTGATGTGGTATTCCATAGATTCTATGTATATTAAAGATAATATGATCTCAAAGGTGTATGCTCTCTCCAAAGTCATATCTGAGCCATCAAAGTCATATGTCCAGCCAAATATCATACGCAGGTTACTAAATTAATACCTGGTGTAAAGTTGTGCGTGCACTGCAGAAGTATTACAGGATCTATGGAGTCATATTCATAGAATATTTTATGTGGGATGAAAATCCATGCATGGTGTAAAATCATATGTGTTCACATAAAAAAGACATATGCGCACAACAGAAGACTTATGGATTGATGAGAAAAGTCTTACGCTAATTCCCATCAACCTTATGAAGCTTTAGGAATTTTCTATTTTCAGTCCCCGACCAAAACAAAATTTCTAAAACAATGAAATAAAGGGGAATCAAAATCAAGTCATCCAATAATTTCTATTTTTTTTTAAATCAATGAAATTCATTATTTGTTCATTTTAAACAATATTTACAAAATCTAATGGATAAACACTTTAATTAAAAAACTCCCAAAAGTCCATTGAATTAATAAATATGGGGGAATGAATTGAATTCAACATAAACAAAATATAATTAATAAATTGACTATGTCAACTCCCCCATACTTATTATTTGGAAATAAGGGAAGATGGAATTCAAAAAATATTACCAATATAAATTTGAATCATCATCTAATTATGAGTTTCCTTTTCAAACACCATGTTCCCCAATATTATAATGTCAAATTAATGATCTCATTTTCCCTTTATTTATTAAGTTAATTCAATTCATTCTCACTACTTTCACTCTCTCATGATCACTATACCAACCATTGCAAAATTATTTCACTCATCACTCAGGTATGTATTCAAAGAAAAATATTTCTCATTCCAAGTTCATGAAAGGGTCACCATGGGCTATGAATTTCTTCATCTCTACCCAATGAGTGAAGTATTTGTTCATATCATGATTAATTTTCATGGTTGTTACATTTTTAATGGTCAGTGGGTTCTATTGTGAGATAATTCCAAGGATGATTAAGCGGTTTAACCTTATTATGGAGCATAATGCATGATTTATAATTTCATTTAAGAATGGAATTATTTCTCCATTCTTCTTGACTAATTCAACTCCACCTATTTGGATTTTAAAAGTACAGATCACACATTTATCACTTCTATGGTACTACGAATTCCTTCTCCCTATTTATTTTAGAGCCTTTCATTCACGATGCACTATAAAAACAACACATGTACATAGATTATAATGTTCATAAGGATTCAATAAGAACTAGCCAACTCCTTCCACTAAACATTGTAATTTTACTAGGTACCCAACGCTTAAGAAAAATATTCAGTAGAAATTTTCCTTATCTCTTTCCTCATTTTTACATTAATTCTATACAGTTTAAAAATATCTATAATTCTAGTGCATTTTTGAATTTTTTAGGGAAATAGAGGTCTCTTTTGGTCTTCAAATACTTGTGGGACTCTTATCCCTATTAGAGTGATACTTTTTCCATCCTTCCATCCTATTTTATTTCCCAGAATAGTAGCACAAATGATGCATCACCTATTAACTTTATCTTAATAAAAATTATTTCAAAATTGATTGCTTCAGCTCATCATTACTCCCCACACATGAATTCAACTAAGATCATGCATAAGCTTATAGATTAAGGTAGATAGCGATTTTTTTCTTGTAATGTGGTTTTCAATTAAGGTCATCCAGGGTTGTCAAGGGATACAAGGGATAAATGTCACGGTAAGATATAAAATAGAGTTTAATGCAAACAGATTTTTTTGAAAGGAATTTCTTAATCTTGTATGCACAAGATCACAAATGCTTCAAGGTTTTGATTATATTGCTCAAAAAATTCTGGTTTTTCAAACAAGATTTGATTATATCAAGAAATAGGGGAATTGTAAAAAATTTATATGGGTATAGAAGTCTCTCATGTAAGTGTTTTAAATGTAAGACAATATGTGACAACAAAAGATTCAAAAATCAATGATCTTTTCATGAATTCCCTTCACTTGTAATTTGAAAACAAGTTCATTTCATCATTTATCTATATAAAGTTGATATATAAACGTAGTTTCTAATCATTTAAATTGGTTAAAAGGTTGAAATGGAATTCAAATTGAGCTCAAAGGGTTTCAAAATATACTAAAATAGTTGAAAAAGAAGAAAAAAATGAAATCCTAAACTACCTTAAACTACAAAGGTGCCCTTACTCACATTTAAATAATGAAATATATTTAATTCATTATAAAAAGTTAGAAAGTGAAATATATTTAAATGTAACACTCTAATAATTTAATTATTGAGGAAGGGTTCAAACTGACTGACCTCATTGGAATGATGGTTGGAGGAGTGTGGTATCATATACTAGAGGTTGGGGTAGATTTCCATATAATTTATTCAACCTGAGCACATTAATAGTGAATGGGTTCTTATCTTCTTTTTTAATGACCAACACAAGAACAAAGGTATATTAAATAGTGAAAATAACTTCTTTCTTTCATTTGGAATAAATATTACCATTCATAAGTTTATGTATGGAATTATAAATCAACACTTATTCCCCTGGATGAAAGTATTTTTACGGAAATAATTTTTGAGCCACTTTAGTTATTTCCTTGTAAGTTGTTGAGTTTAAATAAACCTCTATTATAATTTATTTAGGATTATGATGTTTTCATTTCCTCTTTTTTCTAGCTCTACCCAGGTCTATATTTATCTCCCCAACTACATAGTATGCCTTGTTCTTCAACACCATAGGTAGGTGAAAACTCTTCCCAAAAATTAATTTGTATGGACTCATTCCAAATGGTATTTTATAATTTTCCCTATAATCCCATAAGGTGTATCCAAACCTTTTTCTCCAATATTTTTTTTGGTTTAATAGTTTTTTCATAATCATTTTAGTCTCATTATTAAAAATTTAATATTGAATATTTATTTATGAATGGAAGGGTGTGTATATATCGTAGTTCACCTCATACTTCTTCATTAAATGTTTCATGTTCCTATTTCAAAAGTGATTCCCTTAATCACTAATTATATATCTTAGAATTTCAAATTTACAAAAAATATTAGTTCTGAAAAAAGAAAAAAGCAACATTAGAATCATTATTTTTGGGGGTTTTGGATTCCAAGCATTTTGAAACATAATCCATTTCCAAAAATATATAGGATTTCCCAAAGTACATGGATAAATGTTCCCATGAATTATATTCCACAAAAATAAAAGATCTCACAAACGTTTATGGTACATATCTTGTCTTTTTGATATGTTACCAATAAATTGACATTACTCACACATTTCCAAAAATTCATGTGCATCATTGAACATACTATGTTGTAAAATT
Organism: Viscum album; assembly: GCA_963277665.1. Lineage (NCBI taxonomy): Eukaryota > Viridiplantae > Streptophyta > Magnoliopsida > Santalales > Viscaceae > Viscum > Viscum album. The sequence continues at coordinate 2,022,368,856 of OY728165.1, forward strand.
ACTAATTCATACTCTTTCCTAGTAGTCTATTGAGGTCCAAAGTGAATTCCACAAGCTATAGTATGTCAAAACTCAAGAAAGTATTGAATCTCACTCTCAGGTAAGCATATCATTATCATCTGGTCATTGTATATTTTTCATAGATATGAATATTTCCAAATATAAAATTTTTATTCAAATTCTATCCTAAAATCATGTTGGGGGTTCAGGTGTGATAGGAATAAAATACAACTTCTCTCGTAGTAGTGGTTCATTCAATGGTTCTTTGGCTAGGATCTCCACTTCAACTGTGTTAGGAAGCCCGATCAGGTGGTAGTATCATTGGCGGTAAGCTCCATTATTTGATATTTAGGTTGAAATCTTGTAGTAACAACATTCATCAGACCAGTCTTGGTTTAGATTCTACTTTCTTCATCAAATACCTTAAAGTTGTGTGATCAGGAAAAAAGTAACATTAGTTCCAAATAATTATGATCTGAATTTATCCGAAGAAAAAATGAGTGATAAAAAATTCTTTTCAGTGGATTTTTCATGGTTATAAGTAGTATCTAATTACATTGATGCATATTGAATGACATGAGATCCATCTCCAACTCTTTGGGACAAAACTTCTCCCACTTCATGGTTGGAAACATAACAAAGAAACTCAAAAGGGTGATCCCAGTTTGGGGTGTATATTACTGGTGGTGTAATAATAGTTTCATTTAATTCGTCAAAATATTATCTACATTCAGTGTCAAGGATAAAAAAACATCTTTTAATAAAAACTTAGACAAGGTAAGGGATATCTTACTAAAGTCCTTGTTGGACCTCCTATAAAAAAGTGCATGTCCTAAAAAAGATCTAACATGATTAATACATATTAGATAAGGAAATTAATTAAGCACTTCAATCTTAGACCTCAATACCACTTTGTGAAATCACATTCCCGAGTATGAAATGACACTTTTCAATGTTCAAAACTAGATTCTTTTCAATTCAATTTTTTGAAACTTTACCCATATTATTCAAGAAGTTGTCAAAATAATTTCCAAAAATAATGAATTCATCTAAAAATACGTTAATAATGTCATCAATATGATATAAATAGATACTTACCATACACACCATTTAAATGTACCTATGAAATATTGTAATCCAAATAGAATACCCATGTATTCAAAGGTACCATAGAGACATGTAAAGGGGGTTTTGCATGACCCTTATGTGAAATGGAAACTTCAATGTAACATGAAAATCCATCTAAAAAATAGTAGTGATTTCATTATTCTACCATTTTTAGTATCCATTCAATGAAATTAATAGAGAAATGATAATTACTAATAACCTAGTTTAGCTTCTTATAATCTATACACACTCTCTATCTATTCTGAATTCAAACTGGTATCAACTTTTATGTTCATTCCTCATAATGGTCGGTCCAATATTTAGGAACTATATTGATAGGAATGAACCATTGTGCACCTAAACTAGTTTATATGATCTCTACCTCTAAAATATTCTTTATCTACTTCTTCACAAAATCCACCATGGTTGGGTTGAGTCTTCTCTGGGTCTTCTTAATAAGTTTGGATTTCTATTTATATATAATTTGATACATGCATATTTTGGGATCTATTCTAGGTACATCTCCTAAACTCCACCCAATTTCTTTCACATTTTATCTTAAATGTTCAATAGTTTTTTCAGAACACGTTTATATCAATTATTGTTGGAAACTTTTCCCCTTTCATGAGGTATACATATTTAATTTTAGTTGGAAATGGTTTTATGTCTAAATTATTGGGTTTTCTAAAGATAAAATCATGTCTAGAATTTTAACTTCTAAATATTGAGTTTATTGCACACAAATTGACATGTTAAATTATTCCTCATGAAGTAAACAATCACGTGCATCAAAAAATTTAGGGGTTACCTAATCTACCAAACTATAAATAGATTTTCATATTACTGAACATCCATATTATATAAAAATATTTTTATCATTAATTGTTTTCTAAGAGGTAAAACACCATGTAATATATCTAGATATTCACTGGGAACAGCCTTAATGTGTGATAGTATAAGAAGTGAATGATCCTCATGGGCGTATCTCATGGAGTCAAATATGTTAAAGTATATTATGTTTCCTAAAAAATCCCTGGTGAGAGTTCCCTCATGCACATTGATGGTGGAATTTTTTGTCTTCAATAATGACCTACCCAAAATGATTGGTGATTGGGTTGGGATTCTATATTCTTTCATGTTGAGCACATAAAATTCAATTGGGAATATAATTTGTTTCACTATAACCAAGAAATCCTCCAAGACTCCTGCTGTAAAAGCATTAGATCTGTTTTCAAGTTGTACTAATACCCTTTTGGGATTTAATTCTCCCATCTATGAAGAATTAAAAACTAAGTGATGCATAACATTATCTAAAGCACATAAATAGCATGAATCATCTAAAAGTCTCATATAACCAATTGTGTATGGGATAATAAAAAATGTCCTTTGATCTTGATATTTTTTGGGAAAATGTGAGGTAATAAAGGTTGATGAACTTCTTTCTTAATTAATCCTTCCATTAACTTTAAGAATTTTTTTATTTGTGCATCGGTGTTTAAAAATTTATCATACATGGGGATTTTCTTGAACTTCTAGGAGAGTGATTTTGACCTCAAATTTCTTGAAAGTTTCTAGAACTTCTATCTGATGTTTTTATTCTTGGATCTTCTTTCATTGGATCATCCTAGAGGGAAATGGGATTGGAATATCCTTTTTCTTCCTTTGTTTAATCTACAAGGGTGTCTCTTGCATCTTCCTTCTTGGTACATATATCTCTTATTATCCTTTCTTTCCCTCTTCCCCAGATTGGTTTTAAGGTGTCTATATATATTTTTCAATTTATTATATTCTAGGTTGATCTTTCTCAAATTAAAATGTGGATAGGGGTGAATTTCTTTACCGCTTCTTATGGTTAACATACTTACATTTCTATTGGTAATTGAGATTGAATATGATGGTATTTTTCCAAGGTTTTTGGAAAAAATCAACTAGACTATCTAGTTGGTCCTTTAACTCATCCACTTCATCCCCCAATTCCTCAACTTTATATCTTTACTTCTATAATACTAGAGATTTCCCCCTGGTTGAGGGTTGTTTAAATGTTTTATTTTTTATGGAAATGAGGTGGTTGTTGGTAATTTGGTTGAGTGTATGATTATTTGAATGACTGCAAAAAGGGTGAATATTTCCAGTATTGTTACTGGTAAGGTGGTATTATTTGCTCATATTGATTTCCAAAAACATATTGGACTTGGGAATTACTTCACCAACATAAGTTTGGTTGCTAAAATTGTGTTTTTTTATTTGATGTTTCTCATCTCTTAGTTCTCTGCACATCAATACATTAATCAATATAATGATTTGGAGATGAAAAAATGCTACATACATTCATTGTCACTTGTTTCTCACTAGATTTATTTAGTTTCATTTGTGTGAAAATACTAGTTAATTCCTCAATTTTGTATTCTATAAATACATATAAGTCTAGAGACCTTACCTCATGTTAACCTCTAGTACTTATACCACTTGTTCCAAACTTTTTAGAGTTATGGGTTATCTTCTAAATGAGACATTTTCCCTCTATTGGTAATTTTTCTATTAAAATTATTCTCAATGATGAATATAATAGGTTATTATCACTATACACTAAACCTTGATAAAAGAAGACAAGGAAATGGTTCTGTTAAATGTCTTAATGTGGATAACTATCACACAAATTATTGAATCTCTCTCAATTCTCATAAATAAACTCTCTAGAACATTATCTAATTGAAAAAATATCCTTCCTTGGTCACCAAGGTTTTAACCCTATATTTGAAGGGTATAAATGGTGAGAGAGAAATAAGGAATTACAGAATTAATGTGAGTAGAAAATAAAACAATGAGAAAATGGAAATAATAGTAGAAGATGGGGTCAAACTCTCCCTGCAGACATCAGTTTCTTTCCCCTCTTAAAGATTCTTCTTTCCATTCTTCTTTAGTTGGTCAAATCCCCCAAGATTCATACTTACATGAATTTTTAGAATGTTTTTTGTACTTGGGTTCGCAGTTCAACCTTCCCAAAAAATCCACATATTATATTATTATTATTTGATCAAAATATCATGCATTTTAATTTTATTATCACTCGCAAGTATGCCTATAATTATTTTGAATGAATGCTGATTTGGTTCAACACAACTTCACCAGTAAGTACAGATGATACATTATTAAAGTTTTATGATCTTTCCAATGTATTACATGATCTCTAGATCCATGTGCACATAATATCACATGTGGGTTTCCATATTCATATGCGGTGAAAAGTCGTACATTCACCATATAATTATTACATGATCTCTAGATTCATACACGCAAAATATTTTATGTAGATTTCTAAAGTCATATGTGGTATAATGGCATGCGAGATCACATCCAAAATCCATAATCACATCATATATGTCTTATAAAATATTAAGAAAAGTATTATGCTCCTACCCATAAACCTGGTAAATCTTCATGGCTATACCATTTTTCATTCCATATTCACACCCAAATTATTAGAACATTGAAACAAAGACGGAATAAAAAAAATTTATCCATTAAATTATAGAATTTAAATAAATCAATTAAATTTATAATATAACCATTTTAAACAATATTTATAAATTCTAATTGATAAACACATTAATTTAAAAACTTTCTAACAACGACAACAAACAAGGAATAAACCCAATTAAAAAAAGGGGTTATCTATAAGGACCCAACATCATCAATTAGCCACATTAAAGAAAATATATTCATTGAATCCATTTAGAATTGGATCAACTTAAATTATTTGGTAAGGTCCCTTTTAGGTATATCCCTACCTCTTTTGAAAGGTGATTTAGTAATTAAGCTCACCTTGTTCTATCCCTAGGAATTCATCTAACATGTACAACCATCTTAGTCTCGTTTCAATCATCTTCTCATCAATCAGAGTCACTCGATTTTTCTCTCAAATAAATTTATTTCTAATCCTATCCATCTTTGTATGTCCACATGTCCTTATTAACCATTTAATTTCTATAACCCTTATTTTTATCCACTATGGTTTTAAGGCTAACAATAACTATCATATAAAATAGTTGGTATAATAAAAATTATATATAATTTACACTTCAATTTCCAAGGAATTTTATGATCCCAAATAACATTATAATATTTCCCCATTTTATCAATATATTTTGAATCCTATGGGAGATCTCTAAATTAATATCTTAATAAAATTTTTGAAATGAGACTAAATAAAAAAAATGATCAACTTTTAAAATAACGTGATCTCCTAATCTCACATCCACAACATTAGTGGAAAATATTTTTCTAAAATTACACTCCATATATTCTATAATATACTAGTTACGATGAATTGTTTTTGAATATAAAGTATTTATCCTAATTTATAAATTTAAATTGATTAACTTTGGATTTAAAAATGAGGAAAATAACATCCAAAAAAACCTTGCAATTAGACATTTCGTATTGAATAATCTTTTTAAGTTCATCTAAGATGAAATAAAAAAGGCATAGGTTTAAAGTGAACCTTGAGGTAGTCCAATTGAGACAAGGAAGTATATAGTGTCACTTATTGGAGTTATAAATCAATTCAAAATACCTTTCATTCATGTCTTTTATGAGTTTAATATATGTCACCTACATCTATTTTCTTTTTGACACTTTCCATAAAACCTCTCTTGGAACTTTATCATATTATTTTTCTAAATGAATGAAAATCATATAAAAATGTGAGGTTTTTTTGTTGATAATACTTCATCAGACTTCTAATCAAAATTTTTTGGGGGTCAAACTTTCAGTAATAATAAAAAATTGGTTACCAAAAATATTAGTTTCCCTTTGAATCATCCGTTTAATCACTCTCTCCCAAAATATTATGGCATAACTCATATGCTTAATGTCTCTATTATTCCTCAACATAAAATGTCTCATTTATTTTTATACATTGGTACAAGAGAAATCTTCCTACGTTCATTAGTATTTTTCTTATATTTCATAATCACATTAAATAAGATAGTGAGATAATTAATACCCAACTCCCCTAAATATTTACACACTTCATTATAGATGTTATCTAACCCAACTACTTTAAAAAATTTCATCTTTCTTAAAGATTTTTTAACCTTAAAAGGATGAAATTTTTTATAATAGATGTAATTGAGGTCATATATATTAATAATTAGAATATTTTAGTCTAATACATATATCCCCACTTCATTGAAGAGATTATTAAAGTAACACTGCATATTTTCTTAATTTCCCCATCCTTAAAAAGGGTACACCATTATTAATTTTTTTGCACTGAACATGATCTGAATATCTAGATTTTCTCTCTATACTTATAACTAAACTATAGTTTTTTCTTTCACCGTTATTAGTATGTAATGAATGGTAAATCCCATTAAAACTTGAGATTTATCATCACTAACTATTTTATTAGCCTCTCTATGAGCAAAACAATAATGAGACTAAGTTTCTTAATTACTAAAAATGAATAAGGCTTTAAAGCACTCTCATTTCTCTTTAAATTTTAGATAAATATTCTCATTCCACAACCATGATTCTTTTCCTTTTGGAAAAGAACCAATAGGTAATCCTAAAATAGAAGTTGCTATATTGTGAAGACTTTTAACTGCCTCATATCACATATAGTCGAAAATTCCTTAAACTTATCAATTCACTTAGTTAAAAAGTTTTTTCTTAAATTACATTAAAAGTTTATCCTTTAGGTGCCACCATATGATTCTCATATTCTTTATTTGTTTCATTTTCTCTTATAATTCTTACATTACAGATCTAAAACTAATAAACTATGTTGGGTGGTCATACTTTAACTGGGTATAAAATTAAAATCCTTAATATATCTTCAATATAAACTTCTTATCAATATATATATATATTCAATTTATCATCTTGTGACTCTAATTTTATAAGTAATAATACATTCTTATCATTTTATAAAGTGCATATTTGGTACCAAAAAATAAAAACTGCAGTAAAAAACTAAGATAGTTGATCCATCATCATTTACTACACCCAAACCAAACCATCAATAACAATCTATGTTGTCTATATAATCCTTTCCTACATACCCATTTTGGTCACCACTTATTAAAATATTCTCACGTTGTAGAAAAATCTAAATCAAAATTTCTAAATGGTCCCAAAAAGTTAATTTATGAACAAATCTATACCTACTTGAGGAACATAAAAACTAATGAAGTTGAGAATATCATTTCCTAAAACTTTTATAATGGCTATAATTCTATCCCCTAATATTATGACATTAACAATTTTATCTCTTAAATTATTTTCCACTATAATACCAATATCATTTTTAATCTTAGATTTACTCAAGTACCATAGTATGAAACTAGAAATATCCAATTATTTTGAATTTTCTCCAGTCCATTTAGTCTATTGTAAAAACAACACACTTGTAACACCCCAATATTCTATAGTACGTTTCCATTTGAATAATGCAATAGCTTGCATTATACGCAACTTCAATATTCTAACACACCACCACCAATCAAACTAGCTGTTATGAATAGTAATACCAAATTTTTTAAATTTTTTAAATTTTATTTTTCAAAATATACTTCCTTTTTGTATTTGAAATACCAAAATTAGCTTAGGGTGAATTTTTGGTATTTTTCTAAAAACATTCAATTTTTGATGAATAGTGAAAAAAACACAGTGTTATTGGTTAAAACTGACTTTTTATTTAAATAATTAGTTATTTTATTTTAATTTATTTTTGGTTAAAATAGATATATATTACATATATATGTTCAACGTATTTCATTGGAGTCATTTTATAATAAGTTTAGTTATATAAAATTTTATCGAATTATTTACTGTCTTTTACCCACCTCCTAGGAGCATTTGAAAATTTGTATAAAACATAATTTTACTCCTTCTGTGAGTTGAATTTCAAAAATCCAAGAGACACAGTTAATATCAGTAAGTAAAATGTGGTTCAATAAGATGAAAATAATTGTTGGTTAATAGTAACTTTTTACTTTTATTTACCACAGTTAAAAGTAAAACGTAATTACCCTAACACATGTCCTAATTCTATTAGATTAGTGTAATTAGACCAAAAAAACATTAGGAATAAAATAGGATCCCATTTGGTCCACATGGATTATATTAGTACATTTATTATTATTTTTTAAAGAAGAGTTAAAAGAGTTAAAATCAAAGTTTAATAAATAAACCATTTTTCATATATGGTTATAGATAAGATAAATTTGACTATAAATATTAATTAGAAATATAATAAGATTTCTTATATAATGGTATTTATTTATATTTTTTTGACATTAAATAATTAAATTTATTTATGACACAATGATGATGTAGTAATTACCTTATTAATGAAAGATTAAAATAATTGTTATTATAAATATCCAAATAAGTCAAATTTGAGACTTTTAATAAATTACAATAATTTTCATGGTTAATATAAAATTTTAGGGTTTATAAAATTATTTTTTTATAAGTAATAATTCTGTTATGAATTTAACAAAAACAAAATACCAAATAGTGTGAAAATTGATATAAAAGAGTTTTTAAAACAAATATTATATTATTAATTGATATTCTATTCATAAAAATCTAAGTTATGACCAAATGGATTAAATAATATTATATATGTCATTAATGAACCACTTTATGTTCTCTTGTAAGTTTATAGTAATTTTATTAACCATATAATATAAAAAGACAAAAAGACATGGTAAATGTCAAAATATTTATCTAAGAGTTAAATCTAAAAGATAAGGTTAATATGATGACATAGACCCATCTAAAAACTATTGGTTGAGAGGTTTTATACCCATAACCACATTATCCTTTAAATAATTCATTTTGGATCCATTAGAAATAGAAAATTATTTTATTATAAAATAATATTTCAAGCTTTTCCTAAAGTTACCCTCACCTCTCTTATAAAAGGGAACTTTACCTTATCTAAAATTCACACCTTCAAAGCCATTTGGCTCAGACAACCCCTGACCAAATATCCTATAAATTGTTCTCCCTTAATTATAGAGGCCTTGATTTAGTCATAAAGACAACCTAAGGAGCCCTTTTGATCAAATCAAAAGGAAGAACCTGAAAAAGAGGTAAATATGTCATCACCACTTTCATGTTCTTTTCTTCTTCCCCTTCTTATTTATTTGTTGTTTACATTCTAAAATAATAAATCCAGTATCTTATATATACTATGATGTTATTATAAAAATGGTACAATCATATTCATTATTCTATCCATCCTATAAATGACAAAGTCACCATACATGCATACGTACGGATTACCGTCTCCACATCGTGGTGTAGTGTGTTATTCAAACACTTAATCATTTGGATGGGCATAATAATGAGTATAAATGATGTAAATAATAAATATAACATTATAATGATTCTGTATATATTATATACCATCCAATTATATAAAATTTTAATATCAAAATAATGATATTTTCGCTCGTGCGTACGTTCGGATTACTGTCTCCACTAATGTGATGAGATTCATTCCCCATCGTAATCATTCAATAATAATTTTCATTTTATGATTAAAAATAATGTTTATGAACAAAATATAATTCTTTATATGAATCATATACATCCAATCCATAACAAACTTGGCTTACATAACCAAGCATATTAAGGAAAACGAATCAGTCAACACACAAAATGATAATACTACTCAAATATCAATAACATAGCAATATTAGAAGATCATATATGATATCATATTAATGTATATGGTTCTTGTAAATTTAATAAAAAATATTTTACCATTATACAGGAGGTTAGCCTATGCTCGACCAAGGAAAAGTACAAGGTAAGGTTTAATTTCACAATATTTTTATTACCCGAGGTTGTTTTTACGTAAGTATCTACTGGGACCTCTTTATAATCCACATTCATGTTTCTTAAAAATGTATTCCAAAACATCTGTAATATTTACTAGACTATGGGTTAAAGTCATTTATACCCTTTTTTGACTTTTATAAAATGGTTTGAAAGGAATCTTTCTGTTGTTTTCAAAACAAGGTACCTTATGACCTTTTCGACAAAATTAAGGTAAGTATGCTTTTTTTTAAATTATACAGTGGGTATGACTATTCTCCACCATTATCACATAGTTGACGCTTCCCTTACATGATTATAATAATATATTCAAAAAAATGTTTTATTTTATAAATATATTACTTTTAAATTATTTCAAAATAGAAAGAGATATTTCTCTAAACAATGTTTTGATTTCATCTATGTCAACATCCTTTGTTTAATTGTAATATTATTTCAAGTTGATTTATTATGATACAAAAATTCAATATTGTATTGAAGGATTTGTGATATGTTTGACTGTGGATGTGTTATTTTTATACCATTCATGATTTATGGATAAAGTATTGACATTTTGTATACTATTTTTAATATGAATGTTTATATTGTGTTTAAACTTCTTCATATGAGGAACGCATTGGACATAATAAGTGAGGGGTGGAGCCTGCTATAGCTCCTCGATGCATTGGTATGTCTCATGAGACAAACTAGTTTCTTGGAACAAGGCCTTGAAAAAATCATATTTTTAATCTTGGCACAAGGCTTGACTATGTGCTTATGAAGTCTGGCATTATGCATTCCATCATTATGAAAGCGGCGATTGATATTGAATTTGATTATTCGACTAGTAGAATACCCATGTGAATAAGTAAATGGAATTATTTGATTTTATCTTTTCCATATTATGCTGAAGTTCATGTTTAAAAGGCTTTTGTTTTAGTCTTACAGTGCCTTAAATGTTTGTGCGTATTTATGAAATTTTTTGCTGTATTGTTATTCTTACTGAGAATCTCAGCTCACCCCTTTCTATGTTTTATTTTTCCTCGAGATTCGAAGAAGTATATTATGACTGACCTATAAGGATATTCTAAGGGATATGAGTGTGGCCTATAGAGTCAGATGAGCCTTAGCCTAGTTGGTAAGGACACCGTAAGTGCATCCAAGTGACCCTAAATAAAATCCAGGCTGAGGTAGAATTTCAGGGTTACTTAGCAGTACTGTAGTAGGTACTGTAGCAGTATTGTAGTGGGAACTGTGTAGTATTGTAGCAGGTTCTGTAGTAGGTACTGTTTGGCACTGTAGAAGCCGGGAATATTCCCCCGTTTGGGCCTTCATGACACCGATTTGGTCCCCGAGTCCTTTAAGCCCTTCGGGCCACCCAGGCCTTCGGGTCAATAAGGCCTTTGGGCCACCTCAAGGCATTCGGAACACCTTAAGTGTAGATGAAAACCTGCCAACCTATAAGGAACAAGCTCTATAAGGAAGATGAGATAGTATCTTTCATCATAGCACAAGCTAAACTGATTGCAAGAATGAGAGGGTATGAAAACTACCATCGAGACAAGCCTGTGAATGCACGAGAATGCCTAACCAAATATCCATGGGAATGTGGAGAGATGATTTCATGATGAAGATGCAGGGGAGGATCAGTTCCAAGTAGTTAGTCTGGGTTGTATGTAATGATTGAAGCCTACGAGCAATGAATTCCTCTAAGGCCTATGGGCCATGTAATTATTACACCTACGGTCCTTATAAAGGGTTCCACCTCAACCTTTGAAAGGTGGATTATCAAAATCAATAAAAAAAATGAAGGCATTCGGTCCATTGGATTGAAGTGTGGCCTATATATACTATGTTGTTTTAGTTTTTCATTTTATAATGTAATATAAAACTTATGAATGTATCTAGTAATTCCAAGGCTACTAAATTGATCAGTATTTTGGGATTAGATCCCTTGTGATCATGCCAATGTTGTGTAATAATGCATCGACTCTGGGTAACTAGGGTCGGGGCATTACAGTTGGAATCAGAGGAAGTTTAGTACAAAACATGGAAGCTAGATTTAGAAAAACTCTGTTTAGATAACATTACTCTAAGATAGACTTTGAAGATTAGTATAGAAGAATTTCCTAGAATTTTGGTACTGTAGAGATTTTGTGAGTTTTCCAAGATATGAATCCATGTCTGGATACGAGCAGGTAGAGGGGGCTCTGGCACAGATGTAACTAGGGGTAAAACTCAAAAACACCGCTTTGAGCTATACTTGAATAGGAACTGGTGCCCGACAACGGGCCTTGCTGCACTCTTGTTTACGACACTCTCGGGGGATATTCATAAGCTAATTCTCATTTTCTTTACAAAACATTATGAAAGGCTTATGAGTATATACTTCCTCAAGGAAAACATTTTTATGATTATGGATTATATCCCTAAACTATTCAATTTATGTTAAGTGTTTTACAATTTTGGAGTTATGTATTGCAATTCATAAATTAATCTAGTGTATTCCATTGTTTAGAAATGGTTCCTAGTTGAAGGAATGGAAACTGTATCAATGCACGTAATCCATGTAGGGATTTCCCTCCTACTCAAGATAATTATAGTGGAGATGATGAAGCAACTAGTGCTGATCAGCTTATCACTATACTGGGACAACTCACTCAGGTTATGAATAATAACCTTACCTCTATGGAGCACCCTGATCCACAACATGAAGGCTCAATGTTAGACAGATTCATGAATAAAAAACTACCAATATTCAATGGTAGTAAAAACCCATTAGTAGCTGAGTAATGGATAAATTTCTTAGAGAAAATATTTCATGCTTTGGTGATTTGCGAAAGGGAAAGAGTTGTCCTGGAAGTTTATCGCCTCATGGGAGATGCAGATCAATGGTGGTCATTAATCCAAAACACAAAGGAAGATGATGAAGTATCAAAAATTGAATAGAGGGAGTTTAAAGAGTTTTTCTTGGAAAAATACTTTTCTCCTGACCATAGAACAGATATGGAAAGAAAATTTCTGAGTCTGAGGAAAAAGGAGGATGAGAACGTCGCAAAGTATGAGGCTAACATTACAAGGATAACAAAGCATGCAAGAGATTATATACATAACCAAAAGAGAAATATTGATTGATTATTTTATGGGTTCAAACCATTTCTCCATCAAGCATTAGTCTCATAATCCTTCTCATCGTACGAAGATATTGTCTCATGTGATATCAATATAGAAAAGGAATTCTCTAAGTATTATGACTTTAAAGCAAAGAAGGAGAAGAATAGATCTGTTCAACACTTTGGAAATGGAAATAAAGGGAAGAAGGAAAAAATTTGAATATCCATCATGCTGTAAATGTGGGAAGAAATGCCCTGGTACTTTCCTGAAGAGGTTGGGAGTCTATTACTAGTGTGGTGAAAAAGGCCACCAAGCTCGTGATTTAAAGGGGAACAAAGAGGCTGTTGAATGATACAATTGTAGATAAAATGGGCATTATCAAAATGAATGTCCTAAGTGCCAAGGGAACTTACCTCAGAAATGGACAAGGGAGAAAGGCCAAGCTTATGAGATCACTACTTCTGAGGTTGAAGCTCTAAAAGACATGCTGGAAGGTAATTTAATGGTTTCCTCAAGTTTAGCCAATGATTTATTTGATTCTGGATCATCACATTATTTTATATCTTCCAATTTTTCAAAGAAAACTAGATATTTTCAATTTGAATTAACAAGGTATTTGTTAGTTATAACACCTAAGGGAAGTATCATCGCAACAAAGTTTTGTGAATCAGTTCCTATTAGGGGATATAAATGTTCTTTATCTACTGATCTCATTATCAGACCCATGATTGAATTTGATAAAATCCTCGGTATGGATTGGCTTTCAGACTATGATGTAAAAATTTATTGTAAGAAGAATGAGGTTACAATTTTTTATGATGATAAGGAGTACCTTATCTTTAGAGCAGAAACGTCACCATCTGATTCTTATCTAGATCCATCCCTAGTAGCTCAATTAAATTAAATTATTGGGGAGAATGATAATAAAATAACTGTGGGTGAGGAAATGAGTGTTAAAATAGAGGACGTACCTATTGTTCATTAATATGTTGATGTGTTTCTAGAATATTTACCTGGACATCTTCTAGAATAAGAAATTGAGTTTTCAATTGATTTAATTTCATGTTCAAGGCCCATATCGAAGACCCCTTAAAGAATGGCCACTGTGGAATTAGTAGAACTAAATAAACAACTAGAAGAAATGAGTAATAATGGATTTTTTCTCCCTAGTGTTTCTCCATGTAAAGACCCTGTCCTTTTTTAAATAATAAAGACAGATCTATGAGGTTGTGCATTGACTATAGGGATTCCAATTCTAAAACCATATAGAAAAAGTATCCCCTACCTCACATTGATGATTTATTCGACCAACTTCATAGAGCTAAATATTTTTCAAAAATTGACCTTCTATCTAGATATCATCAGTTGTGTGTGAAGAAGGAAGACATTCCGAAAACCACATTCCAAACATGGTATGGGAATTCAGAGTTTACAGTAATGCCTTTTGGGATAACTAATGCACCGTCTGTTTTCATGAATATAATGAACATAGTTTTCAAAGAATATCCTGATGAATTTGTAGTGGCATTTATTGATGATATCATGGTATAATCTAAAAGCTATGAAGATCATGAAAATCATTAGTGCATCATTCTGAAAACCCTCAGAAGAAATGAATTATACGTGAAGTTTAACAAGTGTGAATTCTGGCTTCAATAGATTTCTTTTCTTGGCCATATTGTCTCTAAGGATGGAATATCTGTTGATCCTTCAAAGAACAAGGAAATCCAAGAATGGCCATAACCAACGAGTATAACTAAGGTACATAGTTTTATTAGTTTCGTAGGTTATTATTGATGTTTTTTTCAGAATTTTTCCTAATTGCCTGGCCCATTAACCAAGTTCACACGTAAAAAAGTTAAATTTGTTTGAAAAAAAGTGTGTGAATAATGTTTTGAAGAATTTAAGAGATTATTAGTCAATAATCTTATCTTGACTCTACCATCGGGGAATGATGGGTTTGTTATTTATAGTGATGCATCAAATAATGGACTAGGTTGTGTCATTATGCCGAATGATAGGGTTATTGCCTATGCATTACGACAGCTAAAAACTCATGAGCAATAACCCTATCATTCGGCATAATGACACAACCTAGTCCATTAGAGACACTATCTATATGGTAAAAAATGTGAGATTTATACTGATCACAAGAGTTTTTTGTAGATTTTCGCAAAAAAGTAACTCAACATAAGGCAAAAGAGATGGCTTGAACTACTAAAGGATTGTTATTACACTATACACTACCACCCGAGGAAGGAAAATATGGTTGCATATGCTTTGAGCAGAAAGGATCATGGGGTTTTGAACAAGATGAGAATTGAAAAGGATATGATATACATGGATCTAGTAAAGATGGATATGGGATTAACCATGGAAGGTGAAACATTAATACTTTTTCAAATTGTTTCCAAACCAACTTTACTAGAAAGGATAAAGAGTTCTCAGACTGATGATGAGGAGTTTCAAAATAAGATTAAATCTGTGAATGATGTGATATTGAGTGACTTCATATTTGAAGATGGGATTTTGAAATTTGGGAATAGACTTTGTGTTCCCAATTTACCTGATCTAAAAAGGGAATTGTTGGATGATTCCCGTAGCTCCAATTTCTATATACACCATGGTAGCACTATGATGTATAGAGATTTGAAGGAATATTTTTGGTGGGACAACATGAAGATGGATATTGTTGATTTTGTGTCAATATGTATGGTTTTTCAATATGTGAAAGATAGAAGGAAACAGCCTGGAGGAGTCATGAAACCTCTTCCCATGTCTGAGTGGAAATGGGATAATATTACGATGGACTTTTTCATGGGGCTACCAAAGACTCCTAGAAGGAATGATGTAATATGGTTCATTGTTTATCATCTTATCAAGTCAGAACATTTTATTGCTATAAGAGAAGATTTACCACTTGAACGTATATTAAGACTATATATTAATGAAGTTGTAAGACTTAATGGAGTACCCCTACCGATATGTTCTGATCGTTATCCCAATTTTACATCAGTATTTTGATAATGTTTTCCGAAAGCCCTGGATATTGAAATTTGTCTAAGAACTGCCTACCACCCTCAAACCAATGGACAGTCAGAACAAACTATTCAAACCTTAAAAGACATGTTGAGATATTTATCACTTGACTTTAAAGGTATGTGAGATTAATATTTACCTCTAGTATAATTTTACTATAACAATATCTTCCATTCAAGAATTCATATGTCACCATATGAGGCGTTATATGGAAAGAGATGTCCCACACCAACTTGTTGGGATGATGTTTGTGAATGAAAACACGTAGGCCCAGAACTTGTTGAGGAAACGATGGAAAAGGTGAAGGTTATCCAAACCCACATCAAAGCATCCCAAAGTAGGTAGAAGAGCTATGATGATAATCAAAGGAAGGATTTGTAATTTCAGGTAGGAGATCATGTTTTCTTGAAGGTACCTCCTTGGAATGAAGTTATATGATTTAGTAAGAAGGGTAAATTGAGTCCCCGGTACATCAGACCTTTAGAAATTATAGAATGAATTGGAGTTGTAGCTTTTCGTTTGGGAATTCATCCAAGTCTCTCCAAAGATCACGATGTATTCCACGTATCACTATTGAGAAAATACATGGCTGACCCAACGCATGTACTCACCTATGAGGAAATTGAACTGGAACCTGATATGTCTTATTGTGAAGAGCCTATCAAAATTCCTGATACTAGTGAACAATTGTTGAGAAACCGGACGACTCATCTGGTAAAAATTCTATGGAGAAACCATAATATGGAAGATGCAATGTAAGAAACCGAGGAAATTATGATAAATAACCACCCGAATCTTTTTTTTTCTGCGGTAATATTATAGAAATTGTGAGGACGAAATTATTTGAAGGAGGGAATAATCTAACACCTCAAGCTTCCATGGTACGTTTCCCTTTGAATAATGATATAGCTTGCATTGTACGCAACTTCACGATTCTAACACATCGCGACCAATAAAACTCGCCGTTATGAATAGTAATAACCAATTTTTGAATTTTTATATATTTTATTTTTCAAAATGGACTTCATTTTTGGATTTGGAATATCAGAATTATCTTAGGGTGAATTTTCGTTATTTTTCTAAAAACATTCAATTTTTGATGAATAGTGAAAAAACACTGCGTTATTGGTTAAAAATGACTTTTTATTTAAATAAATATTTATTTTATTTTAATTTATTTTAGGTCAAAATAGATACATAAACATATATATGTTCAACTTAATTCATTTGAGTTATTTTATAAAAAGTTTATATATATATAATTTTATCGAACTATTTACCGTCATTTACCCACCTCCTAAGGGAATTTGCAAATTTATATAAAACATAATTTTACCTCTTCTGTGAGTTGAATTTAAAAAATCCAAGAGACATAGTTAATATCATTAAGTAAAATGTGGTTCAAGAAGATGAAAATAATTTTTGGTGAATAGTAACTTTTTACTTTTATTTACCACGGTTAAAAGTATATCATAATTACCATGACACATGTCCTAATTCAATTGGATAAATGTAATTCGACCAAAATCAACCTTAGGAATAAAATTTGATCCCCTTTGGTCCACTTGGATTATATTAGGACATTTATTATTATTTTATTTAAATAAGAGTTAAAAGTTTTAAAATCAATGTTTAATAACTAAACCATTTCTAATATAGATTTATACATAAGATAAATTCGACTATACATATTATTTAGAAAAATAAAAAGATTTTCTACATAAGGGTATTTTATTTATTATTTTTATCCATTAAATAATTATGTTTATTTATGACACAATGATGATTTAATAATTACCTTATTAATGAATGATTAAAATAATTTATATTATAAATATCCAAATAAATCAAATTTTAGACTTTTAAGGAATTAAACTAATTTTCCTGATTAATATGACATGTTAGGGTTGATTAAATGATTTTTTATTTGAAGTAATAATGCTGTTATGAATTAAAAAAAATACCAAATAGTGTCAAAATTGACATAAAAGGGTTTTTAAAACAAATATTATATTATTAATTGATATTATATTCCTAAAAATATAATGTTCATCCAAAGGGCTTAAATAATATTATATATTTCATTAATGAACCACTTTAGGTTCTCTTGGAATTTTATAGTATGTTTAATAACCATATAATATAAAAATACAAAGAGACATGGTAAATGTCAAACTATTTAACTAAGAGAAAAATCTACAATATAAGGTTAATATGATGACCTAAACGTGTCTAAAACCTATTGGTTGAGAGGTTTTCAACCCATACCCACCTTATACTTTAAATAATTCATTTTTGAGCCATTAGAAACCGAAAATAATTTTATTATAAATAATATTTCAAGCATTTCCTAAAGTGACCCTCACCTCTCTTAAAAAAGGGAACTTCACCTTTTCTCAAATTCACACCTTAAAAGCCATTTGGCTCAGAAAACCCCTACCAAATATCCTCTAAAAGTTCCTCCATTAATTTTAGAGGCCTTCCTTTATTCAGAAATACAACTTAAGGATCCATTTTGATCAAATCAAAAGGAACAATTCGAAGAAGATGTACATATTTCATCACCTCTTTTATGTTCTTTTCTTCTTCCACTTCCTCTTTCTTTGATGTTTCCATTCCAAAATAATAACTCTAGAATATTCTATATACTGTGATTTTATTATAAAAATTGTACAACCATATTCATTATTCTATCCATCTTATAAATGACAAAGTCACCATACGTGCATACATATGGATTATCATCTCCACGTCGTGGTGTAGTTTGTTATTCAAACACTTCATCATTTGGATGGGTATAATAATGAGTATAAATGATTTAAATAATAAATATAACATTATAATGATTCTGTATATATGGTATGACATATAATTATATATGATTTTAATATCAAAAGAATGACATTTTCGCTCGTGCATACATCCAAATTACCGTCTCCACGAACGCGATGAGATTCATTCCCCATCATAATAATTAAAGTATAATTTTCATTTTATGATTAAAAATAATGTGTATGAACATAATGTAATTATTTATATGAATCAAATACATCCAATCCATAACAAACATGGCTTACGTAAGCAAGAAAATAAAGGAAAACAAATCACTTAACACCCGAAACGATGATACTGTTGAAATATCAATAACAAAGCAATATTAGAAGATCATATATGATATAATATTAATTTATATGGTTATTTTATAATTTAATAACAATTATTTAATAATTATATAGGAGTTTAACATACCCCCAACCAAGGAAAACTACAAGGTAAGGGTTAATTTCACAATATCTTTATTATCCGAGGTTGTTTTTACGCAAGTATCTACTGGGACCTCTTTATCATCCACATCTGTGTTTATTAAAAATTTATTCCAAAACATTTTTACTATTTACTAGACTATGGGTTAAAGTCATTTATACCCTTGTTTGTTTTTTTATAAAATGGTTTGAAAGGAATATTTCTGTCGTTTTCCAAACAAGGTACCTTATGACCTTTTCGACAAAATTAAGGTAAGAAAGTGTTTTAACTTATACGACGGGTGCAGCTATTTTCCACCATTATAACATCGTTGAAGCTTATCTTACAAGCTTATAAGAATACTTTAAAAATAAATGTTTTATTCTATAAATATATGACTTTTAAATTACTTCAAAATAGAAAGATATATTTCTCTAATTTTTTATATTTCATCTATTTCAACATCCTTTGATGGATTGTAATCTTATTTGAAGTTGATTTATTATGATACAAAACTTCCATATTGTATTGAAGGTTTTGTGATATGTTTGACTGTGGATGTGTTATTTTTATATGATTCATGGTTTATGGATAAAGTATTGCATTTCATATTCTAGTTTTAATACGTATGTTTATGTTATGTTTAAACCTTTTCATATGAGGAATTCATTAGACTTAGTATGTGACGGGTGGAGCCCGCTATGGCTCCCCAATGCATCGGTAGGTCTCATGAGACAAACTAGTGTCTTAGAAGAAGAACTTGAGAAAATCTTATTTGTAGTCTTGGAACAAGGCCTTGAATATGTGGTTATGGAGTCTTGCGTTATGTATTCCATCATTATGAAAGTGGAGATTGATATTGCATATGATTATTCGACTAGTAGAATACCCATGTGAATAAGTAAATGAAATTATTTGATTATATCTTTTCCATATTATGATGAAGTTCTAGTTTAAAAGGATTTTGTTTTAGTCTTACATTTCCTTAAATGTTTATACTTATTTATGAATTTTTCTATTATATTGTTATCCTTACTGAGTATCTGAGCTCACCCCTTTCTATGTTTTATTTTTCCAACGACGAGAAGAAGTATATTATGACTTACGTGCATGGATAATATAAGGGATATGAGTGTGGCCTATGGATACTATTTTTTTGTAGTTTTTCATTTTATAATGTAATATAAAACTTATGAATGTATTTAGTATTTCCAAGGCTACGAAACTGATCAGTCTTTCGGGATTTGATCCCTTGTGACCATGATAATGTTATAAAATAATGCACTGACTCTGGGTAACTGGGGTCGGGGCGTTACAACACTAATATATCTTTTAATCATTGTATCTAAAAATTACATAGATTTACCTGTTAAGGTTACACTATTCTAATAGATATCCTAATCTTATGATTTCGGAATGGCTTCCTCACCCTCACACCCATACAGAAAAATGTGAAGCCTCTTGCTCATTTAAAACTACATATAGAAATTTATGTAGCTTCTCTAGGTTATTTGAAACCACACTAAAGAAATACAACATGTAGTTTCTGGGAAATGACTTAGTATTAGTATATTTATTCATTTGATCCATGTCATGAAAACATTTTATGACGTTTTACACTAGATGTTGACTACCTAATGCAACCCTCCTTTTATCTGATCTTGAGACCAACAATGTAGGATCTAAAACCCACATAGACAGATTTAAAAAATCCATAAAAATAATTTAATTGAAAAATATAGGGGAATGAAATGTATTAAATATAAAAAATATATAATGAATAAATTAAAATTTCCACTACTCTATTCTCCATTCATGTATTCATCTAGGATCAAAATAACTATCATCTTCCTCGCCCAATATCCATAAAAATGGAATCTTAGTGATCATAACACAATGTACAAATCTCTCAATGAAAGAACATAATTTTTATCTCTAATAACTAGCCCACTCAAAAGTATTTGAGAGAAAAGAGAACTGTCAAACTATATATATCAAAATGTTGCACAATAGTATGTAGATTTACAATAGAAAAGGAAAAAGAAGAGTTGCTGATAAAGACCATGAAATCACACCTTGGATAGCCTGGGTAGAATATTCTTTAAGGGGGTATTAGGGTCATTATAGGGGGATGGATGGATGGGAATGTGAGGGTAAAATCTGGGTTTTTAGGGGTTCCACATGATGAATAAAGGATTACAAGATGTTATAAAGGGTTGAGATAGAGATAGAGAGAAGGTACGGTATAATTATGTTAGTCACATTGACTAGAGGAATGGGTGGGAGATCCAGGGGACTCTCATGTAACACTTCTGTTCTTTAATTCTTATTCTACTTCCCCTTTTTTCTTATAATTCTGGTTCTCTCTTACTAAATATAAATCATGTAGTCCTCTAACAATTGAATTTTATCTCTAGAGTATTGTAAATTGGTTCAACCTTCCAAATAAATGAATGATGAGATATATGATGATGGAGATGCACCACCAATCTCATTATTAATGGGTGTATTAGTTTTTGGGTCCAAAGAAGGTCATGGTGTCCAAACTGGCTTTGATAGAGAAAAACATCACCCAATGGTGGGAATATGAAATAAAAGCTAAAGTAGAATTTTGGGACTTCTTCAATGGAGAAATTACTCATATAGAGGAGAGACTACAAGGATATGATTAATAGAAGAACCAAAGGTAATAAGACCATAAAGGTCACAGGAAAGAAGAATTTTGGAAAAACCACTTATAATTTATGTTTTTCCTAGATGGGATTCCATAAAAAGATGAGGAAAGACCTTATTTGATGATAGAATATCCTAATAAAATATCTTTGGCATCAAGCTATCTAAAAATACAGGGTCACAACATAGGTGTGGTCACTAAATCGGCTGGTTTTACATTTAACTAGTACTCCACTACACGATAGGTGGATATACCTATATTTGACAAAAAATATTCACAAGGTTGGATCATTCAAGGATAACTATAATTTTGAATCTACTAGACCTCTAAAGAGTCAAATGTATCGCTCACTTACATATTTATGGAGAGAAATTCTAAATACTAGTTTACTATTATGAGGGAGTTCAATTTGGAATTTACATGGTCATTGTTTCAGGAGAAATTAATGGAATGATTTAGTGTGTTAGAAAACATAAATTTTCTTTCTATATAAAAAGAATCAATAGAGAGTTTAGCTACCCATGTCATTGTTAATTATTTATCTTATGTATTGGATGTTCAAAATCAATATGGGTAGGATATAGACCTACAATATAAGGGAACAACCTAGGATTCCTATGATTAGTTTAGGTATCTCTTGTAATAAAATGAGCAGTAGTACAAGAGATTTTGCTTCCATGAGTTTCAAGAAGAGAATACCAATTTGAAATCAAAGCCATAATTTAAGATTGAATTACTTTCTAAATATGAAGTTACAACCATTAGTGAACCAAAAAGTAGTTATGAAAAATTATAAAAACACATTCAGAATAATTTTCAATAATGTTAAAAGGGTAAGGAAAGAAAATATCACTAGTTAAGATGTTTGGTAAAGTGAGCACTCAACATATTTTTCAGTCTATTTTTTTGGGTATTTTGGAGGTTATGGATATTTATAGGGACAATAAAACCTTGGTTCACTGGTTACAACCCAATTCACATAATCAGAAAAGGCCCTGATAAGATAGAAGGTTGGGAAATTCTATAAGTGGTCCAACCCACAAAATCTTTTCTCCAAAGCTGGTCCATGAAGTAAGGAGGATCATATGGGAGATTTTTTGGAATGTGTGTGTATAAATGAAACATTATAAAGGATCACTATAACATAGTATAAAATTAGTGGTGTTTTATACTATTCACAAATCACAAAATGAAATGAGGGGGAATCTCTATATACAAATCTTAATCATATTATATGAAAGCATAGTCCACTTAATTTTAAAGTGTTAGATTATTTTCAAGTGAACCATAGAAAAAAGATTCAAATGAAACCAAAACTATTCGTAATAATAATTTATGTGACTTTCCTACTATTTAAATGGGGAATGAGTTTTTTTGGTTTTTCTTGTTTATCAGTTTTAAACCTAGTAGTTTTGTTGGAGAGTATTTTGATAGTAAGTAGTCATTTATGTATTACCTACTCACATTGGGAGATGGTTAAGAAACATATTATGAAATGTATAAGGAGAATAATTTTGCAATCGATTGACATATATAATGGTGTTATCAATGTTCCTAAATTTTACAAGAATGAGGAAGTGGAGAATTTTTAAAGGGACATTGTGACATATAAAGATTCAATAGATATTTGGAATATCCCTTACCATTATATCAAACTCTCAGAAAGGTAATTGAACATCTGGACAAGGAATTACTCCCAATATATAAGTGACCTTGAAAAGGCTCTTAAGCATGATGAATAAATTGAAAACAAGATGGATAGAGTAGATAACTCATAATTCATGAAAATAGAGGATTAATTAAGACATGGGGATGCAGAAAGCTCAGAAACTTTGGTATGGGTAGCTTTATTTGGGTTTAGAAACAAAAAAAAAATCAAAGTCCCCCTTCAAATATTTTTATTGGACATGCCTATGGGATATGGAAGGCCCCTTTATCATTGTATTATTATTTAGAAGCTACATGGGAAGAATAATTCCGCATCCATGGTCATTTTTCATCCCTCATTATTGAGGAAAAGTTTGATTCTCAAGGAGATTTGAGTGATAATGACCATTACAACACAACTGGGATAG
This sequence comes from Viscum album, assembly GCA_963277665.1. Taxonomy (NCBI): domain Eukaryota; kingdom Viridiplantae; phylum Streptophyta; class Magnoliopsida; order Santalales; family Viscaceae; genus Viscum; species Viscum album. The sequence goes on from OY728165.1 coordinate 2,022,392,943, forward strand.
CCTGGGTAGCATCTTCTAGAAAGTTCATAAGGGTCATTAAAAGCGGAGTACAAATAAGAAATTGTGGAGGATAGTTGGGTTTTTAGGGGTTCTATGTTAAGAATAAGGGAGGGAATTCTATTATAATAGTGTGGATATAGATAGTGAGAGAGATTTAGAGAGAGAATTATGTTAGTCACTTCAGCCAGAGTCTTGGGTGGAGATTTTGGGGGACTCTCATGTACCCCTTTTTATTCATTCATTATTCTTCTTTTTCCATTATTTTCCTATAACCTTGTTTCAATATTATTGAATATAAATAAATCAGTCCTATCATGGGGGATCATTGGATCTAGATCCTTATTAGTTACAATAGAAGGTGATAAAGATAGAAAACCTCTTTGATCAACCTTCTTATTGCGAGTGGAAGAATCTGGTGAATAACCACCTCTACCGATCTTTGCTTCAGTTTCAGCTCCATTGAACCAAATTCCTGGTGAGTCTTCTCTACAACCTCTTACTTGGCTATATAGCTCATATTATTCTCTAACCAACCCTTCTAACCAACTAACTGACTTTCCATGTTAACACACTTTCCCTTATTCATTGGGAACCCATTTCTCCCTCCTATTGTAAGTAAGTAAAATGGGGCCCCTAATTAAATCCATCCTCCCATCAGTAAAAATTTATTTAAAAACTGATAAAAATTTAAAAAATAGGATAATATCACTTATTTAAAAATTTGACAATGATAACTTTTTGTTCTTGAAGTATTTGTATCGGTTTTCCATATTGATTCCTGTATGTAAACTCATAAAAAATTATAAAATAATTTTAAATAAGATGAAAACAAAAATTAAGGAGAAGGAAAGATAATTTTTGGTTTAATCTCCCAAGAGGGTGGTGTTTTATTTACTATTAACGCCAAACAACACCAGTTTTCATCCAAAGTATGATAAAAGATTTGGATTTTTTTATACGAAACAGAACATCCTATTTATTATATGGTTCTTGATATTATTTCTTAGGTCCCCACATATATATATTCATTCTTTTAAATCCCACTTTTTCCAATGTTTTTGAAGTCCAAAGGGGGTGGTCTAATGAAATAGGAGGCATATTATTTGAATTCTTCTTGAATAAATGTGCCATCCATTGAGTGATGATGGTTATTTAATGTTGAAAAATCTTTTCAATGTGACGAGTATAAGGGTATTCATTGTTTCCGAGTTCTTTATCACCTTCCTCATGTAACTCGAGGACTATCAATATGTGATCTTTGTTATTCCATATCTACCATTTTCTTCTTCAAAATCCTCCAAAACATTCTTGAATGGTTTTAGAATATTCCTTACTAAATTACGAAAGATAAATAATCATTTTAGTTTGATAAAAAATTAAATAAAATGAATGTAGAATTAAAATTTCCCCCTCAATATCCACTACTGGTAACTCTTGTTCTTCACTCCAAAACTCCAATAAACCTGAAATAATTTGTATTGACAAATCAAGACCCTCTTCAAAACACTTTTCCTCTAAAATTATGTCATCCTCATCCTCTAAATAAATTGTTATAAGTCCTGGTATTGTATGATTAAAACAAGAGAGATCAGTTATCAATCCAGATAAAAACATGAATTAAAATAAGAACATTCTTGATCAATTTTCTCAACATTTAACTCCACTTAATATTGCAAGGTCATTGAAAGTTATTTTATGAGAGAATATGATTTTGACTATATTAAATATAGTTTGAACATGTTATAAGAAAACATAAGGATCCTTCTATTAATAGGTTAAACATAATGTTAATTTCACTTATTAAAAGAAGTAGGGTAGACCTAAAAGTAACTTTCAAAAAATCATCCATGGTGATCTTCATCTAAATCGTTTCAATTAATATATGATCTTCAATCAGATATTTATTCCTAAAAAAGACCATAACATAATTTTTTTTCATTGATGGGAATTTCATGATAAAATTTTCTTCATTTACCTTATCTAATTCTCATTCTTACATAATATGACAGAGTTAATATAATCTATGAATCTCTCTACCCTATTCAATAGGCTCTAGATTAGTGGTTTACTTCTCTTAAATATCAATCTGACCCTTACTTTCATCCATTTCATCAAATGTCCTCTTCAAACATTTGGTAATTTTCTTCCATTTTCATTAAGGTGTTCATTTTTGGAATTAATTATTTTATTTATTTTTATTCTGTGTGTTCTTATTCTTCAAATTTTTGATTGAATTCCCTCAATTTGTTTTTTAATACATTAATTGTCTCTTGATCTTAGTTAATTTTGACAATTAGACTCATTAAGGTTTGTTCGAAAGATAATAAACTTTTACTCTCAACCATGAAATAAATTTTATTTTTCACAAATTAGAGGGGATTCCAGGGATTGTTATAAACACACATCCATGAACAATATCCATAATATCCACAACATGGGAAGAAAGTCTATTTTTGATGATTCTATCCCACAAAGACATCCTTTATCACTCTAAAACATCACAAAAACACTAAAAAGATGGGTTAATCATAGAAAACATATTGAACAAAATTATAATTCAATAATAATAAAAGAAATATTTAGTCCATATCAAATTGTATTAATATTAATTCTTTCTTTCATTTCATGCCTATAGGTGTTCCAAGAGTCTCTTTTTGAATTCCTGGAGAGGAATATTCAACTTAGGTTGACATATAGTGTGGCTTGTGAGATATCTTGGGATATATTATAGCACCCCTGGATTGAGGTATGTGGTCTTTTTTATTCATTTTTATGTGTTTAAAGTGCATGGGATGAGTTGGGAAGAGGTTGGGAGAGTTGGGAATTGTTTTGGATGAGTTTGGAGGCTTTTAAACGGGTGCCCAGTTTTAGCACGGTTAGTGGAAACAGTGTGGGTTCTCCAGGAAACTGTGTAGGGGAGATAGTAGGCTTCACACGGACTGTGCACGGTTTTCCAAACCATGTGAGGAAACTGTGCGGACCCTTGCTCCCAAGGCAGTAGAGTGCGCACGGTTAGCGCATAGTTTTCCAAACCGTGCGGGATAACCATGCGGCCACTTAAAATTATGGTTATAAAACCCAGGCTCACTCGGGATTGCCTCATTTCACTCCAATCCTCCTCCCACTCAAGCCTCACTCGGGATTTTGGATTCTCAGGTGTTAAGGGTGCTCTCCCACTCATTTTGGAAGTGTTTCAATGGGGTTTCAAGGCGGTTTGAAGGTGGTTTCTCCCAGGTAAGTCTCTCCTCTTGTTTCTCTTATGTTTTCCTCTAGATCTGATCTTCCCTCTTTCTTGGTTCTCTAGATATACACTTTTTGTTTGTAGATCTAGGGTTGTGGTTGCCTTGAATGATGATTTGAAGGCTTGTGAATGTTAGAGAAGGGGATCTAAAGAGGTTTTGGTGGTGCGTTCACCGGATTTGTGGTGTGGTGGTTCGTGGGTCAATTTCTCGGGAACCCTAAAGGTAGGTGGATTCTCTCTCGACTCCACTTGGTTAGAACTAGTGGTTCTTTGTTACAATTAATTGTTGTGCTGAGAATTAATTGTGATTTGTTATGCGAAATTGGTTGGAAATCCATTTGGGATTTTGGGATAAAAGGGGGTTTCATGGTGAAATTCTATTGTTATGGATTTTAAAATGAAGATTTTAAAATGGGATGATACGGCTGATTTGTTAAAATGGTTGATGGGAAGGGATTTCAATAAAAGGGATGTTTTATTGAAATATTGTTTAGCATGAAAAATGGTTTTCAATAAATGGGTTATTTGTTGAAGTGGATTGATTTGCAATGGAATTGGTTGATTGAATGTTCTTGTGACCTTGGTGTGTTTATGCTTGATTTGGTTTGATTGAAATGTTGTATGAAAGTGGGCGGGAAGTCTCACTATAAAAAGGGGATAGATAGTGGTTGGAAGAACCACCATATGGTAGTGGTCGGGAAGTACCGCTAGTTGTGATGGGTGAACGGGTTGGGTGGAAGTCCCACTATTTTGGTTGTTTTGGTGTGCATTGGTGAACGGGTTCGGTGGAAGTCCCACTGTTTGGTTGTTTTTTGTGCATTGCTTTGCAAGTTGGAACATTTTGTGCTAGTGTGTAAATGATGAAATGGCTTGTGGAATGTTGGGTTGGATTTCCTTTGGTTGCTTGGTTTGGGTGTGATGGCTTGGTAAGATCATGGTTGGCTTATGGTAATGGTTGCACTTGTGATTATTTTATATAAATGTGGTAATGGTTTTATCCTAGTGGCGTGTGTAGGGAAGTCATTTGGGGAAATCCTATTGAGTTTTAGTACTCACCCCCTGCTTTGGCACTGTGGTGTCTTTGCAGATGTCATGTACTGTGACTTTGGAAATGGTAAGGCATCACCCTCCTTTATTAAAGAATTGTGATCCCTTGGTGGAGCTTGGATATTGGAACTTGGCGTGGAGCTATGGTGGTGTCATGGCTTGTGGTGTTTGGTTGTTTAGTTTCCGCAGTGTACTCTAATGTTGTGTGAACATGTCTCGTAGTATTAGTTTTGAGTTGTTTTGTGAAACAACTTGGTTTTCTTTTGGGAATTCATGGTAGGGTAATGGAATTGATGTGCATCATATAGTGGCTGTTAGTGGATGGTTTGGTTGGTTTTTCCTTAAGCGAAAATCACTCCCCAATTTTATCTTGAAGTCCTCGACATTTATTTTCCGCATTTGGTGCCTTGGGAACATCCTTTAAGGCCAAGTATCCCTCACCACCTCCTTAAGACAATGAGGTAGGGGCGAGGTGTTACAAGTGGTATCAGTTTGTTCGGTCCTTTGGTGTTGATTCTCGGATTTTGTGTTGACATTCGTTGTGGTACATTCCTTGAGTTGGGATGGTATCAAGGCGTAGGAATGTCGAAAATTAGAATGTATAGTATAAAAGGACGTAGCTAACCCTTTGATGCTGAAATTCAAGTTACCAGAGAGTTGGGTACATAAGTGTTTTGGAGACACTTATAGGCATTGGATATCTCATTGTCGTGGGTGTAGCCAATGAGATGAGCATGGAATGCATGGTATAAATGACTTTCCACTAGGATGCATATTTCATTGGGGTATAATGATCTATGGGATGAATTAAGAAATGGTTGTTGTGTGAAACTGTAATGTGAATAAATTTGGTATTTAAAAAATGGTTTGGTTTTCAAAATGGTAAACCATGGGAAATGTGAACTGCTGGAAATCCTTGTTGTGAAAGTGTTGTGTAATGTGATTTAAAATGGGATTTCGTGATTTCTATAGAAGTGAGACTCATGGTAGTTTGTTTTATATTTATTGAAATGGCACCGGGTTGGCGTCATAGAGACCAACCGTAGGAGGCTGCTGAGAATGTGGTAGAAACTGAGCCTTAGGTGAACCAGCAGCTAGTGAAAAGCATAGTGCAAGATTTCCAAGCTGTGGAAAGTGGAAATAGAGTGGATGAACCAAGGAATGTGGATCAGGAGGTTCAGTTTCAAAAGAAGAGTCCACCCATCTTTAGGGGTGATTCTGAGCTAGAGAGGGTAGAAGCATGGTTGAATAGAATGAACAAGATCTTTGAGTTATTGGGAACTCCGGTAGAGTTAAAAGTGAATTTGGCCACGTATATATTGGAAGATCTTTCCCTTCAGTGGTGGGAGTTGTTAGTCCAAGCTGGGATAGACTAGGGTATGATGTGGGATGGCTTCGAGGAATTGTTTAATAAAAAATTCTACCCACATATGTTCAGAATTCAGCGTATGACTGATTTATTCAGTTTGAAGCAAGAGCTTATGTCGGTGACGGAGTATGCAACTATGTTTATGAACTTAGTGTGGTTTGCACCCGAGGTGGCGGGTAGCACGTCATTGAAAGAAAGGATCTTTTAAGCAGGTTTAAGGCAGGAAATCTGTTCAAAGATAGTAGTACTATGTATATATGATTACACAGAGATGGTGAATAGTGCCTCGATGGCTGAGCGGGATCTGTTGGGCGCTTCGGGCGGGGAAAGCATGGTGGTACCCATGGGGAATAGTGGGAACTCTAATTCTGGGTTCAATCGTAAGAGGGACACTTATTCCTAGGGTGGGAATATGGAATATAATTTGACAGTAGGATCGGTGAATCTTCCTCCAAAGCCCCAGATCAAGCATGGATGTTTTCAATGTGGTTCAACGAGCCACATCAAGCGGGATTGTACGACACAACCTCAAGCATGTCGTAATTTTAAGCAGATGGGGAAACTATAGTGTTATTGTCAGAATTCTACAAGGTCTGGTGTGCATGAAACTCCTCAGGGATCGTAGATGTCGTATGCTTTGACGGGACGGGGACAACAGTATACCCCTCGTCAGTAGAGTAAAGTGGGTCATAGTGATTCTCAGAATACAACGACGCCTCACCGGAGCAATAAAGAGAAGACTGTGGAAAGAAAACATGTGTTCGGAGCTGAGTAGATTGTGGTGGATGATCAGTCGGGACCATCCACGGTGTGAGGTAATATTATTTTCAATTCTACCTTAATGAAAGTGTTGTTTGATATGGGTGCTTCACACTCTTTTATTACTGCACATGTGGTTGATTTTATAGGTTGAAGGGTAGAAATGATTCCCTCAGTTTTGAAACATCAAACTCATCTGGGTCGAAGAGAGTGTCGTGCCTTCTTGTGTAGAGAATGTTGTATCATTGTGGGCAAAGTTGAGATAGTGTGGAATTTCTAAATGCTTTAGATGGATGGGTATGATGTAATCCTGGGAATGGATTGGTTGGTGGCTTTTAAGGCCCACATCGATTTTGATGCACAAACAGTGGCTTTTGTGACACGTGATGGAGTTAGACATATTTTTAGAGGAGAGAAGAATGAATGGAAGGGTGCAATGGGGTTGTTGGAACCAGCAGTGGGTACGTTATCATATCAGGTGGCAGTTTTGTCATTGTAATTGGTAGAGGGTGTTGAGAAGAGTGTTCCTTTGGCAGTGGTTTATCAGTTCATGGATTTTTTTCCTGAAGAATTCTCTGGGTTACCTCTCGTAATAGAAGTGAGTTTATGATTGATCTCCTTCCAGGGACCAGTCCTATCTCACTTCAATCTTACCGTATGACACCAGCTGAATTGCGGGAATTGAAAATCCAGTTGGAAGAGTTAGAAATCAAAGGGTTTATCTAGCCTATCACGTCTTTGTTGGCAGTGCCGATGTTGTTTGGGAAAAAGGCGGATGGAATTTTGAGTCTATGTGTTGATTATCGTAGACTTAACCAAGTTACGATAAAGAATATATATCCAATTCCATGAATTGATGATTTGTTTGACCAATTGAGGGGAGCCCAGTGGTTCTTCAAAATCGACCTGAGGTCGGGATATCATCAATTACGGGTGAGGAAGGAGGATATTTCTAAAACAACTTTTAGAAGTAGATATGACCATTATGAATATGTGGTTATGCCCTTCGGTCGAACAAATGCACCAGTGGTGTTTATGGCATTGATGAATCAGATATTTTAGAGATATCTGGATTCATTTGTGGTGGTGTTTGTAGACTATATTCTGGTGTATTCAAAGGCAACGTTAGAGCATGAGAAGCACTTGGCGACAGTGTTGGGGATCTTGAGGGATCATAGGTTGTATGCCAAATTATCAAAGTGTGACTTTTGGATACAAGAAGTTTGTTTTCCTAGCCATGTGATTTCTAAAAGGGGTGTTTTAGTGGATCGAGAAAAGATAGAGGTTGTTATCTCGGGGAAAATTCCAAATAATGTGTTTGAGATACAGATTTTTCTTGGTCTAGCTGGGTATTATTGGTGTTTTGTTTGTGATTTTTCACGTTTGGATTCATTGATGACATCTTTGATAAGAAATAATGTTCAATTCCAGTGGAATGGACAGTGTCAGCAGTGTTTTGAAGAGCTAAAGGTCATCTTACATCAGCCCCAATATTGGTTTTTCAACAATTAGGAAAAGGGTACATGGTGTATTGTGATGCATCGAGATCGGGGTTGGGGTGCGTTCTCATGCAAGGGGGGTGCATGAGAAGAACTACCCAAATCATGATTTGGAGTTTGCAGCAGTGGTCCATGCTTTGAAAGTGTGACGTCATTATCTCTTCGGTGAGAAATTCACAATATATACAGATCATAAGAGCTTGAAGCACATTTTCTCACAAAGGGATTTGAACATGAGGTAAAAGTGATGGATGGAATATCTCCAGATGTTTTATTTTGACTTGATGTACACACCATGTAAGGGGAATTCGGTGGTAGATGCATTAAGTAAAAAATCATATGCTTAGGTGGTGAAACAAGCATCAGACCAGTGGTAGTTGATGTCGGTTATAGCTGATATGCAGTTGGAATGTGAGAACCAGGGTGATAGAGAGGTCTTCTTTTTTTCTTTCATTGATTCCTGACATGGTTGTCCTGGTTAAAGAGGCACATATATCCGATTCCGAGTGTGTGACCATGGGGCCGAGACTCAATGGTGGGGAGACCATTGAGGGTTGGCAACTGAATGGAGATTCAGTTCTGTGTTTTTGGAATTAGATGGTTGTACAAGTTTCTCTTTAGGAGAATCTTATCAGGGCGTATCATCATTCCAGGTGGGCTATTCATCCTAGAATTCAGAAAATGTATAAAGCATTGAAAGTACAGTTCTGGTGGGCTGGTATGAAAATGAGTGTGGCCGAGGTTGTTTCGAGATGCTTGACTTGTCTGCAGGTCAAGGCAAAGCATCAGAGGCCAGTAGAAATGTTTAATTCTTTACCAATCCCTATTTGGAAGTGGGAGAAGATAGCGATGGATTTTGTCATAGGTCTCCCAATAACGGTCAAAAATCAAGATTCCATCTGGGTGATAGTAGATCAGCTAACGAAGTCAGCCCATTTCATCCTGATTCATGAATCTCATACGATGGAGGATCTGTCCAAAATCTATAACCGGGAGGTGGTAAAGAGGCAAGGTGTTCCAGTTTCGATAGTATCAGATAGAGATCCTAGGTTTACATCTCGTTTCTAGAAATCCTTACAGCATGCCCTTGGAACACAATTGACGATTAGTACGACTTATCATCCCCAGACGGATGGTCAATCCGAGAGTACGATACAAATTATGGAGGATATGTTGTGGGCTTGTGTCACGGATTTTTGTGACTCGTGGGAGGAGAACTTGTAGTTGGTTGAGTTCTCATAAAATAACAGTTGTCAGGAATCCATACAGATGGCTCCGTTTGAAGCATTGAATGGGCGGCCATGTCATTCTCCACTATGTTGGGTGGAAACGGGTGAGGCCTCGATGGTTGGACCGAGCCTTGTCCAAGAGACTATGGAGAAGATTAAGTTGATTAGGAATATAATGGAGATGGCTCAGAATCATCAGAAATTGTATGAGGATCATTGTCTACGGCCATTTTCATTCGAGGTGAGTGATCATGTGTTCTTGAGGATCTATCATAGGTTGGGAAATCATTAGTTTGGGAAGCAGGGAAAGTTATCTCCGAGGTATATTGGGCCTTTTTAGATTCTTGAGTGGGTTGGTGAGGTGGCTTATCATTTGGATTTTCCACCTAGGTTCAGTGCGGTGCACAACGTGTTTCATGTGTCATAGTTGAAAAAGTATCATCCGGATCATGACCATGTTATTTGATGGGATCATGTTGAGCTAGAGCTAATGCTACCTCGGAGCACGTGGAAGTGCAGGTTGTGGATAGGAAAGAGAAATTATTGTGTGGTAAAAGCATCGGTTTAGTTCGTGTTTTGTGGCAACATGGTCAGATTCAAGAGGAGACTTGGGAGGGGGATAAAGAGATGGTCAAGTAGTGGCCTGAGCTCCTTCGGCAATGGTTGGGTTAACTACTTTCTGAGGATGGAAAGTCCAATGGTGGGGAGAATATGGCACCCCCGGTTTGAGGTATGTGGCCTTTTTTATGAATTTTTATGTGTTTAAAGTTCATGGGATGAGTTGGGAAGAGTTTGGGAGAGTTTGGAATGGGTTTGGATGGGTTTGGAGGCTTTTAAAGGGGGTGCACAGTTTGAGTAAGGTTAGTGGAAACCGTGTGGGTTCTCCAAGAAACCGTGCAGGGGAGACATTAGGCTTTGTATGGCCTGCGCATGGTTTTCCAAACCGTGTGAGGCATCTGTGAGGACCCTTTCTCCCAAGGCAGTATAGTGTGTATGGTTATCACACGGTTTTCCAAACCGTGCAGGCTAACCATGAGGCCACATAAAATTAGGGTTATAAAACCCAGGCTCACTCGGGATTGCCTCATTTCACTCCAATCCTCCTCCCACTCGAGCCTCACTTGGGATTTTGGATTCTCAGGGGTTAAGGGTGCTCTCCCACTTGTTTTGGAAGCGTTTCAAAGGGGTTTCAAGGTGGTTTCAAGGTGGTTTCTCCCAGGTAAGTCTCTCCTCTTGTATCTATTGTTTTTTCCTCTAGATCTGCTGTTCCCTCTTTCTTGGTTTTCTAGATCTACACATTTTGTGTGTAGATCGAGGGTTTTGGTTGCCTTGAATGATGATTTTAAGGCTTGTGAATGTTAAGGAAGGGGATCTAGATAGGTTTCGGTGGTACGTTCGCTATATTTGAGGCACGGTTGTTCGTCGGTCGATTTCTCAGGAACCCTAAAGGTAGGTGGCTTCTCTCTCAACTCCACTTGGTTAGAACTCATGGTTAATTGTTACAATTAATTGTTGTGCTGAAAATTAATTGTGATTTGTTATGCGAAATTGGTTGGAAATCCGTTTGGGATTTTGGGGAAAAGGGGGTTTCATGGGGAAATGCTATTGTTATAGATTTTAAAATGAAGAATCTAAAATGGGATGATACAGTTGATTTGTGAAAATTGTTAATGGAATGGATTTTCAATCAAAGGGCTGTTTTATTGAAATATTGTTTTTCATGGAAAATGGTTTTCAATAAATTGGTGATTTATTGAAGTGGATTGATTTTCAATGGAATTGGTTGATTTAATGTTGTTGTGACCTTGGTGGGTTTATGCTTGATTTGGTTTGATTGAAATGTTGTATGGAAGTGGGTGGGAAGTATCACTTTAAAAAGGGGATGGATAGTGGTCGGAAGAACCACCATATGGTAGTGGTCGGGTAGTACCGCTAGTTGTGAATGGGTGAACGGGTTGGGCAGAACTCCCACCGTTTTGGTTGTTTTGGTGTGCATGGGTGAACGGGTTGGGCGGATGTCCTACTTTTTGGTTTTTTTTGTTCATTTCTTTGCAAGTAGGATCTTGTTGTGATAGTGTGTAAATGATGAAATGGCTTGTGGCATGTTGGGTTGGCTTTCCTTTGGTTTCTTGGTTTTGGTGTGATGGCTTGGTAAGAGCATGGTTGGATTATGGTAATGGTTGCACTTGCGATTATTTTATATAAATTGTTTTATATAAATGTGCTAATGGTTTTATCCTCGTGGTGTGTGTAGGGAAGTCATTTGGAGAAATCCTACTGAGTTTTAGTACTCACCCCTGCATTGGCACTGTGGTGTCTTTGCTGATGTCGTGTACCGTGACGTGGGTAAAGGTAAGGCATCACCCTCCATTGGTGGAGCATTGTAATCCCTTGGTGGGGCTTAGAGCTTGGAACTTGGCGTGGAGCTGTGGTGGTGTCATGGCTTGTGGTGTTTGGTTGTTTAGTTTCCGTAGTGTACTCTGATGTTGTGTGGAAAAGTCTCGTAGTATTGGTTTTGAGTTGTGTTGTGGAACAACTTGGTTGTGTTTTGGGAATGCATGGTAGGGTAATGGAATTGATGTGCATCATATAGTGGCTGTTAGTGGATGGTTTGGTTGGTTTTGTCTTAAGGGAAAATTGTTCCCCAAATTGATCTTGAATCCCTCGGCATTTATTGCCAGCCTTTGGCGCCTTGGGAATGTCGCTTAAGGACAAGTAGCCCTCACCTCCTCCTCAAGCCAATGAGGTAGGGGCGGGATGTTGCATATATGGTATTTCCCCATTTTCGCACTTGATTGAGATATTTTCTTCGGTCACCCCTAAGAATATTGAAGCAAATTTGGAACGTGTGATGATGTACAATTATTCTTCAAAAATTAATTTGGGGAGTATTCACAATAAATTTAAAGCACAAAAATTTTATGGTTTTTTGGTTTGACCAATCAAATAATGAAGTATACAAGATCCTTTTAAAAAAACCCAATTTGAAATATCTATTTTTGGGACTACTATAACATTTCAAAACATATCAAAATTTATTCCTATTTTTATAAAAATAGGTTCACAATTCATATTGAATTATACGTTCAATTTTAAGATACATCAAAAAATTGGCAGATATGATGAAAGGAATTTTGAAAAAATAGAAGATATGGCAATAATATTAGGATTATGATGATTTATGTTGTTATTTTTATTACTCTATATTGCAAATAGAAATTGGGGTTTTACCTGGAGTAGAGCATAAACCTAAATTATGAATAGAACAACCCATTCAGGAACAATAAAATGACATCGTGATTTGAATCGTTGAAAAAATACATCAATAAAAAGTGATTTTGGTAAGTTTAGCAAACTATTTTTCATTTTATCTTATTATATTTTTATTATATTATTATATTTTTAATATATATATATTTTTTATTTTTTTATTTTGTATTTTATTTAGTATATATTTAAATTCTAATATTATATAGTTATATTATAAAGTATATTATAATAAAAAATAATAATAAAAATATAAATAAAAATATAAAAATATATATTAAATTTATTAAATTAAAAATAATAAATAATAAAAAATAAAAAAATAAAAAAATAATTAAAAAATAATTAAAAAGGCAAGAATATTTAAAAAAAAAGTTCTTTGGAATCTAAAAATTGTTTTTTTCTATTTTTTGGGAAGGGAAGGGATATAACTCAGTGGTAGAGTGTCACCTTGATGTGGTGGAAGTCATCAGTTTGAGCCTGATTATCCCTAAACCAATGTGACTTTTATATTTTGACTGGGTCCCCCCCGTGATCGAATGAGAATGAGAATAGGCTCATGTATTGACTGAGGGGGTAGGGGGTGATGTCTATATTTCTGGGAGCAAACTCCAGTCGAATATGAAGTGGAAAAGTTATGCATTGAAATGAAATATAATTCTAAACCCGCTTCTTTGTCTAAGAACATGGAATCTATAAGTCATGAAACTATGAATCTTAGGGAGAGTTCGATTCTAGCTCAAGATGAACGTTGGTGACGTGCTTAACATATACAAGTCTGACGTGAAGTGGTGTTTCCAGTGGCGGACGGGTGAGTAACGCGTAAGAACCTGCCCTTGGGATGGGAACAATAGCTGGAAACGGCTGTTAATACCCTATAGAATAAGGATGAGGAGAAAAAGGAGGAATCCCTCTAAAGAGGGGATCATGCCTGATTAGCTAGATGATGAGGAAATGGCTTACCAAGGTGATGATCAGTAGCTCCCCCAAATAGCCTGATTTTTCTGCCACGACGATAAGGAGATAAATGATCTACAAATTTAATTCCTATTTCAAAAATAGATAATTTAGTATATAACTGTATAAAGGAATGAGTATATCTATGAATAGAATATGTTGTTCGAGTCTCTACAAGGCCTAAATTATCAACGGGCTCTCCCAGTACGTTGAAAATTCGTCCGAGAGTTGCATTACCAACTGGAAAACGTAGAGGATCTCCCACGTCAATCACTTCCCTTCCTCTCATAAGACTATCTGTAGCACTCATAGATACACCACTCACTCGATTATATCCTAATAATTGATGACTTCACAAGTCACAGTAATTGGTTGACTCCCAGTATCTCGACCCTTTACTATCATAGCATTGTAAATATTTGGCATTTTTCCTGGGTGAAAAGATGCATCCAGTACCGCACCAATGATTTGGTCAATGCCGCCAAGTTTTTTTTCAAGTGTGGAAATGTCAAGACTTGTATTATTTATTCTCATAATACAATAAATTAAATTAATAAAATAATAAATACATTTAATAAACAAAGTAAAAAAAGAAACATGTTTCAAATTTTTTTGTGAAAATTTGAAAATTTACAAAAGAATATCTAATTGCAAATGGATCAGTTAATTCAAAATAGGAGTTAACTTTTGGTCTTGTTGGTAGTGACATATTCTAACCAAATCCAATAAATTCTATTGTTTACTTAATTCAATTCTATTTTTTAGTGCATTTTAAATGAAAGTTCAATCAACCCATTATTTTTAAAAAATGGCATTAATAATCAAATTGTTAAGAATGTAACTTAGTTGTCAATGATTGAAAATACCGCTCATTCTATACTTCTATGGAATATAAATTTCATTCATTGATCTAAAGATTCATTCTTATATAGATAATGATAATGTTTTAGCCATTTTCATTCCAAAAATGGATTCCTGACAAAAAAAATATTTTTTGGTTGCACCATACATATGACAGAGCATACAATAAGAATGTATTTAGGGAATAAAATACAGTGTGTCTAATAAAGAATCATTCTATAATTAAATTTTTTGAAATTGTTGTGAAATACTCCTGTGAAATGTTTCAGTACTTTATCTAGAGTATATCTTTTGTTGTGAAATTTTTTAATTCATGATTTGTAGGGATGTATGAGTTATGTCACCACAAACATAGACTAAAGGAAGTATTGGATTCAAATCATGTGTTAAAGATTAAAAATTGACTTATTATACTTCTGATTACGAAACCAAAGATACAGATATCTTGGAAGCATTCTGAGTCACTCCTCAGCCAGGAGTCAGTACACAAAGATGTAAGGTAATTATTGATTCAATTTTCTCTCCATTTCATTTTATTTTATAACTTTCATTATAGATTTATATATTTTACCCACTAAATAAAAGGCTTGTTTAGGAAGAATATATAATTCTCCAGAAAGGATCAATTGAAACCCTTTAATTTTTTCTGTTAAACCAACATATTTTCCTGGGGAACCAGTAAATACTTCTGTTACAAAATAGGGTTGTGATAAGAAACGTTCAATTTTTAACGCTCTAGCTACGGTTAAACGTTCTTCGGATAATTCTTCCAACTCAAGAATAACTATAATGTTATGAAGTTATTTGTAACCTTGTAATGTTTTCCTGACTTTTTGAAAAGTTTCATAATGTTCTTCACCAACAATCCTAGGTTGTAGCATAGTTGATGCTGAATCCAAAGGGTGAACTGGTGGATAGATAACTTTTACAGCTAATCCTATGGATAGTACGGTAGATGCATATAAATGTGAAAATGTTGTGGCAGGATCAGGGTCAGTCAAATCGTCTATAGGTATATAAACGTCTTGAATATACGTTATGGACCCTTCCCTAGTAGAAGTAATTCTTTCTTGTAATTAACCCATTTCGGTGCTAAGAGTGGGTTGATAACCCACAACAGAAGGCATTCTACCCAATAAGGTGGATACCTCAGATCCTTCTTATAAAAAATGGAATATATTATCAATAAATAGAAGTACGTCTTGTTCATTAATATCACAAAAATATTACGCCATAGTTAGGGCAGTCAAACAAACTCTTATACGAGCTCCTAGTGGTTCGTTCATCTGACCGTAGACTAGACCCACCTTTGATTCTGCAATATTTTTTTCATGAATGACTCCAGATTCATTCATTTCAATATAATGATCATTTCCTTCACGAGTACCTTCACCCACTCCACCAAATACAGATACACCCCATGATCTTTAGTAATATTATTGATCATTTTCATAATGAGTACTATTTTACCCACTCCCTCTCCCCCGAATAGCCCAGTTTTTCCGCCACGACGATACAGAGCTAAAAGATCTACAACTTTAATTATTGTTTCAAAAATAGATAATTTAGTATCTAAATATATAAATTCTAGTGTAGATCTCTAAATATTAAATGTTTTTAGAGTCTCTACAGGGCTTAAATTATCAACAGGCTCTCCTAGTATGTTGAAAATTCGTCCTAAATTTACAATTTTACTTTGTATCCCATTCAGTCGTAAAATATAAAAAGGATCGTATCATATTGTCTAAATTATACAATTCAAACAGCCACCCTAGTTTCCATCATTATATCTCATTTACTTGTCAATTTTACTGGGTATTATTTTTATATCGCTTTTGGGCATCCCTCTCAAAATCATATAGATCCATTCAAAGAACACGATGACTAATTGAATTAAAGAGCCTCCCCATGGGGCTCATTAGTTCACTTACTTTTGAATGTAATATTTTTTTAATTAGTTTAGTTGGAACATTATGCGGTTCCTGAAAAAATTTAGCAAAAAAAATGACTACTAAAGTTGAGACTAAAAGGAATGTCTAAACCAATGCTTCCATAGTTCGATCATAGTTAAAAATTATAGCTTTCATATCTGTTTATTATACTCTTTAGGATAACTAACAAGTAGTCATCTCATAAGAAAGGCAGTAAAAATCAAAAGATTTCTCTCGTAGACATAAAATTTCCACACTCCCAAACATAAGAATTGAATTATTCTCAATTTATGTTGTATCAGACTACTCGTCTTGTAGTTGGATCTCCAATTTTTTTTGAAGGATCCAAATTCAACTTGAGCATCCAAATTTTTTTTGCAAATTCACATAACTCATATATTAAATATTAATATTAAAATATATTAAATTAAATATGAATATTAAAATAATAATATATGATGGAAAAACCTATACCATGAATTGGTCCACGTAGTAAAATTAAACATATTTTACGTAATAAAAAGAGTGCTAGAATACCAAAGGGAATCATTCATTCAGAAAGAAAAAACAAGTGATTATAGGTAAAAAAGAATCCACATTGAGCATAAATTCAAGGTTAAGAAACACCAAATAAATGTAAACAAAAATTATTATGAAGTATAATTTCATGGTTCAACAGATTTTTTTTAGATTTTCTTTTGATTTTTTTAAAAAAATGAAAAAAACAACACAATTTTACCAACTCTTCAACATTGGTTCGAATTTTTTTATAGGTCATTACTTTCAAAAATAATTTGGTTAATTACCTAATGCTACTAGTATAGTGTTGAAGGGCTTGAAATATATAGGGAATGATGGGGTTTATTCAATGGAGTTTGGTATTTTTTCTTGTTTTTTATAAAAATAAAAAAGAAATGAAATGAAAACAGGTGAACAAAGGAGCGATGGTAAAAAGTACAGAAAATGGGTAATTGACTGATTTAGATTTTAAAAATATGTTTCAATATTGTAAAATAGTAACTAGTTCATGATCACTAAACTGGGACAACCATCACTAGTATAATCATTGTCATATTAAGAAATAAGTTTATCCCTCTACTTTTCTCCATTTTATCCTTTCAAATTAAATTTTAGAATGATTTTTTCTTGATGATCATAAGATATGGTAATTTTCATGCCAAAAGGATTGATGAAACCAACACTATCAAGAATATGAATAATTTGTTGAGAATAACCAAAGATAAAATATTATAAAAGATAACATAGTAATCATAAATTATATTGCATAGATTTAAATTTCATTGCATGTAATATCTAGTTGTATTTTTTAATATAAACTATAGGATATAAATACTTATCCCATTTTGAAAATAAAAAATTCATTTTTTGTGTCACTTAATTCTTCATCATGAGATTAAATATAATGTCACAACACAAATAACCAAATGAATTAAATGGAGTGAAGAGATAAAAAAATATAATCATAAATCAATTCACCCTCGTAAAAAACTTCCCATAATTTTACTCAATCAACATAGGATAAAAATATATTTAAAACATACCGAATGCATGAGAAATTTGTAAAAAAGGAAGAAATAATAGAGGAAAATCCCACAAAATAGGGAGTTTTATTTCATAGGAGAGAAAACTCAGAGTACCCATAGAGAGTCCACAAAATAAGGGAACATATTTATATTAGAGTTTTCCTCCCTTTAAATAGAAGTGTATTAAGATATATAGTTACCTCTTGGATGTATGTGAAAACCTACCTTGGTGTCAATAAATTCTAACGAAAAAATATTCCACTATTTTCTCTCTTGTTTTAATAGATTGAAATGCATAAAGGATCAGTTGTTGGACCTCTCAATTGTACAATCCAACCTCTATCAATAGTAGACATGATCCAATTTTAAAAAATCATATAGTGTAAAGAATAAAAAAACCTGGATTTTAACATGGAAAAACCATCTAGTGAGGAGAATTTAATAACCGCAGGGAAAATCTGAAAAATTACACTATAATCAGAGAGTCTAAAAAATTAAAATGAAATTGAAACTTAAATTTCAAATACAATGTAGAAAAACCTATGTAAAAAATCTACACCCTGTTACAAATTTTTGTCCTATATAATAATCATATCATTACTATACATCACCCATAGGAGGTCAAAACCAAACATGAGGCATCCTTGTCATTCCTCATTACACAACCCGATTTACTGCTGAGCACTACTACCCGTGCCCAAAAACTATTTCCCACATATCTAATTTTTGGCACACCTATTAATTAAATTATGTGTCACACCAAGTATCTTATATATGGTTTGTTCTAGACCTTTTTATAGTCCCACATGTTCCCCCTTATCCAATTCAAAAATAGAGATATATAAAATATTGATCCTCCTTTAAAAACTTGTGATTTTGTAAGGTTTTAAAAAATAAAAACCCCAAATTATCTCTCTCATTTTTTATCTCTATGTAAGATATGGGATAAACCCTATCAATCCCCCCTTCATCTCTTAAAAGTTAGAGATTACTTCCAACAAACATAGTTAAACCAAAAACTAATTGATATCACATCAACCATCATCCTTTGTAAAAATATGACATTTCCCTTTTTTAGTTATGATAGAATCCTAAAATCTCACCCTAAAAAATAAATCAAAATACCAAATTAATTTTCATAATAATGTTTAAACTTCCCTAGTGAATAAGATTATAATGAACAATAGCCGGATCCCTCATAATATCTATCACCACATAATCATAATTACATGAAAAAACTAATTTATACCTTTTCTCAACATCATCTGAGAATAATGTACCTCTCAATTCATCACCTTGATCTTTGATTTCGATCCCTTTTTCACTAGTTACAACCTCAAACGAAAAATAATTAGGTGTAGGTCTTGAAACACTTGACGTAACAATATTTTTCTTTCCAAACATTATCCTTCCTAGTTGATGGTCGTTTAGTCATGCAAGATGGTTATGTGTGCCACAAATCTGATGAAGTCCTCTTCAAAAATACATTCATCACTTCACTACACGCCTTTAAATAAGTCATGTAAATAATTTCAACCATTACACCTTATGCATATAGCATTGATCCTTGGGAAAATTTTTATCTTTTATTACTGAATGAACTCTTGAACCCATCATTATCAGGAGTGAAAGAATATAAAAAATTATGGTGTATACCTAACACAAATCACACATCCCTCAACATAAGTGCACAACCTACATTCATAATAATAAAAATATCACCAAAACAAATAATACCAAAAGAATATCTATTTACCATCTTCAATATACTAAATTCACCTTATTTATATGAAGAAAATAATTCCCTCTTTGGTGTAATAAGGCATGATGTTGCTGAATCAACCACCCATTCAATTTGAAGATATAACATATGACAATAAACAATAATTGAATGTAAATAAACCTCGCATTGTATAAGACATACTATGGTATCCTCATAATGAATTTCACACATCTCCATTTCTACCTCAATCCTTTTCAAAGTGTAGCAGTTTCTATGCACATGAACCTCCCCGTCAAAAAATAATCACATGATTTTATTCTTGATTTTAACTAACCTCATTGATTACCACATCTATTTATCATATCTAGAATACAAATACTAACTGAAGAATCACCATCATTGGTCTTTAATCAAGTATCATTTAACAACAATGATGAAATCACATCATCCATATTTATAATGTCTTTCACTAAAATCAATTTGGTGATGATATAATTATATGAATATAGAAACAAACCCAAGAGAAGAAAACATTTATCTTTTTCTTCTATTTCAACCGTTCATGTTACCTTTATCATCAATCACGACTGCAATAGAACATAACTCCTTTAGAATATTGGTGAAATCATTTAGATTGTCACCTAAATATCCATTCTATTACATTTAAAAATGATAAATTAGTTTTTTCAAATATTAATGTTTTGTGAGGGATTTTGATTTATACCTGCTTTTAAGGATCACCAAAATCACATTCAGATCTATCAAATTCATCACCTCTTATGGTGTATTATTAGCTAAATACATCTACATCATGTTTATCACTAACTCTATCATATCCTATCAATCACCATTGTTCATGGTCTCTCACTTATGTAATTTTTTCTTCAGTTCCTTCAATATCTTATCACAGATAAAAATTTTTTTTACTCATTATTAGCATAGAGTAAAATAATTTTTCCTATTAAATAGTTTGATGTGGGAATAAATCTCATGTAATGAATAATCCATATCCAATTATAAAAAAATAAACATAGATCCATCTAATACCATTTTTTTGGGGGGAGCAGATCGATCCCAAGATAATAACTCTATTCTAAAAAATATGGTATGAATATCCAATGAAAATAGAATAATAAAAGAACTAGAAGGAAATAAATTGAGACATAATTTAATGTGGAAAACCCTCTAATGTAGATGATTAAAAAACCATGAGGAAAATCCAAAAAATTCCACTATGATCAGAGTGTCTAAAAAATTCAAGTAAAATTAAAAAATTGAATTAAAAACATAGTGTAGAAAAATCTGTGTGAAAATAAACACACTGATACGCCCCCATTGCCTCTTTTATAATCATCTTGTGACAAGACATCACCATTCAGAGGTTAAAACAGAATATGTGTCATCATTTCAACATCTCATTACACAACCTAATTTACCATTGCCCGCTGCTACCCATGACTAAAAAATATTGACCACATATCAACCTTTTATCATTCCTATTTCTCTAATTATTCAGAACCCCATGTATCTCATTTATACTACAATGCACACATTTTTATATTCCCTAATGTGCTCTCTTATCCCATTCAAAAATAGAGATATAAAAAATATCTTTACTCTTTAAAAAACACATGACTTTGAATGGATTGAAAAAAATTAAACCAAAAATTATCACTCTCCTTTTTTATCTCTGTGTGAGATATGGGCTGAATCCCATCATAACAAATATCAAACTCTGTAAGTGAAGGTTTCAGTACGGATGTAAATCTTAGTACAACCCCTTTAATCGGTTCTTTGATAGACCTTCTATATAAAGGCTTTAAATATGTCCAACCTAAGGTATCGATGTATACACCACAAATTCATGTATGCAGTTACAAAAAAAATTTAAGCAGCAACATGTTCAATTAAAAATATAATATATGATGGTTAATAATATATCAAAAATATATTTCCATCTTTGAAATTAATTTTATAAAAAAATATATTCATTATAATATCTGTATTTCACATGTATTGTAATCAAAGGTATATTCAAAAAATGAACACATATAAGAAATTAATTCCAAGAGAATAAAATCAATTCAAAACATTTTAATTCCAAAAATATAAAAAAACAAGTGCACATTACGAAGAAGAAAAAATGGAACATAACATGAATTTTTACAATTTAAATAAAGAAAAATATATTACATTAAATAATTGAAATTTCATGTGAATTTTCACAATTTAACTCTGGAATTAAATCAATTCATCTCAATTAAATAAAAAAATTAATATATGTTCATTTTTTGAAAATGTAAAAAATATGAAAAATTTTATTTATCAGGGTTATTAAAAAAAGTGAATATTTATACTAAAATTTAATTATAAAATCCAATAAAAACATAAGTTACCACTCATTAAGAATAATTGTACATAGAAATGATGTCTTCAATCTTGAATATATCACTATAAATAACCTTACTTTAAATAATGTTTTATATGTATTTAATGTTTTCATAAACATTGTTTCAAGTAGCTTGTTGAATAAACCTGGGTTTAAGCTTGTATTTGAATATTGTAACATAGTTTTGTCTATGGATGAGGAATTTGATATAATGAAGAATTTGTATAATAAAATATTTAAATTTAATATAGTTTCTGTTTATTTTTATTTTTTTGAGTCTTTTGATTCATGGAATAATCTCTTAGAATAAATATATTATAATAAAATACATAGCATGAAAATATCGAATTCTGACCTCAAATGGATATAAAAAATGACAAATGTATTACAATAATTCAAAATAAAATAATTAGAAATCATTTCCATTCAATAAAAGGAAAACTAATTACTTGGAATTAATAAATATCAATATATTAGTTTTGTGTCCTCCCCGAAAAGATAATAAAAAGTAAATGATGACTTCTATTAATGATTTTTTAATATTCTATCATGTTTATATTTTAAATGTAAAAAATAAAATTATAAATAAATATATAATTTATAAAAATGAAGTTAAAAAACCAATATGGACTTATAATAAAGTTATATCAAACAATGAAGGAGAATATTATACTTCATAATTTTTAGAATACCAATGGACCATACATGATGTGAAATCTCCCTATACTCCCAAATAGAATAGTGTGGCTAGGAGAAATAATAAATCATTATTTTAAATGTTTAATTTCATGATGTTTTTCATGAAATCCTCCTTCAAAAGGTACCCTTAATGGGTTATAAATAAAGGAAAAATGTTAATAACCCCCCAAACTAACCTTTAATAAGCCTCAAGTTAGTGACTAGTGTTGAGGATATACAAATCACACTCATAGAAGGCATTACCCTAAATAGTAAATGTAGAATCAGATGATAGGATAAAAAAACCAATCAACCCTTTTACATAATATAAAAAGGGAAACCAAAACATCCTATAATGAATATGAAATTTCAAAAAAAAATTAGATAGAAGTATCCAATTAAGATCCAAAAGATAAACCCTATAAAAACAACTCGATAATAGCTCAATGCTCAATCTAGTAATGTATAGCTCAGTCCCTAAAGTCATCATGTAAACCTGAAAGCTATTTATATATAGAGTGTTAGTATAAAATGTATACTAATTGGATCATACCCATGGTTTTTTATGAAAATGTGAAAAGAGAATACCAATTCCCAAAGAATAAACATCAAAACCAATAAGCACCTAAATAGGTCAAAAATCCATCCCAACCCCTCAATGACACTCTCACCGAATAATGCATCGAAGTGTAATAATATATCATTGAAAAAATATAAGAAAATTAATCTCCTAACCACTTCCCCACTGATTTTCCACTCTAATTACCCTACATCGAGCTGCCTTTGTTATCATCCCCTTGATACCAACACACCACATATTCACCCATCTCTGATGTTGGCCCGTTAACAAATCTACCTACATCAACCTCTCATAGGGTCAATCATATCATGCTAGCTTAAGTAAAAATCCACACTACAGCTTCATTATGTAACCAAAGTAGTAGGGTATCATGAATATTAAGTACATAAATCTCATGTCATCCTCATTCCATGCATGACTCACACCGCACATCACATCCTCATCATCATCATACATCTCCAACACCATATATCATCTCTAGGCATTGTCTCTAACCAAGATTTCATTGGTCGGTACACCCCCCCAACTTTGTACCTCCATATCATACCACTATTGGTGGAAGATTATGGAAAGAGGGGGTAGTCAATCATCTGTTTCACCACTAATTTGGATGTTGTAAAAAATACCTAGAGCCTAAAACATTTCGGTGTTGGTAAGGTTATCTCATTTGGGTGGGGTGTATATAAAAAATACATGAAAATACAATATATATTATCTCAAACAAACCCAACCTAGGGTTTTGAATCTAACAACACTAACTTATATAACAACCCTACCACATCTTCCTCCGACTTCTTCCACCAAATGCTTCCACCACTAAATGCAACACATCACACAATTAAACCACACACAAGCCACAAATCTTCTTCCCTTTTACAATTTGACGAATTTCTAGATTTACTAGTTATCATCCTACCTTTAATTATTAATCTAGTCATTCTATATTCAAAGACAACCCACAGTAACTTTTAGACACATTAAATACCAATTCTTTTTATCTATTAATTCAATTATCACACAAGAATTCCCATCTCACATTTATTCCCACTTATCATTATAAGATATTTCCATATCTACTATGAAACTACCACACATCCCACACTATAATGAGACATAATATTTGTTCTGTCTTACCACAAAATTCCACAATATACTCCATACTCGAACTAGTCACCACCCTCGTTATACACACCTCAACTAGGTTCACATGGAAATAACAGATTCATAATAAGAATTTTAACACATAGTATCTCATTAAACTCTATTTACTACAAAAATTATTGTTTTAATGGGATTTCAATTCACTATTTCGTATCTTATATGATTATAATCACAAAAATTTATATTTACATGGGAAAACAATGCATTATCCATGTATAAGAAATTAACATTTTATGAATGGTGATCTCAAATAAATTGATCAAATGAAGATTTTTCAAATGAAAATAGACACAACTCAAGAAAGGTTCCTAGAAAATATGATTTTTAGTAAGAAGAACAAGCATGCACAACCTTATATGAAAAAGCACAAAACAAGTAAACGCATACACATGTGTTTACTCCCCATCCCCTCTAATTTTAGTTTAATATATTTACTTAATTTTTAAATTGACCTATATTATCCACCCAAACTAAGAAAAATCATGAAATTTCCTCATATGAACATAAAAATGAGAGATTTAGGATCTTATACCTTAATTATATGTTCAATATTCTCTAGGAAAAAATAAATGATCATGAATCAACCACAACTGAAAAAATAACCACCAAAAACCAAAGAGGACCCACCAAAACCTATCCAAAAAAAGGCACAATCAAGAATTAATCAATTTAAAACTAAAAAAATTACCTCTAACAAAAAAAAACCTCTATAAAGAATAATAATAGTGAATATTAATAAAATAGTGGAAGATAGAGTACCTCGATTTGTGAGACTTCGATCCAGATGAACCAAGGTATTTAATCTCTTAAAAGGTGAAATTTGAGGGTGATGAGAGTTCAAGGGGTAGACTAGGAATCAAGAGAAAAATAGAAATAAATTTAAGGAATTTGAGATTCCATATTTTATGTGATAGTCATCGAAAGCATTCACTATGATGTGGGGGTCCAAAAAATACTTGTGGTGATTTTGGTTAAGAGAATATCAAGAATCCAATCCTTTGAACCCTCAATTATCATGAATTTTGAAACTCATATCGAACCATTTTTACCACCACCATGGCCTCTTTCATGATGTGGTCGAGGGATTTTTAACCCCCAAACTCCAGCCACAACCAGCCACTATGGCGCAGTACCAAGCGCTCAACCTTTTTCACCTCAGCACACCCATCTACATGACATGGTGGTATTTACACTACTTGTTTAACATAGTGTGTCCCTACAATATCCAAACCCAAAAAAATAGGATTCCCATGTCATTTTACCTCATTTGTTTTGCGTAAGTGGACACCACACATAAAATTCCCTTCGAAACAGCCTGTCAGGCTATTTTTCTCACAATGGTACATCCCGGCACCAAACACCCAACCTACAAATGCCCAAGGATAAAAAAAACCTTATACATGATCAATTACCCATTAATACTTCAAATTTACTAGAATCACTCCCACCACCGCAATGTGGTGACCCTCTAATCATATAGAACTCTCATTTAGATTCCAAAACACCTCCATACTCTATATCAGCACAACCAAACACTTGAAAAATACAGGGGGTTAGAAAAATGGGTCCATATATTAGATACCTCTAAAAAAATTCTATTACTCAAGAATCAAAACAAAACTCAAAAAGGAATAGGGAAAGGGGAAAGGTCAGAAAAAACATCCCATGATATACCTAAAAAAGTTCTCATTATAACCCAAACACAACCACCGACCAAGCATGAATTGCAAGAGGAAAAGGTATATTTCATAAATCAACATCAAACCAATAGTTACATCACCCAAGGTAAACCAAAAAAAATAAAAACTCAAAAAAACTCTAGATACTGAGCACAATTCTATGTCTCATATTCCAAGGTACACTCTTCCAACCAACCAAGCCTCCATAATACATGAGCCAAAGGGATAAACCACCCACATAGAAATTTATCATAATGATCCTAGATATAAAATAGTGTCTAAACAAACATAAAATCATTATTTATATCCAAATAACCCCAATAAATGACATTAGAGTCATTGTGAAGAATATGATGAATCTAAGACACATAGATGACATCGTGGATTTGTCTAGATACGGTGGGAGTGCCAACTAATACACTCCCTCAACAATACACACTAATACCTCTAAAGGCCCAATTAACATAGGATAAATATTACTTGCCAAATAAAGTTTTAAATGTCCTTAATGATGGGTAAGCCTCAAGAATACTTGGTCCCCAACCTCAAACTCTGGGGTCTCTACCTATGACCAGTATAGTCATTCTAAAGGTCATGCATTTCCTCCATCTGCTCCCAAACCTTTTAGATATTATTTTTCATGATCTTCACCACATTATGACTAAAAACTAATGTATCTCCAACCTCATCATATAAATAATGAGAATTACATATCCATCCATACAATTCCTTAAATAGACCAATTCTTATAGATATGTGATAGCTATTATTATATGAAAACTCAACCAAGGGTAAGATCCTCTCCCACAATCTGTTGAAATATAAGATGTATGACCACAAAATATCCTCCAAGGTCTTTATGGTCTTCTCTATCTTCCCATAAATATAGGGATTAAAAGTAGTACTAAAATAAAACTAATAGAAAAAATCATGTTGCGGTCCTCTCTAGACCGGTGAGGTAAAATGAGGATCTAGATCATAAATGATGGTCCTTGGCACCTTTTGAATCATTAAAATCTCATATACATACCTACATGAAAGAAAATATATAAAAATATACTCATGGATCACTAGAAAATAGTTATACTTAATAAAATGTTCTATAATCATCCAAAAAACATTAGATCCTCCCTTGGACCTATAACAACTTGAACTGTAATGGGTTTTGATTTCCTTGGAGTTCTTGATTTTTTTTGTTCGAGAGAGGGGATAAGTTTTTTAAAACGGGCTTCAAAACAATAATTAAAACATGGGGATTACCCGGGGAGTTTTTTTGGATGTGGTATGAGGATTGGATGGGTGTTGGGGAGCATTGGTGATTAAAGAAGATATGTTGGATGTGGTCATAGGGTTGTTGTATGGCTGCAAAAACCACCGACTAGCTGATGGGACTAGAAAGATCCCATGCATTCATCTTGGGTACACTAGATATCTAGTGTCCCAACACCATCTCACTAGTGGAATTATGGGATATTCATTTTAATCAGTGGAAACCCCATAAATTTTTAATCGAGGCTACTCAAGTTTTTGGGGGTTTGGGTTACAGGAAGGGGTCACTTCAGCCGACCTCTCCCTCCCTCATTACTCCTTCAATTACACGTGGTATGGGGTGACTTGGGGGTTGATCCTTCACGATATTTTGAGGTTATATATATATTTATCTATCTTGTCCTATTATTCATGTTCCAACTAAGACTCTATGAACTGTGTCTATATCACATTGGCTCCATGTCAGACGAATATTTGAAAATTTGTGGGAAATTCATAAGTGGATGATCCAACAACAAGGTTAATTAGTTTCATTCCAGGACAAAGGTCACAATAAAATCCATATAAGGATATTGTTCCCCATATCTATTCCCAAATCCACAGGTCAATACACATAAGTCTACAATGCATCATCTCCACTACTGCTTCTTGGTTCAGGTCACTGAAGACCATCATGACCCTACGCTTGGAAACATAAGGCTATTATACCCCATCGACTAACTCTGTCTCATTATGATTTCACATGTAGAATCTAAACATGATCCCCCTCAAGGTATAATGATCTATGATGGGTCCACCTATCACTTTGGTACCATTCATAGAACAATAACAATATAATATATATATCAAATACATAACATGGAAACAATTTCATCATATAAAGACCCTAACCCCAATAGTCGAGATCCAGTGGTTACATTATTAAATTGAAATAAGATATAAGTGATCAAACCCCAAAGGATCATGTAGTTTAGTAGTCCTAGTAAACTATATATATACTTGAGTCTCACATTTATATTTTAAAATATAAAAATACAACATAGTGAATGTAAATATTCTTCATCCTTGAACTCATTCAAAGATTCATTCATCATATATTGGGGAAGGGAAAGGAATAAGATGTGAGCTTTAATGCTTAGAAAGGGTTACGTACAAAAAAATATGTTATGAATAAATAAGTTATAATCAATATGGAAATGTAAATAAAAAAACAAATTCCATTAAATTAATAACTTGCAAACAAAAATGCATCCATAGATAATATTAATATAGTACTCTCATGGTTAATAATAACAGAATTATGAGTGAATAAAATGCATAATATTGGATTTCATGATTTCATGCATCATGATTTCTATATTGTCAAAGCCTTATGCTAAGATGGTTTAATCGATGGAAAGTTATACACCAAAAACCCATTGAATACTATATTATTATTTGTCTAATGAGACTTATCAATGTATTAAGGGACCATATATAACTAGGCCCCACTCATCACTACATTTCCAATTAATTACTCGTGTATTAAATGATCAATTTAATTCATAAATAATATGACTTATCAATAAATAGTTGTATTGAGTAAATAATACAGAATATTAATATTTCCAAAGTAAATCAAATAACGTTCATGGTAGAAAACTATATGTAGAAATGTTATATGGTTTTGTAAATATTAATATCCATGATACAAGGAATATGAATATTTAATTGAAATGTGAAATTATCATATGAAATTGAATGTTTCAATAGAACGTTATTAAATACAAAATTAATCAATTACATGAATGGTCATGGGAAAATCATACGTGGAGGAGCCAACTATGAGGCTACTCAATAGTAGTATAATCCCAAGTCCACAGGTCAATCCATATAAGGATATCATACATTGTCTCTACACTACACCAAAATCAGTAATTAGTTATAGTTTATCAAATCATTGAAAAAAACTGTCAAATTATAGTGGCCTTTTTTAAAAACCACCACTAAAACTTTTATTTTTTTAACCATGAAAATTATTCCCCAACCCCCACCCCCACCCCCAACTCGAAACCCCCACCCTATTCTCCCAAGCCCAAAAAATATTATCCCCCTCGCCATTGTTTCCCTTCTCTACTTAACTGCCAGCCCCCTTCATTGTCAACATCGGCCCCCTTCACACCCTACACTCCCAAATCCCTAATCTTATTATCATCTCCCTTCTCCCCTGATCTCTCCAAGCCTGAGCCCGAGCTGCTGACCCCTCTCTCCCCCGAACCGATTCTCCCTCAATTCTCCACCCAACTATTGCTCCACCTCGTCTCTGACCCTTCCCCATCACCTACCCATGGATGCTCCATTGATAGATGGTTGTATTTTTGTTATTTATTCCATTATGAATCGATTTTATTTATGGTTTTCTGGGTTTTAATTAGGGTTTATTAAAATTTATTTTGTATTTCATTAAATTGGCAGTATTCATATCTTATCATTTTATACATTTCTTGATGTCAATAAATCATGACTGTAACTTATTCAACTCCTCATTTTTAGTATCATTTTTTAAATTTATATCATTTAACATCTTATTTTAATGAATAATTCCACAATGGGGAGTTGTGTTCATCAATGATGTTAGCTTCCTTGTTCTAGAAATTCTATTAAAATTTATTTCTAAATTTCATTCCCATTATTCAAGATAATGATATACTTTTTAATCAATTTTTTTTCATGATACATTCCTCATGATTATATTTTACCTTGTTATTAGTATATCTCTATTCACTTTTCTCAAAACTGTATGCTTTTAATTTTTGTTTTTCAACTTGTGATGTAATGATTCTGAACTATTCAATGGTCTCTGAATTTGAACTATTAAATATATTAGTTATTATATCATTAATGTTTCCCACTATTCTTCTTCAATATAATATTCTGATCCATTTCACATTCTCGGTAAATTTAATGTTTTATATAGATATTTAAATAAATCTTTATATATAAAAACTAGTTCTTTCTAATTATCATCACATTCACTACTTTTCTTCATAGGAATGTCAATTAAAAAGTGTAGTATGACCACACTTGAAAAAAAATTATAGGATCTTTCCTCTAGTTTTAAACCTTCCCCTCATGAAATTTATTAAAATTAGATTTATTATTCTATCATATTCATTATAATTTTATTTATCACAGGATCCTAAGAAGTAAGATAATTACTTATAATTGATATTTATCTTTTTAATAGATTTGAATTCAATCCACTTGTACTCTATTTTATCCATATATTAAATTTTAAAATTTCACATTTCATATGAAATAATAATTTTATGAATCACATCAAGAGTTAACTCACTAGTATATTAAAAAAAATAATTTTCTTTATGAAACCCATCAGGTAAGATTATAACTAATATCACAGTAATGGAAAAATCATCCAAGTAATATCCATAGGCATTAATGTTTCTAATAATCAAATTAACTCTTATGAATAAGTGTTCATTAATTTAATAATAATTATTCTATTATAATAATATTTATCACTGTTGTTCTTCATCATGGATTATTAAATTGATAATTTAATCAAAAATATTTTCAACCATATCAAAAATCATATTTGTAGTTTTGTGTCCCATAAGCTTGGTATAAACATAAAAAATTGTATAGCGCACTGTATTTATTTCCTTAACATCAACATGAGGTGGAGGAATCAACACATATACAATAATTTATTTTTCAACATGAAAGTATCCAAACATTAATGAATCTATATTAAAAATGATATTACAACACCACATTTAAAAATAAATCCTTCATGAGTTCGTTTCCTCTACAACAATATTATATTTTCTCTGAAATCATTTAATAATGATGCACGAATATAGGACTGCTACTCTCTAAGAAATTTGACGTCTTGAATTTCCTTAGTATCATTAAATCCTTAAATATTATCCTTCAAAAAACGTATTCACACATTTATACTCATTCAAATTATAAAAATATCTCATCAAAATATTTTATTAAGGCAACCTTATAATCTATATAAATCCAAAAAACAAAGAATCATAATTATCATAGTTCTCCATGAAATCATGAATACTAGAGATCAAATATAAAAATAATGTATTTTATCTATACACGTCCACAATATTCTCTTTTAAAAATAACACCAACATAGACCTACATTATATAAATATTAAAGAAAATTAAACCCCATTTAAACATGTTTATGATTATATAAAGTAATATAATTGATGTTTTAATATTCTTATCTTGATAAAATGTCCTTAATAAGACCCCCACCAATCTAATCATTATTCAATAGTCAATCATAAATTATTTAATATATTTCAACACTAAATAATTGATAATAATTATCATAATCAGTATTATATATTCCCTAAAAAAATGGGTTTCTATTTAATAATAAAAGAAAAAATCACACATATCAATTTAAAATACATGTTACTCTTATATATCCTAATGTTATAATTACATGAGTTAAACTTTTTATTTAATTATCTTATAGAATCACCTTATTTCAATAACATGTCAAAAAATTTATATATTATTTCACTAATGGATCATTATATTTAATAATATTTACGAAAAACTAATTCAAATGTTTCCTTTGAGTTACACTTATGTATAATTTTGATAGATTTATTTACACTTAAATATTCAATGGAAGATTATATTTATGATATGAGAAATATTATGTATATATGAGCTGATCTTACGTATTATTTGTGAGTTGTTACAAATCATTATGTTAATCATTATTACCAAATATTTAATTCCACATTTCTTTTAAAAAACTACAAGAGAGATATTATCTATGTCTTTTTCAATTTTCTATAAACATATGGATATTAAATATGAAATGTATACATATTCAATTCAAACGATAACCTAAAAAATCATTTCCATGTTTCTAAAAAACTTAATAATATTTTTAAAACTTCAAAATTACATTCAATGTTTTTTTATTTTATTTAAAAACCTGAAAATAAACTTCACTTGAAATTAATATACAAAGCCATTGTTTAAATACACTTTTCCCCAAATAATTAGATTCAGTATATTTAGTTATAATAATTCATTAGTTTCCATGATCATTATAAGTTGTATTTATAATTTATTCAATTATTAAACCTCCAAATAAAGGGTTTCAAAGTAGTATTTTTACTTGAAAAGATATATAAGTCATATATCCAGGACCAATTGAGTTGAATCCCATATCCTAAATTCATGATGATGTATTTACAAAACTCATTTACTTTGAAATTACACCTACCTAGATATGGATAATTCATATATTCTATTTATAATTATATAAACCCACCACAATTTTATTAATAAGTCCTTTATAAGATGTGTAATAAATAATTTCTTATAAGAACCTCATTCTATACGTTTATCCGAATTCTAGTGATAAAAGGATATATCAATGTATTATTTGATTAAGGGGTTTTGAAAACATTAAAATTCTTAAAAAATGATAAAAAAAGTACATTTAACATTCATATTAATTAAAATTTTGGATTTCTTTTAAAAAATTGATGATGCATAAATATTAATCTGGGATCATGAATATATAATTATTTTATTTATATTCAATATAACATTAATTTATGTTTTTTAATAAATGTATTCATATAATAATTAACATCGTACAATTAAAATTAACCTATAATATATGATCAATAATCACATTAAACTACCATAACTATTCTGTGGATGAGAGTCCAACCAAGATACTAGCAGATATTTTTATCTTAATTCTAATTTTATTTTCAATAAATATCTGTATCAAATTTTTTTTCTTCTACATGGCGCTATGGTACTTATGGACTCTAACTATGAAACTATTTGATACTTTGTGTTTATTCATATGTAATCACAAGAATGTGAGGAGAAGTAAAGATATTTATTTACATTTAGTAATCTAATATATAGAATTATACCCTTAGAAAGATTAATGATTTATAGAATATACAAAGATTAACCAATAATATTATTCCATAAATAATTACTATAAAAAATATTTGCGGGAATAAATAATAATTAATAAACATTGAGTAAAAAAAGTTGGACACAACTCCTGATTAATCAATGGATATAAATATTTAAAAAAAATATTTGTTAAGATTTATAAGAAATTTGATATAAAAGACTATAATAGTTATTGAGTCTAAGGGTGATAATTCCTTGATGAGGAACTCACCTATGAGCGAGATGGGTAATAAGAAAAACCACTTGAGGATTGAAACCCCCTATATCTAAAGATGTGTTAGAACTCTAAATCCACTACTATGGTTATAATGAATTACTAGGTTCACCTAGACTTAGTGACCCTAGTGTGTTTCTAGCATGATTCTTATTTTAAATTAATGGATGCATTATTTTTCTTTTTCTTTTATTTTACATAACACTATCCATGGTCAATTTCCTTTTATTAATTTGATATTTTTGGTAGTTATATGAATCTTATTGTAAATACTTGGGTTGTGTTTTTTTCACTTTCGTTTATCTCTTTTTCTACATATTAATACTTATGTGTTTTAATTTTTTTAATAATGTTTAGTCACATTGTGATATATATGGATAAAACTTGTATCACATTACTAAGGAACACACATCAGTATGCTAAGGGTTTGGATGATTTTTTTTATTTTTCAATTTCTAATTGATCTGTTGATGGAAGAATAAGATATATATGTCCTATATGTAAATTTATAATATTCTTGAAGATAGATGAAGTTTATGAACACTTGATATTGAAGAAATTCCTTACTCAATATTTGTGTTGGATTTGGCATAGAGAATTGAACATTACAGAAAGTTTGAGAACTGATGTTAATTGACATAATGAGCTCCCAACTTCATCGACAATGGAAAATGAAATTCCTAACCTTATAAAACATGAATTTTTCATATCAAGACACCAAAATCCACATCAAAACATATGAGAAAAAAAGTTAAGGGTGGTAAAAATAACCCCATGACAAGTGATGTTTTTGATACTATAGGACAACCAAATCAAGAATATAACAAATCATTGGATCCTACTCTTGATTATGTTGAGACTAATGTAAGAGAAAACTTCACTGAGCAGAAAAATATGTTTCATGGTTTATTTTATGATGGAAATCAAATTTTTTATAGTGGTTATTTAAAATATTCAAAACATTATTTTCTGTTGAAGTTGTACCATATCAAATGCCTGTAAAGAATTATAAATAAAGTGATGTACATGAAATTGGAATTATTCTGTGATTCATTTCCTGAAGAAAATATCCCTGAGATTTTTTATGATATGAAAAAAGTTGTTGCAAATATTGGCCTGAACTATACAAAAATACATGAATGTCTCAATGATTGTATGCTTTATTGGGGATAAGATTCAAGCAAGAAGGATTTCAAAAAATATTCTTTTTCCAGATGGTATTTAATGGGTGATGTTAGAAGTATAAATAAATATACTACTATAAAGAAGAAGAAAATGAATACACCTGCAATGGTTTTTCATTACTTTCCTTTAAATCCTCGATCGCAAAGATTATTTATGTCATCAAAAACCGCTGAACATATGAAGTGTAATTTTATAGATAATAACAATGATGGGTAAATTTGACATCCAAGAGATTCATACTCATGGAAGATATTTGATTCATTGCATCCATATTTATTATCTGATCCTTGAAAAGATTGATTGAGATTGGCTACCGAGAGATTCAACCCATTTGGGACTTTGAGCACCAGTTATAGCATTTGGCTAGTTTTTTTGATCCCTTATAATAAACCTCTATGGTTGTGTATGAAACAAACATATTTTATCATTTTGATGATTATTCCTGGAAAAAAATCCTAGAAATGATATTGATGTATACTTTCAGCCTCTAATTGAATAATTATAGGAGTTGTGGATAAACATTTTTGAGACATCTGATGTATCTTATTGAACAATGTTCAAAATGAAAGTTGAGCTAATTTGGACCATTAGTGACTTACCTGGACTTGGGAATTTATCTAGTTGGAACACATTCATGGGTTTGGATTTTCCTATTTTTAAATATTATTTTGAGACTCGATGAATACATCACAGTAAAAAATGGTACTTCTTGTGTCATTGAATATTTCTCAATGCATCTCATAGATTTTGATTGAACAAGTCAAAATTAAATGGTTATATGGATCATAGACCACCTCCAAAGTTTTTAAAATGTTCTAAAATATTGAAATAATTGTTAAATGTTAAAACATAATTTGGGAAGGTGAATCATTTGAATTATAGTAGAAACGAGTTCAAATTGCATCATCAAGTGAAATTGGAACATAATAATGGAATAAAAATGTATATTCTTCAAACTACTATATTGGGAATTTAATTTGTTGAATACTAATCTTGATGTTATGCATATTGAGAAGAATTTTTGTTATAATTTTATCTTCATATTTCTAAATGAGCAACGAAAATATAAGGACCATCTCAATGCTTTAAAAGACTTACAAACAAAGAACATAAAGCGTGATATCTGTCTAGATGAGAATAGAAAGTATGATCCAACAATTTTTTCAATGAGAAATATGGATAAAGGTAAATTTATTAAAATTTTAAAACATGTGAAGGTATATTATGGGTATTCAGGTAACATCTCAAGGTGTGTTGACATAAATCAATGTAGGTTACATGGGTTGAAAAGTCAAAATTCATATATTTTTTTAAATTAGTTACTACCATTGGAATTGCATACATTATTACCTGTAAAGGTTAATTTTGTGGTACTTCAATTTTACACATTCTTCAGAAAACTGTGTGAGAAAAATCAATAACTATTTGAGCTTTAAAACCTTCAGGAGATATTTTTATTGACACTTTGTGCAATGGAGATGATATTTCCCACATAGCTTTTTTACAATCATGATGCATTTAACTATGCATTTGGTTAAGGAAGCTAAATTAGGATGCCATATACATTATCGATGGATATATCTAATTGAGATGTACTTTATTTATATTTGTTTCATTTATGTAAACAATTATTGGAACTTAATTAAATACACAATTTTTTTTTCACAAATATCTTTGGTATTTGAAATCATACATATAAAATAAAGCTGAACCTGAAGTATCTATTTCTGAAGGCTATTCGAAAGAGGAGTGTAATAACTTTTGTTCTATATACTTGGATGATATTGAGACTATATTCAATCAAGTAGGACGTGTTGATGACACATTGATTCAAACTCAACTAGAGGGGAAATAAAAAAATCTTTCGTGCTTCTGGATGATTAGTTAAGAGGATCTAAAATAATACACTAAAAAATGAAATTATTACAGGCACATAGATATGTTCATCTGAACAGTGAAATTTCAGATCAATTTATTAAAGAGTTTATGATACAAATAAAGAGAATAATGAGAGGTCAAACATGAAATGAAAAATATATAACAAAGGTTTTTAATAAAGATCTTTTAGAATGGTCTTCATGACATGTAAGTTCATAAATATTGTAATCAATATGGATAGTTGGTCGACACATATATTTTGTAAATATAATGATGTATATTACTTTTTTATATCATGAATAATGATACTTGAGTTGATTTGTTAGAATATTTTAAGTTTCTTTCTTGAGTTCCTCTAAAAAAGGCTACAAATTTTGACACTTATAATGTGAATAGATTTAAATTTGATGCAGTCAATAGGGAAGAAGGTTTGAAAACACAGAATAGTGCTATATTTTAATTTTACAAAGTGGGATACTATATAAAGTTGACTGATATTATCAAATTAAACTACCAAAGGATTTTTTTATTTATTTTATTAAAATTCAATTAGGTCTATATTATTAGGGGTGTTAAAATATTTTCCTTGTAATTTACTTTTGTGAACATCTCTCACTTGATGGATATTTGTAACTGTTAATTACATGACCCATATATCATATCATCACAAGAGAAAATGTTATATTACATGGAAGATGTCTTGAATGATGGTTGGAGTGTATTTTCTCACATAAAACAAAGAGAACTATATGATATGGATGTTGAAGTGGATGATTTCACCTCTAATGTTGAATCCCATCAACAGTAAGAAGTGAACTTATTTTTCCATCATGATATTGAAAATATTAGTCTTGCAAGGTTGGATGAAGTAGATGATGTAATGATAGAGTAGGAAAATGACATGATTTAAGGAGAATATTATTTTATGTGCATTCATCCATTCATTTATCAACCACTTATGTCATTTGTGTAGTCATTCATTATCATAGTTATATATATTTTTCTTTTCTGTACTTTCCATCTGTTATCATTTTTATTTTTTCAGCATGAATTGTTTGAAATATATGTTCTGAAGTAAATTTTATTTTATTAAATGATAGTAATACCAAGTAGGAAGTGTTATACTAATTCCAGTCAACTCTCAGTCAACGTTCCATTGACCATACCGACAAATGACGATTCATCAGTCTTCCTCCCTATAGCATCTAAGGAACCCTATATTTTCCCTTGACATCGTCTCTCACACCATCTGTCAGCATCTTATAAGTAGATCAACCAATATATCCCTATTCAGCAGCCTTCGCAGTGAGGTAGTAGTTCGCCACTCATGATTCTTAATGGGGATATTGGAGGGTGACAGTTACATGTAAAAATTTTAATATGAATAAAGTTATTTCACTTTATTATAATACTAACAATTTTTTCATAAAATATGGAAACAATTCGACTTTGGTAAAAGAATCTGAAAAGTTAAAATGTATGGAATCTGAAAAAACTAGATATATTTTCCCCATTTAACTATTATGGGGACCTTACAGATGACATCGTAGGATTATATGGCCAGATTCTAGGTCTGTTGGTGGTGGAGATGGTTACCCTTCCGATTACATATACTGATTCGAGGCATATGCAGTCATATTGGAAAAATAATGTTTTTTATTCACAGATGAACATAATTTTAATACATTATGGTGTAATTGAATATCATTATGTTAAAAAATTATAATACTTTCCAAATGAACCTTTTTGTATAAATGATTTTAACTTTCTCATTGCGGATATTATATCACCAAAGTGGACATTGAAAACTTTGGGTAATAAATGGAAAGATTTTAAATGAAGATTATGTAATGAATTCAATGATACTTCATTGAGAACCCAGTAACTGTATGATAAGGTATCCATTGGGGTACCTACAGATCAATGGAATATTTTTGTTGATAGACATCTTGATGAGAAACATGTGGTATTTAAATATATATTATTATATTAATATCATTTTACATCTAAACATTCATATGATAAAGAGATGAAATTGCATAAATTACTATTAAATTACATGTTATTTATTTTAGGATGTTTCAAGGAAGAATTCATTGAGTCTAGATAAGAAAATCATCCCACACAATACAGGGTCGAAGAGTTATTCTTGAAACTGATTGAATCTGGTAATTTTTTCATTAGTTTGAATATTTATAAGACAATATTATATATTCCATATATTAAATTTTTTATTTATCTTTTTTTAATGTAGTAATAGAAATTAGGGAACTAAGTCTCTTAAATAGAACTGTGGTTGGATGTTCATAAAAAATCTAATGGGAGTTATGATAATTAGCCTTCCAAAGAAGTTGGGGTATGAATACATTTTTCATTATAATAACTTACTATCAGTTGTCACTATGTTAATATATATTGCTTAAAATATGAATAATATTTTATTTATAGGTAAAAATTAAAGAACAATGGAATGCCAATCCAACATAGTCTATCTAAGAATCCAAGGATAACCCAGTTGGTAAAGTCCTTGGGAAAGAGCATCCAGGTTGAGTGCATGGGATGGGTTTGGGACTATTACCATATAAGGTCTTTAGCAGGCCATTGTATATTGAAGATGTATCTACACTTATTTGCAGTCACTCCCTATCCCAACATGCTTAGTGAGAGTTTGTTCTTATGAGAATCATAATTCAATAACATGGTTCATAGATATCTTCTTTGTAGAAAGCATTGGTTGATTTATATTAGAAGATGACCAGATCTATCCCCGGTGATATTGCATCGATGATTTGTGCTGAGTAGGTAAATAAAAAAACTTCAAAATTATTTAGTTCACAAAATTGTATTGGTTTAAGTTTAAATATAAATATACAAAACTATTTAATTTTCAATATAATTTTCTTGTAGGTGCTGGTATCAAGAAGTAGTGACAGAGATGGAGATGGTGACAAGAAGAGTTCATCATCGGGTAGTTATTAGTGGTATCTTTGATCTCTTGGGCTAATATGAAAATATAAGGTTTGTTTATGTATCATATGTGGAACAGAGTATTCAAATGACATTTTCATGATTTACCATGTTTGAAGAGGCTGAAACCATTTATATCCTGTTTTTTGGTATAACTATATCTTGGAATGTTATGGTTTGTGTAAATTAATATACTTTTTCATATATGATTAATTTTTTTCATTCATGTTTCAGGGGATTGTGTAGATAAATAAGATCAAAGAAAACAATATAGAAATATTTAGGATTTTTTGGCCTCTTATGCTCAGAATAAGTTCTCTTTTGCACTATAGGTAATTATAACTGTCCAGTGACCATGTCACCATTGTTATAGGGTACTGTGTAAGTTGAAAATAGATGTTGGGTGGTATATGAATATGAGACTTGATATGGGTATCCTTGGTTGGTTTCTATAAAGATCAACTGATATGTATGAGAGGATTAAGACTAGTGAAAAAATGGGTGAAATGACCATACAGATCCAGATTCATGAGAAACACCCTCATAAGTGTGGGATAATGCTTAAAGAGAACCATGAGTAGGATGAGTTCTTTGGGGTGATATTATGTGTAATAGATAAGTGTTATA
This sequence comes from Viscum album, assembly GCA_963277665.1. Lineage (NCBI taxonomy): Eukaryota > Viridiplantae > Streptophyta > Magnoliopsida > Santalales > Viscaceae > Viscum > Viscum album. The sequence goes on from OY728165.1 coordinate 2,022,432,991, forward strand.
ACTAGGTGGAAGGCTTAAATATCTTCCTTAAGATTTTGGAAATGGAACCCAGGTGAAGGTTATGGGAGTTGTTTGATACATAGACTCATGTTTCTAAGGGTTATAGAGCATGATAGGTTGAGAAAATACCTATGTAGTAGGAACATGAGAGATACAAGATTTTTTATAGTTGGACTAGGACCTGAGGTTTGGGTTAAGGTATATTATGGGTAGTGGTGTGACCGATAAGTGACAGGTATGAGATCATATCAATGATCATAGATCATGATGGGTATTAGGGATCAAGTTAGAACCTTGATTGGAAATACATTCTTTGATATGAGGGTTTTAGTCTCAAGTTACTAACACCATTATATTTTTTGGTGAGATAATTTATTTGATTCATGCTATTTTTATTATTTCATGTGTGTGATTTTTGTGTTCTTATGATATGTGATACACCTGGTGGGGGAGAGGATCCTAAGGCTTGGCCTCCCTTTGAGTGAGATGGATCTACCTAAACTACCAGGCGTGACATGGATTCATTATGTTCATGCAGTATTACCTTTCCTTGAGTAGTCTTGCTTTGAGATATTGGAACTTTCCTTTAGTAAAATTGGGTTTTGATAGTGGACCATGCTAAGTGAGAGGGTTGGGTCATGGTATATAGAGTTTCATAGATGATTGAAACTACCATGATTGATGAGGTAATGAGTTAGGATTCATATGTAAAATTTTAGCATGATTTTTTAGGTAGTGAGTCAAATAATTAGACGGTGCCCACCCCGAGTCTTCAGGTATGCACCGGGTTATGAGTACGACGGAACAAGGTGAGGCAATGATGAGATTTTGGAATGAAATAAATATAGGTATGATAAGTTATAATTTTTTATCAGTTATCATATAATGACATAATGAAAATATACTCAGGATATCCAAGTTAAAATATATCATTTAGGATGTTATGTGATATGTTTATTTTTACCTTGTACATACATGTATTTGATGGTGTGTGCTAGGGAAACATTCTGAGACCCTACTTAGATGTTACCTCATACCCTTCACAGGAATCCTGGTGTGTATACATACCTTATTTGTATTTTTTCCTTTTAGACCATAGGATGTGTAGTGAATTGAAATAGAGCATATTGACAGGTAGTTGGAGGTAGGGTAATGTGGCCTGGGGATTTCAGTAGGTCCAATGTGTGTATTTTTATCTTTTTCATATATTTTAGATGGGATCAGGATAGCAGGTGAACTATGTATGTTTTGTATAACCATCCTTCCATATGTTGTGTTTCATTTGTTATGGAATTATGTAATTAATTTATGTTTAATATGATTATAGGATATGTTAATTTTGGTATAACTGTATGGTGGAATGTTCTAGTATTTGCATTGTTTATTTTTTTCCAGGGCTATTTTGGGTCTGTATATTCTGCAACTAGATTTTTTTAAGTCATCATATAGCAGCGGTTTAAACCACCATTAAAAATAGAATTTTTTCATGGTGGATTAAACCATTTCTATATGATGATTTTTTTTCACTAAATATGACACACTATTATTATTGGTGGTTTTATTCATTTTAGGGGTTCTTTGTGGTAAAAAAAACCTTAGGATTTTGTGGTGGTTAAAACCGCCACTAAATAATCATCAATTTTTGGTCGGAAAATTGATACTAAAAGGAAGAGAACTACCGATAAATATACGTTCATTGAATCTTACAAAAAATCTCCATTAAATGAATGGAACTTCCACTTGTAGGATGGTGACACAAACTTTAGCAGCGATTTATATTATCACCAAATAAAAAAAACCGCCGCTAAATAGAGATTTTTCTTATTGTGTTAGGTCTAAGTCCATAGGTCAAACCACATAAATATATTATTCCACACCTCTACTACTTCCCCTTAGGTTAGGTCACTACAAACCATCATGACACCAGATCATATCAAACATGACCATCATGCCCCATTGACTAACTTTGTCCTGTCATCATGTCACATGTAGCTTCTAAACATGCTCCCCATATAGGGCCACTGAGCCACGATGGGTCCACCTTTCACTTTGGTACCATGCATGGAACAAAAACAATAAATTATATACCAAATAAATTAAATGGAAATAGTTTCATCATATCATTCAAATATATCTAGAGGCATAACATAATAAGAATGGGTCTCACAAGCTACACATGCACACACACATGCATGCCTTGTCCCATACAAAGGTTATATATACTATCTCTATACATAGGCTATCACGTCATGTCACAAAAGGAACCTATGGATATGAATGAATATACAATAGATCATGGAAACCATATCAAGATCAAGGACCTATGTAGTAAGGACTTCCTACCTCAATCCTGTTGACATTAATTTCATGGTTCATCAAGAGTTTCATCACCCAAACCTTGTCCGTACAATAATTAGAACAAGAAAAAATGACAAGATCTTCCTAGAATTGGTTCCAGAAAAACAGAATATGGTTTTATGAGTGAGTTGGATAAGGGAGACAAAGTTATAGGGCAGAACTAAGCACTTACCCAATGTTTAAAACCATCAACTATGGAATCTTTTTAATGCCCCGACCCCAGTTTACTAGAGTTGGTGATTTATTACATAACATTGACATGATACAAGGAATCATGTCCCGAAAGACTGATCAGTTTAGTATTATTGGAAACAAGTTACATACATAAGTTCAAAATTACAACATAAAAAGAAATACAACACTAATTTATTACATTAGAAACATCCAAGCCTCCTAGATTATGAATGCAAGTCACTCATAACTATCTTCTTCGTATCCTAGGAATATGAAACATAATAAAGGGGTGAGCTCAAATGCTCAGTAATGGTAAGCAATATAGTGGAATACAACTTAAACATTAGGCATGGTGAATAATAAAAAACACATTCCTTTACAAATAATAAACTTGAACACTTAATGGCCGGAATATGAGATGAGTAAATAATGCCATAATAAAACATAGTCATGGGTATTCTACTAGTAAAATAACCATATGAACCACAATTATTATTTTCATAATGAGGGAATGTTTAATGTCGTACATTATGAAACATCTTTTCACGACCTTTGCCAAGAAAACTAAAAATTATTTAGGCCTCGGCCAAAACCATATATCAAATTGGGAAAGGCCTCTGGAAATTCCACGTCTAATTTTCTCATGAGACCCACCGATGCACTGAGAAGCTATATCTGGCTCCACACATCAGATACTAAGTCTAATACATTCCTCATATAAAATGGTTGAAACATAACATAAACATTTGTATTAAAACTGGCATACGAAATGTCAATACTTTAACCATAAACAATGAATGGTATAAAAATAACAAAATACACAGTTAAACATAACACAAAACCTTAAATACAATACAAAATTTTTGTATCATAATAAATCAACTTCAAACAAGTGTAAAATTTATCAAAGGATGTTGACATAGATGAAATCAAAACTATTTGAGAGAAATATCTCTTTCTATTTTGAAATAATTTAAGAGTCACATATTTATAAAAGAAAAAATTTATATTGAAAATATTTTTATAATCTTGTAAGGGAAGTTTTCATGATGTTATAATGACAAAAAATAGTCGCACCTGTCGTAGAAGTCATAAAATACATTCTTATCTTAATTTTGTCAAAAAGGGTCATAAAGTACCTTGTTTGGAAAATGACATAAAATTACTTTCAAAACATATAATGTAAAATAAGGGTATAAATGGCTTCAACCCATTGTCTAGTAAATATAAAAATATTTTGAAACACATTTTTATGAAAACACAAATGTGGATGATAAAGAGGTCCCAGTAGATACTTACGTAAAAATAACCTCGGATAATAAACAGAATGTGAAATTAACCCTTACCTTGTATTTTTCCTTAGTAGATGGTATGTTACCATCCTATATAATATTTAAATCATTTTTATTAAATTTTAAAAGAAATATATACATAAATATGATATCATATATGATCCTCTAATATTGATTTTTTAATAATATTCCAGTTGTATCATTATTTCGGGTTTTAACTGATTCCTTTTCCATTATATGGTTGGTTACGTAATCCATGTTTGTTATTAATAGGATGTATTTGATTCATATACATAATTATATTATGTTCAAAAACATTATTTTTAATCATTAAATGAAAATTATTCTTGAATTATTATGAAGGGGAATGAATCTCATCACGTTCGTGGAGACGGTAATCCGTACGTACGCACGTACAACAATATCATTATATTGATGGTGAAATCATATGTAATTGGATTTTATATCATATATAAATAATAATTAACATGTTATATTTATTATTTACAATATTTATACTAATTATTATACCCATCCAAATAATGAAGGGTCCGAATAACAAACTACACCACGACGTAGAGACGGTAAGTCGTACGTACACACGTATAATGACTTTGTCATTCATATGATGGATAGAATAATGAATATTATTTTATCATATTTATAATAACATAAAATTATATAGAAAATACTGTATTTATTAATTTATAATGGAAACAACAAAGAAATAGGATGTGGAAGAATAAAAGAACTTGAAAGAGGTGATTAAATATTTACCTCTTCTTCAGGTTATTTCTTCTGATTTGATCAAAAGGGATTTTTAGGATGGCTTAATGACCAAAGGAAGGCCTCTATGATTAAGTGAGGGAAGTTGGAAGGATATATGGGAAGGGTTTGGAAGATCCAAAAGGCTTTGGAGATGTGAAATTAAGATATGTGGAAGTACCGTTTTATAAGAGAGGTGAGGGCCACTATGGGAAAATCTTGAAATATTATTTTATAATAAAATCATTTTTTGTTTCTAATTGCTCCAAAATGGATTATATTGAGGATAAGGTGGGTATGGGTTTCAAAACTATCAAATAATATGTTTTAGGTATGCTTAGGTCCCCATATTAACCATATCTTTTAGATTTAACTCTTAGTTAAATAGTTTGACATTTACCATGTCTCTTTGTATTTTTTTATTATATGGTTAATAAACATACTAAAACGAGCCAAGAGAACCGAAAGTAGTTAATTATTAATATATATAAAATTATCTAAGTCCTTTGGCCGAACCATAGATATTTAGGAATATAATATCATTTAATTATAAAATATTTTTTTAAAAAACTCAATTATGTCAATTTTGACACTATTTAGTATTTGGTTTTTGAGAAAATCATAACAGCATGATTACTTTAAAAAAAAATTAATCAACTCTAATATGTCATATTAAACTATAAAATTAGTGCAATTTATCAAAAGTCTCATATTACATTTATTTAGATATTTATAATATCAACTATTTTAATATTTCATTAATAAGGTAATTACTGCATCATCATTGTGTCAAAAAATAAAATAAATTATTTAATATATAAAAATTATAAATAAAATACCATTATGTAGGAAATAATTTTAGATTTATAATGAATATTTACAGTTTAACTTATCTTAGGTATAACCCTATATTAAAAATGGTTTATTTATTAAACTTTGAATTTAACTCTTTTAACTCTCCTTTAAATAAAATAATAATAAATGTCATAATCTTTTCCAGGTAGACCAAAGGGGGTCATATTTTATTATTAATGTTGATTTCTGTCGAATTATACTTATCCAATATAATTAGGACATGTTTTAGGGTAATTATAATATCATTTTTACCCTTAATTACCCTATTTACTTTTAACCATGGTAAATAAAGGTCAAATGTTACTATTCACCAAAAATTATTTTCAGCTTATTGAACGAAATTTTAATTACTTATTTCAACCATGTCTTTCAAATTTTTGAAATTCAACTCCCAAAAGAAGTAAAATTATTTTTTATGCAAATTTGTAAATGCTCCTAGAAGGTGGGTAAAAGATGGTAAAAAGTTCAATAAAATTTTATGTATCTAAACTTATTATAAAATGATTCCAATTAATTAAATTGAACATATATAGGTATTATGTATATATTTTGACCCAAAATAAATTAATATAAAATAACTAATTATTTAAATAGAAAGTCGGGTTTAAACAATAACGTAGTGTTTTTCACTAATCATCAAAAATTGAAAGTTTTCAGAAAAATACCAAAAATTCACTCTATGATAATTTTGATATTCTGAATCCAAAAATGATGTCAATTTTGAAAAATAAAATTTATAAAATTTCAAAAATTGGGTATTACTATTCATAACAGGTAGTTTGATTGGTCGTGGTGTGTTAAAAATACAAGTTGCATACAATAAAAGCTACTGCATTATTCGAAAGGAAACATACCTTGAAAGTTTGGGGTGTTACATTATCCCATCCTTAAAATAATTTCATCCTCAAAATTTCTAGAATATTATTGCATAAAAATATTCGGGTGGTTCTTCATCATATGTTACTTGGGTTTCCACGTTGCCTCTTCCATCTTATGGTTTCTCCATAGAAATTTTACCAGACGAGTTGTCCAGTTTCTCAACAATTTTTCTCTGGTATCAAGAATATTGACAGACTCTTTACAATAAGACAGATCAGGTTCTCGTTCAATTTCCTCATAGGTGAGTACATGTGTTGGGTCAGACATGTATTTTCTCAACAGTAATACGTGGAACACATCATGATCTTTGGAGAGACTTAGAGGCATTTCCAAATTATAATGTACAACTCCAATTAGTTCTATAATTTCTAAAGGTCCCATGTACCTAGGACTCAATTTATCCTTTTTACCAAAACGCATAACACCCTTCCATGGAGATACCTTCAAGAAAACATGGTCTCCTACTTGAAATTTCAAATCCTTCCTTCGGTTATTGGCATATATCTTTTACCTACTTTGGGCTGCTTTGATGTGGGTTTGGATAAAATTCACCTTTTCCATTGTTTCCTCAACATGTTCTCGGCCTAGGAGTTTACTTTCACCAACATCATCCCAAAAAAGTTGGTGTGTGACATCTCTTTCCATATAACGCTTCATATAGTGCCATCTGAATACTTGAATAGAAGTTATTGTTATAGGAAAATTCTACCAGAGGTAAATATTGATCCCACTTACCTTGAAAGTCAAGTGAGAATGATCTCAACATGTCTTCTAAGGTTTGAATATTCCGTTCTGATTTTCCATCAGTTTGAGGGTGGTAGGCAGTGCTCAAATGAAGTTCAGTATCCATGGCTTTCTGAATACTATTCCAGAATCTTGATGTAAATTGGGGATCATGATCAGAAACAATCAATAGGGGTACTCCATGAAGTCTTGCAACTTCATTAATATACAGTCTTATAAAATATTCATGTGGTAAATCTTCTATTATAGCAAGAAAATGTGCTGACTTGGTAAGACGATCAACAATGACCCATATTGTATCATTCCTTCTAGGAGTCTTTGATAGTCCCATGAAAAGGTCTATCGTAATATCATCCCATTCCCACTTAGGTATGAGAAGAAGTTGCATGACTCCTCTAAGATGTTTTCTTCCAGCTTTCACTTGTTCGAAAAACTTACATCTACACACAAAATCAGCAATCTCCCTCTTTATGTTGTCCCACCAAAAATGATCCTTCAAATCTATATACATCTTGGTGCTCCCAGGGTGTATAGAGAAATTAGAGCTATGAGCATTATCCAACAATTATTTTTTTATATCAAGTATATCGAGAACACAAATCCCTTTCCCAAATTTCAAAATTCCATCTTCATATACAAAGTTACACAATCTCCTATCATTCATAGCTTTAATATTCTTTTGAAACTCCTTATAATCAGTCTGAGAACTCTTTAAAATTTCTAGTAAAGATGGTTTGGAAACCATTTGAAAAGGTATTGATGTTTCACCTTCCATGATTATTCCCATATCCATCTTTACTAGATCCATTAAAATAGGATCCCTTTCAACTCTCATCTTGTTCAAAACTCCATGATCATTTATAATCAAAGCATCTTCCACCATATTTGACTTTCCCAGGTGGTAGTGTATAGTGAAATCATGATCATTGAGTAGTTAAATCCATCTCCTTTGCCTCATGTTGAGTTATTTTTGGGAGAAAATATACTTCGAACTCTTTTGATCAGTATAAATCTATCATTTTTCACCATAGAGGTAGTGTCTCCATATTTTCAAAGCAAAGATTATAGCTGCTTGCTTAAGATCATGAGTAGGATAGTTTTTCTCATGAACTTTTAGCTGTCATGCTGCATAAGTAATAACTCTATCATTCTGTATAAGGACACTACCAAGTCCTTTCATTGAAGCATCACTATAAATAACAAACTCATCGTTCCCTAATGGTAGAGTCAAGATAGGTGCATTTACTAATATTCTCTTCAGTTCTTCAAAACATTTTCAACACTCTTTTTTTCAAACAAATTTAACCCCTTCACGTGTGAGCTTGGTTAATGGGTTAGCCAATCAGGAAAAATTCTGGAAAAAATGCTGATTATAACATGCTAAACCAATAAAACCACATACCCCAGTTATAGTTGTCGATGATAGACATTATTGGATTGCCTTGGTTTTTGAAAGAATTAACAGAGATTCCATCCTTAGAGACAATATGGCCAAGAAAAAAAATCTCTTGAATCGAGAATTCACACTTTCTAAATATCCCATATAAATCATTTCTTCTAAGAGTCCATAAGATAATGCACATGTGATATTCATGATCTTTACAGATTTTGGAGGATACCAAGATATCATCAATAAATACCACTAAAATGTAATCAAGATATTCTTTAAAAACTCTATTCATTAGATCCATAAAGACAGAGGGTGCATTAGTCAATCCAAAAGGCATAAATGTAAACTCGTAATGCACGTACCTGGTTCAAAATGTTGTATTCAGAATGTCTTCCTTCTTCACACACAACTGATGATATCCATATCGAAGTTAAATCTTCAAAAAATATTGAGCTCCATGAATTTGGTCGAATAAATCATCAATGTGAGGTAGGGGATACATATTCATTATTGTTATAGCATTGGACTCCCTGTAGTCAATGCACAACCTCATAGATCCATCTTTTTTCTTAACAAAAAAAAATAGGGGATCCCCATGAAGAAACTATAGGGTGAACAAATCCATTGTTACTCAATTCCTCTAGTTGTTTCCTTAGTTCCACTAATTCCACCGTGTCCATTCTATAAGGGGTCTTCAATATGGTCCTTGAACCATGAATTAAATCAATGGACAACTCAATTTCTCATTCTAGAGGATGTCCAGGTAAATTCTCTGGAAACACATCAACATATTCTTGCACAATAGGTATGTCCTCTATTTGACCATTCTTTTCCTCACCCATAGTTATTTCATTATCTTCTTCTCCAATAATTGAATTTAGTAGAGCTATTGGGGGAGGATCTAGATAAGAATTAGGTGGTGACATTTATTCTCTAAAGATAAGGTACATTTTATCATCATCAAAAATTGTAACCTCCTTCTTCTTATAATAAATTTTCGCATCATGGATCAAAATCCAATCCATACCAAGGATTATATCAAATAGAATCATGGGTATGACAATTAAATCAAAAAATAAATATCATTTATATGCCTTAATGTGGACTGATTCACAAAACATTGTTGCGATGATACTTTCCTTAGGAGTTTTGACTGACAACTACCTTATTAAATCAGATTGAAAATATCTAATTTTCTTAGCAAACTATGAAGATATGAAACAATGCGATGATCTAGAATCAAATAATGAATAATATAAACTTGAGGAAACCATTAAATTACCTACCGCCACGTCTTTCCGAGCTTCAACCTAAGCAGTAGTGGTCGTATAAGCTTGTCCTTGATCCCTTGGTCTATTCTGATGTATGTTTCCCTGACTCTTAGGGCACTCATTTGCATAATGTCCCATCTCCCTGAAAATGTTTCCTTGAATAGTGGTAGTTTCTTTCTTCCCCTTACAGTCACTAGAAAGATGGCCAAACTATGAACATTTGTAGCATACTTCTTTTCATTTTAGACAGAAACCAGTGTGATTCCTTTCACAATTATCATAGGGTGGAAATTTAAATCTTCCCTTCTTTCCTGTTTCCTTATTTCTTTTCCCAGAGAGTTCAACAGATCTCTTCTTCTCTTGCTTTTCTTTAAAGTCTTAAAACTTAGAGAATTAATTTTCTTCTTGATAGAACTTGAGACAATATCTTCATACGATGAGAAGGATTATGAGACTAATACTTGATAGAGAAATGGTTTTAACCTATAAATGAATCAATCAATATTACTCCATGGGTTACGTATATAATCTAATGCATGCCTTGCTAACCTTGTAACGTTAGCCTTATACTTTGTGACATTATCATCCTCCTTTTTCCTCAGACTCAAAAATTGTCATTTCATATCCGCTCAATGGTCATGAGGAATGTATTTTTCTATGAAAATATCTTTAAACTCCATACATTCCATACATGATACTTTTTCATCCTCCTTTGTGTTTTGAATTAATGAACACCATTGATCTGTATCTCCTCTAAGATAATAAACTTCCATGACAACTATTTCCCTTCCACTACTCGCCAAAGCATAAAATATTTTCCCTAAGGAACTTATCCATTACTCAGCTACAAATGGATCTTTAGACCCATTGAATGTCAGTGGTCGTTGCCTCAGGTATCGGTCTAACATTTATCCTCCATGTTGTGGATCACGGTGCTCCATACGGGTAAGGTTATTATTCATAACCTGAGTGAGTGGTCCCAGTATGGTGATAATATGATTAGCACCAGTTGCATCACCAGATCTACTATAATTATCTTAAGTAGGAGGGAAGTCACAACATGGATTACGTGTGTTGATACAATTTCCATTCTTTCCAATAGGTGCCATTTCTAAACAAGGGAATACACTAGATTAGTTTATGAATCACAATACATAATTCCAAACTTGTAAAAGACTTAACATAAATTGAATACTTTATGGATATAATCCATAATAATAATAAAAATCATTGAGGAAGTATATACTCATAAACCCTTCATAATGGTTTGAAAATAAAATGATAATTATCCTAATCATATCCCCCAATAGTTTCGTAACCAAGAGTGCAGCAAGACCCATTGTCGTGCACCAATTCCCATTTGAGTCTAGCTGAAAGCGGTGTTTTCGGGTTTTACCCCAAGGTACATCTGTGATAGAGCAGCCTCTACCTGCTCGTATCCAGACAGGGATGTATTTCTTGGAAAACTCACAAAATATCTACAGTAGAAAAATTCTAGGAAGTTATTCTATAGTAATCCTCAATGTCTATCTTATGGTAGTGTTATCTAATAAGAGTTTTTCTAAATCTAGTTTCCATGGTTTGTACTAAACTTCCTCTGATACAAAAAGTATCACCCTGACCACTTTTACCTAGAGTCGGTTCATTATTACATTACATTTCCATGATCACAAGGGATCAAATCTCGAAATACCGATCAGTTTAGTAGCCTTGGATGTACTAGATACATACATAAGTTCAACATTACAACTTGAAAATAAATATAGCACTAATTTATTCCATTAGAAACATCCAAGCCTCATATTTTATGCATGCAAGTCACACATAACTAACTTATTCATATCCTGGTAAAATGAAACATAAGAAAGGGGTGAGATCAAACACTCAATAACGGTAAGAAATACAATAGAAGATAACATCAACATTAGACATAGTGAATAATTAAAAACACATTCCTTTAGAAATAATAAACATGAGAAAATTATGGTAGGAATATGATATGAGTAAATAATGCCATAATAAAACATAGTCATGGGTATTCTACTAGTCTAATAACCACATGAACCATCATTATTATTTTCATAATGAGGGAATGTATAAAGCTGGATATTATGAAACATCTTGTCAAGGCCTCAGCCAAGACGTCTAAAAATGAGTTAGGGCTCCGCCAAAACCATATATCAAATTGGGAAAGGCCTCATCCAATTCAATGTCTAATTGTCTCATGAGATATACCGATGCACCAAGAAGCTATAGCGGGCTCCACCCGCCACATACTAAGTCTAATACATTCCTCATATGAAAAGTTTCAAATTAAACACAATTTTTTTTATTAAAACTAGAATATGAAATGTCAATAATTTAACAATAAACAATGAATGGTATAAAAGTAACCCATCCACAGTCAAACATATCACAAAACCTTAAATAAAGTATGGAATATTTTTATCATAATAAATCAACTTCAAACAAGTATAAAATTTATCAACGGATGTTGACCTAGATGAAATCAAAACTATTAGAGAGAAATATCTCCTTCTATTTTAAAATAATTTAAGAGTCATATAATTATAAAAGAAAACATTTATTTTGATAATAATCTTATAATCTTGTAAGGTTGTTTTTGATGATGTTATAATGGTGGAAAATAGCCGCACTCGCCTTATAAGTTAAAAATATATTCTTATCTTAATTTTTTTGAAAAGGGTCATAAAGTACCTTGTTTGGAAAATGGAGAAAAGATTCCATTAAAAAAATATAATGTCAAATAATGGGATAAAATATTTTAACCCATTGTATAATAAATAGTAAAATTGATTTGAAATACATTTGTAAGAAAACACAGATGTGGATGATAAGGGGGTCCCAGTAGATAATTATGTAAAAACAACCTCGGATAATAAAGAGATTGTAAAATTAACCCTTACCTTGTACTCTTCCTTAGTCAATGGTATGTTAAACTCTTATATAATAGTTAAAACATTGTTATTAAATTATACAAGAACTATATACATAAATATGATATCATATATGATCCTCTAATATTTCTTTGTTAATAATATTTTAAGAGGGTCGTCATTTTGACTGTTAATTGATTCATTTTCCATTATATTGTTGATTATGTAAGCCATGTTTGTTATGAAGAGGATGTATTTTATTCATATACATAATGATATTATGTTTATAAACATTATTTTTAATAAAAAATGAAAAGTATTCTTGAATGATTACGATGGGGAAGGAATCTCATTGCGTTCGTGGAGACGGTAATCTGTACGTACGTATGAGTGACAATATCATTATATTGATGGTAAAATCATATGTAATTGGATGGTATATAATATATAAAGAATAATTAACATGTTATATTTATTATTTACATCCGTTATACTCATTATTATACCCATACAAATAACGAAGTGTTTGAATAACAAACTACACCACGACATGGAGACGGTAAGCCGTACGTACGCACGTATGGTGGATTTTTCATTCATATGATGGATATAATAATGAATATGGTTGTACCATATTTATAATAACATAAAAGTATATAGAATATGTTGGAGTTATTATTTTATAATGGAAACAACAAAGAAAGAGGATGTGGAAGAAGAAAATAACTTGAAAGAGGTGATGAAATATTTATCTCTTCTTCGGGTTCTTCCTTTTGATTTGATCAAAAGGTATACTTAGGGTGAATTTATGACCAATGGAATGCCTCTATAATGAAGTGAGGGAAGTTTGGAGGATATTTGGGAAGGTTTGGGCCGATCTAGATGGCTTTGGAGGTGTGAAATTAAGTGAAGGGGAATCACCCTTTTATAAGAGAGGTGGGGGTCACTTTAGGAAAAGCTTGAAATATTATTTTATAATAAAATAATTTTCGGTTTCTAATGGAACCAAAATGAATTATTTAGTGGATAAGGTGGGGATGGGTCGAAAAACTCTCAACCAATAGGTTTTAGATTGGTTTAGGTCACCATATTAACCTTATCTTTTAGATTTAACTCTTAGTTAAATAGTTTTACACTTACCACTTCTCTTTGTATGTTTATATTATATGGTTAATAAACTTATTAAAATAAGGAAATAGAACCCCAAGTGGTTAATTATTAATATATATAACCTTATATAAGTTCTTTGTCCAAAAATTATATTTTTAGAAATATTATATAATTTAATAATATAATTTTTTTTAAAAACTCAATTATATCAATTGTGACACTATTTAGTATTTGGTTTTTTTTTGAAATTCATAAGAAAATAATTAATTCAAAAAAAATTATTTCGTCGACCCTAATATGTCATATTAACCTAGAAAATTACTTTAATTAATAAAAAGTCTCAAATTACATTTATTTGGATATTTATAATATCAAATATTTTAATATTTCATTAATAAGGTAATTGCCGCATCATCATTGTGTCATAAATAAATTAAATTATTTAATGTCTAAAATTTATAAATAAAATACCGTTTTTTAGGAAATATTTTTATATTTATAATTAATATTTATATTCTAATTTATCTTATGTATAAACCTGTATTAAAAATTGTTTACTTATTAAACTTTGAATTTAACTCTTTTAACTCTTCTTTAAATAAAATAATAATAAATGTTCTAATCTTATCCAAGTGGACCAAATGGGGTCATATTTTATTCCAAATGTTGTTTCTGGTCGAATTATTCTTATCAAATACAATTAGGACATGTGTTAGGGTAATTATAATATAATTTTTACACTTAATTAACCTATTTACTTTTAACTGTGGTAAATAAAAGTCAAAAGTTACTATTCACAAAAAATTATTTTAATCTTATTGAACCACATTTTACTAATTGATTTGAACCGTGTCTCTTGGAGTTTTGAAATTCAACTCATAGAAGCGCTAAAATTAAGTTTTATGCAAATTTTTAATTGTTCCTAGAAGGTGGGTAAAAGACAGTAAAAAGTTCAATAAAATCATTTATATATATAAACTTATTATAAAATGATTCCAATGAATTACATTGAAAATATATAGGTATTATGTATCTATTTTGACCAAAAATAAATTAAAATAAAATAACTTATTATTTAAAAAAGATCAGTTTTAAACAATAACGCAGTGTTTTTCACTATTCATCAAAAATTGAAAGTTTTCAAAAAAATAACAAAAATTCAACCTAAGATATTTTTGATATTCCGAATCCAAAAATGAAGTCCATTTTGAAAAATAAACTATATACAATTTCAAAAAGTGGGTATTACTATTCATAATGGCTAGTTCGATTAGTCGTGGTGTGTTAAAACTCCAAGTTGTTTACAACATAAGCTACTTCATTATTCAAAGGGAAACATACCGTGTAAGTTTCGGTTGTTGCCATTTTGTTCTTATTAAATAAAGGAGAAATTCATCTCTCAAGGAATAATGAACTTATAAGAGGTTTGAGGCTCACACAAGTCTAAATCAAAGTGAAAAAAAATCTCAAACTCCCAAGGATTGATTTTACATAATGGGTGCACAAAAATGTTTAAAGAATCAAGTTTCTCCAAGGAAGTAACCTCATTCTAAGAGAACCTACTTCAACTCACCCTAGGTTCCTTTAGAGTTTCTAGAACTCGTCTGGTTCAACGGAACGATCAAGGGAGGTGTGTGTATTAATTAATAGAGGGGATAATAAATTAAAATGTCATTAAATCCCCTTTATAAAGATGATCAAATTTCTTCCTTTAATGTTATTAAGATCCATGAAGATTGGTGGCCATTTCATCCATTTAAATTACATCCCAACCATCACCACAACCTCCACCATGGCCTCCACTACAGTTGTGGTGGCTTCGAACCTTCCAAGCCCGAACACCCAACATGGTGACCCACCACATGCATGTTCAATATTTTATCTGTTTTCCCCTCACCAAAGCCTCCACCATTGGTGTGGTGAGGTTTCTCTAGCCATGTTCAACGTGATCTCCCCAAATTCTCATCAACCAAGGCCATTCTGGACTAACCTTTTTCCCTTCCCATTTTACATAGGGACTCACTCCAGACTAACAAGGCTTCCACCATGGTTGTGGTATTGGCCATGTTGAACCAAAATGTTTCCAAAATACTTAGAATCCACTCAAAATATCAAAAACAATTACCCAATAATATGAATTCCCTCATTTTATCACATAAACTTTTCATTACATTATAGAAAATAGAGGATCTTTTAATGTTTAGTTTCTTGGAAAAAGGGTATATAATAAATGAAAACATAAATTGTTTTTATAATACACATTAAAGGATTAATAATAGGTTTATCCTAAGTACAATTATTTCATCTCATAACCTGGGGACATACATCAAAGGAAAGAGTGAGAATAAGTTCTAGTAAGGGAAAACTAGAGAAACAATTTACATGTGATCTTGAGGAAAAATCAATAAGAACATCTAGAATATAATTATGGAATGAAAAAGAGAGCATGAAGAATATAATAAATAAAATAACATTAATTTTAAATTTTAAATGTGTATATAACATTTATATTAGAAATTCATAAGCATATCACCAAGGTTTTTCACTAAGGTATCATAAAAACTACTAAGGTTATTCACCAATGTATCGTAAAACATGTCATATCTAGAGATTAAATTATATACCAAATTCATTGGAGTGATATTAGAGAGATGGATAAATATGTATTAATTAAAGTGACCCACATATATCAAAATAAAACATTTCATAAATAACCCATGGATAATAAACGAAATGGGGTTCATTTCAAAATCATGCCTTTATAAAGAAAAGTTCTTAAAAGAAAAGATCTTTATGCCATTATTAACCCATGAAAATGGAATAAATGGTTCATGTATGTTAATACTAGTATAAAATAGATAATTTTTATATCTACTTGAATAACTATGAAAAATAATGAGGTTAGGGTATTCAAAAAATAAAATAAGAGAATTTCTTTAGAAAAAGAGAGAAATTTTGAGAAGGAAATTAAGTAGAAAAATTTGTATGAAACATGGTTTTATAAAATGGTAAAAATAGAGAGGAAAAGGGTAAACTATTCATAAAATAATCTTAATACAGTAAATGGATGAAATAAAATGGAAATAAGAACATAGTTTTTAAAATTTAAAGATATACCTCATAAAAAGAGAACTCGAAAGGAAATGAGAAGTTGAGATTTCCCTTACCTTGAAGAGTAACTCCAAAAACATGAGGATTTGGACCATGGCGGATTGAAGAAACCTTGGGAGGAATCATTAAGAGGTAAAAATATTAGAAATTTGTGGTGGAAGAAATGTAATTTAAATAAAATGGAGTAATTAATGGGTATTTATAGAAAAAGTGGAGAATTGTTGTATTAATTTCAAAGTAAATTCATTGGACACCTAGGTAGTGGTAAATGAAAAACCATGATATTTCACATGGTATTTGGCCATGGTATTGAAAACTTGGGATAAATTTTTTCTTATTTTAATCTAAAAGATTTATCCACAATGTTATATTACTTATTATGGAAATATAAAATAAATTTTTCACAAAATAACATTTTTAAAATTAACGTTTCAATTTTAGAATTTGAAAAGTAAATAATTTTTTCTAAAATTGATTAAAATATATTATAATGGTTTATATTAATAAAATAACATTTTTTGAGTCCTGAATTATGTTTAACTAATTATTACATAATTATTAAATAATTATGAAGTCCTTAAAGTTACCAAAAAATTAAAACTGTATGTTTATTGTTCACCGGAATACAAAATATTTTAGAAAATTATCATAAATTCACCCTAACCTAATTTTAATGTGAATATTTCAAAAATGATTTTTATTTTCTCATAAGAATTCTTTAATTATGAGAAGTTTTACATTTAAATATATAAATCCTTATTTGGTAAAATAATAGTGGATAAAAAATGCATAGTAAAATTCATAGTAACATTTTCAACACTTGAAAGAAAATAAAATTATTTTAACATCTATTAAATATAATAATTTGTGATGCTCCCTTACACATGTAAGCCTCCCCATAATCTATATCTCTCTAACCATTTTTCTCCCATGATTCCCCTCTTCTATTGAATTATTACAACCTCCAAACCCTACACATTCCACTCATAATTTCCCTCTTCTCCCACTCGGCAGCGAACTCCAAAACCTATGAATTCCACCCAAGATTCCCCTCTTCTCCCATGATATGGAAACCTCCAAACCCTACGCATTCCATCAGTTCTAGTATGCTCCCACAACTCCCGAATGATCCTACCTAGATTTCACATCCTTCAAAACCCTAATATTTCCCACAGTTCCAATCTCCTCCCACAATTCTACATCCTTGAAACCATACACAACCACCTATTTTCCTCAAGGTAGGGTCGCACGCATGGTTCTCTCTTCCAGCCACAGCCGATCTCACAACCCTACCCAACTCAATATCATGGTTTGATTCTCCATCCATACCTCGCCACAACCCTACCCACCGTAGAATCATCCTTCAACAACGAGACCTACAGTTCTATTGCTGAGATGGTAAGGTTTGGGAAGGTTGGTACTACTTGCAATCTGTATGCATCAGGTTGCTTCTAAACATTGGGGATCTATACCAATCTCACCGTTGCAGTTCGGGGAATCTCTCACTTAGTACACACAGTGTATATGTAAAAATACATCAATTTCCCCATTGTTAGTCAGTGTATCCTTCTTCTTGGCTATAATTACATTTTCCATTGAATTATTTCTGAACTAATATTTCAGGCCTGTAGATTGAGGATCCTTCCCACACCAATCATATACTACTTTTGGTTGAAAAATTTAGCCTTTTTGTTTGGTATTGCTGGTAAAAAAATTTAATTTCATATATGTTATTATTATTTTCCAATATTTTTGGATAGTTCTTTACAGTTTTGTGCTAAATTTCAGTTTTTTCCATTGCATTTGATTCCTCCTATGATATATTTGACTTTTTATTTTAGTTTATGTGATATTGTAATGACTTCCTAATATTTATCCTCTACACAAGGTTTAAAATCAAATAAGATGTTATTTAATTATTTCACCACAATCATATCAATTTTTATACTACTTGCTAAAAAACGGGCACATTTGAAGGGGTTATAACCCCTTCTAAAGACATTAGCAGCAGTTGTGAGGAACCTCCACTAATGTGGCTGCCTAATAACATTAGTGGTGGTTTTGTGTAACCGCTGGAAAAGCGGCGGTGACTTTAGGGGTGGTTACATTAGAGGGGGTTTAAAACCCCTCTAATTTCAAGGTAAATTCCCCAACAACCTGAACTCCCACTAGTTGAATGGTTTTTGGGATGGGTACGACCACCCCTAATATGGGTTACTTTAGAGGGGGTTGTTTACAACGACCCCTAAATATTTTCATCTTTTTAAAGACCCACCAATGCCTGCCAGAACCTCCCTCCCCCATTCATTCCAACCCCCATCCTTCTCCCCCTCCCGCTCATACCCCCGTACCTCTCTCCATTCCTACCTCATGTGCTTGCCCCAATACCCGCCAGCACCTACCTCTCCTACAGCTCCGTAGCTAGCACAAACGCCTCTAGTCTAGTTATGTGGCCAGCACCTCCCCCCTCCAGTTCCATGGTCAGTGCCTCTAGTTCCCTTTCACAGCCTGCCTCCGATATATATACAAAAATGGGAGTTCTTGGAATCAAACCATTGACCACTAGAAACCAATACCGCCAGAATTCAACCAGCATACCACTATAAGAAATATTTTTTTCTATTTAAATTACACATGGTTCTATTTATATATATTTGAAGGTTTATTATTATAAATATTATTATAATAATATATTTAATACATTTATAAAATAATACACATATATTATTTACTAAATTTTTATGTATATGCAATTTTATATATTCTAAATTATATATTTATATATCACCTAAATATAGTACACAAGTATTTATGTATATATTGTACTTATTTATATATATATTCGTGTGTATGTGTGTGTGTGTTTATGTGTATTTGTGTGTGATAACAATAATAATATTAATTGTTTTTTTATTACATCTATTTTTTAATCGATAATAATATATGTTGGTTTTATAAATATGAATATATTTTATGATTTATATCAAACATATATTATATTAAATAAATTTCCATAATATATATTTAAATTATTTATAAAATTAAATACATATATATTATATATATATATTTAATATATATATATATATATAATTATTTATCTAATATATTTAAATAAGGTCTTTGAAAATATATTTATCTAATGTCTTTCAATACATATATTTATTATTATTTATATTAATATATATATATATATATATATATTTGTATAAACTTTATAATATTATATAAAATTAATATATTATTATTATATGAAATAAGATTTATACAAATATTATTATTATATGTAATTAATATTAAATTATATATAATTAATATTATATTATATAAAATTAATATGTATATTATATATAATCAATATTTTATGAAATAAAAATTTATATTATATATAATTAATATACATATTATATATAATCAATATTATATGAAATATGATTTATACAAAAATATACTTAATATTATACACAATAAAGTTTTATATTATATGCAATTAGTATTATATGAAATATAATTTATAAAAAATTTATATAATGTATTTCAATACATAGATTAAATATTAGGTACATTAATATATATTAGTATTTCAATAAATATAATTCTATAATATTGTGTACATTAATATAAATATAATTTTCTAAATTATATTTCATATAATATTAATTATATATAATATAAAGGCATAAACATATTATATGAAAATATATTTTTTATTATTATAATATAATTTATAAAAACTTCAATCTTGAGTTTTTATATGATATATTTTTTAAATAAATTATATTTATGTATATATTTATGTAATATGTTTATGCTTTTATATTATAAATAATTAATACTATATAAAATATAATTTATACAAATAAATATATATTAATTTACATAATATTATACAATTATATATATGTATATATATATAATTAAATAAAATCATATAAATATTTTATATAATAGGTTCATATAATGTATTTACATACATTTATATAATGCGTTTTAATTATATATATATATATATATATATATATATATATTTGTATATTATGGATGTTTCTTTTTTTTAAAGTGAGGTTTCAAAACCCCTTTAATCTTAAATTATAGGGGGTTTTTAACCCCCTCTAAATTAAAGACATTAGATTAGGTTTTTTAAACCCTTTTAAATTAAATACATTAGAGGGGGTTTTGAACCCCCTCTAATTTATAGACATTTGAGGGGGTTTTTAACCCCATTTAATTTTAAAAATTAGATGAGGTTTTGAACCCCCTCTAATTTAATACATTATAGGGGGTTTTGAACCCCCTCTAATTTAATACATTATAGGGGGTTTTTATCCCCCTCTAAAATCAATCTAGAAATTAAAAAAATAATGTTAAAAAATTTATATGGGGTTCAAAACCCCCCTCTAATTTAAGAAATTAAGTGTCTCTTTAACCCCTTAAAAATTCGATGATTAGAAAGGTTGTATATAATCTCTCAAATTTTTGTAGAAAACAAATTTAGAGGGGGTTCATAACCCCCTCTAATGTACTATTTTTTTGTTATTATTGTCTGTATCCATAAATTTTCATAAAATAACAACACCCACATAATGGGGATAATAGAATATAATATAATTTTATAGAAAACAACACGTAAAGATAACATTCATTAACACTGAGATCAATAAATACTTAAAATAAAACCCTTTATAGGCAGTATACAGTAATTATAGAATAGTTGTTAGAAATGAGTGGAAGTCAACCATCTATATGTAAAGAGGCGAGACAACATCGAATGATGATGATGAAACAGAAGACTCTTGCTGATGGAGGTCTTTCTTAACTATCCTTGTAGTGTTATTGAGATAATAGAACTTCCACCGTAGAACCCAATATTTTTATATTGATTAACAACTACCAATTTTATGTTGTGTTTACAGAGAGATATTCAATATTTTCATATTCAATCTCTATAACCTTAATGAGTAATGCTTGTGGAAAAACTCATTTGTCTTCAGTACACAATAAAACGTGGCTTGCAAAAAAGTGTTTCATTATCAAACGTGACTGCAAATTGTACATTTCACTCATTCTGTGAATATAACTTTATAATGTAAATTATAAACAATGTAAAGCATAATAATGTAAAGTTTATACTAATATTATAGAGTTGTAATATGTTTTCCATAGTTTCATCAATAGTTTCACACACCATTGTTGGATAACAGCATCAAAAACCAACTAATCAAAATGGAATAAGAGATAGGTATTTATCAGATAATATTATCCCATTATTTATTCTCATGTTGTGGTCTTGTAGTTAAGGATCTAATTGGAGGAAAATTCCTCTTGATGACATACTATATTGTTCTACATCTAGGTAAGTTTTGAACACTACAATATGTCTTTTATGGTTATAAATTGAATACATATTATGTAATGTTTGTATTGTACTGTAGGAACGAACATCCAAAAGATAATATTGACCAACAAAAGTTTGTCAAATCTTATAGTATCGTCCAACAAACCAAGTTTACACTTGGTTGTGTTCTACAAGTACTTCAATTTTTTTAAAAAATTATGTTTTTATTGTTCTACAACTAGGTTTACATTATGGAATTGTTGTTTTTTGTTTATAGTCAAATAAATAAAAGTTAAACGTATTCAAACATCACTAATGTCAAACTAAAATCATATCAAATTAGTTTAATTCTGTAACATAACTCACAGATTGTATTTTGTTATCTACTTCATTCGTTGTGTCATAAATATAGGTCTATCTTAACTATCCTTGTAGTGTTTTTGAGATAATAAACCTTCCACTATAAACCCAATATTTATTTATTTATTAACAACTACTAATTTTAATTTTTTTTTACAAAGAGCTATGCTGGATTTGTATACTCAATCTCTAAAACCCAAATGAGTAATTATCGTGGAACAACTCATTCACCTTTAGTAGACAATAAAATGCAGCTTGCAAACCGAGTTCCATTATCGAACTTGACTTAAAATTGTACCTTTAACTCATTCTATGAAGATTAATTTAAAATCTAAATGGTAAACTATCCGTAGCATAATAATGTAATGTTTCTGCTAATATTATAGAGTTTTAATATGTTTTCCATTTTTTCATCAATAGTTTTAGACACCATTGCTGGAGAACGACATCAAAATCCACCCAATCAAAAGGGAAAACTAGCTATCTATTTATCAGATAATGTTATCCCATTGTCTATTCTCATGTTGCAGTTTTGTACATATGGATCTAATTCGAAGATAGTACCTCATGATGACATACTAGATTGTTCCACATCTAGGTAAGTTGTGAACACTACAATATGTCTTTTATGGTTATCGATTGAATATATATTAAATAATATTATTATTGTATTGTAGGAAAGAACTTCCATGATATCATATTGACTAAAAAATGTTCTTCAGATCTTACGGTATCATGCAACAAACCAAGTTTACACATGGTTGTGTTTTACAATCACTTAAATTTATTAACAGTTTTTTGTTTTCATCATTCTATAATTTGTTGACGTATCAACTAACTTATTTTTATGTGCTGGGAAAGGAAAATAGATCATAATATTCTTGCATAAACACCTCAATGGTGAATCCATGAAGAAAATGTCTAAATAATGAATATAGAATAACATCAAATACTTGCAGGCAAACGATGGTTGACCCTATTGGTATGCGATTAAATTTATAGTTGAACTGTATCGTTTTATTTATGTATTTATATATTTACATATTAATCTATGTATGTGTTTACATATTTATATATTTCTAGCTGAACCATATCATTATTAATTGTGATTTTTCATGTCATATTTAACACGCATTCACATGTTCAATTATATCATAATTGATGTTTAATTACATATAAGACATGTTTCACAATTATGACATGTCCAACAAGTCATATTGTTATGTTCTTCTTTATCCTAAATAATTTTAAATTGTGAGTTTTATACTAACTTAATAATGCGTGTACCCTATGTTTTTGAATAGTAAAATCATATTATAGTTCAATAAAAAATATAATTTGACATATACTATATACAGATTACCTAGACTTAGGTGATCATGTACACAGTTGTACCTACTTTTCTGAAAGGTTTTGGCTCAATGAGAGAGTTAAGTGGTGTAGCACCCGATAATCATAACGGTTTTCATTGCACTGCTCATTCAAAAAAATAGAGTTACAAAAAAATACGAGATCCACCTGAGTACTTGAAGAACTTTCTTTTCTTCTATCATTATAAAGATTCCAGATAATTCCTTGATAATATTCACATATATAACAGGATATTTTCATTTACATCTATGGGTGGAAGAATTGATAACTGTATAAATAGTGGTGGTGCACCATATGTTTATAGACTCAATGGAAAAAATTATCATCCCATTGGTAGCTTATTTTCACTTGATGGATATCCAAAAAAATATGCACAACTATATATTTATGACACATCGAATGAAGTAAATAACAAAATACAATCTGTGAGGTGCATTTCACAATTCAACTACTTTGATATGCTTGTATTTTGATGTTAGTGACATTGGAATATGTTTAAATTTTTATTCCTTCGTAGATAAAAAACAATAACAATTACATAATTTTAATCTAGTTATAATCAGAAATATGAAGTTTGTGTTTTATGAATGCAACCAATTAATCAAAAAATTTAGAACAGCAAGATATTTTTTTTCGTCTACTAGCATTTCTGATTTGAAATTGCATCTAATCAAGATGATAGATTCATCTGAAAATACTTTCAACTTACAAACGTCTTTATAAATATATATACTTATAGTTGGTGACATTGCAGATGTTAAGATCCCTAGATATATTATTATACAAAGAAAAACTGGTGACTTAAAAAAAATAGATGAACTACACCCAATATATCTTCTCTTGCAGTACCCATTGATATATGAAACTAGTGAATATGGGTTCTCTAATGATTTATACCATAGTTTTTCCATTATAGAATCTAATAAATTATACAAAATAACAATGAGAGAATGCTCTTCACACCATTTGGAATTCCAGCATAATCATTTGTCTTCACTATTACATTCTAGACAAATATTGCAACAATTTTTAGTGGATTAATATAAAATGATTGAAGCCCAACGTTTATCCTATATTTGGTTTAATCAAATTCAATTGAGAGTTGAGTTGTATAATGGGTTCAAGGAAGCATAATTTAGAGGTGAGTGTGATGGATCACTCTGTGGATGACATTTTATTCTATAATCATATTTTATTGGTATTCCAAGATACATGATTCAGAACTATCAAGATGAAATGGATATTTGTAATTGTGATGGATATCTAGAATTGTTCCTAACATTCACATGCATCCCATTCTAGCTAGAGATTCAACGGTTTCTACGAACTCAAAATCTCCATCTCAAAGACTGTCCACAAATACTCTCAAGGGTATTCAATATAAAGGTGGAACATTTAATTAAATATCTCAAGGACGGATTTATTTTTTGGAAATAACACTACTTGAAATCTTATAATAAATGTACTTATTATTTCCAACTACATTGAAAGTCATATTGTTTCTTGTTAATTACATTATTATTTTTTGTGTCTTCTATACAATTTCAGTAGTTCGTACAACTGAATTTAAAAAGTACGGTCTTTCTCATGTACATATAGTGGCTTTATTTTAATAATCCTATAAGATTAAAATTTTTTCGTATGTTAATAGAATTATTTCAGCTGAAATAAAAGATTTTTTAGTTCATCCTCGGTTACATGAGGTGGTAAAAAATTACACAATTCATGATCCTTGTTGGGTTACGAACCCACACTCTCCATTCATGAAAATTTCACATTGTTCAAAATATTTTCCCAAAAAATTTGTGAATAACTCTTTAGTAGATGAAGATGGGTATTCTATTTACAATAGATGAGATATAAAAAAACATTAGTCAAAAAATAGGGTCAAATTTGATAATTGTTCTATTATTCCTTACAATCCATCAATGTTTCTTAAATATTAGGCTCATCTCAATGTTGAGGTCTGTAATCAATCACATTTCATAAAATATTTTTTCAAGTACATAGAAAGGGGCATGATTGAGTCACAAAAGCTCTCTATTGATTTAAAAGTAATGAACATGGTCATAATCAAGTTGATGAAATTAAAATGAATTATGATTGTCGATATATATCATTGTGTGAGGATTTTTATGAAATATTTAGTTTTTTCATCCATTATAGGCTCCCTCAAGTTGAAAGATTACAATTCCACTTACCAGGTGAAAAACTTGTAACTTATAATGATGTATGAAATACTAAAGACATTCTAGAAAATGAAACAATATCACAAATTATGTTTACTTCATGGTTTGAATAAAATGAAACATATCCTGGAGAACAAAATCTAACCTATACAGAATCCATGATGAAATTTTTTCTCTACATGCGTGATCGTAAATGGTATCCAAGAAAATGAGGATTCTTTGTTGGGAGACTACATTATGTGCCTCCCACCATTGGTGAACTATATTATATTTGGATATTTATCACTAAAGTTGTAGGAACAAATTCATGTAATGAAATATTGACTATAAATCATAAACTTTGAATAAATTTAGATACGCCTATTACAACTTAGGTTTACATATTGATGACACAGAGTTTGCGGATGCATTTGGAGAGGCTTCTATTTGGGAAACTAGGAATTCCCTGCGTAGATTATTTGGTCACCTGCTCTTCTCAAGCACTATTTCTCAACCATACGATTTATGGACTAAAATATTTAAATTACTATCAGAAGATATTTTATATTCTCTAAGAACAATATTGAAAATTGAATGTATCTGCTTGATACACTTATATTGTATTTACCATAGAATTTTCAGTAACTTTTTTCCTACTAAAATTTTTATACCATCCTTAATATGTTTTTAATTTCAATAAAGACCATTCTTCCAACTAACTAACTTTTTATGTAACATATTTACATCTCACTGACACTCAATTAGAGCAATATGCACTCCTAGAAATTGATAACATCCTTCGCAGTAATGGAAGATCATTGAATAACTACCCTCAAATTCATGTTCCACATTCAATAAATATGCTTATTGGGAACAATTTAATTACATCTAAACATAATTTTGATAAGGTTTTTATTCAAGAATAATTTGAGGATTTGAGTAAGAAAATGACTAACGAAAAAAAACATGTTTTAACAAAATTCTTGAGACATCTTTCACATCGAAAGGTGGACTATTTTTTGTTCACGATTGTGGAGGGGAAAAAATTCTAATGGAATGCCTTAGCATCAAAATTTCCTTCTGAAGGGAACATTGTACTAGCAGTTTCTTCAAGTGGAATAACATCACTACTATTACTAGGTGGGGGAATAGTATAATCTCAATTTTGTATCCCAGTATCCGCTAATGAATATTCTACCTGCAACATTTGACAAGGAATTATGCTGGAGGAACTTATCCAAAAAAAATTATTTATTTGGGATAAATCACTGATGGTTTACATATACTACTTTGAGGATCTTGATCGTACTTTAAGGAATATTTTTTCCATGAATTATAAAAATAGTGCTGAATTTTCCTTTGGTGGTAAAAATGTTTTCCTTGGTGGGGATTTTCGCCAAATATTTCCCGTATTATAACATGGTACCAGATATGACATTATATTTGCAAGTATTAGGTCTTCATAACTTTGGTATCGTTGTTCTATTCTTACGTTGACAAAGAACATGAGACTACAGTCTTGAGATACAATTACTAATTCTCATGAAATAACATCCTTTGCAACTTGGATTCTTAATAAAGGATATGGGACACATGGTGGACCAAATGATAGTGAGGACAATGTTGATATTCAAAAGGAGTATTTAATAATCAGTTTTGAGAATCTGTAGGATGCTATTGTTTAACATACATACCCCTATTTGACATCAAATTAAAAGACACACATTTCTTAAAATCGTGGGCTATTTTAGCACTGACGCGACAAGCTGTGTAGGAAGTAAATGAATACATTATCTCTTTTATCCCTGGGGAAGAGAAGGTTTATTTGAGTTTAAATTCAGTTTGTAATTAAAGTTTGAATATTTTCAAATCAAAAAATATATAAATCCTAGAAATTTTAAATGGAATTAATATCACTGGACTTCCAAATCATAAAATAATCATAAAAGTGGGGATACCTGTTAGGTTTCTATAAAATTTTGACCAATCATTTGGACTTTGCAATGGAACCCGTTTGGTCGTTAAGATTCAAGGAAATTGTTATATTTGAGTAGGGATTCTTATAGGCACTCATTCAGTACATAAGGCTTTCATGCCAAGGATTAATATGACACACTCAGACTCAAAAAGTCCTTTCAATATTCATAGAAGACAATATCCTTTGACTATCTCATTTAAAATGACTATTAATAATATTCAGGGTCAATCTTTATCATGTGTTGGAATTATACTTTTCTAGCCTATCTCATGTCATGTCCATCATTATGTAGAAGTGTCTAGAGTTACAAAAATGGATTAAATTTCTTGATATATTATAGTGATATCATACCTAAGAGATGTACAACAAATATTGTATTCAATTTTTTTTGCAAAACATGAAATAGGTATACTTTATGTTTTGATATGGATAAAAGTGTTCTTAGCAGATTTAAATTGCATTTACATTAACTCATTTCTTCCTTACTATATTCAAATATCTTTTATGCATATTTACATTTGTCGTTATAATCCACTACAACCAAGTTGAAATGAAACGTTCTTTTACTAAGTTGAAAAAAATCTCTATTGATGATGAGGAGACTTTAAAATTTCAAGTGAGTATTATACGACTGTGGAAAAAAAGAGCTTTCAAATTACAGATGACATAGTAGTCCTCGATCTACTTCTTTCAGATGTAACTATAAGTTTATTTTCATTTAATGTTTTTAAATATTCAACAAAACTATTTCATACAAGATATATGTAATCCTTTACTTAACTATGTTGTGAGCTACTGATGGTGTATAAATATTTATTAACTTAGTTAATAAATTTATCTCCGTAGTGTCATTATTTATCAATGTATGTTTAGTTATTGATCTTACTGTAATAACCAGCACTGTAAATTGTAGGAAACAACAATTCAAGAAATAATTACATGTCGTTAACTCAATTAAAATTACATTTCACTGCTTCATGAACGTGTCTGTTATATAATATAGAATTTTGAAATCAGTGAGAATAAATGGAATTTTTTAGTGAGATGTCAGAAGTATAGATTATTATTAAAATAGAGTACCCATTTAAGACTTTGTGATGCACCTTTCCTCTATTTGCATTCTATTTTACTCCCTTCAAAGATATCAAAGATGGAAAAGTTCCAGAAATTTTCTTTATAGATTTACCTTTAAGATTATTAACAAATGAAAATAACATGAAAGTGTTCCATTGTCATTATATATTTACTTTTACATATACTTAATATGTTTTTTCTTTAGCCTATTACAAATTGATAACAATATTCAAAAACACAATACATTAAATTTGTAAGTATGTTATGTAATAAATCAAAATTTTAAGTTGAAAATATCAGAAATTGTGTTATATAGTATATATAAAAATACCAGGTTCATGAATCCTTTGTTTAAGGAGTAATTTGAAAATTACCCAGATCTTGTTTCTTTTAATTTTTTTTGCATGATATAGATGTTTTTGGCATTATTATTCATTATCAAGTTCCTCATGTTTGGGAAAATAGAAACAAAAGAATGCAGATTACATTGAGGGATGGAAGGTAATGTTTAACAAATATTACAAATAAATTGAATATGTCACTAATAAAACTTAATTATATTTTAAAATTTATATGTATTTGTTACTGTGGAGAAACCATGAGTTCTACAATAGGGAGTGAATATGCAAATCATCTCAATAAAATATTGGTAGACGAAACGACAAGTAAAATTTTACTTCTTCAACTTGTATGTGCAAAATGATTATCCAGTACGTTTTCCCATTAAACACATCCAACAAAATACTTTATTACTATGCCAATAATACTATGTATTACAATTAATACTAATGTTTTTATGACATTCAACGCAAAATAAAAATAGAACATGTTTCAACGCAACCAAAATTCTACTTAATCTATATTTTTCTATCATGTGATTCCTTGAAGATAGTTTGTCAAACTATTCCCCTTTGATAAATTCTGATGTTTAACATTAAGGGTTTCTTAGTAACTTGAGTTTTTCAGTTAAAAATGTCTAAATAATACTCTTCTCTGCATTTCTCTTTCTGATAATGTCTTCATGACATTCAAGTACTATGAAAATACTCTACATTTACACATATTTTACTTACTATATTCCTTGTAAATAAATTAAAATTTTCTTAAAACTCCAATAAAAGACAATAAACAAAGAAATGTAAAAAGTTTAGATGAAGGATTTTCCCTCTAAAAAATTGAGATTATTTGAAAAAGAAGAGAAACATATTACAGATTACTACCGGTACTGAGGTAACGCATGATAATTACAACAGTAGTGAAATATTTTCTCAATACACATCTCTTATAATGTCTATAATATTTTAACTGATAGTTCCTTGTTATTTTTTTACAGGTAACAAAAGGTACCATCTTAGTCACTATTATAAAAATAAAAATTCATTACAACTATTATTTTGATTAAATCCTTTCATGAAAAAAGAAGGTAGACTCCTTCAATGCAAAGGAAAACTGTCCAAATTGTAGTGTCAGTCCAATGTTAACATTTACAAGGTAATATTCATAGTTAATAATTATGATAATAAAAAATGTTACATTCAGTTTTTATTTTATTTTCTTTCCACTTTTAGACTATCATTAATCCTGTGTATGACAATTTTGGAAAATATAACTCACTTTCATCTTAATAGTGCTTTGAAAAACAATTTTCAGCATGTACTCCTTTACAAAAAGTAAAACTACAATGCAAACATTTAAAATAGAAGATTCTTTAAAAATTGTGTGCTAAATACATCACATATTATTGTAGATACCGATTACAGCTTCTGGTCAGTGATATAACTGAATGTACTTGTGTTTTCCTATTTGAGAAACAAGTGATGCAATTTGTTCCAAAGTCAGCATCCGAGCTAAGAAATAATCTTATTCATGTAAGTTTTTATTAATTGTGTTTGTATTTATCATCCTCTCTCTACATTGGTTTGAGAACCTTTATTTAATGTATTCTAATGATTAATTTTGTTTTCCAACCGAGATGAATGTATTCAAACATAAAAATATTTTCATGACTATTAACATTTTAGATTATAACATCCACAACTGACATTGGCCCTATGAACAAAATGCATTCAAGGTACTTTTTGTAATAGATGTTGTGCATGAGATAAAAGGTTAAGACAGTCCTGCACAAGAAAATGTGGTCTGGTTTCAAATTTTATTTATATAAACCATACAATATAAGTATTTTACACATTATTTTTATGGAATATGTAACTAAACTATAAAATACAATAATGAATTAATAATTTCATTTAATATTGTTTTGTAGACTGCATACCACGTAATCTTATTAAGCATCAGAGATCAAAGGCCTGATATAGTTGACATATCTCCTTCCATTCCTCTAAATTCAGTTTAAATTTATAATGTATAATTTAAATTAATGTTTCTATATATTCATTAACTTTACCATTTACACTATCTTATTTTGAACGCTAAAACATTGATTGTACATCACTTCATTAGAACAGCTCCGTAATGGTATTTCATAATATATGTGTAGAAGAGTTAACTATATGCCTTTGAACAAGTATGTGACCTCGAAAGAAGATGTGATGGAACAAATTCAGATTTCTTGAGCTCACAAAAGGATGAAGTTCAATTTCAGATAGCATCTTCTTGCTTTAGAAAAATTATGGAATTTTAAAATCTAGACTAAGTCTTCCAGTGTGGTTATGCATATTCGTTATCTTTTTTTATTTCAATAGTACTAAATGACATATATATAGAGATTTTTGTCAACATAACCTTGATATGAAATAGGATGAGATGAAAACCCCATTAATCTATCCTAAAACTCAATACATATTGATATTTTTTTTGATGATTAATGAGAGTTGTCTACCTTTTCATGGACTACACTAGATTTTTTAATTTAGTATTCCTAGTCCAACTAGACCTATGAAACCAATTGTGTGCTAATCAAATATTTAGTTTGTGTTTCATTCTACATTCTAATTAGTTTCCCTTATATTATTTTTTCTATTTTAACATGTTTTCTGTGCTAAATGACTTAGATTTTATGTTCATTTTTTTTGTTTTTATAGAATTTGAATATGTTTGAATAGATTTAAATATTCTATTGTTTTCCTATTGATACATTAGGAAGAAGAAGTTTATTAAAACACATCCATTTTGATGTTTTGATGTAGTATAATATCAACCACATCAGCATGTCACTACAGTTAGTGCAATGTTTTAGTGTTTCGCTTTTCATGGACTACAACTATGCGAAATATATTAAAAGACACCACACTCAAATATGTGTTGCACACAACTCTTCAAATAAATCATGCTTGAAGGGAAAAATTTTTGTTGAATAAATATTTTATGATTAATGTTTTGTATTTTTGGATGTGTGATCTATATATTCCAGCACAATGATTTTTTTATTATTCACTAGCAGCATATATATGTGTGCTTAATTTTCACAATAGTAAACTACATTTAAAATTTACAAAAATAGTTCATACATGACTAATTGCATAAAAAAATATGTATAATTTGGTATTCATTAGTTAATTATTCATTTAATGATGTATATGGGTAATCAATATAGAAAATAAGTATATTTATCTACTCTTATTTATAAATGAATATACTATATTGTATATTGAAAATAAGTGCATTACTATATAAATGTATATAGAATGTAACTACATTTATATTTGTGCAATCATTTAAGAACTTATTTTTCATTAATATGTATTTTAAAAAACACACATTATATATAATTGGATTTTTAATTAAATTATTATGTCGTGCAAATGCACGGGCCGGGTAGTAGTTTAAATTTAAATAAGATTGTTTTAATCATAATATTTCATTAAAATAAACATTATTCATAAATTATTATTTTATTATAATAATTATTTCTTTTTTAGAAAGTACAATTTCAAAATAAAAAATCAATTTATCAAATTATATCTCATTTTTATTAGGCAATATCATTATTAAAACATAAATGATAAATTTAAAATTTTATTTAAACAAAGGAATTACACACTATTGTCGGTACATGTAACCCCTTATTACACATGTGTACCTAATAAGAGTAAGGTGTGTGATAGTGGTACTTTCATGGGGTTTCTTGGATAACATCGAAAGAGTGTTAATATCCACTAACTTTAAATTCTTGTGAAGGTGATTTTGTTCAAGATTAACATATTGAAACTTATCCCGGACTTAGTCAAGAGTGAAACCTAGTGACGATACCTCCCTCCCAAGCTCTAACAGATGGGATTCAAACACCAAAAATCTACCATTTGAGGCCATCAAATCTTCTTTCTATATCAATTTTCCTTTTTAAAAATATTACTTATAAACTCTAATGATAACATTAAAATTATTATCAAGAGTATAGTTCCAAATGGTCATATTGACCAATGGTCATATTGACCAATGGTCATATTGTCCAATGGTTATATAACGGTCAAAACCAAATGGTCAAATTTCCCTTTATATTCACTTCATTAAAAAAATTATTTTGTTGTGAAAAATATAATATAACACACTATTTAGGAAACAAAATTTATTGAAAAAATTTGGGTTATTACATTCTTCCCATTTAATAAATTTCATCCCAAAAATTTTAACTTATCATCTCAGTTGAAAAAAGGAGTGGGTACTTCTACCTCATTATCTCCTCCAGTTCCCACATTACTTCTTCATTTATATGTTCCCTCTACAACACTTTAACGCGGTGGGTAGTATTGTTGTGTAGAACCTTGTCTTTTTGGTCCAAGATCACTACCTACTATTCCTAATAAGATATTTCATGTTCCAGTTGTATCACCTCAGGATTCAATACATGTGAAGGGTCAGGTATGTACTTCCTCAAGGGAGACATGTCGAATAAATCTTGAACATGAGCTAGATTTGGTGTAAGTTCAAGCTTATATTCCACTACTTCTATGTGACCAAGGATTTAATAGTATCCAATGTACCAAGGAGAAATCTTCCCTTCCCAAATTATATGAATATTATATAGGGTGATATTCAAAAGAGAAATTTTTCACTAACACCAAACTCCAAGTCCCTTTGACGGTTATCATCATAGCTCTTATTCTAACTCTGAGTAGCCTTTATATGTTTTTCGATGGCATAAACATTTCCTGTCATCTCTTGCACAAGATCAGGCCCATGAAACTTTCTCTCACAAGCTTCATCCCAACAAGTATGATTTCTACATCTCTTCCCATATAGAACTTTATAGGGTTCCATTTGAATACTTAAATGGAAGCTATTATTTTATGAGAACTCAACTAATGGAAGATGTTGATCCCATCCACATTTAAACTCCATTTTTCATAATCTCATCATGTCTCCGAGTGTCTGAATAGTCCTTTCAGATTGGACATAAGTTTGGGGGTGATAGGTCATACTAAAATTAAATTCATTACTCAAATAATGTTGGAGACTTCTACAGAATTTTTATGTGAACCTTGGATCACGATCATATACAATAGAGATTGGTACCCCTTGCATTCTTACTACTTTTTTATGTATATCTTGGAATGTTTTTCAATAGATAAATTTTCCCAAATAGTGTTTAATTGGGCAGTCTTTTTGAGGAAATCTACTATAAACCATATCACATTGTTTCATTTGGATGTTCTTAAGATACCAGTGAAAAAGTCCATAGTGATATTTTACCACTTCCATGTGGGAATGGGTAGTGGTTATAATACACCTTTAGGAATTTCCCACTCTTCCTTAACTTGTTGACGCACCGGTCACCTTTTAGTTTAGTCGGGAATCTATATTTTCATGTTATCACACAAACAATGATCATGAGGGTCCATATACATTTTATTTATTCTAGGATATATTGATAATGTAGAGTTATGGGCTTCATCCATCAGCTCCTTCTTTATTTTTGGAATAGATGGAACACATAGCCTAGTATGAAATTTTAGTACACCTTCTTGATGAATATTGAACTTATAAAATTTCCCATTCTTCAATGCCTATATTGGGTTCTAAAACAAAGGATATTCTCTATGATATTTCTTGATATTCTATAATAATTATGGTTGAGAAATCATTTGGGATAGGGGTGATGATGTACCTTCCCTTACGATTCCCATGTCCAATTTTACTAGGACATTGATCAATGGATCTCATTGAATCCTTATAATTTTCATCACAACATGTTCTTTTCTAATTAATGAATCTGTGACTTTTTTTTGCTTTTCCATAATAATAATGAATTGAACAATCATAGTATTTAATAAGTTCCAACATTTTCTTCTATAACATCTTCAATTCCTTTTGTTTGAAAATATACTCCAAAATTTTGTTGTTTGTTTATATATCACATTTCATCCCATTAAAAATAGTTCCTCCATATCTTTAGAGAAAAAACAACCACAACCAGCTCCATGTCATGAATTTGATAGTTCTTCTCCTGAGGATTTATCAATCGAGATGCATAAAAAAAATCACCTTTTCATTTTTAACGAGGATGCATACAATCCCTTTTAGAGATGCATTGCTAAAAACAATGAATCCTTCTTAGATAGAGGGTAGATTTAACACATGTGTAGTAACCAATCTCCTCTTCATCTCTTGGAAAATTTCTTCACACTCATTTTTCCAGATGAACATGAACTATTTTCGAGTTAACTTGTTTAGTGAATTATAAATTAAGTATTTTTTTTCAAAAACAAATATAATAATATCCTACTAAACCAAGGAAACTATGAATATTAGTTATTGTAGTATGATAAGACTGCTCCCCTATAAGCATTTTATTTGAGGGGACAGTTGAGATTCCTTCATTGGTTAAAATGTTCCCCAAGAAAGCAACTTGTTGTAACCAAAATTCACATTTTATGAACTTTCAAAATATCAAATCCTTCATCAGAGTTTGAAATATAACCCTTATATGATCCTCATACTCCTAACTAATTTTGGAATATATGATAATATTATTAATAAAAACTACCAAAATATATCAAGATATTCCTTAAATACTTTATTCATAAAATACATAAAAATAGTACGAGAATTAGTCAAGATGAAGGGTATAAAAACAAACCTATGATGACTATCTAGAATATCCTATTTCTTCACCCTCAATTGATAATAACCAGATCGAAGATAAATCATTGAGAAGAATTTATCCCCATGAAGCTGGTCAAATAAATCATCAATCCTAGGAAGATGGTACTTGTTCTTAATTTTGATCCTGTAAATTTCTATATAATATAATCATAGACACATTGATCTATCCATCTTCTTCAAAAATATAACATGTGCTCCCCAAGGTGACACACTTGGTCAAATAAACCCCTTCTCTAAAATATCTCGGAGTTGTTTCTATAATTTCATCATCTCTAAATTTTCTATTCTATATGGGTTATTTGAAATCATCTTTGATCTAGGCATGAGTTCAATGGAGAAATATTCATCTCTTTTTGGGGGGTCTAGGTAAATCCTCATGAAATATGCCAAGGCATTCTTGAATGATGGGGATACTTTTTATTTGTGCAGTTTAATTTCCTTCTTCATCTTCATAGTTTGTATCCATAAAATAATTCTAGGGGATGTGATTCTAGAAAAAGATCATGTCTCAATATCTCTTCTTTAAAGATAACATTAGGTTTTCTATTAAAGGCTATTGTGATTTCATTGCATCTATAAATGATCTTGTCATTATACTTTGAGAGCCAATCCATACCTAGTATAATTTCGAATTCTAGCATGGGAATGATTACTAGATATCTGATGAGAGTATTCTCACAAAAGTGAATACTAGAGTTTATATATACTATTTATTCTTGTACATTACCTTCAAGAGTCTTGAAAGATAAATCAAATTCTAGATGTTCAAGGATTTTTTCTATATTCTTTGAAAACATAAAGGAAATAAGGGAATGCATGGAACCAAAAACAGACAAAGTACTTGATATACTATAGAGAATAATGAGAGTACCTTCCACCACATCATTTGAAGATTCATATTTAGATATCATTCTAGACAAAGCATGACCTTGATCCCTTGACCTATGCGTAGGTTGATGGTGATTTCCCTCCAATAAATTTGGATTTGGAAAGTGATTGGAGAAGTTCCCAAGTGGTCCACACATGAAGCATAAGACTTTTGGTAGGTTATGCATTATCTTAACTTTGTCTTTAGTGTTTAGAAGTTGATTATTCACCTCGCTATGATTGTTCTGAGTAATATGGCCATCTCTTCTACACTTGTAACATTTTCCTCTCTTAAGAAGGTAGTCTCCAAAATTCTTCGTCCCCCATTTTTTACATGTGGGAAGTTGCACTTTCTTTCGCCCTCTTTCATGATCAAATTTTTTCACTATTTTTGGCTCCAATGATCTCTTATTTTCATAGTATTTTTGATACCACTATGTCTCACCAAAATATAGTTCAACCTTCATAGCATTTCGCACTATCTCTTCATAGCTTTCATAGTATCGATTGGATAGATTCTTCTGTAGATGGGGTATTAGTCTACCGAAGAATCTATCATACATTCCATTAGGATCTATGAAAAAGATAGATGTGTAATAGGAATGTCGTGTGAAGATTATCTCATATCTTCCGATAGATTTATTTTCCTTCTGCTTTAGCTCAAGGA
The DNA here is from genome assembly GCA_963277665.1 of Viscum album. Lineage (NCBI taxonomy): Eukaryota > Viridiplantae > Streptophyta > Magnoliopsida > Santalales > Viscaceae > Viscum > Viscum album. The sequence continues at coordinate 2,022,470,722 of OY728165.1, forward strand.
ATTACTTATCAATTTTTTCTCATAAAATGGGGAAAATATTTTTTCAAAAAGGTTCCCCTTAAATATTCCCACTCCATTGAATCAATTTACCCTCTTTTATTCATTTTTTTAACTAGTTTCCACCGCTGATCTGATTCTCCCTCTAAGAGGTAAACATCCAGGGTGACTTTCTCTTGTTCTGAACAAAATAGTATTGAAAATATCTTCTATAGACCTTATCAATTGTTCAACAATCAATGGGTCAGTGGATCCACTAATAGAAGGTGGTAATTGACGCATAAAATACTCAATAGAAAGTTTTTCTCTTTGAGTTGAATCTAGTCTCTCATCTTGATTCATGTTATTTTTCATAACTTGAGTAATTTGATTCATCATTCTTATGAAATTTTCCATTCCGAATTCCATCGGAAGGCCATTAGTGTCTGGTCTATTGCACTCACCATTTATGTGGTTTATCTTATTTCCCACCATTTATAAAATAACAAAACCTTAGTTAGAAATGTGTTTAATTTAACAATACTATAATTATAAAGTAATAATATGTCTTAAAACACCATGCTTAAATATGTTATTATTTAACAATAGTTACATTTTCAATAAATCCTTCATAATAGTTCACAAAAATCTTATTATTTACCAAACATACCCCCAGAAGTGTCAAACCAGGTGCACAGTAAGGCCCTTTATCATGTACCAAGTTACGTTGATTCAAGAATGACGCACTTTGTCCAGTTTTTTACCCCTAGGTACATCTGTTCCAGAACCCTGTTCATTTGTTCGTATCCAGATAGGGACTTATTTTCTAGGAAACCACTTACTTCATACTTCACTAGACTACCAGGATGATTTCCTATATTTTAACATGTCTCTATGGTTCTTCCTAATGTTTTTAAATCCTAATTTCAAAAAATAACTAAAGAATTATTTCATATCAACTATGGAATCCCAAATTTTTATTTTATAAACGTTTCATTACATTGAAAAAAACAAAGGATCTTTAAATGTTTAGTTTCATGAAAAATGGATATATAATACAAGAAAAAATAAAAATTTCTTATAATACACTTAAAAGGATTCATCATAGGTTAACACTAATTAAAATTACTAAATATCATAACCTAGGTACATGCATCAATTGAAAGGGTGAGAATAAGGCCCAGTAAGTGAAAACAACAGAAACAGTTTACATGTGATCTTGATAAAAAATCAAAAATAACATGAGGAATATAATTATGGAATGAAAAAGTGAACATGAGGCATATAATAAATACAATAACAAGAATCATAATTTTTAAATGTGGCTAAAACATTTATTTTATATATTCATAAGCATATCTCCATGGTTTTTCACCAAGGTGTCATTAATATTTCCAAGGTTGTTCACCAAGGTATCGTAAAACATGTCATCTCCAAAGATTAAATTATTTACCCAATACATTGGAGTGCTACCAAGGATCACCCTTAATATGTATTAATTAATTTTAGATACATATATTTTAATAAAAAATTTCATAAATAACCCATGTATAATAAAATAAATGTGTTTCATATCAAAATCATGGATTTTTTAAGAAAAGTGCATAAAGACAAGATATTTATGTCATTATTAACCTAAAAAAAGAAAGTTGGGTTTGATGTATATTAATTAAATAATAAAATAGATAAGTTTGAAATATAGATGAATACCCATATAAAATAAAGAGGTTTGGGTATTCAAAAAAGAAAATAAGAAAACTTCTTTAGAAAAGAGAGAAATTTTGAGAAGAAAACTCGGCAGTGTAATGGGTATGAAATATGGTTTTAAAAAACATTAAAAAGGGGGGGGGAGGGTCTCCTATTCATATAATACTATTAATACAGTAATGTTATAGAATACAATTTACATAATAACATAGTTTTTAAATTTTAAAGACATACTATATAAAAAGGATGCTTAAAAGGAAATGAGAAGTTGAGATTTCCCTTACATTGAAGACTAACTCCAAACAATTGAGGATGGGGACCGTAAAAGATTTAGGAAACATTGGGAGGTTAAAATATCATATATTCATGGGGGATGAAATGGGAGTGAGTTGAAATGGATAAATGAGTGTGTATTTTAAGAAATAATTGGGGGATTTGTTTATTAATTTTTAAATAAAGGCATTGGACACTTAGATAGTGGTAAATGAACAACCATGGGATTGACCATTGTATTGAACACTTGGGAAAAATTTTATCATATTTTAATTCACAAGAGTCTACTATAATCTTATATTACTTATTTTGGAAAGGGAAAATTTTTTACACAAGATAAAATATTTATAATGAATGTTTTCATTTTAAAATTTGGAAAATAAATTATATTTGTTTTAAATTTTGTTAAAATATATTAAAATAGTTGAAATTAATAAATTAATTTTTTTTGTGTATTGTTATATGGTTAACTAATTATTACATCATTATGAAATAATGATGATGTCATTAAACTTACTGAAAACTCAAAACTATATTTTTACTATTCATGAAAAAAAATATTTTAGACAAAATCCACAATTCACCCTAAACGAATTTAAACATAATGATTTCAAAAAAAAATTATTTTATCATAATAATTCTATATTAATTATAAATTTAACTTTTAAATATAAAAAACCTTTTTTATTAGAAATAATATCAGATAGAAAATTCATAGTAAAAGGTATCGTAAAATTTATGGCAGTTGTAAAAAACATATTTTTTCATTTAAATTTATATAAGATTGTTTTAATAATACTATTTTATTAAAATAAACATTATTCATAATATATTAGTTTATTATAATAATTATATATTTTCTTTAAAGTATAATTTCTAACCAAAAAATGAATTTATCAAATTCTATATCAAATATTTTACGAAAAAATATTCTTAAAATTGAAATGATAGAATAAAAGTTTTTATACAAAGTAATTACAAAATTTTTTGGGAAATTTAACCCCTTAATAAACATGTGTAATCCCTAAGAGTAAGGTGTGTGATGGTGGTACTTTCATGGGGTGACTTAGTTAACATTGATCGAGTAGCAATCTCCACTAACTTGAACTTCTCATAAAGGCGATTTCATTCAAGCTTCACTTGTTTAAGATCACATTGGAATTGGTAATGGGAGAAAACTAGTGATGATACCTCCCTAAAAAGATCTAACAGATAGGCTTCAAATGCCACGAATCTACTGGTTGAGGCTATCGACTCTTCTTTCAACATCAATTTTCCTTTTTCAAAATATTACTTATAAACTCTAATGATAATGTTAAAATTATTATCAAGAGTATAGTTCCTAATAGTAATATTGACCAATGGTCATATTTTCAAATAGTCATATAACAATCGAAACCATATCATCACATTTCCCTTTATATTCATTTCATAAAAAAATACATTTTTTTGTGAGCAATATGATAAAACACACATTTTTATGAAAAAAATATTAAAAATATTTGGGTCATTAAAAATCATGTGACAACTTAGATACTCATAATAAAAGGATAGAGACAAGGTTTTAAATACATTAAATAAAAAATATAAGAATTACATTGGTTATGGGATTTTTAGGGTATGGAAAAAACCTTGGAGGAATTTATTGGACCACTGGGGCCTTGGGAGTGGAGGTGGAACTTTGATATGCCTAAGAAACGATGTTTGGGTTGTGCAATTAAAATGAATGACCTTTCATGAGATAGTGGGACTTTATATATATGTTTCTCTTAATATTTCGGTGTTTTTATATTCATGTGTGATCATTATGACATATTACTACATGTGATGTGACTTGTGTGTGGTTATTCAATAATTTTGGGGCAAGATCATGTCAACCTAATAGTCCACCTGGATGTAAAACTTTTTAAATGTTCTGATGAAGGTTCCTTAGTCTAATGGGTTCTAGTGGCCCTATTTATGTTTTTCCCTAGTAGTTTTCTCTTTTTTCAATGGATGATGGTTTATTTTAAAAATTAATTAAAAAATGATTTAATTGAGATATAATTTAAAAGTAAAATCATGATTTGTGACATGGTTTTGAAATGAAATTTAAAATATGTAAAAGTAGTTTCCTAAGGAATGATTCAAATGGTTTTTATAAGTTTCTGTTTTATGTAAATAGGCATGTACTGCCTTTTAAAATTGTTTTTTAAAGGGGATTTAACTTGTTTTATATGATAAATCCAAAGGGGTTTGGTGTGGGTTGGATTTGGTCCATTTTAAATTGTACAAGATAAGCCCTATTTTTGAAAGCATGTGTTTCTTGTGTGTTCCCATTTACATGTTTTCTTATGTAGTGTATTATGTGATGATATGTGGTGATGCATGTTTTGTGTTTTTACTAATGATGTTTTCTCAAAGTATTAGAGTGGTGGGTTGATCCGCATGGAATTGAAAGACCCCAAGAGTTTTGGGATGGGACTAAGTGACTTCGGTGGATGTTTGTACATGGGACTAGGTTTAGAGGCACTAGTTTCCAGAAGATGAGTTGGTGTTTTGAATGGTTGGATGTGTACCTTGTTGGTTATTTCCCATGTTTGATGATTGTATGAATGATGTAACATCCCTTAGTTCATAGAGATGGGTCGGGGTACCTGAATATATCCTCCTATGAAATTGTGGGGATCAGCTAGTGTGCTATTTTGTGGATTTATCATATTCTATGGGGATGGATTGATGTGTTTGATTGTGACCTCCCAAGAACCTACAGTAATGGGTTGGGGCTTGAAAATGTCATGAACTGAGTGACTGGTGAAATCCATGGGATACATGTATTACCCAATTATTGAAAGACATCCTTTATTAAATGGTTATTGAACAAGTTGGGGTATGAGGTGGATCATGACATGGTGTTGAAGTAGGTATAATTATGTTTTCATGCATGATATTCTTCCAAGAGAGTGTGTTTCATAGAAATGACTTCACTTTTTCATATATTTATTTAATGTATGTCCACTTAACCAAAAAAACACTAATTATGTTTATGAGTTAGGGATTCCTACTGAGTTATTAGAATCACATCTACTCACATACACAACATAGGTTCTGATGTATCTGGTCAGACTCTATTTTTTTCTCTCAGGACACAAGTACCTCACTAATTTGGACTCATGGTATATGTTAGATGGTCATGGAGGCCATGTATATAGAAGTATGGCATGTGATTTGGTCCAGATTTCATGTATTTACTTCTTTGTTACCGTTTAACGTGTACTATCTAGTGGTCCATTTATTTTATATGATGAATGTTTTACTATCTTTTTCTATAGTTGACACTCTATTGTAATTTTTTCATCATATAGATTCACTTATTTATATTATATATTGTAGGGGAATATGGAGATTTATATTTTTTCAATACGATTTTTGGGAAGTCTGATATATGGTTGGGTCATGCGCAATTTTTGGTAGAATTTAAGAATGACCCCTTGCGATTATTTTAATGGAATAGTCTCTCTATGAATATCTTAATCCCATCTACTAGTTGGAATCCTCTAGTGTACAGGGAGTCATGCCAGAGGTGTTGTGGATACCCCTTCACATACTTTATTTTATTTTCCTAGGATTGGAATTACAATGTGGTATTAGAGATTATTTGGGATAAATAGAATAGTTATAAGTGAAGATAGGATTTTGGGACTCGAGAGGTAGATCGAGCGAATTCCATACTAAAATGACATTAGCTGAAACTTGAGTTTTCAAGGGATGCCCAATTTCAAGATTAGGCACCCTAGGGTGAGTGGGGCATTGGATTGGACTGATAATCCCAATGTGGTATGGACGGGATTCAGGAAGATTTATAGGGCTCAAACGGGAGCTAGTTGTTTGTACATGAATCATGGTAATGGCATGTTTAGATCATGATACTCTCACATATGTTTTGTTACAAATAAAATGATGACCTTTTCCGAAAATATTAATTGAAAAAACTTATAATATAAATGATTTATTTTTTTTGCTAATATTATAATGGATGGTTATATTAATGTAGATACAAGGGTCATCTTTTATGTTTGTAATGTACATGCTTGTCCACCATAGGGAAATGGTTTTGGGGACTCCAAAAAAACCTTATTTTGAAAGAAAAATCATTTGGTTTCATGAGGTGTGGGTAAAATGGTTTGAAGTAAATTTTATATGAAATGGATTATAGAGCCAGATATTTTGAAATGGTTTATATTTTTGAGTTTTGTGAAAAATTTAATGAAAAATGTTTTTTGAAATTAGATTTAAATGTGGTTATGGAAATTTTTTCCAAAATAAAATTTTGAGAATGGTATCATTTTTTTGGGAAAGGGGAAAACTAGGCCAAAGAATTTAGTAAATTTGGTTTTGATGGAAAACTATTAGAAACCAATCAGTGTTATTTGAAAAATCATGGTAGTTTTGTTTCATGTAATTTTTCTGGAAATGTCATACTGAAAATATGAAATTAGTACCTCTGGGAACATGTTTTCTTGGATTTTCATTGTTGGACAAGAATGAATTAGATGCTTGATTTTTGTGGTTTAACTATGTTCCGAGGTTTATTGGAAAACTATTGAGTTAGTTTAGAGAGTGTGTTATGATGTGAATTTCTATAGTGTGGTGTGTAGAGGGAAACTAGGGCCTGTTTAGGCCAGTTTACTAGAACTTTAGGGTTAGAGTGGAGGATACTCAATTATTGACATGTGTGTTTGATGGAATTCCTTGGAAGTTTGTTGGAGATACTTTTATAGGTCTCGTGGGATAGTTATTCAATGGGAGACACTTGTGGAAGACTTATAAATTTGATTTTTGAGAGATCTTCATGTGGTAGGCACATGGATATTTGACGTGAGGCTTGATTATCAAGATGTGATTTTGGTAGGTTCAAGGATTAAACCTGTGATATGTGTTTTTAAGTTCTTTTGGTGTATTTTTATGTTGGACTAAATGATGTGTGTTTCTAAGGGTGATTCATATGATAGTAGAACCACCAGTAGGAACTGGCCATTAGTGGGCGAGTCTTGTGGTGGAGAGAACTATAAGACTTAGGATGATTTAGATTGTTGGTGACACTTCAATTTTCATAATTTTCAGGTTTGGTTGAGTATTGTATCATAATTTGTTGATGGTGATGAGTTGGATCATCAAGATTTGGTTATTAGATTCGAGAGAGATTATTTCAGTGAGGTGATGATAATGTTACTCCTATGATGGGAGAAACTTATTGATCTCAAGTGTGTGGATCTTGTGTGGGAAGGGTCTTGAGTGTATTAAAACTGGTCAAAAATTGGTTTGATTGATAGTGGGGTGATAGTTAATGTTTAGGCCGGATATAGGATTCATATCGAGTTGCTTGGAGTTGGTGTGTTGGATTATAACTCAGATTGGTGGCAGCGTGACCCAAGAATGATTTATATAAAAATGTGTCTGTTATAGGGGTCGAGTATGACGATGAATGTGGTTGGTTGTGGAACTGTTCGAGGAAATACAATGAGTTTAAATAAGGACCTTAGTGTGGTTGTTTAGATTGTAAGGGGATGCCACTTGGAATATAGAATTATGATTAGGTGATGTGGTGGTGTGTTGTTGGGTAAGGATAAGTGGTTTTGAGGAATGTTGGTCAAGGAGGGACAGAATAATGATGTCGAGTTAATTCAGATATGTTTAGTTGGAATATATATCAAGAGAATAATTCATAACATTTTTTAAGAGTTTTTAAGATCAAACCATGAATTGTACATGGGATCCCGTTTAACTGGTCTTGGTGTTTGGATTTGAACAGCGGAAGATTCATTGGCCTTCAGAGATGGAACACCATGATTTCTTGGTAAATATATGATTTTTATAGGTTGGGATATGTGTTTGGAGCTTTACCACAACTTTTCTAGGACAATAGGTGTTATGGTGGGGAGTTTGTAATGACTTACATCGTTATAGGTTGTGAATTCACAAGAGTTTTTGAATTTTTCATTCAAGAGAGGGGGTCTATTTCTGAACCAGGATTTGGACCCATAATTAATACATAATAATTAATTTGGGATGTGGTTTTGGATGTATTATGAGTCTCATATGTGTGTAGGGAATCTTAGGAGAGTGATGGAGGAATCTTGGAGAAAGTTAGAGGGATACTATATAGCTCCAATATCCACTGGCTAGCTGGTTCCACTAGACAGTGCCCAAAAATTCTTATCGGACACACTGGTCGAATGGTGATCTATCACCAATTGACCGATGAGGTTCATCAGCCAGTTGGTGGACTTATGGGTTATTTTGTTTAACAATTGGAGGGCCCATAATTTTGGTATGAGGACAATTCACGTTTTTGGGGGTTTGGGTAATGGGAGGAGGCCATTTCAACCAGCCTCTCCCTCCCTCCTCACCACTTTGATTCCCTATGGTGTGGGGTGATTCTGGGGGTGATATATCATGTGATTTTGAGGTAAGATATATCCCTCTCACCTTCTGGTTCTTCCCCCTTACACATCTACAATTTTCATCAATCAACTAATGATTTAGTGGTATTATTTCACCAGAGATTGGAATAATCATTACGCCTTAAGGTGATTTTTTATGCAGCTCATAGAGGGAATCCAAAGACAACATAAACAAATTTACTTTCTCTATTTATCGCAAGTTATGCCACTATGTAGATTTTTTATTTATTCCAATGATTTTAAGTAAGATTGAACATCAATCCGTGTTTATAAATTTGGTATTTTTCTTGTCCTAGATTTGGGCGTGTTTCAAGAGTAGAACACACCCTTTTTCTTGTGATTATAACATTTTTGGATTGTTGTGGAGTTTGGAATCCATTATATAACATTAGGGTTTTTAGTTAAAATTAATTAATTAGTTAATCTAATTATTTTGGTTGGTGAGGTAGGTGCATGTGGGATTGTTTGGTGTTTTCATAGACGTAAAATAAGTTTATTGGACTACTAGGACATAGAGAGTGGAGGAAGAGATTAGTTGGGACTAGGTGGTGAAATTTAGGCAGTTTAATTAAAGTGAATAGTCTTTCTTGTGGTAGGGTTCTTTTACATATACGAGCCTTTTAATATTTTGGGGTTTTTATATTCATGTGTGGGAATTATGATATCTTCCTACATGTTATGTGAATTTTTTGTGTAGCTCTTCCATAATGTTGGTATGGTATTATGTTGGCCCAATAGTAACATGGATGTATATCTTGCTAAATGTACAATGGTGGAAACTTGGTCGAACGGGTCCCAGTGTAACTATTTGTTGTTTTCCATGTTTGTGTACATTGTTTTTTCAATGGAAAATGTTTTCTTTTTAAATTTAATTTTAAAAATTGGATTTCATTTAGATTAATTTCAAAGGAAAATTCAGGATTTGCAACATGGTTTTAAAATGATATTTCAAAACAGAAAAATTGGATTCATAAGGAATGATTTTACAGGTTTTAGCTAAGGGCATAGTTTGTGTAAATGGGATTGTGATTCCTTTTAAAATGGGATTTGACTCAACTTTTATGGGAAAGCCTAATGTTTTTGGTGTAGGATAGATTTGAACCATTTGACCTTGTTTGGAAAATTCCCTATTTTCAAAATAATGTGTGACTTTTGTGCACTTCTTTCTATGTTTCCTTATGTGAATTATTGCATGTTGATGCATAGTGATACTTGTTGCATATTTTTACCGATGATTTTTTCTCATGGTATTAATGTGGTGAGTCTATCCCAACATAAGTGAAAGACACCTAGAGTGTTGGGATATGACCATGAGACCTGGGTGGATGCATGCGGAAGGGACTTGGTCCATCAGAACTAGTGCCCTAATAATGAGTTGGTGAGTTGAAAGGTAGGTCATGTGAAAAAAAAATTGTTTCCTATATGGGGTGATTATATGAAAGATGTGAACTCCTGGAGTACACAAGGATGGGTTAAGATACCAAACAATGAGCTCCCTAAAACCCACTGTGTGGGTCTGTGTGATTAGTTGTGGCCTCCCTAAAACCTATGTGGATGGGATGGTGTACTTGGTTGTGGCCTCCCATATCATGAAGGTATGGGACGGAGTGATTGATTGTAACCTCCCAATAACCTACATGGATGGTTCAATGTATTTTATAACCTCCTTAGAACCTAAATAGATGGGATGGGGTGACTTTATGGACCTCCCTAAGTATGTATGGATGGTTCTGGTGCTTGATGAGGGCGTGACATGAGTGACGGGAGTGGGGAATGGGACACATATATTGTTGAGTTACTAATAAAAGTAATTTCTGGTATGGTGCTAAAGTAGGTATTATATGGATTTTGGTATGACATGGATTCTAGAATGGATCTGAAGTAGCTATTATATAATTTTTGGTTTTAAGTGGATCTCAACATGGTACTGAAGTAGTTATTATTCTATGTGCATGCGTGATATGTTTCTAAGTGTGTGTGTTTCATGTACATGACCATGATTTTTTATATATGTATTTTATGAGGCATTAGGGCTTCCTACTGGGTCATTGGACTCATCCCCTACCTATATACATGACATGAGTTTTGATGTACAAGGGTTTACTCTCATATTTTCTATTAGGAAACATTTACCATATGGATATGGACTCATGGTGTACGTTAGATGGCCATGGAGGATGTGGATATAACATTATGGAATGTGAGTTGGGCCAAAGGCCGTGTATTTACTTCTCGGTTACCATTCAACATGTAATGGGAAATAGGACATTTACTATATATGATGATCATTTTATTGCTTTTTTCTACTATTACTAAACTATTATATTTATTGCATCATATAGATTTATTGAATAATATTTTGGAATATGGGGGCCTATGGGGATTTATGTTTTTTTCAATAGTATTCTTGGGAAATCTAGTAAACATATGAGTCATGCTGAATTTTTGGTAGACTTTGGGCATCACACAAATAACATCGGATCCTCCCTGGGCCTGAGGTAATCCTTGAAGTAATCCATAAAATACCGCCCCACCCACCCACTTTCACCAGGGGACATCCAAAGGCTATAAAAAACCACTAGTAATATTTTATCAACTGCCACATACTAACATATCAAACACCATGCCGCAAACTCTTCCACGTATAGCTTTATCTCAGGACACTAAAGAGTACTCGTCATGCCATGATACATCTTAGATATACTCTAATATACTAATAGGTGCGATCGATGGAAATCCTGGAGGACCTCCTCATGCACCACCAATGGAATAAACAACCTTCCCTAAAATAATATCTAATTATGATTATTCTCTAAACACCCCTTTTGAAAATCACCATGAACAACACAGTCCCACATTACCTCCACCTCTAATTCTCCTCATTAATACTCCTAAACCTATCTAATTAAAGATGATTCCATATTTATTTGATAAATAAAACCCCAACAACTAACGACCTATATGTCAAGATGCATTGCTTCAAGCTCTTTCATCCCTCTCAATGCATCACAAAACTCCCAAAAAAATCCAATTTTGACTTATTAATCAGCACATTATCCACAAAAGTTTATTTACATAGGGTTAAGGAGATCTTGATATCATAATATTAGTTAAATTTCATCCTCCTATATCATAATGGATTCAGATCCAGCTGATAAAAGACACACCTTAGACTATTATGTCCTATAAAGACCACAAAGCGCTCGCTGATGAGGTAATGTCACAAAAAATTTAGGGGAAAAACTACCACAACAAACTCTAGATCAGGGGTGGCATATTTACTCTGATTTGGATGCAAATTACTAAACCCATAAGAGATCAAATCCCTCTGATACATCAAGACACATCCTAAATCCAGATGGGAGGCATCGTAATATAACTCAAACATCACCCCTTCCTCAAGCAATCAAATCATTTTGGCACTTCCCAATCTCTCTTTTAGGTAGTTAAAAGTTTAATCACACTGATTATTCTAATTTAAACCGTGGTCCTTCCAATTCAAGGCTATTTTCAAGGCCACTGTCTGAGAGAAATTAGACATGAAACTCTGATAATATCCTACAAGGCTAATGAAGTCACAATCTTCCGACACATTCATGGGTTCTTATCATGATACAACTATCTCTATCATTTATGGGCCCATGATAACACCCTATTAATACACTACATACCCAAGTAAATTATCTTTGTACATCCAAAACTTTCACTTCATCAACTTTCCATAGAGTGATGGTGTCAAAAACTTATAAGACAACTCTGAGATTATCAACATTCTCCTCCACTAACTTTGAGTATATGAGGATATCTTTGATGAAAACAACTATAAAATGGTTTAATAATTCATGGAACATGGATTTCATGAGACCCATTAACATGGATGGTGTGTTCATGAAACTTAATAACATAAAGAAAATCTTAAAGTTCCCATACCTACATTTGAATGTAGTCTTCAGGATATCCCCATCTTTCAACCTCATCTGATGATATTCAAAATACAATTTAATCCTTAAAAATTGATTGGATCCCTTAATATATTTGAATAGATTGTTTATCCTTGGAAGGGGTTAACAGTTCTTGACCATTATAATATTAAAGCTCTATGATTCTATGAAAAACCTCAGACTACAATTTTTCTTATTAGTGAAAACATCATAGCAACCTAAAGAGACACATTGGGCTGGATAAAACCATTTTGCATAAGATAATAAATATTAAGTCTCAAATCCAACAACTATATAGGTTCCATCCTATAATTATCCATTTAAATTATAAATATTATCAATTTTAACTCTATCCCAAACCTAATGTCACACCGTGGGGGTATTGATTAAACCTTATCTTGGAAGACATCTATAAACTCCTCAATGACCTTGGGAACCCCCACAATCTATGATTTTCTTTAAACTCTACTAACTAATATAAAAGGGGATCCACATGCCTACCACCTTTCTCATAGCTCCACTCACAAAAAAACCATTATTTGTCCATGCATGTTGTAAAACACAACTCTACTTTAGAAAAAATCAAAAACTACATGCATAGAACATATCCAATCCATGACACATATGAAATCATATGGATGCATCTACAAAAATAATAAATTCCCCACTGAATGGTCATCATAATCTAACACTCATGACACACATTAAAAAAACATTTTGACCTAAAACTAGCTTAGATAACACCCCATACACTACAAGACTCTCCACCTCCAATCCTAAGTAGTATACCAAAATAAGGGAAATTAAGATGTGTGAAGCTCTAGAATAAAACAAGTCTAAAAATATGGGGAGCGATAAACTGATCATACATCATGCAACCTTTTCTCCTTTGGCACTATCCCCTTCGTAACATTCATTTACCCATGGCCAACTCCCCTACCTCACTATAGATTCCGTCCAAAACCATACTTTGGTCTGGGTTCTTGAGGATGAGAACCATTTTAGGGGCTAACCTACACCAATTATATATCCCCTAAACTGAGCATAAGAATGCTTACCTGGTTGATAAATTTTTTTTTGTGACCCTTGCTATTTATACTTCCTTAGAGGAAACTGTTGTTTCCACTAAAAAGGGGGGAAACCAACCATATCATACCATCCTACCTAACCATTCAAGCATTGATCCTGATGTTTTTCTAAACCCCTTCAATCATTTAATGCAAAAAAAAATATCCCCCGGTATACACTTGGGAATTTCCATCCTCAGAATGACATGATAAAGACCGCTGAGATGAGCTCCCTATTGATCGAAACATCAACTACCTTGACATTCTTGACCCACCACCAAAATATTTTCCCTTAATAAAACTCTTCTGACCTCCCTCTTGAGGTTCTACACCCTATGAATTCGTCCCCTCGATCACTTCCACATTCTATTTCACAACCCGATACATAGGAAGTGTTAATGGGGTGATTGTATATCTAATCAGTGGGTATAGATCCTCTTCCAGATGTCGTTATCTAGACTCCTCATATGGAAATAGGTTAGTAGTGAAATGTAAAAGTTATTTAAACTTGATCCTGAGACCTTATATGATTAGGCACCAATTTAAGGGTGAATAACTCATGCCTCTTTTTTTACTTCATCATTGATAATAATAATACAAGATGAAACTCCTCCTAAAATTCAGTCCATGAAATATTTACCTCTAGCCGATCACCATGATATAATATCCACCATTGAAACACTAATCCTTTTATATCTAACTAATTTTCAATGGAACTTAAAACTTGGCATGAGATGGAATCTGACTGGAAGAAATCCTGAGTCCCCTAACCATCACTCCATCTTCATATTGGATATGCTCCCTTTATACTTTTCTAGACCCTACCACTGAAAAAGATGAAAATCCCTCTACCATGAATCATCCTCCTATATCAAATAGACTCTCAAATGTTCAATTGGATCATCCTATTAAACCTCTACTACCTGAACAACATACAAACTATGCCCACGAGCCATTCCTAAAAACACAAGGGAAAAAAAGCCCAATAACATAGATTTTTTAAGATTCATGCTATAAAATTCATTTTAATTTCCCAAAATCATAATGTTCAATCATAATGTCAAACAATCCCTATTTATATACCTCTCCTAGGCCTTTACCATGCATGTTTCTCATTTCTCTTGGTCATTAAATAAACTCAGAGTCCTTGTATTAGATCATGAGGACACCTAAAATCTCGTTATCTATCTAGTCTCTGTAGCCCACATCATGCAAAAAAATCTATTAATACCACTACCCTACCCACCCCTAAAATCATTACAAGTCCTTAACTCCAAGATCCATCCTATATCTAAACCAAAAACCTTTTGATATCTCTTCTTCATGAACCTCCCCTTGTAGGTACCTCTATCAAACCAACCCAAGATTCCATCAACTTGGAACCTAAATTGGATCTCCAGAGGACTTTATGGGCATTCTTGATCCCCATGGGCTGGTAACTAGTTATTGGGAATCACAATAATCCCTTTAGGAATAATTTTACCTTAAATCATAGATAAAAGTAAGATAAACCTATACTAAGATTATAAAATGAATCATCCTTACATTGGAAATATATCAAATGTCAAACATATATAAAACCAGAATAAACAAACAATCTAATTAGGTCATAAACAACATCCATTATTTAACACATTTTTGTAAATACAAAACACCATCCATAAGCATAAAAATAAAGTATCTTATAAATAGGTACAATAAAAATAACTAGAAAACTACAATGATGACCATCTTGGCTGATAAAACACTAAATAGAAATAAAACAAGCCTAATAAACTTGATCTGAGCCCAAAACCACATCTATGAATCCTTTGGTTACTCACCACCTCCCAAATAACCCCATATCAGCCTCAAGAACAAAGCCTAAATCTATCAAGATACTTGGAACCTGAAATATATTGGCACGAGCTAAAAAACCCATTAGGATTCCACCCACTAATACTATGCAATTCGTTTCATAATGCAATTCATAAATTCTAGTATAAAAAATACAATGAGAAAACATGATTTTTAAATATAAACTCATTAAAAACCAATTCCATTCCACAGAATCTTTTCAAACCATTCCATTTTGTTCACTTAAAATAAAATGAAACACATTGAAACATTTCACTATCCTAAGTCATTTTCAATCCAAAAAATATATTTTGAAATATTCTTTAAAACCCATACATGAGTCTTTTAACTAAAAATATGTTTATTAAAAATCTTTTAAAACTATTTAAGAGGAAATGACCTTGAAAATGATGTGTTTATCGTACACCCAAAATAGGAACCACAAGTCATGAGGCAAATAATAATTATAAGTGGGATATGGATTCTATGAAAATATAAGTAAATGGAATGATATATTCTAGAACTAGATAAAAATTCTTAATGTAAACTCCCAAGAAAGAAAATGAATGTGTTATAGGATTTAACATTAGCCACTAATGTGAGACATGTCTAACTTTATTAATTTCTCTCATGGACCAACTGTCAGTATATACTTCATCCAAACCACAATCCATCCAATTAACCCACACAATCCTCATTTCAAAGGGCACACCCCTTATACCCCTTGTTTGTATCATGACTAAAGGGACACTAATAGTGTGTGAACCATCTAAAGTAGTATAATAATAGCCCTACCACTTAGTACTCGAGTTCCCATGACCAATAGAGAGGTGAGGTGAGTGAACATGAAATCCAAGATTAACACGTAGGGTATAAGCAACAACTCTCTCTCACCCACATAACCCTTATAATGAATAACCCCATATGTTTCATACATCATAAAACCATGGATTAAAAAATAAATTTCCCAAACAATGGGAGAAAAAATCACCACATAATGAAAAAAACCCACACAAGGGGTACACAACTCAATTAGTAATCAAGAGGGTACTTCATAACCAACCATTTATAGACAACATTCTGAACAAGAATTTAATACTAAAACATGGATCATAATTCCACATCTTTTTCTTTTCACAAAACACCATTTCAAACATACTTTATAAATCCATTGTAACTATACACACCAATTTATATATCAAATACACCCTTTTTAAAACATGGGTATTCCTCTTTGAAATCTAAAACAAGGCCTAAGAGTATCCATTTACAACAAAACATCTTAAAGTACCATTAAGGAATTTTCAAAATGGAAAAACTACACACTAATTTCCAATAAACATTTGTAATTCATTAAATAACCCCTTTTAAATCATTTTGAGGTCAACACATTATTTTTAAAATAATTCCTACTTTAAAACCTAGTTTTCTCTCATTGAAAAACAAATTTGGATCAAAATACCTTAAATGCCATTTAAAACATTTCAAAAAACATTTTAGGCATTTAAAAAATGCTTGGAAAGCTAAATAAACCATTTTACAATGAAAACAAAGACATTAAATATGGGAATCCCTTTAGGAAAAGCTCACAACACATGGGAACGATTTTAAATAACTACATGAATATAAAAAATATATATAATTTTAATAAATTGAGATTTAGAAAGAAAAATAACATATTTAATTCTAAAATAAAACAATTTCATAGTAACATCTACTTAAATGAAGTGGTAACAAAGATAAATCATGTCTCATTCAATGATGACCACCTAAATAAGAAATTAGTCATCCTCTACATACAAAAGAAACCAAAACCATAGGTTAAAACCATCCCAAATTAAATCTATATCTTACATAGTTAACTATGGATTTGAGATAAAGATAAAATCTAGGAATGAAGGAAATAAAAAGAATAGAGGAGAAATGGGGGTTGTTTTACCATAGAATAACTTAGGAAACACCAACACTAAGCTAATAATCATATAAGAATAAAGAGTAGTGCTCTACTTAGGCTATCAAGAGCTATTTGATGTATACGGGGGAGGAAAGGGGTGAAACCAATTTTAATTTGAAGATGTAATATTTCTAAAATCACACTTCACGTGATTCTAGGAAGTTCGCACAATTTGGACACATGGTTTTCCAAACCATACACTAACCCTAAATAGGACACTACCCAAGACAAGACCACCCACACAGTTTCTGGAAAAGCCGAAATGGTATGAAAAACCATGAAAAATTCACACAAAATGGATTTCTCTCCATGAAAACACCATTTTCATAGGAACCACACAGTTACCCCTAACCATGTGGGAAAACCATAAAACACCTAAAAATCTCCAAAACCCAAAAATTGTAGAAAAAAATTATTGGGACTCGGAATGACCCTAGATAAGATAAAAAAACAAATTAAGCAGTATAGGGACTTGTGGGGGTCACAATTATCCCAATTATGATACTTTCCCCCCATGATGTATGTGGTCAAAAATAGAAGGTGTTGAAGAAAAGAAGATCCAAATTGAACCAAACTCAAGAGAACCATTCAATATGATCCAGCCTCAAATCCAAACAATCAAGATCCTTATAATGATCAAACTGGTCATCTAAAATATTTCCAAACATCTCCAAGAAAAATTGAAACAAAAACCTAAGATAAGAAATAGAAGGAGACCTATCATAGTCTCCCCACCATTTCGAATTCCTATGACATGGTGGCTCTAAATAAAACTACCAAGATATGCATCCTAAAAAATAGATCAACCATAAGATAAAATCAAGATCAAACCAGAATCACTTCAAAAATGAAATAAGAAAGAAAATCTCACAAGAAGCCTCAAAAGAATGAAAAGATATCTCATTACGGGACATAATACGCACATATAACATAGGGTCATAATCCAGATCTCCCTCACATAGTGGATTCTGAATTTCCAAGACAAACACTAAATATTATTAAAACTCAATTGGTGGATCACCCACCCTAGTTATCCAATCATTCACCCAAGTCCTTTATAATGTTCAATCAATGAGAACCTAAAAGACACATTACTAATAATGGGCACAAATGATAACTCTCAAGTAATGTTTTCCTAAAAAATAAGGTACCTTGAAACAGAACACATAACCAACTGAAAAAGAGTGAGGAAAACCAAAACAAAAAAAATCCAAATACATTAAATAGAACAAGTTCACAGATGAAGAATAAATATTTTATTTGTTTTTAAAATATTATAAAGTCAATATATGAGGAATACTTAGATATGTAGATGATGACTCTTGTAGTTCTATTGGATTTCATGATTGATAAATTATCCATGTAAGTCCATATGATTATTCTGTTTCTTCCTTGATCTAAAAGAAGAAGTTTGAGGCTACCAGCTTGATGAAATAAAGGGAATAAGTTTAAGACACAGTGGAAACTAATTATGATGATTTTTTAACTGGTCTTAAAGCCTATGACATGTTCAAATTGTGTTTGGTGTTTGCATGATATTTATAAAAAGTGGTATTATTAAGGAATATTATGCTATATTATATTATTTCTTGAAATGTTTCGTGAAGGCTATGCTAAAAATATTTAAATTTTTCATGAAGAATATTTGAAGAATAATTTTGAGATGGCATGGAATATTTTAAGAAGGGATAATTTTTTACAAAATATTATTTGAGTTAGCCTTATACTAAAAAAATTTATATACCATAACCAACCAATGAACCACCTCAACTACACCTATGGGACCAACGTCTACCGTATTGAAGTCCATTCAATCGGGCTAGCCTCAGGTAGCAGGTGTGTGTATGAGGGTATGTATACCAACCACATAAAGTACATGAGGGAGAATATAGATTGTGGATATGACACACAATTGGTTTTTTGGGTGGACCATGAAAAGGTGTAGTATGAACCATGATGGGTATGTGTAATGGTTTTTCAGGTGATAACCCTAGTGTTGAATCATGTGGTTGTTGAAGAAGATTGGGCTATTAACCAATGATATGTATACTATAATATTGATATAGGATGACCAGGTGCATGGCAATTTTCATGGATTTAAAAATTTATGTATATAATATAGGCCACTCGATCAGAATGATTTCCTCCATATAATCGACATTGATTCATATCATCCCCCTCAATGAGGATTTTATGCTCCACATAACTAAAAAATTTGAAGTGCATCATTTCTTCCGTCTCTAGTGACCAAACTAAGAGAATGCGGCACGATAAATCTTATTATTACCATGCATGAAATCTCTATATTTCATGTGTGAAATTATTAGATGAATTCACTATTTTCCGAGAATGATATAAGTTTTAGTAAGGATTTAACTTATGCATCACATGAACATCATTGATCTTGTGAAGATTTTAGTTTGTGAATGTGTATATCTATGACATTAAATGAACAAAAATGTACACTATAATATCCCCTCATGGACAACCTCCATCACACGAATCTGTTGTTATTGGGTGACCATGTTCCCACATTTGCATCACCTGTGTTTGAAAAATCTTAGAGTTTTGGAATTTATATTTAATAAGATCGTCATAACTTTCAAATATGTTTGACTCACAATGAAATGTGAAGGAAAAATGGTGTAAATAAATATATAAATACTGAATTAAATATGAGATGTTGAATTTTGATTCCATTCAAATATTTTATTTCTCGTTATTTATTTGAAAGAAATAAAGCATCCAAGGGATACCCTATTCAGGCCAAGGAGATCCCACATGTGTTGTTCATGTGAAGGAGAAGAGATCCCATGAAGCACTTATAGAATTAATGAATGTGTTTTGGATTTAAAAATCTTGATTTTCATTTTCCATTACATGAAGAATACATAATAGGTTCAAATGATCCATTCATGTGAATTCCTTAGTTTAACAGGATGGATCCACCATATACGTGTATACAGAAGCATTATTAAAGTCATGTAAAGGTATAAAGTTTTAGAATAGAAGAACTTGAGTAGACCCATTCATGAATTAATGTTCATACCTGAAGGATAGGATGTGAGATTCCTCAGGATTTATAAATTTTATAGACCGGTAAAATTCAATGAAAAGTTTTTCTTAATTTTCTTTGGAATTTTACAAAAATGCAGTTTCTGGCGGCACCGAATTCTGAGGCCCGGTGTGCCCGAAATCATTTTTCGAAGTTTGGCTCGGGTACTTCAGAAAACAAACGAGCGGGTTTTTCTAAATTTTGAACCGGTGCTCAGAATCAAATTCTGAGGGCACCGATGGAATCGCATCGTCGGTATATTCTTAGTAACTCCTTTTCTAGTGTTAGATTTTCTTGGGTGTGGTTTTTGGTTTTTGGGGTTAAGTTAAGAAATAAAATAAAGTGGTGCGACAACTTTATTTTATTTCACTTAAGCCGCTTAAAGCCACTTAAGCTGAGTTGAAGCGGATAGGGTGGAACCCCAAACTATCCTACCCACTTGGTAGGATATTTGTGAGGTGGGGCCCGCACGAGCCGCACCGTTTATTTTCCTCTAAGTAACACACCTGTGAAAACCCCTCTTAAATGAAAGTCAACAGGTGCGTTTTCTTATTTTCTTAATGCCTCTTTTAATTGGACAGTTAAGACGTTACCAATAATTCACCGAATTAATGGTTCATTTCTTAACTTGTTTTTCAAATTGTTGGAATGTAAATAAAATAAGTCCAATGCATGTCTTTCTTGGGTGTGTCTTGTTGAGAGGATTTGGAGAAACTCTATCTTCATCCTCCTTTGCGAAGAACGCGAAGAACGCTGGCCTTCGACGAAAGGCAACGAAGAACGCCGAACCGTCGGAGATCGACGGCGCGATGTCGTGTACCACGACGCCGAAGATTTTCCTTCCGTGATTTTCTTCCGCGACGTTCCTTTCCCACAACAATATTCGATCAACACCGATTGAGGTAGGGGATTACGGAGCTTTTAATTTCCTTTGTGGATTTTATCCTCAACATGGGTTTAAACGTGCAATTAAATCTGTGTGTTTTCTTTAACTCTCAGAGATCGTCGACGCGACGCCATGTACCGCGACAACGCGATGCCCCTTCCGCGACACGACGATCCTCTCCTTCCGCAACGGTGAATTTTGCGAAGAACACACTTTCGACGACAACGATGAAGTAGGGGTTTTTTTTAAATCTTTGGGATTTATACCTGCGGCGTTGGATTAAACTATTTTTTTGTTGTAAGACTTTTAAAACCGCTAACGCGGTGGGTGCGGACTAACGAACAAGTCCGAACCCACCGCCCCTTTCATTCTTGGTGTGCGAAATGGCGAACGTCGACAATGTAGGCCGCACGGGCGACGCGGGGTCCTCGCAGTGAAGGACGGGCCCTGGGAGGACCTTTGGCGAAGACGACGTGAATTTCCGACCACCGGAACTCATCCGGTGGTCCGCAAAGCGACCCGCCGTGGAGAACCGCTGCGGCTGAAGCTGCGGTGGAAGCAGCGCGGTCTTGTGACCACGCAGGACCGGAGGAGCACGGGATGCGGCGGCCCGGCCGTGTCTGCTGGCATGGGTGGCCCCATGCGGGGGCCGCGATTCTCTCATGCGGGGGCAGCACGCCCCCCGCTCTGCTCGGCCGTAACCGGCCGAGCCGACCCGCCGGCCGGGCCGGGCCGCGCCGACCGGGTCGGACCCGGGTCGGGTCGACCCACTTCGGGCCATCCGAGGGGGGTGGGCCGGGTCGGTCCGGGCCCAGACCCCCCCTTTTCGGACCTTTTCAGTCTTTTGCTCATAACTTGAGATGCAGGCCTCCGATCGATGCACCGTTAGTGGCGATGTGATCCTTGGATCGAGTTGGTCGTTTCGGTATATCTCACTCAAGGTTTCAGAGTACTTTGGGTTTGGCCGGGTTGGTTCGTACACGAAACCAACCGGGCCCTCCAAGCGGAAACGCTTTATCTTAAACTCCAGGCGTCTGATTGACGTGTCGTCGACTTTCTTGGATTCCTCTAAGTGAGAAGGATATTTTAGCTTACTCCGCCCAAGTTTTGGACACAGGTGGAGTACGGTCGGGTTGGTTTTGCCTTAAAAACCAACCGGGCCCCTGGAACGAAAAAGCCAATAACTCTCAGATCGGGCGTCCGATTGACGCGCCGTCTGCGACGTTGAGTTCCTGTTGACGATACAGAACTTTTGGATACATCAACTCTGGACTATGTGTCAGTTGATGTATCAGCCTCTCGGATAATGGAGCGGACCCTCCGGAACGAGCTTGCTGTGTGGGGGAACCCTAGAGCTGGCTGGGACTGTGATGACGACGACTGTACAGAGATCCTTAGTGGATTCGACGACAACGACTACAGCACTCAGCGATCCTACATGGGTCAGTGCTACGGATCCTTTGTGGGTCCGATCCTGTGTGGGTCAGCGCTCAGCGGTCCTGTGTGGGCTAGCGCCTACAGATCCTGTGTGGGTCCGATCCTGTGTGGGTCTTTGCGGGGGTTAGTTACCTATCGATCCTTTATGGGTCATATCCTTTGTTGGTCATTGCGGGGGTTAGTTACCTATCGATCCTTTGTGGGTCAGATCCATTGTGGGTCATTTCGGGGGTTAGTACCTATCGATCCTTTGTTGGTCCGACGACTTAGATGAGTCAGTGGCAATACCAGATCATCTCTATCATCTTACAAAGAAGTATACCTATGTAAGATGAATCATGTTTTTCTTTACTATGTGGATTGTGTTGTGCTATCCTGTGTGGATTTACGTTTTTCTTTCCTGTGTGGACTGGGTTGTACTTGAGCTTGGATGTTGGAGCGTACTAGAATTAATGACTTAGGTATATGTATGGGCATATACCTAAGCAGTTTCGGATGTCACTTCGTGGTTGCATCTTTCCTTTTTGGATTATCCTTTGTGGATTATGGGAGACCTTCGGGGGTCTCGGGGTCCCTACTGAGTATCTTATACTCACCCCTGCACAGGCTATGCCCTCACTACATTGTGTTGGTTGCAGACGACGGACATCGCTGATCGTGGTTGAGGCTTGCGGAGCAGGACGGTACTTGGAGGTAGACCACTGGGCAGGACGTACTCGGAGTGGACGGCTGGACTGAGGAGCTGTAGAGTCTATCTGTACTCACCCTTCAGGTGGGACTTCCAGTGGATGGCTCGACGCTGCGACTTTACTTTTCAGTTGATATTTTTCCCTTCCACTTGTACTTTACTTTCAGTTTGGGTTTGTATACTGTCTCACTTACTTTTCCGCACTTACTGTTGTACTCAATTTTTACATAGTGTTTACTTCTACTTCTTGCTTGCTCTGTGGTGTTTGTTTACTTTAAAAAGGCAATGCCTCCCCTTTTTACCGGGATTTACGCCTTGGTGCTAGTCTCCAGCCCCTGGCCTATGGACGTCGGGCTTGGGGTAGTCATGGCATGGGGCCCGAGGACGGGTCGTGACAAATTGGTATCAGAGGAGTTCGGTTCTACTGCAGAACATGGGACTCTGATATTTTTCTATGTGAAGCAATAATGTTAATCATATTGGGTGTGGTTATCAGTTCAGGGAGTCCAGTGTTGGTACGGCAGCTGACGTATCCATACACCAGTACCCTGACTTCTGATTTCTGAATTAATGCACGAAAACATTGATTGCATGTGTGTTTCAAGTTTTCTTTGTGACTACTTTATGTCAGCTCACCAGGTATACTGTTATGACCGTGGCACACATGATTCCTTTTTTAGGATGGCCCCATGATGGCAGCTAGCTAGGGTTCCAAGAGTTGAGTGTGACGACAGCCCACCGAACGACGAGGCCTGGGTACATGGCCCTTTGACAGCTGAGGCACCGACGGTACCTTTACCCGCCCCCAGCCGCTGACGATGCACGTCACCTCAGTGCACTGCAAGAGTTCCAGCGCCAACGACCGCCCAGGTTCCATAGGGAGACAGATTCTCAGGCAGTCGAGGACTGGCTGGAGGCAGTGGTACAAGTTTTCTGGTTAGTGAGGACACCAGCAGACCTCATGGTGATTCTCACAGCGAGTCAACTGCACGCTGCACCAGGCAGAAGGTGGAGATTGATGCTCCAGGTGCACGATGAGGAATATCTTCTCTGGACGGACTTTGAGAGCCTCTTCTGATCATAGTTCGTCCCAGCCAACCTTTGTGCGGTGCGCATCCAGGGGCTTCTTCAGCTGCGGTAGGGCAGCTTGACAGTTGCCCAGTACTCGACAAGATTTACCGATCTCTCACGCTACTCGACAGACATGGTACGGGACCCATTCTTCCAGGCTCGGACCTTTGAGCAGGGATTGAGGCATGAGATTAGGGCATCGCTAATCTCCCTCAGCATTCCAACTCAGGCAGGAGTACTGGAGAGAGCCCTTTTTATCGAGATCTTTCTTATTGAGTCTACACCGGCGGCGAGACCTACCGCGGGGCGGCACGTAGCAGATTCTTTTGCAGTAGGCAGTCGACGGATGACTCATGGGTCCAGGCAGACCAGACCCTAACGCAGATGACCTCAGGACACTGGCTCTGCAGTGCGGGGCACACAGCACGAAGTCAGTCTTTCGAGAGGCAGGAAGTGTTACATATGCGGCGAGCAGGGTCACATGGCTCGTGACTTCCTGACCCACCATGCCGAGGAGCAGCAGACGGTTGAGGGGCCACCCAGGAAGAGGCAGAGGGTTGACCGTGGCAGTCCGCAGGGAGCAGGCAGACGAGGCAGAGGATCTAGCTGAGCAGTAGGTGGTGGGCGACACTTTGAGGCTCTACCACCACCACTACCAGGAGGTCCACCCCCAGCCACAGGGAGCTAGCGGGCAGAGACAGGTACAACTCCAGGCAGCGGAGGCCTACGACCACGGTGCGCCTGAGATGATTCGAGGTACTATCTTTGTCTATTCCACCCTTGCTGCAGTTCTTATAGACATAGGAGCGAGTCACTCTTTCATAACCACTGCCCTTGTTCGGAGCTCGGAGATTCCGACAGAGCCGTTGGCTCGATCCTTACGGCTAGAGACTCCTACGGGAGCAGACTCGACGATTACGCACTGGTGCCGCCAGTGTGAGCTTACTCTAAGAGGTGAGATCTTCGGCTGGGATCTTCTTGTAGCGGCGTCGAGGCCTTACGATGCCATCTTGGGCATGGATTGGTTATCTACAGTCCATGCACATATTGACTGTATTAGGCGCAAGGTGCGATGTGTACGCACCGACAGAAGAAGGTTCACCTTCACCGACGAGAAGGGAGCCTTCGCAGCATAGGATGGACTTCCGTAGAGGAGAGGAAAACCCATCACTCATTAGTTGGCTAGCCTCATCCTAGGAGTAGTTGACGTGTGGAGTCCTAGTTTTCCTGCAGTGGTGGATCAGTATGCGGACGTCTTCCCCGATGACGTTCCAGGACTACCTCCTCATAGAGAGGTAGACTTTTATATTGATCTGTACCCCGAGACAACCCCGATATCAACTCCAGCATATCGGATGGCCCCCGTTGAGCTTCGAGAGCTATGGGTACAGTTGGAGGACCTGTAGGGAAAGGGTTTCATCTGACCCAGTGGTTTACCCTAGGATTCCTTGATAATATTCGCCAAGAAGGCGGATGGGAGCTTGCGACTTTGTGTCGACTATTGTCATCTGAACCTGGTGACAGTGAGGAATAAGTATCCGCTACTGAGGATTAATGACCTCTTCGATCAGCTCAAGGGAGCTCGGTGGTTCTCGAAGATAGACCTCAGGTCAGGCTATCATCATCTCATTGTTTGGGATGAGGACGTGCAGATAACGGCCTTCATATGTCAGTATGGCCACTATGAGTTCTTGGTTATGCCCTTTGGCGTAACCAATGCTCCAGAAGTGTTAATGGGCCTCATGAACAGGATCTTTCAGCCATACATTGATCAATTTTTCGTGGTCTTCATCGACGACATTTTGATATACTCGATCACGGAGGAGGAGCACGCCTACCACTTGCGTGTTATACAAGGCACACTCCGAGAGCACCAGCTTTATGTAAAGCTCTCAAAGTGTCAGTTCTGGATACATGAGGTCCACTTATTGGGACACGTCATCTCTGAGGTGGGAGTTGCAGTGGATCCTGCGAAGATCGAGGAAGTGCTAGCTTGGGAGCCACCCAGGAGCGTGATGGAGGTGCGGAGTTTCTTGGGACTGGTTGGATACTACCAAAGATTTGTGACAGACTTCTCCAGATTTGCAGCACCACTCTCAGCTCTTACAAAGAAGGGGAAACCCTTGGTGTGGTCAGATAGATGTCAGCAGAGCTTCCAGATGCTGAGACAGAGATTGACCAGCGCACCTATCTTGAGGTTGCCGGAGGAGGGAGTAGGGTACGTAGTCTACTGTGATGCATCAGGGACCAGACTTGGATGTGTCCTGATGTAGGAGAGGGTGGTGATCGCCTATAGATCACATCAGTTAAGGCTGCATGAGCAGAACTACGCTACCCATGACCTGGAGTTGGCAGCAGTGGTCTTCGCTCTGAAGACATGGCGGCACTACCTGATGGGCGAGCAATTTACAGTCTTTTCTGACCATCAGAGTCTCAGGTACATCTTCTCTCAAAAGGACCTGAACCTGAGACATCGACGATGACTCGAGTTCCTATAGGACTATGAATTTGAGATAGTCTATACTCCTGGGAAGTGGAACGTGGTAGCTGATGCTCTCAGCAGGAGGACGGGCATTTAGCTACTTGAGGAGGCGATAGAGCAGCTAGCCGCTTTGTAGATATCCTTCATGGGTAGAGATAGAGCAGCCTTCCTTCAGTCTCTCACAGTCACCCCTCCACTACTACAGTGGGTCAGAGAGGCACAATGTGGGGACGCTGACTGTGAGACGCGACATGCACATATATCCCCAGGACAGGCACCTGATGGTTTCTCCTTTGGGGAAGAGCACGACGTCCTTTCCAGAGGACGTACCTTGGTACCAGTTACATTACGGGAGGAGGTGCTGAGAGAGTTTCACACTTCTCCCTTGGTGGTACATCTTGGAGTGGAAAAGATGTACCAGGACCTCAGAGGACAGCACTGGTGGCCGGGCATGAAGAAGGCTGTGACAGAGTTTGTTTCTCGATACCTCACCTGCCAGCAGGTGAAGGCAGAGCATCAGGCTCCAGTAGGCTTGGCACAGCCCTTGGAAGTCCCGGAGTGGAAGTGGGATAGGATATCTATGGACTTCGTGACTGGACTTGCATGAACTTCTAGAGGTCACGACTCCATTTGGGTGATTTTCTACCGACTCACCAAGTCGGCTCACTTCTTACCCATCAGTGAGAAGGGCTCAGTGGAGAGATTGGGACGTCTCTATGTTCATGAGATTGTACGGCTTCACAGTGTGCCATCATCTATAATCTCAGATCGAGATGCTTTCTTTACTTCCCGGCTTTGGAAGGGGTTGCAAGAGGCGTTCGAGACGCAACTACGTCTGAGCACCGGCTTTCACCCTCAGACGGATGGTTAGACGGAGAGGACCATTCAGACTCTCGAGGACATGCTGCGCGCATGTTTTCCTGACTTTGGTCGCAGTTGGGAGGACCACCTACCCTTGGTGGAGTTCACGTACAACAACAGTTACCACTCCACCATTGGGATGGCACCATACGAGGCATTGTACGACCGACCTTGCATATCCTCTTTATGCAAGACAGACCCTGGGGAGTCAGCACTTGTGGGACCGGAGATGGTCCGGGCCACGACAGAGAAGGTCCAGGTCATCCAGGAGCGGATGAGGACAGCTCAGAGCCGACAGACGTCTTATGCTAACAGGAGGCGGAGGCCACTAGAGTTTGAGGATGGCGACCACGTCTTCTTGCATGTCTCACCTCGACGTGGTTAGAGAGATTTGGCCGAGTTGACAAGTTGTCTCCATACTTCATCGGACCATTGCAGGTCCTCAGCAGGATTGGCGAGGTGGCTTATCGCTTGGCTCTACCACCTCAGTTGCACCGGGTGCACGACGTCTTCCACGTATCTCAGCTGAGGAGATACGTGCACGACCCGACGCATATCATTGACCATAGGGAGCTGGACGGTGATGATGGGGCGACTTTTGCAGAGGTCCCGGTGGAGATCGAGGATCGACAGGAGCGGGTCCTATGTGGATGGTCGATTCCCCTAGTGCGCATCAGATTACAGCATGAGAACCTCCAGGAGAGCACTTGGGAGCGAGAGGCTCAGATGCGTGCTCAGTACCCGCATTTGTTTCCCTAGTTTATGATGTATCTTTACGGGGACGTAAATTCCTGAGGTGGGAGTGATGTAAATACCCGTAAAATTCAAGGAATTTTTTTTCTTAATTTTCTTTGAAATTTTACAAGAACGCAGTTTCTGACGGCACATGATTCTGAGGCCCGGTGTGCCCGGAATCATTTTCCGAAGTTTGGCTCGGGTACGTTCAGTAAACGAACGAGCGGGTTTTTATAACTTTTGAAACGGTGCTCAGAATCAAATTATGAGGGAACCGATGGAATCACAGCACCGGTATTTGCTTAGAAATGCCTTTTCCAGAGTTTCATTTCCTCGGGTGTGGTTTTTGGTTTTTGGGGTTAAGTTAAGAAATAAAATAAAGTGGTGCGACAAATTTATTTTATTTCACTTAAGTCGCTTAAAGCCACTCAAGCTGAGTTGAAGCAGATAGGGTGGAACCCCAAAATATCCTACCCACTTGGTAGGATATTTGTGAGGTTGGTCCCGCACGAGCCCCACCATTTCTATTCCTCTAAGTAATGCACCCCCGAAAACCCCTCTTAAATGAAAGTCAACTGGTGCGTTTTCTTATTTTCTTAACGCCCCTTTTAATTGGATAGTTAAGACGTTACCATTAATTCACCGAATTAATGGTTCCTTTCTTAACTTGTTTTTCAAATTGTTGGCATGTAAATAAAATAAGACCAACGCATGTCTTTCTTGGGTGTGGCTTGTTGAGAGGATTTGGAAAAACGTTATCTTCATCCTCCTTCGCGAAGAATGCGAAGAACGCGAAGAACGCGAAGAACGCGAAGAACGTGAACAATGCGAAGAACGCGAAGAACTCCGGCCTTCGATGAAAGACGACGAAGAACGCCGAACCCTCGGATTTCGATGACACGACGCCTTGTATCGTGACGCCGACGATTCTATTTCCACGATGTTCTTCCGTGACGTTCCTTCCCCGTGACAATCTTCAATCAATGCCGATTGAGGTAGGAGATTACGGATCTTTTAATTTCCTTTGTGGATTTTATCCTCAACATGGGTTTAAACGTGCAATTAAATCTGTATGTTTTCATTAACCCTCGGAGATCATCGACGCGACACCGTGTACCGCGATGACGCGACGCCCCTTCCACGACGCGATGATCCTCTCCTTCTATGATGGTTAATTCCACGAAAAACTCACTTCTGATGACAACGACGAAGTAGGGGTTTGTTTTATTTAAATCATTGTGATTTATACCTGTGGCGTTTGATTAAACTAATTTTTTTGTCGTGAGACTTTTAAAACCGCTAACGCGGTGGGTGCGGACTAACGAACAAGTCCGAACCCACCGCCCCTTTCGTTCTTGGTGTGCGAAACGGTGGACGTCGACAAATTAGGCCGCACGGGCGACGTGGGGTCCTCACAGTGAAGGACGGACCCCGGGAGGACCTTTGGTGAAGAGGGCGTGAATTTCCGACCACCGGAACTCATCCGGTGGTCCGCAAAGCGACCCGTCGGTGCGCCGCCGTGGAGAACCGCCGTGGCGGTAGCAGCGCGGTCCCGCGACCACGCGGGACCGGAGGAGCACGGAGCATGGCGGCGGAAGGCGGCGGCGCCCGGCGCACCGCCGTGGAGAACCCCCACGACTGAAGCCGCGGCGGCAGCAGCGCGGTCCCGCGACCGCGTGGGACTGGAGGAGCACGGGACACGGCGGCTTGGCCGCGTCCGCTGGCAAGGGCGGCCCCACGTAGGGCCGCGATTCTCTCACGCAGGGGCAGTACGCCCCCCGCTCCGCTCGGCCGTAACCGGACGAGCCGACCCGCCGGCCGGGCTGGGTCGCGCCCTGGCTGGGCTGGGCTGCGTCGGCCGGGTCGGACCAGGACCCGGGTCGGGTCGACCCGGTTCGGGCCGACCTAGGGGGGTTGGGTCGGTTCTGTCCGGGCCCAGACCCCCCGTTTTCGGACCTTTTCGGTCTTTTTCTCATAACCTGAGCTACGAGCCTCCGATCGACGCACCATCAGCGGAGATGCGATCCTTGGATAGAGAAGGTAGTTTTGGTATATCGCACTCAAGGTTTCGGAATACTTTGGATTTGGCCGGGTTGGTTCGTACACAAAACCAACCGGGCCCTCGGAGCGGAAACGCTTATATCTTAAACTTCGGGCGTCTGATTGACGTGTCGTCGACTTTGTTGGATTCCTCTAAGTGAGTCAGATCTCTTGGCTTACTCCGCCTGAGGTTTGGATGCAGGTGGAGTATGGTCGGGTAGGTTTTGCCTTAAAAACCAATCGGGCCCCGGGAACGAAAAAGCCAATAACTCTCAGACCGGGCGTCTGATTGACATGTCGTCTGCGACGTTGAGTTCCTGTTGACGATACAAAACTTTTGGATACATCAACTCTGGACTATGTGTCAGTTGATGTATTAGCCTCTCGGCTCATGGAGCGGATCCTCCCGAACGAGCTTGTTGTGTGCGGGAACCCTAGAGCTGGCTGCGACTGTGACGACGACGACTGTACAGAGATCCTCAGTGGATTCGACGGTGACGACTACAGCACTCAGCGATCCTACACGGGTCACTGCTACAGATCCTTTGTGGGTCCAATCTTGTGTGGGTCAGCGCTCAGCGGTCCTGTGTGGGCCAGCGCCTACAGATCCTGTGTGGGTCTGATCCTATGTGGGTCTTTGCGGGGGTTAGTTACCTATCGATCGTCTGTGCGTCAGATCCTTTGTGGGTCATTGCGGGGGTTAGTTGCCTATCGATCCTTTATGGGTCAGATCCTTTGTGGGTCATTGCGGGGGTTAGTACCTATCGATCCTTTGTTGGTCTGACGACTTAGATGAGTCAGTGGAAATACCTGATCATATCTATCGTCATTCAAAGAAGTATACCTGTGTGAGATGAATCATGTTTTTCTTTCCTATGTGGATTGTGTTGTGCTATCCTGTGTGGATTTAGGTTTTTCTTTCCTGTGTGGACTGGGTTGTACTTGAGATTGGATGTTGGAGCGTACTAGAATTGATGACTTAGGTATATGTATGGGAATATACCTAAGCAATGTCGGATGTTACTTCGTGATTGAATCATTCCTTTGTGGATTATCCTTTGTGGACTATAGGAGACCTTCGGGGGTCTCGAGGCCACTAGTGAGTAGCTTATACTCACCCCTGCATGGGCTATACCTGCACTACGTTGTGTTGGATGCAGACGACGGACAGCACTGATCGTGGTTGAGGCGTGTGGAGCAGGATGATACCTAGAGGTAGACCACTGGGCAGGACATACTCGGAGTGGACGGCTGGACCGAGGAGCTGTGGAGGCTATCTATACTCACCCTTCAGGTGGGACTTCCAGTGGATGGCTCGATCCTGCAGCTTTACATTTCAGTTGCTGTTTTTCCCTTCCACTTGTACTTTACTTTCAGTTTGCATTTTTATACTGGCCCACTACTTTTCCACACTTAATGTTGTACTAGGTTTTACTTAGTGTTTACATGTACTTCTTGCTTGCTCTGTGGTGTTTGTTTACTTTACAAAGGCAATGCCTTCCCTTTTTACCGGGATTTATGCCTTGGTTCTAGTCACCAGCCCCTGGCCTAATGAAGGAGGGCTTGGGGTAGTCACGGCACGGGCCCCGAGGACAGGTCGTGACATAAATACCCATGAATAAGAGTTGAGTTTGAGATATATTGTTCGCATGAAATAGTAATGGTTTTGAGAACCTAAAATGAAGGCAATTTAGGTGTGATTTTATTATTCAAAAACAATTATGCAGATAAAATAACAA
Organism: Viscum album; assembly: GCA_963277665.1. Lineage (NCBI taxonomy): Eukaryota > Viridiplantae > Streptophyta > Magnoliopsida > Santalales > Viscaceae > Viscum > Viscum album. The sequence continues at coordinate 2,022,502,913 of OY728165.1, forward strand.
TTGAATGAATCTGTTTAAAGGACACCATGAAATGTATCCTACATGAACAAAGTTTATTTGAAGATTTATTGATTTGTAAAAAGTTATTCATACATAAAATAATATTAATGAAATTAGGTTCATCACTTGAACACATTCAATTGAGGTTGGTAAATTCATCATAAAAATGATAACATTCGTGATCTAGAATTTTAATTATTGAGAAGAGACTAAATATGGATGATACTTATAGGATAAGACTTTATACCTAAGTATTTAGAAAACTGATAAGAACTAGATTAGTCCAAATCTAGTGTAAACAAGTTTCATGAAAAGAATTCTTATTTCAAGAATCTATTTAATATATTAATGTTATTGATTAAGTAATAATTTCATGTTCTAAAGCAGACCTAATGTACAAAAATGAAGTTGTACATGAGAGGAGAAGATATAGTATTATTATAGAGTAATATCACTCTAAAGAAGAAAAAGAACATTCTACTACAGAATAAACATCAGGAAAAAGAAGGATCTCATGACTGGGGTGTCAAACTAGTTTCTAAAGAAGCTTGAGGATTGGGTGTCTAGCTAGTTCTGGAGAAGAAAATAATCTTGGGGTGTCTAACCACTCAAGTCAAAAGAATTGGTTTCTAGGGTGTAGAACCAGGATCAACTTTATGATTGACTACTATGTTTTATAACTAGTTTCTTCTTTATCCAATTTAATCATTGATTAAATTTTAGTGGATAATTCATTGTGGGTTTTCTAAACAACATGATAAGGAGTAGTTGTTTTTATAAAACCTTGTAAATTCCATGTGTTGGTATTTATCTTATTATTTATTCATATGATGTGATACTTTGAAATATTATTAAGTGGATTAAGAACCTTAACATGTTCTAGATGTTTAATTAAGAGAAAATAATTCATAAAAGTAAACCCACCGATTCACCCCCCCCCCCATACACACACACAATAGTTAATCATGCTTAGGGATCTACAATGATACACAAGGGAAATTCCACAAAATAACTAAGGAATTATAGAAAATAGAATTCAAATAAATCCAATAAAAATATACCTAAAAGGAACCATCCACTAAATCCCAAACAAATAATAGACAAAGATCCAAAAGATCAACCAAGATTAAAACCAAGACACAAAATTTCCCAAAACAACCCATCCATAAATGGATCAAATACAAGACCTCTTCTAAAAATACATCTTAAAAGACTTATAATGATGACCTAAAAAAACCCAATAAAGGAAAAATGTAGGATCTTTAAAATAATAGGTAGTATAATGATTTTAATCCCCACACTTGAAGCACATGATAGATCTGTTATACCCACGAGAAGGACCCTTTTCACCTACCTTTTGTTCATACTACTTTTAATCCTCACCCACTGGGTTACCTCATTCCCCTCATATGGAATAGAGGAATCCCCCACTATTTATTTCTTATATTAGTCGTATTCCACATAAATGGCCTCATTGACAACCTCTTGATAAGATGTTAGACTAGATGAAAGTATAGTTGGACCCGAATATGGGTGAAGACCACCTATGATAAAATTATTTTTCATAGAATAATTGACATATAGCTTCGGAGAGATGATGACTAACTCTAAAAATTAATTGATATACTACCTCACTGATTGATCACCCTGATGAGGATCATAAGCTCAAGCTCTCTCTCCACTTTCACAACCTCAGTAAAGAAACACCAGATAAATGTTATCCCTAAAAACTCCAAATACATACCTTCACATAAGCAAGAAGGTACCATAGAAACCCTCATGAAAATGTTGTTCTTAATTTGTTTTATTTTATCTTATATTGTATTGTTTTGAGTCCCATTAAATTTTAGGCAGGAATTTTGGACTTTTTGAGGGTTTTTAGGTATTTCACAATTTAACTGCACTACTAGGGGTAACCATGTGTTTCCCATTAAGAGGGTAATTCCATGGAGACAAATCCATTTTTCATAGATTACATATAGTTTCTCAAACTTTTTAGAGCTTCCCAAAAACCAAAAGGTAGGTCATGGACCAGGAAGTGACCGATGCATGTCTAGTGTATGGTTTTTTAAACTGCAATACAACCTACGAAGCCTGCCTAGAATCACTTAAAGTTTGATTTGGATAAGATTTAATCTTTTAATTAAATGTAATTTCACCACTTTAATCCCCCATAATCATCGGATGACTCTTGGTATCCTAAAGATATCTCTATTCTTCATCTCCCTTCGATTATTATATTTTTATTAGTGTTTCCCAAGTGATTCTATGGTAAATATTACCTATTTTATCCTCTATTCTTATTCATTTCATCTTTCATATGTTTCTTCTTTATTCTATATCCATATTTCACTATGTAAGTTAGGTATTGGGTTCATGATGGTTTTATCCTAGGGTTTTGGTTTCTATTGGCTTATAAACGATGTCTTCTTTCTTATTTGGGTGGTTTCCATTGAAGGAAATATGATTTGAAGTGTTTTATTCTTCTTACAAGTAGGAGTTTCTATGAAATTATTTCATTTTTAAATTCAAATATTTATTTTTCTTTCTAATTATATTTTTATTGAAGTTATAAATATATGTGATATCTATGTGGTGATTTTAAATTGTTTCCATGTATTTTTAGCTTAGCATAAGGGTTTCTATTTTTAATTTCCATGTTTTCATTTTGAAATGCATTGGTTGATAATTACAAGGATTTATGAAATGACTATAAGGATTTTTAAAAAAAATTTAAATGAAGTGTGTTGGATTTTGATATGGTTTTGGTTTTCAATGATTGGAAACCATGTTTTAAAGTGGTAACTATTTAAAAAATGAGGTATTGACCTCAAAAAAATTTAAAAATGGGTTGTTTTATTAATTTCAAATGTTGGGTTAAAGAGAGTGTGTGGTTTTACCCATGTGAAAATACATTAATGGAGACTTAAGATGTTTTGGTTTAAACGGATGGAATTCAACCATGTTTTATATTTTAAAGAAGAAGACTCATGTTTTAAAATGGTGTATTTGAAATGTAAAATGGTTTGTATGGTTTCAATAGATTTATAATGGTTGATTTAAGTGGTTTTTTGTTAAATGAAATTGTCTTGGAATTATGAGTCATGTTTTAATGTTAATGTCATGTTTGGAACTCTGGATTTAAATGGTTGGTTATGAAGGACCCTCTTGATTTCCCCTTGTTTGGGTTGTTTATCATTACTTGATGCTTGTTTCTCACATTGTGTGGGAAAGTGATTTTTTATCCATTGGTTGTATTATGTATGAAACATATGGGTATATTTATTATTATGTTGATGTGGGTGAGGGATAGTTATTTCTTATGCCTTACATGTTAATCTTGGATTGTGTGTTCACTCACCTCACTTCTCTATTGGTCATGGGAACCAGGGTACTATGTTTGAGGTATATTATTATATTACACTAGTTGGTTCACATGCTTCTAGTGTCCCTATAATTGTTCTAGGAAATAAGGATATGAGGGGTGTTCCATTTTAAAGGAGTCTTGTGTGCGATAGTTGGTTGGATTGCAGTTTTGATGAAATATATACAAATAGTTGATCCATGAGAAAAATTAATAAATTTAGACATGTCTCAAGTTAGTGGATGATGGTAAATCCCATGAAACATTCATTTTCTTACTTTTGAATTAAAATTAGTGGTTTTTATCTAGTTCGAAACTATATCATTCTCCTTCCTTATATTTTCGTGTCACCCATATCATGATTCAATTTATTATATGCCTCATGACCTAGGGTGCCTTATTTTTGTGTATGATCGACCCATAAAGTTCAAGGTCATTTTCTATTAAAATGTTTTAAAATATGTTTGAGAAACCAATTTTGAATTTAAATACTCTTATGTGGGTTTTTAAAGTGGATTTCAAAATAGGTATTTTGGATTCAAGGTGGATTTTTCCAATGAAATGTTTCAAAGTGCGTGTTTTCATTTTTAGAAAAAAAAAATGGAACTTCTTGAAAATATTTTGTGGAATTGAATTGGTTTATAATGATTTTATTTTTTGAAATTCTATTTTTCTAGTGGTATTTTTCAAGTTCTAATTTATGAATTTCATTATAAAATGGATTAAATAGACTTTGTGGGTGGTGACCCACTAGGCATAATTGGATTCATGTTTTGTTTTAAGGTCAATGTGGGGTGAGTCGGGAGGTTGGTAGAAACCAAAGTTTGGATGGAGGCAATTTTAGGATTGGGTTGAGTTTTTTGAGTTTGTTTTATTTATGTTTTGTGTCGCATCATCCAAGAAGACCATCCTTTTAGCTGCTTCCAGTTATATTTATTTTATCTTTTTATTCTATATTGTATTGTATTCTATATGGATGGTATTTTGTATTTATGAAAATGGATTGGATTGGGTATTTTGGTTATGACCCATTTGGAATTTTCATTTATCATGGTTTTATATATGTTTGATATTTCATAGATGTCCAATGTATGTATGATTCATTTTGGGCTCCCAGTAGAGGTTCCACTGTCTTTTACGTATGATTTATGGTGAAATCATTCTCAAAGGGATACGTGTTATACCTAGGAATTTATTTTTAGCCCATGGGGACCGAGAATTTCCTTTGGGCATTATGGTGAGATGAGTTGGGTTCCAAGTGGATGGAATACTAGGTTGGTTCTCTACTGCAATACCCATGACCGGGTTCTCCCACATGGGACTGAGATGGGTCACCACATGACCTTAGGTGCACCTCCTCGTACTCTATATGATATGTAATAGTGGAGATGATCCAATATTTATAGTATGAATACTATAAAATCTGGTATAAAATAATAAAAATAGCATAAACATGATTAAAAAATCAGTATAAAACAAATACAATAGATAAATAGGCTAATTCTAAATCAATCCAAACATAACAAAACCATCACATGTCCTATTGTATGACAAACGAAATGTCATGAAAAATTAATACAAGAAAAAAACATAAATAAAGATTAAAAAAAGACTCACAACAATAATCTCAAACCACACGATAATTCCCATATCCAAACTCTAGTCCCAGTAAAAAATAAATCGTAAATCAAATATAAGCCCCCTTTCCCTTATTTTTTCTTGTATCTTTGAAGTCTTCATAGGTACCAAACAAAAGCCCAAATGGGGTGTGTGTAAAACTTATTAGGCCACCACAAACATTGTATAAATAAATCCAGTATAAGAAATAATGCATGTAATAGTATGTAAAACTGGGGAATTAATCAATAAATCAATTTAGAACATAAAAGTAAACCCATCGACCCAAGAGCTATTGGTTGGCACCTGGAGTCCACCCAAATATACCTCAACATGATGCCAGATTTCTCTTTCCTTACAGTCTAGTGAAAATAATCGAAAATGGATTTTATTTACATTACCCCAATCTCACCCCATTTATCATGTGAAACTATGCATCACTCCCATAGGAACCAAGGGACCAAGATTATCTCCCTTAGGAATCTAGTGTCCATGCACCTCACCCCCAAGCATCAAGAAACCTAGAATCTTGGCCTTAGGCATCAAGAATCGACACACCTCTCCCACATGAATCATATATCCATAAATCTCTCTATTATGAATCAAGATAACAAGTGTATCACCCTCATATATCAATCATCCAAGCACCATGCCTTCAGGCATCAAGCCAATGTGCATCTCACCCTCATGCACCATGAAAAATCCAAAGTATATCAAATCACTATAAATTTAAAACATGTTAACATAATTCATATTGGTTAATTCATACCAATTACCAATTATCTTTGAAAATTATATTACATGACATTTACCCTTTTCATTCCAAGTTACCAATTCTCATAACAAGTATGAAAATCATGATTCTCATTTTAAATAAACCAAATTAACATTTCACAAATCATTATGTCATTATGTTATTAAGACATTATTACTTTTTTCTAATTCAAAAAATTTATCCAATTACAACCCATGTGATCCATATAAATTATCAATTTACGAGTTAAGATATTTCATAACACATCCCCCAAATTCTTTATATTATTCCAGGGTCATAATTCACAGGTTCCTATTTATTTTCATGGGTAGGCACAAATATTGGGTGGCCACAAGTATCAATATCAAATTCCATTAGACCCAAAGCGATCTATGGGATCTTTATAGTTAATAATTCAAGCCAATATAACGGATTACAATTAAAATAGGTTACATGAATGGTATGCATACATGGTCCCACATGTTTCACATACATGAAAAATAAAAGAAGTCTGTAGAAAGATGTTTCAAACCACCAACCTCAATAGCAAGAATAAGAATAACAAGATTGAATATCCATATCAACACAAAACACTTCAATCCCCTATAGATAACGATTAATCCATCACACCAAGGGTGAAAGAAGAATATCCAAAGGGAATTCACCAAAACCAAGTAAAACTCACTGAGTCAAGTAATTCAAATCTAATAATGGATCAAGGAGTTAAGTATTGGTGTTCGAGAATCCAAGAAACCCATAAATAACGCTTAAAAATAATAAATCATGAATTCACATTGAAAAGGGGATTAAGATAATTAAACAAGGGTTTTAGTGGTATAAATATGATTCTTACCCTCATAGGAAAATCCAATACTAATGTCACATAAAAGTCAGTGGTGTCATCCAGAATGGATACATGAATAGAAACCCCAAATAGTGAACATCCACCGGCTAACCAGTGGATAGAATCAGCTAGCTAGTGGCACTACAACATATCCCTTGCAACATTCCACCTATAGTACTTGTTGTATTTTATCCTTTGGGACCTCAAGTACTATAGAAAAAATTTATGATAATAACGGGCTCAACTATGGAATTTAAATGGTTTAAAAAACTTAAAAAGAGAAAGTAACTGGGTAAAAAGGTAGGATCTTACCACATCCCCACCATATAATAGCTCATCCTTGAGTTGTGATCCCTTTCATTTTTGAGGGGTATTGATAAGAAACTTGGAAGAGTAAACATGTATATCTGACTCCCTCTCCTAGGTCTCTACATGAACACGCACATGATTCCACGAGACTCTCACTAGAGGAACAATATTTCCTCAGAGTTTCTTCTCACTATGGTCAATGATACATATCAGATCCTCCATAAATTATGAATCAACATCAATCTCAATATCATCAACATATATCATGTTAGAAGAATCTATGCGATATACCTGATGTTATGAAACATGAAACACATCCTGCATGGAACTATAGAGCTATAGAAGAGCCAATCAGTATGCCACTAGAATAATTCGTTCCACTATCTCAAATGGTCCAATGAACCTAGGTGCTAAATTTCTGTACTTCCAGATATGACATTGTCCCAACCTAGGTGATACCGAAAAATTTACCTGATGACTTACCTTAAACTCCATAGGTCATCTTAGATGATAAAAATAATATTTATTATAGCTCTATGCAGTTACCAACCACTTTATGATCAACTGAACCAGCTCAAATGTCTCCTGAATGAGACTAGGTCTAACGAACACCAACTCACCCACCTCAAGAAATAATAAAGGTAAAAACACAACCTTATGCATAAAGCCTCAAATGTATCCATTTGGATTGAATCCTAGAGTCTATTATTATAAGTGAACTCCAAGAGAGATGGATACTACTCCTCCAAAACATTAAAATCCTGAACACATAATTAAAACATATCCTAAAGAGTCTAAATGGTTCACTCAAATTTTCCATTAGTCTGAGGATGGTAGGATGTACTCAAAATAACTTGTGAACCTAGAGCCTTCTAAAGGACCTAAAAAACTATGATGTAAAATGGGTATCATATTAAGAAATGATACTCCATAGAAAACCATGAAATCAAACTATATCATGCATATATAGATTACCCAGATCATCGATGGTGAAGGTCTCCCTAATAGGAAAGAAGTGGGATACCTTCATAGGCAATCCATGATCACCCATACTATATCATTCTTTTGAGGTATCTAGGGTAAAATTATCATGAATTACATGGTGCTATCACCCAAATTACATTCCAGAATAGGGAAAGTGTACAACATCCCAACATGATGTTGATGCTCATCCTTGACCTATTTATAGGTGAATCGTCATGCCATGAAGCCTGCTATCTCCTTATTCATCTTTGGATACCAGTATTACCTATAGATATGTTGATATTAACCCAGTATGTACCACCCATATAGAATCATGTAACTCCCTCATTAGCTCATCACAGATTCCTGTAGGAACCCAAATGAGACCATGAACATGAAGAACCTCTTTTTTCCAAGTAAATAGACCTATAGGGGATCCCCTCCATACATGTTACCCCCTAGGGATAAAACATTTGGAACAAATAAACACCTCTTCTTGATATGATGTATAATATCATGAAAAAAAGATGTTGATGTTATAGTTGATCTCCCTTGAGACTTATTAACATATAGATTCAATTCTATAAAGAGTTTCATTAATCTTCACTCATCATAAGATTCCTAAAATTACCCTAACTTTTTCTTCTTACAAAAGGAATTGAAAATTACATTACACTTTCCAGGAGTATAATCCAACTCAAATTAGAAAGCCTGTAGATTCTCAACCCACATCCTATGCTAAAGGTTTAGGTCCCACTAGGAATAGATGTATTTAAATATCTTGTGATATATATAGACCAATAAAATATTTCCCAGAATATAATGCCACCCACATTGGGGTTTGTACCACTTTATCTAACACCAGATCATGAGTGAGATAATTCTAATCATGTGGTAGAAATTGTTTGTATCCATAATAAAATACTCAATCCTTAAGCATTATAATTAATTTGATCCCAACTCATGATGCATCACAGTACATGGTATACTCCTTACCTGATTCAGGTAAGGTGAGGATCGATGATGAGGTAAAACTTCTCTTCAATTTTTGGAAAACATCACCACAATAATTAAACCAAATAAACGTCAACTTTTTATTGGTTAAGATCAACATCAAAGCTTCAAGATATGAGAAGTCCTAGATTAAATTCTGTTTGTATCTTATTAAACCTAGAAATATTTTAATCTCAAAGAAATTCTTGGTTCATTTCCAATATACCATGACTACCACATTCTATGGGTCAGGATTATGTAAAGATGTTGGGCATGATGATATTTATATAGGGAGTACACAAATATTCCAATGAGGAAATCCAAAAAAATTATCTAGATATGGATGGAAGATCCAATTTATGAAGGCCATGAATACCGCTGGAGTGTTCATCAGGCTAATAGAATTACCTTGAACTAAAATAATCTATACCTTCTCTTTAAAGAAGTATGGTGTATTTTAGATAGTATCACCCTCAACTAATGGTACCATGATCTCAATTCAATCTTGTATAATATCTTGTAACCTCTTAGCTAGTCGAAGATATCATTGATGCGTGGAATAAGATATTAGTTCATAACTATCATCTAGTTTAGTCTCCAATAATCTACACAGAAGCGTATGTTCCCATATTACTTCTTGGAAAAAATCATAGGAAAACCCCACAGTGAGGTACTAAGCTTCATTATTCCCTTATATTTTATATCCTTCAACTGTACTATTAATTCTTGAATCTCCCCCAGTTCCATCCAGTATAGCAAGAAAGAAACTGGTTCGACTCCTTGCACCAAATTGATAGTGAACTATGTATCCCTTTTGAGTGATAATATATGGATGCTTTTAGGGAATACATCCTAAATGTGGTACACTAATAGTGTAAATTATTCTATTGTGATTCACCATCATACAATATAAGTCTTGACACCAAGGCCATGGTATAATCCAATTTTCTCTAAATTGATCATGTATGATCACGCTGAAGATCACATTCACCATGATGGGTATAAATACCACTTATAGGGATATGAAATTTAGTACCATATGATAATAGTTGATATGATATTGGTACAGATCTAGAAATACCATACCCAATATCAAATCAAATACTATTATTTCTATCATAAATAGATCCTGGAGAAAATAGTAGCAACCGATCTTGATAGAAGACTACATATAGTACCGAATACCCTCTGATTATTTCCCTAAAGGTGTGTCGATAGGAATAAATATGAACACAAAATCCATGTTCAAACCTAATCCATGGAAAAGAGATAATATATTAAATATTATGATTCCCATGTATCAAAAAGAGAACATTTGAGTGTAGATTCTATTAAGATCATACCTCAAACTATGGAAGGTCCTACATCCAGCCTGGTAGTAGAAGACTTCATAGTATGAACATGACTCTCAATTATACCCTAGGATATATCCTAAATACCCTATGGTATTCCAACTTACTGGTACTATATTCCCTACCTTGGAGTACAATGACTTGTTTGTCTTGTGGAACTCTAATAGCTTGTTTGTTGCTGAGTAGTAGACTATTTTCCTGATGCTAGAGTATTTCTTGTTCCCTCATCATTAACTGTCTGTTGAGTGTTATTATAGGACCTATGAATATTTTACATACTCCCGAATGAATTACACTCTACCAGTGGTTGAGGAAATCAGCATATCTTGTAGATAGGCCTACCACAAGGAAAACAGTGCACCGGGTCGCCACCTGGAAAAGATGACCCACTACCTTCACTACTCTTACCACTGTTGTCCTAATGGTTGCACTCTAAATGGTTCTTCTAACTACCAGAGGAAGTTATACCAATTTCCAAAATTAAATCTCCTACTATCCATTTATGGGATCCCTCAGGTTTCCTTCAGAGATGATATCCTGATTCATAATTTTTGAAAATCTGTTTAGCTGAAAAACATTCACCAGAGAACTTATCTCATACAAAATACCCTCCTATAATAATTTCTTCCAAACCACCTCATCTCCATCCAATGTAAGAGAAAAAATCTACAGGTCTATGAAATGACCATCATAATCTATCATTATCATGTTCCCTTGTGTCGGGTGCATGAATTCTTGAGCTCTATCATACCTCATTAGCTCTGGGTAGAAATGATCCAAGAACCATGTTTTTAAATTCTCCTATGTTAATCCTTCATTATAACTGTCTTGAACTAAGATATCCCTCTATCACATGTCTAATCCGCATAAAATTTATTCCACAAGATTCACCCTCCTCTCCCAGGGTGCCTCAAATGATTAAATATCGTTTAGATAGACCCAAGAAAAAACCCCATTGCCTAGGGGATTCCCTCCCTAGAAAATGTGGGCGGCTTATATAGTTTAAAATATCTATTCAGATTGAACATTGAATAAATGGTGTGATTATTCTCCCTCTTCATGGATCTCATGACTCACTGGAAACTATCATGGAGTTAATCGTCCATAGGATTTCCTATTGAAACAGGAAGTCTATGTTGCATCATGTGAGGTGAATTGTAACTACCACTCTCCGTATGTTGAAGTAGAAGATGATGTAAAGGCATCCATATACACTGGGTAACCCAAACCTCAGTCCACATGATAGGAAAAAGAAGAATAAAAAATAATAGTTTCTCAATGATACCAACATAATCCTAGGTGGATCTAACAGGTTCACAACTATCTCAAATTCACTGTTCACATTTAGAACATAAAATTACATTAAGTTTAGACTCAACCAATTAGTTAAAATGTATTTTATTAGTCTAAAAACATCTTATTTTAATGATCCCAAATCATTTTTATAATGTTATTGAATTTTTTCATGTTTTTATATAAGTAAATGACATTCTAGCCAAAAATATAAAAATGAATAATTCTAGATATTTCCATGATAACATATCGTATGTGTAATGTTCTTACCATTTGAAGAATTTGAACTGAATATGAAGATCAAGTGAATGTGCATCATCTACAATATAGTATACTTCACGTAACCACATGTTCCCACTACCTTCCATGTTTTATATGAGAATTTTTTTAAAAATTAATTAACATACCGTGAATTGGAGTTAATATTACCATGCATTGAGAATCACCTTAACACATGTACAATCAACCAAATTTTTGACAGATATGTACATACTATGAGTACAAATAACCTAACTGTGTGAATTAGTGAAGTGACCATGTAAAGGAAACTATCTATTGAATGGATAAATAAATCTATTGTGTCAATGTATGTGATATTTTCATTAAGTAATATATTGACTGCATCTATTATTTTAGTGACCACATAAGGAAATATATCTTTCCTTATCTATCTTAATAGTGGATCATTTCAAATCTACAGCTGCAAGTTTTTGAAGCATTAATTGAAGCATCAGTTCATCTAAGAGTGCATTTCAGACTACATTGATTTATCTCCAATGACTACTTTTGGATGGATATATTTTTAAGAATATATATTGATCTTGTAAAAAATAAAAAAAAATAAGAGAAAACATTATCTTACTTATAAAAATAGTGGATCCTAAAAATAAGACTCATACATAAATTTATATGACACTCTATTTTCCTAAACCTGTTATGAAACTTTTCCATGCTCTTTCCAAAAAAAATAAAAGGAATCCTATACAATTGAAGCTATTTGGATAAATCTGAATCACATTTTCTTATACTTTATCTATTTATCTTTCTATTTATAATTTATATTTGAGTTTTGTTTTATATTTATATATTTATATTAATAACACAGTCACCTAATCTAAACTGGGGAGTACTTGATACTCACTCAAATATTTTTTTTGTTTTATCTCATACATAACTGTAGAAGTGACTCTAATCATAGAAAACATTGTGTCCTATTGTTTTTAAGACCCTATATTGGTTGAGGATCAGTTTATTTAATAGTAAACTACTTGGAAGTAGGTGATTTCCAAGTAGAGTGGATTAAGTCTCATATTAAGACTTAACCCCTTATTAAATTCCTCAATGATTTATCTGTTTTTGTTTTCACTATTAAAATCAGTCTTGTATCTATTCTATAATATATTAAACAAAACTATACTCTATTAGTTAACTTAAATTAGTGTTTTATATACATTATTTAACAAAATTATGTTATTTTCAAAACTTAAATAATTTTTAAAAGTATTTTAACTATTTTGTGATCAGGTTTTTTGAGAATATTTTCACAATGCCAAATTATATAATTATACTCTTTTTGTTAAATAGGTGATTGTATCAAATTAGGGATTTTTTTGATTTTGTTAACATAATTATTATTCAAAAAACAATCCACCCCTCTTGATTTTTCCACAATAACCAACATTTCATATCAGAGGAGTTTCGAAATAGTTTTTATTATGATACAGTTTTACCTAAAGATCTTAATTTTTTGTTAGATATAAATTTAATTATTTATAGATAATCATATACCATAAGTAACATACACTAACAGGCCTCCTTATTTTTATGTAACAAATAATACTCAATGTAATATCAATATGAAATTCATTTATAAAGTTTGGGCATTGTAATCTGGAATTTAATTGAAGATAAATATGAAAATCCTCAAGATACTAGAGCTTCTTGGAGTGATGACACTAAAGCATCATATGACTATAACATTAAAGATATGATTTTTTTTAATGTGACTTATGATAATATGAATTTATTATAGAAACATCATATGAAACTAATTTTGAGATTTGGGATACTCTTTCTATATCTTTGTAAGGAACTTAAAATGTTAAATAAATATGTATGAACATTTATACTATTAAATATGATGCTTTCAAGATGAAGATTGGTGAATCCATTTTTGAAATGTATCTTAGGTTCAAGGAGATTATTAACATGATTCATGCATTGGGAAAATAATTTTATAACAAGGATAAATTATTACAACTTATTAGATGCTTACCACAAAGATGGAGAGGAACATCTATTTCCATCAAAAATTCATGTTCCATTAATAAACTACTAGTAAAATAACTCATTGGAAATCTCACTATGTATTTAGAATTTCATGACCCATCCCCCAGGTCCCATTCCATGACAAACTCCAAGACTACCTTCCAAAGGTTAGGGGTTGGAGACTAGCACAGAGAAGGAATATCCTTAAAAGGAAATGAATTTAACTTTAAACTTGTACACATGCACACAACACAAACTAAAAGTACAAATGGGCTAGAATATAGGCCCAAAACCACAAAGGAAGGTACAAAGGGGCCAGAATAAAATCACAAACCACAAAGTAAAGTACAAATTTCCCGGTCCTTCCACTCGAGACCCTACCTAAATGTTTTGTGAAGGGTATCAACGTGTAGCCATGGTAGTACGCCCATCCATCCCATCTCACTGAGCACCACCTAGTCTTGGACCACCAAGGTCTCCATCAAAGTGTTCGCCTCTCCCATCTCACTGAGCACCACCTAGTCCTGGACCACCAAGGTCCTCATCGAAGCGTCAATCACCTGCATAGTACATTACACGTACGAGCGAAGCCCATGTAGGGGTGAGTAACACAATACTCCGTTGGTACCCCCAAACCAAAAAGTAAAGAATGGAAAGGAGAGTATGCACAAGGTACTATCAATACACCACTGAGGAGAGTACATCAAGTACAATAAGAACACCACTGAGGATGTTACTACAAGTACACTAATTACAGAACTAAAGGGCATACAATAAGTATAGTAAGTACACCACTGAGGAGAGTACACCAAGTATGCTAAGTACACCACTGATGAGAGTACATCAAGTACACTAAGTACACCACTGAGGAGAGTACGCCAAGTACACTAAGAGTCAACTCACGCAGGTATAATCTAATGTATTTAAAGAAATATTATCAGTCGTAACACCGATCACCTTCGGCTACTGGGGTACTCCTCCATGATGAGAACTATGGTTATACTGGGTCTCACAGATCCGTTCCCCACCATGGGACTTTTGGGGAACATAGATCCACATCCCACTATCCTTGGATTGCTATGGTACTCATCCCTGATGAGTACCATGGGTATGTTGGGTCACACAAATCTTCTCCCAATCGTGGGTATACTGTGTCACACAGAGTTGCTTCCCACTTTGTCCATCGTACTGAGGTACTCATCCCTGATGAGTACCGTGGGTCTATTGGGTCACACATAGCCACTCCCCACCATGGGCCTGTTGGGTCACATATATCCCCTTCCCACAAGGCCATCGTAGCTAATCCATATAGGGACTATTGTCAGCAGTCTTTCGGTCTCAATCAACCATAGGGTTCCAGTACATAGTACGCTCGATCCTAAGAGAAACTTCTCCTGAATCCATTATTCATCTTCCAACATCCATGAAATCCTCCTTAGAGTATGTCAAAAGATATGAATCATCGTGAGGGTTCCAACTCCGCAAACCAATCATCAATCAGACACCCTATTCGAGAGATATTTGCATTTTAGTAAATAGGGATCGGTTGCGTTTGGGCCTGGTCTGACCCGGTCGGACCGACCCCACCAACCCAGCCTGGGGGCCCTACGTGCCCTGGTTTGGTTTGAATAACCCAACCTGAATCAGTTTTTGTCTGGGATGGCCTGGTCCGGCTCGGACAGTGGGCCCGGACCATTGGGCCTAGCGAGACGTGGCTAGGTTCGGATGGGGGTCCAGCCCGCCGGGTCGCCCAGTGACCTGGTCCCATCTGGCCTTGCCCGAAACTGGAGAGCCAGTTTGTTTCCTACCCAAGCCACCCAGTGGCCTGGTAATATCCCATCGGCCTAGACCACTGAAGCGGGATGACATTGATTCTATCCTGGGTTGCATAGTGTCCCAATTTTACCACCCCAGTCTAGCCCACCAAGCGGGCCGGCCCCCTCCAGCCCAGACACCATGTGGCATCTGATAATTGCACGTGGTGGCCGGCTAATCTGGTCATGCTTATGGACCCATATTTGGTCATTGGATTGCATGATAGTGCGTCATCGATTCCCACACAGTGAGGACCTCCCCCACTAACATGGCTATGTGGTCACATCCCTATTTTCCAGCCACTTTCGGTGGTCGGCAGCACCGCCGCTGGCACCACATGCTTGTGGCACCTTATAAGGACCACTGAGTGCGCTCTGGTGGTCCGTTCTTCGATCCGTCTATGCCTCCAACCTCCATGGGGTTCTATCTTTCCTTCTACATCCGCAAAACCATCTTTCTGTCAACTTAATGGTTTGTCCATGAAGAGAACACAAGAACGCACAAAGGCCAAGGGGCTCAGGCCTTGTTCCTATCAGCCCTCACCCTTCCCGTTAGAGTTTAAAACAAGGGGAGGTTCAAGATTATAACAACATGGTAACCCCCGATGAAAACCCTAGGTATAAGAACCCTCCCGCAAGAACAAGTGATATGAGGATCAACCTATTCATGGGTTGATCCACATTCATTGCCTTAGAATGAAGAATGGGAAAACTAAAAAAAAATTAACCCCTACCTGGAGAAGGTTCATCGTTTGTGTCGATCTGTTCGAAGCCATTGGCATTCATCGATCTCCAGTACCAGATCCATTCTACAAGACATCATCACCACTTTCCGATTCATCATCATTCTTCATTGGAGATAAATCATTCATCATCCGTTAAATAAATTCCTTCTATGATTCTCCAACTCGTTATCATATTAAAAGAGGAATGCATCGCAGAGTTTCTATTACACTATATTGTCACGTTGTTACATTGTTTCACTTATGAAATAGCATATCTGTTATGCTTTAGTTACATAGTCATTACACTGTTTCATTTATGGAATTAAATGGCCGGCTCATCAAAAAATTATTTTGAAAAAATAAACTTTTTAAGTTTATTTTATTTTTTCTTTAAACATCCAAAAATTTACTTTTCCCTCAACTCACGTCGGTTAAATTTAGGTTCATTATTAGATAATATTTCCATTCTAGAGGTATCAATTCCTTTAGATTTTCAATCCAAGCACTCGTTTTGATGTTTCTAAAACCATTCATCCGCGCCATTTTAAATTGCTAAAGAAAGTTCAAAAACTATCTTTCACCCCCGACCCACGCCAGTCAAGTTTAAGCTCCACTGAAAGGTAAAACACCCCCACGAGCTCAATGGTACTCTTATATTTCAAATCTGAGTTAACTTTTATAAGGTGTAATGATTTTAAAATAAAATAATTGTTATATAATTATTTTATTTACGTCCAAAAACTAACTTTCACTGTTGGCATGCACCGGCCAACATTAGGCCCTGCCTAAGGAAATAATACCCTCACGAGTTCAACGGTGGTCTCAGATTTTCAATCAAAGTCATCGTTCGTGATTTATAAGCATTTGAAAAATAAAATTATTTTATTTATTTATTTTATGGACAATTATTCCATTTTTGGGTTTTCTCACTAGAGGCTAGTGCCGACTAAATTAAAGTTGCGTCTAGGGAAAACCCACCATCCTGAACACAATGGTTCCCTCATATTTCTAATCCAGGAAAATGTTTAAGATTTTGTTCTACTTTTTTAGGAAAACCACTCATGTGTGCTATTTAAAACTTAACATTTTTTGACGGATCATTTCGGGCACTCCAGGCCTCAGAATCACACGTCGTCTCAGTTCTTAGTCTCAAAATAATCCCATTTAAAAAAAATAAATGGAATTTTAGGGACATTAAAATAATAACTACATGTAAAAAAATTGTAATTAGATGATCCCAAAAGGAAGTTAGTAGCCTAAGGTTCATATCATAAAGAAAAAATAGAATATCAAAGTTGAAAATTCATGTGATGGTTAATCACTGTCAAAAAGTGATGATGAAATAGATCATCTAACCAAGAATTTCAAAAATTCTATAGAAATTATATTTTTTTTCAATAAATCTAACTATAAAAGTAAATATGATAATATGGGGAATTGGGGAAAAGCGAAAAAAATATGATTCTACCAATGAAGTAATCTACTACAATTGTAGAATGAAAGGACACATCTAAATTGACTATCCCAAGATCAAGTATAATAAGAAGCATGAGGATAAAGGTAAAAAATATAGAAAGTCAATAAAAGACACTTGGAGTTCTTCTAAAGATAGTTCGAGTGATTCTGATTCAAGAAGAGATGAAATAAATTATAAAGAAAATATGTGTTTTATGAAAAACACATCTAAGGTATTAATTTCTTTTCTAAAATTTTATATACACACTTTATTCCTTATGAAACTGAAAACAATGATGAGAATATTTCTAGGGATGAAATATTTTAATATTTAAACATGATGGAAGATACATTTAATTAGTTAAAATATAAATATAAAAGTTTAAAGAAGCAACATGATATGTGCTCACTTTAAAACATATATTATAGTAGATAAGGATAAAAATGATCAAATTCTTATGGTAAATAATGATCTGAAATTATCAAATAAGAAAAAAAATATTTGCATAAATTTAGAAATGGAACAAAAACCCTGAACCTGATTCTTGGTAAATAGACAACTTCTAAATATACTACAATAATTTGGTACCAACATGGACTGAGGAAAATATATAAAAATAAATTTGAACCAAGTTCTAATTATTCAATTATTATAATATTTCTTATTCTACTATACCTAATAAAGTTTTTTTTTCTAAAAGTATAAGGTATGCTTAAAGGAAATTGGTAAAATAGTTATGTATTCTTAAATCATTTTTTATTAAATCTCTAAAGGAAAAATAATATGTCTTGGTAAAATCATTAACTCTAGTATAATTTTTATTTCTAAAGTTTTATTTGTGAATGGATTAAAATATAACCTACTTAGAATTTCATAATTATGTGATTATGGTTTTTATTTTAAGTTTGAAAATAATTCTCTTAATGTTTTTGATTCTAGACATTCTATTGTTTTTACTTCTACGAGGAATGATAAAGTTTATGCTATAGATTTAAATTCCTTATTTTCCCAAAATGCTTCATGTTTAAGTGAATTTCACATAGAATCTGGGATTTGAAATAGGAGACTAATCCATTTCAATATACAATCTCTTAGAAAGATAAGTAGAAAAATTTCAGTCAAGGATATACCTAAACTATAATTCCCATTAGACAATGTGTTTAATCCCTGTCAAAAGGGAAAACAACAAAAAATTTATTTCAAACCAAATAAATAAGTTTTAACTTCTGAATCTTTAGAATTGATTCACATGGATTTTTTTGTAACTTACATAGTTTATATTTTAGTAAGAAAACATTATGCCTATGTTATAGTGGATGATTATTCAAGATATAAATGGAGGATTTTCCTTTCTTATAAAGGTGAATCTCATTCTTTCTTTTCCAAAATATGCTAGATCTGTATAAAATTTTATGGGGAATAGAATTTATAACGTAATAAGTGATCATGGACATGAGTTTTAAAATCAGGAGTTTGAATCATTATGATCACAACATGGCTATAATCACAAATTTTCTACTCCTAGAACCCATAATATAATTGATTATTAGAGTGACGAAATAGAACCCTTCAATAAATTTCTCAAATCATGCTCAATGATTTTTATTTACCTATCTATTTTTTGGGAAGAGGTTATAGAATCAAACTTTTATATAATTAATAGAGATCTAATTAGACTTATTTTAGATAATTCCACATATAAATTCTAGAATGGAATAAAAACAATGTTTAATTACATTATATATGTATTTTTTAAATTCATTATGCTCAACATAAAAGAGAATTTAGATATGTTTTCTTCCAAAAGTGATAAAGGAATTTTCCTTGGATATTATACAAATAGTAAATCCAATTGGGTATTTAATAAAAGAAATAATATTGTGGAATATTCTATTCATGTCACGTTTTATGAGATGGATCTCCATGATTTTAATACTTATTTATAAAATTTAGAGGAATACCTTTCCAATTTGGACATCAATTCTTCCAGAAGTCCTATAAGTAATTCTCCTAGTTCTAATGAATAAATTAAAATCAAACCTATAAATGAAAATTAGGTTTCAATTAGTTCTTTTTCTAGACATGTTAGGACTCATAAATATCACCCCTTATATTTAGTTATAAGAGACCTAGATAATGGAATTCATCCTATAGATTCTCTCAGATACCCAGTTGAACATCAAAATTTATTATCATATATTGAAACTAAGAATATAAATGATTAAGTTAATGATTAATTATAGGTAATGTATTTGTAGAGAGAATTAATTTTTTTTAAAATAAACTGAGTCTATAAACTAATGGAAAGACCTAAGGACTACCTAACTATTGGTAGTAAATGGGTGTTTTGAAACAATGTTGATGAGTCAAGTAATATAGTTAGAAATAAATCTTGATTATTTATATAGGGATATAGTCATGAAAAAGGTGTTGACTATGAGAAAACCTTTTCACCAATAACTACACATGAATCTATTAGAATATTTCTTACCTATACAACACATTTTAATTTCAAACTATATCAAATGAATATAAAAAGTGTATTCTTAAACGTTTATATAGTTGAGGTTGTTTTTTTATTATAACCCCTTGGATTTGAAAACCTCCACCTTCCAATTCATTTTTTAAAATTAGAAAATATATTTATATGTTTTAAAACCATCTCATAGAGATTGGTATGATAATATCAGCTCATTTTTTTCTTCTAAATATTTTTCTAAAGGAATATTTGACCCTACATTATTTTTTGAAATAATTTCAAAATATATTTTAGTTGTTTAAATCAAATTTGATGATATTATTTTGGGATATTCAATAAATTATCTATGTACATAGTTTTTAAAAATAATGAAAAATTAATTTAAAATGATTTTAATGGGTGAACTTATATTCTTTCTTGGTTTATATATTTTTCAAAATAAAGATGGAATTATTTTAAATAAAATCAAGTACACTAAATATATTTTAAAATTATTTGGCATGGATTTTAATGTATTGATACTCCCATGAGTACAATACGTAAACTCGATCTTGATGAAATTGGGAATCTAGTTGATTGAACCAATTATAGAGGTATTAATGGAATTTTACTATACTTAACTTCTAGCCGTCTTGATATAATTTTTAGTTTGTATATGTGTTCTCATTTTCAAGAAAATACAAATGAGTCTCATTTACATGAAATAAAATGAATTTTCAAATACCTCAAAATAAAACCATCTTAGGATAATTTTATTCTAGAAGATAATCATTTTATTTAGTTAGTTATTCAAATGCAAATTTTGGTGGTTGTAAGATAGATAGAAAAAGAACTTATGAATCATTTAACATTTTGGGAAAATATCTAGTTTCATTGTGTTGTAAGAAACAAAATTATGTTGCATTATCTACTTCCAAAGATAAATACATAGTTATTGGTAGTTGTTTTATAAAGGTTTTTTGGATGTAATATACATTACTTGAATATGGGTATCAATTTCTACAAATCCCAATAAATTGTGATAAAACAAGTGTGATAAATATTTCTAAGAATCCTATATCTCAATCTAGAACAATGCACACTGATATAAGAGAACGCATTTTGGGAGATCATTTTCAAAAATGTGATATAACTCTTATGTTCATTGGTACTAAAAATTATCTTGCTAATATATTTTCAAATCCTTTGAATGTTTAGAGAATAAATTATATCATACATGAATTGGGAAATAACAATTATATCTAATTAAATATAATTTATATTTAGTTATTTTAATTTTCCTTAATCTATTTATCTTCTATGTTTTTCTTTAAGTAACTATGTATTGTGGTTCACATGGTCATTATACATATAGTGAGTATTTAATCACATGGTCAACATGATTACTATGAATATTTTCTCACATGGTTAGTACATACTTATCATGAACATTTTATCCATGCAGTTAGCATAACTACTATGAGGTCACGATCAACAAGACTATCATGCTCTTATTATCATGAATAACATAAAAACTGTGTCCTCTTCCTTATAATTTTTCATGATAATATTTTTGTGGGATTTCACTTAAGAATATTATTATTTTATTCCAAAAATTATTAAAATTGATTTCTAACCTGGATTGATGCCTACCTTTCCCAAAATTCTTATTCATATATTTATAGTCTTTACCTTCAATCAAAATCTTACTGCCTTAAACTCTCACTCTCTCTCTCTCTCTAATTTTAACCTTCTAGTTTTGAACCTCTCTCGCACACTTGAATATTTTGAGAAACCAAATTGAATCAAAAATTCTGAGGATAAATCGCTTCATGGAAATCACATTTCTTGTTCAGTTGCCTCCTTTGAAGAAGTCGAAGAAATCCAAATCCATCTCGAGTGTGATAGTGAAGCTCGAGATTCCACACATGTTTGATCATATTGTCAATGAATAAAATTAAATCAATGCATAGTGGTTGAAATCGAACAATTCCTTCGTTTATAATGAGATTTAAGAACAATGGTGGGGTTATTGGTTTAATGATAATTGTAATTATTTTTATCTGAATATTATTAAAGAACTTTTTAAGCACTTTGAGTTCTTACTTGATGAGAAAAAGGATACCGTTAAATTAATGGTAAATGGGTAATTTATAGAATCCTATTAATGGTTTTGGGTAAAGTGTTTGCGTGTACCTCGAAAAGGATATTTTGGAGATTATCAAAGCCTATATCCATTTAATAATGTATACTTTTAGTTTCAAATTTCATTTGATGATCTCAATGGGAACAAAACTCCAAAAAGACCCAGTGATGTTGAGTTGAGTAGAGAATTTAGTTTACTGTTCAAGTTTATAAAACATCTTATTTGTCCAATAAAAGGATAATTTGATATCATATGTCATTAGGAATTGTTTTTCTTGTTTTTTTGATGAAGAATGATGTTTATATTAACCTATGCAGTTATTTCATGATACATATTATTTAATTTTATAATTATTCTTTGAAATTCGTTTTATTAACATACATAAAGATTATTTCATCATTTATATATTATAAAGGATTAGTTCCTAAGGGGGAGGAATAATAAACTCTTTAGATTGCCTCTGACTTGTACTGGATATTTGTAATCAAATGAAAGTAAACTGGAACCCATGTAAAAATAATTGGTGGATGACTCAGAAAAGTCTTATGAAAAGTATAATCAAATGAAGTATCCTATTAGACCAAAAGTTATTATAGATATTGGTCTCTAACCTAATGATATTGTTATATATTCAGATGATGAGGTGGTTGTTAGTGAGAGTGATGATGAATAAGAGGATGAAATGGTTGATTTGGAAGAGGAAGCAAGATCTACTCATGAGGATAGTAAGGAAGCTTCTCCTACCATATAATTTGAATCTAATAAAAATACCTTACTTTTTTCTATCACATGAATAAAATATTCAGTATATAGATCTAGTTGAAACAGATGTATTAGTTAGTGGTTGTAGGCTAATGTTGTATGAGTCTGTTGAGGCTGATGAAAGTAGTTCATGTAGATGACATATAATTGGAAGTACACCTAAGAAGCCTCTACCAAAAGCACTATCTACTGAAGAGAATTACATTTTATCTCTTGTTTTTGGGATATATTATGCATATTATGATGATGATAATGGGGTAATTTCACCTGGACATTGTGGACCCACCATTCCTTCTTCTTATATAGTTATAGAGGGGATATATTATTATTTCTATAGATACTTAAGATAAAATTGAGGTATATCCTCTAAGACCTTTAGTTGACCAAACTCTCCATGATAGCTTAGGTCATACTCCAACCAAAGAAGGTGGATAACCTGATAAAGGTAGTGTTAATGGAAAAGATAATGAGGATGATTCTTCTACTATTCAAAAGAAATATGTGAATGTTGATGATAGAATTTCATTTTATTGAGCTAGAGCTAAATCAGGGGGAATATCCCTGAGTTAGATGGTAGGAATCGTTATTATGACTGATCTACCTCCATATCTACTACATCGTATGTTACAAAGGATGATTTTAATGAATTAAAATCTAATCTTACAGGTGTTTTCAATGAAGTTTATATTGTATTTTAAAATTATTTGGAGTCTTCTATGGAGGTAGATATCATAAGGATGATTTTTCTTGTGATTACTCATCTTGATCCTAAATTTTATTTTCAGATGAATTTTATAAAAAATGATATTAAATATCTTAAATCAAAATTGGGTGTTCTCCATGATAACCTTTTTGATATGATAGTATAACAATACCATATGTTTATGAGTTCAACCTTTCCTACTCATTATTTAGATCATCTTGTTCATCCAGTCTTTGAAGAATAAAATATCAAAAAAATAATTAGGGAGGAGTTGAAAATTATGTTTTATGAGTTTATAAAGACCCATGAAGTTGTGTTTTATGGTTTTCAAACACATGTTACCAAATCTTTAATAGTGGTTAGAGAGTAATCCAAGAAATCCGTTCAATATAAAGAAACAATTATGAAATATATATATTATAAACTTAGTCGAATCTTTAATAGGTCAGGATTAATATGGATGTTCATAACTCTTCCCTTGGATCTAAATATTAAATCCTTGAATCAAGATTTTAAGTCTCAATTTGAAAAGTTAAAGGCTTTGAATCTAGTTTTGGAAGATTTCATGTAGAATCGCGGTGATTTACTTTAGGATTTGGAGCACAGTTCTAGAGTAGCCAGTTATTTTTATAGGCTGATGAAATCTTTTCTCTACACTTACCAAATAGCTATTCTAGACCCTACATCTATTCCTATGTCCCTACCTACTACCACTACCTCCTCTACTATCGATTCATTCATCATATATCCTAGATAATCCTTTGATTAACTAAGACCATTTTCCATATGTATAGTCATTTGTGACCTTGATTCCACCTATACACATTAGAATACATATGTCCATGATTCTACCTCCAAAGGAAAGTTTCATATCCTTTTTTAGAGATGATGGATATACCAGACTCAATTTCTTACGAGAATCTCTAATAGGGGCCCTTTTTTATTTTTTTTTAACTCACTTTTTCTATATTAATGGAATATATTATTTTATTATCATTTACCTTTTACCTTATTACTTTTATTTTTATTTGTTATCACTTTTTAATAATACCTAGAAGGGGAGTAGTAATAAATTAAAATCAATTGAATTCATTTTAAAAAAAATTTAGTTTCGGGGACCTTCTAAATTGTTAATTCAATCCTCTATAAAATATAATTTTGTTATATCCAATTTATTTCACTTTAAATTTCATGATTTGGGATCATAAAAAAGGGGGATACTACTAGATTAGTCCAACATCACTTTATTGTAATGATCCCAAATCATGTTTATAATTTTATTTTATTTTCTTGTTTTCTATTAGTAAATGATTTTCTGTCCAAAATGTGAAAATGGAGAAGTCAATATCTTACCATGACAAATTAATGCATTTTTAATGCGCATAGCATGTAATTAATTTGAACTAACCATAAAGATCAAGTGACTGTGCAGAACCTACCATGTGTTATACTTCACCTGACCAAAAGTACACACTAACTACTATGTATCAGATGATAAATTCTTTTCAATGTAATGAACCTAATATGAATTGGATTTAAGTTTACTGTGCATTGTGAATCGCCTTACCACACGTACAATCAACCTACCATGTGATAGATATGTATTTACTATGTGTAAAAATGGCATGACTGTGTGAATCAGTAATGTTACCATATAAAGGAAAATATATACCTCATCAAGAAATAATGTTATCATGCCGAGGCATGTCATATTTTCATTAAGTTACTTTTTGACTTCATCTATTATTATAATGACCACAAGATTAAAAAAAATACTACAGGAATTCATGAACCTACTAAAAGATCAAATTAATTGACCGCTTGAAGGAATGAACCTACTGTGAAAACATCCACATCAACTAATCATGCCAACTGACCATGTCAAGTTATCGTTCCAACTAATTGTGCCAATAAAAATGATTTAAGTAAAGACAAATTTCCATGTCTATATTACTAGTGGATAATTTTAAATCTCCAATAGCTAGTTTTGGAAGAACTAATTGAAGCATCAGTGCATTTAAGACTGCATTGATTTTCCTCAAATGGTTACTTTTGGATGGACATATTTTTAAGAAGAAAGACAAACTGTATAAAAAAAGAGAATAGAAGAGAACACATGATCCTAAATATAAAAATTGATGATCATAAAACTAATACTCATTTAGAAATCACCATAGAACTTTTTTTCCTAAACCTACTATGAAACCTGTCTGATCTTTTTTCAAATAAAAATTCAAAGGACTCATTTACAACTAACTCTATTTAGATATACATGCACGAAATTTTATTATCCTTTATCTCTTTATCTTTATATTTATTCCTTTTATTCAATTAGTGTTTTATATTTCTCTATTTATATTCATAACACAGTCTCATGAGCTTAACTAGAGAGTTCGTGATACTCTCTCAAATCCATTTTTTATCCCATGCATAACTATAAAAGAGGCTCTAATCTTGGAAAACCTTGTGTGATCTTGTTTCTAAAACCAAATATAGGTTTTTGATAAGTTTATTTAATAATAAACTTCTTCTATGTATATGATTTCCAAGTGGATGAGATTAAATCCTGGCTTGAGACCAAACCCCTTTAAAAATTCCACTATGATTCATGTGTTTTGGTTTTCATTGTTTTAAATTAAACTAGTATCTTTTTTCTAAAATATTAAAAAATATATACTCTAATATTTAACATAAACTAGTGTTTTATATATAGTATTTTATAAAACTAGATTAGTTTCGAAAGTTAAATTATTTTCAAAAGTATTTTAATTGAGTTTTGATCATACATTTGAGGATATTTTCAAAAGGTAAAATTATATATTTCAACTATTTTTTTTAATTGTGTAATTTTATCATATCAACAATTTATTCTTTAATTTTTTTAATAGAATTATATTTAAAAACTCAATTAACCCCACCCAAAAACTCTTTTCTTTTCCACTGAAACTAACAAAATGATATAAAAATAAAAAAACATTATTCATTAACTAGGTATCACTAGTAACAGGTTAACATGAATAAACAAAATAGAATGATTTTCAGATGCATGTGAATGAGTCCCTAGCATGGAAGTGAAGAAAAAAAACTCATACCAGCCTACCATGATGTATTAATACACACAACATGTCATATCATCCCATGATTAAAATATCGTAAATTGGTAACATCACACAATAGGTTTATCACCCAAGGTGAAATAACACCACAACTATAATAATAAAATATCAAAAACAACAATCCCATCCCCAGTGACTTAGATTTTACCTCACATGTTGGTAAGATACTCACATGAAAATTATTATTACCAAACCATGAAACATACTATTCTTGTGTATACCATTAATAAATCATAAAGTAATAAAAAATACCTACTTTTTACCACTTTGTAATGTCCCCAACCCAATTCTCCCTCATATGACTAAGACGGATCTCCACATGACCTTTGGCATCGCTCACCATACACCAGTGGCTTCCAACTAGAAGTGAGGGTCTAATATATATATAGTGGAGAGGATATAACATCTGGTATAGCATAATACAAATAAAAAAAACATGATAAATTAATTGATATAAAACAAATCTAATAGATTAATAGGAAAATTCCAAATCAATCCAAACATAATAAACCATAACATGCCATACTATATTCCAAACTAAACATTGTGATAAAATTAATAAAAGAAAAAAACTAAAAGAAATACTTGAAATAAAGAATCCCAACATTGGTCCCAAACCCCATGCTCAGTCCCATATCCAAACCCCATCCCCAACACGCAATCAATCAACAATCAAACATAGGGACCCTTGCCCATGTATATTCTTGTATCCAGGAATTCTTCCTGGGTACCAAATATGGTATGAATAAAACCTCATAGGCCAACACCAATGGTGTCTAAAAAACCCACTATGATAAATAGTGCCTTTAATAGTATGATAAATAGGGGAATTAAATCATAAATCAATACAATACATTAAATTAAACTCGTTGACCCTCGAGCACCAAGTTGACACCTAAGGTCAGACTAAACCTGCATCATCAGGAAGCTATGTTTCTCTATCCTTACAAACTAGTGAAAATAACTATAAATTGATTCCATGACCTTTCCCCAAATCTCTCTTGAATGAATCACGTGAAACTATACACCCCCACCCCATGAACCAAGGAACCAAGATTCTCTCCCATAGGCATCCAGTGGCCATTCACCACACCCTCAGGCCTCATGAAACCCAACATATTACCCTCATACATAAATAATCCATGTATATTTCCCTTAGAAATTTTATATGTATTCATATCACCCTCATGTATTAGTCTAACAAGCATCTCTCCCTAGAGCATCAAGATACCAAGAACCATGCCTTCGGCATCAAGCCAACATGCATCTTACTCTGAGGCACCAAGCAAGTGATAAAGAATATAAAATCACCAACAATTATAAACATGTAAATATAACTCATTTGGTTAATTTTTAGTAATTACCTATTGTCTTTCCAAATTATGTTATATGAAATTTATCCTTTTCATGAAATGTTACCAATTCACATAAAATGTATGATAATTCTGATTCTCATTCTAAATAAACCTGATTATAATTTTCAAAATCATTATGTCATCATGTCATCAAGACTTTATGAACATTTCCAATTCAAACAAATTATCCAATTACATGATATTTGATACATGTAAAATATTAATTTTTGAGTTTATCCATTCTATAATCTATCCCCCAATTTGGTTATATGATTTCAGGTTCATAATTTTCAATTTCAAATCCAAGGTCAATGGTAGGAACGCCTCTTGGATTGACACAAGTCCTAGTCTAAAATTCCATTAAAACTAACATGATATGTGGTATATCTAAGGATTTAAATTCATGAAAATATATAGTATTCTAATTAAAATTTGTTTTACACATGACATCCCAATGTGATCACACATGTTGCACAAACTCAAAAAAAATCTAAATAGTCCATAAGGATATGTTTCAAACCACCTACCTAAAAAGAAAGAAGCAAATTCACAATATAAAACATCTAGATCAACATGAAATACCTTTATACCCTATAGATAGGGATTGATCCAACACATCAAGTTTGGAAGAATAATATCCAAGAGGGAAACAAGAATAATTTAGAAAAATTGAGCAAAACACTTTAATTCAAGTTGTCTGAATTAAAGAATGGATAAATGAGTCATAGATTGGAATTAGAGAATTAAAGGAAACCTTAGAGAACCCTTAAAAATCATAAATTATGAATTATGTCAAAATATAGTATTGAGATAATTAAATAGGATTTTTTAGGTGCGTAAATATGATTTCCCCCTCAAATTGTTTTCCATGCCAGATGACACCAACTAGCTTATGGTGTTATCCATAATGGATGCGCAGTTGGGAACCCCACTGGAAGGCTAGTGGTTTACACTAGTTGGATAGTGGTTTTATTGTAAGAAACACAAGATAATTCCCATCCAACGACTAGCACTTGAAACTACAACATGACCCTTGTACATTCCACCTCTACCGCGTACTATCTCACCACCTCTAAGCCCCTGCACACTACCAAAACAACTTTTTATGATAAGAACACACTTGATTATGGAATTTAAATGGTTCAAAGAAACATAAGGAGGAAAATTATCTTCAAAAAAGGTATGATATTACAACTAAAATAGCCATATTTTCCCTAAAATGAAATAAGAGAGATAATGACCTTAAAATACCACCTTCAATAGTCCCCTGGTTGGTGAATAGCACTAAGGGTATATAAATCACACATATAGAAGGAATTACCCTCAATTATAAAATTAAGATGTATAGATAGGATAAAAACCCCAAATAAACTACATCACATAATATAAAAAGGTAAACCAATTCATCCCATAGTGTATATACAAT
This sequence comes from Viscum album, assembly GCA_963277665.1. Classification (NCBI taxonomy): domain Eukaryota; kingdom Viridiplantae; phylum Streptophyta; class Magnoliopsida; order Santalales; family Viscaceae; genus Viscum; species Viscum album. The sequence continues at coordinate 2,022,532,631 of OY728165.1, forward strand.
GTCAAAAAATACCGATAAAAGTCTCTAAGTAGTAAAAGATAAACCCTACGACAACAACTCAATAAAAACTCCAATTCCCAAACTAGATATGTCCATATCTGACCCCGAAATATTCCAGGAAACATGAAAAATAGTTTATATAAATGTAGAGTGTTCATAACATGTATACTCTGTAGGATTATACTCATGAAAATGTGAAAAGATAATAATAATGCATAGATGAATAAATAATAGAACCAACAAGAACCTAAATAGGTAAACTATCCATCCCAACCTCTTCATGGTACTATCTCCAAATAAAAAATCCATGTATAATAACATAACATTGAAATAATGTAAGAAAATGAACCCAACATCCATTTCCCCAATGATTTACCACTCTCACGCCCCAACGTTAAATGTTGTGTTCTCCCATCCCTTCCATACCATCATATCACATATACATCCATATTTGATAGGGTTGGGTTTTAACCCTACCTATCTTAATATCCCATAGGTATTTAATCCCATGATAGTATCAATTAAAATCCACACAACAATTTCATCATGTAACCAGGGAAGTAAGGTATCATTAATATGATGGAAATACACCTTGTTCCCTCTTCCTACCGTGGATAAATTCTTACATATATCATATCATAATCATCATCATATGGAATATAAAACACCACCCATAATCTCTATGAAATGCCTCCAAATGACCCATCATCATCTCGTACACACCACTAATTGTGTACCACCATCTCATACCACTGCTTATATAAGGGTGGGAAAGAGGGGATATCCATCCATCCATTTCACCATGAACCTGGATGTTAGGGAAATCACACCAAACCCAAAATGATTAGGCATTGGTAATTTTATCCAAATTGAGTGTGGTTTATATGAAATTAAAATGAAAATATAATATATATAGTTTCATAGAAGCTCATCTTATAGGTTCATATCCAATAACACTAACATAGCTTACAACACTTCCACATCATCATATGATGTCCACCATTGACCATTTCCACCACTAAATTTAATATTCCACATAATTAAACCACAAAAAAACCACAAAAAATATTCCCTTTAGAATTTGACTGATTTCCTTATTTACTAGTTACCAATTAACCCCCCTTATCAATCTATTCATTACATATTCAAAGACAACGTACACTTACCTTTACCCATATTAATTCCCAATTTAGTTTAAGCTTTCAACTCAATTAGAACACAGGAATTACTAAACCAATTTCATTTCAACTTATCATTATAAGATCACTACATATCTACTAGGAAACTAAAACACATCTCACACCATATCGCAATATAACGACCAACCTGTCTCACCATAACAATGCAATAATATACTCCATACTTGAACTGGTCACCACCACTACCTCACAATCCCTAATTAGGTTCACATCACCACAAATGATTCATGAAAATCTCATCAATATCTAGTAGCAAATTTAAATCTCACTTCTTCTACATTATTATTTCAACTATCATTCAATTTATTACATCATCTCTTTCATGGTTAGTATCAAAAAATTCCATATTTATATGGGTAACAAATTTATTATCCATATATAGGTGTTTAAAATTTTATGAATGGTGAGCTCAAAAAAATTAAACATATCAGGCATCTAAAAATCACAACATTCATAACACAAGTAAGATTCCCAACAAACAAGATTTTTATTATTAACAACAATCATGAAAACCCCTATATGAAAAATAAAAAAGTATTCAATTGTATGTGATTACTTTTGATCCACTTCAATTTTAGTTTAGTGAAATTACATATCTACTTAATTTGACCCATACTATCCATCCAAGGATTTACAAAGCACAAAAATAAAAAAAACACAATATAGGGAGAGACAAAGAATTCCCTACCTCAATTGGATGTTCAAAATTATTTGGGAAAGAACATATGATCATGTATCAACCACCATAGAAGAAATAACCACCAAAAATGAAGTAAGACCCACTATAACCCATCCAAAATAAGGTACCATTTTGTATTTATTTATTTATAACCCAAAAGAGAAGATCTACACTTAAAAAACATTTTTAATGAATTATAAAGATAATAAATAATAGAGGTGAATATAGAGTACCTCAATTCATGAGACATAAATCATGATGAACAATGGTTTTCAAACACTTAAAAGGTGCATCTATAGGGTGACGAGAGGTCAAGGGGTCAACTAGGGATCAAGAGAAGAAAAAAAACCGGGCCAAGAAATATTGGATTCCCCATTTTATAAGAGAGGATTCAGAAGCATTCATAATGGAATGAGGGTCCTCAAAACACCTATGATATGTCTAGTCAAAGAGCATATTTGAAATTCAATCCTTTTAACTAATGATTCTATTGAATTTTAAACACATGTTAAAACATTTTAAACACAACCATTTCCTCAACCATGGAATGGTGTAGATAATTTATTCCCCCAAATTCTTTTCCCAACCAGCCACTATGACGTACCACCAAGAACTTAATCGGTTTCACCTCCCTACCCTCATCCCCATGACATGGTGTTCTCCACACTACTTGTTTATCATAGGGTGTCCCTCTAAGAACCATGACCAATAAAATAAAATCCCCATGGAATGTTCCCTCAATTATTTCACATAAGTGGACACCCTATGCAAAAAACTCTCTAAAACATCTTCCTAGGCCATTTCTCTTACTGTGGTAAACCCAAGAACCAAATGACCAACTCTACAACCAACCTCCAATTTTCTAAGTCCAAAACAGCCTACCCTATGCTCAAAGCCCCTATTGAACTTAAAAATAGCAAGAACCATTCCCTCCACTATAGTTTGGTGACCATATTAATTTTCATAACTCTCCTCTTACTTCTGTAACACCTTAAAACTCCCTCTTGAAACCACTGAACCCCTATAAATACATCAAGGGAGTTTTTTAGAAATTTGATCCCTTAAAACTTTAATCCCAGGAATATATTTAGGTCACTGGTGAGATGTGTCATAAACTACATATCACATCCTAAATATAGTTCCTATAAAATAAAATTTCATGAATCCATATGAATTATGGAATCACAGATAAACTAATCCCAATTATTTAAGGTTTTGGGTTTTTTCAGTCAACTTTAACAGTACCTAAACTTAAGAGGGGAAGATGTAAATGAAAAGGTAAGGGGGAGACGGGGTGAGACCTTCTCTCTCCTGGTTCCATCACTACTTAGGTTTTAATGGAACTGATTGATATGTTCCCTCATGGTTGCTTTAAAGGCTACATATATGGCAATGTATGTAGGGATTTCAATTCTAGTGGGGTAGCGGACATGGTGTTACCCAGAGTAAACACATATAGTAGATCCACTACTGCGGAGACCAGTGTGGATGGATGATCAATGATGGTTGTGCCTGGTGTGGTTGTGGATTTAGTGACTAATGCAGGTGGTGTCACGGTGGAGATTGTTGATGGGTCAAGTGGGTCATTGATGTCGGTGACTGATGCGGGCGGTATGAGCCACGCTGGCAGATCCATGCCGGTGGTCATTGATGTCGGCGACACGAGCGTAGTGAGTGGATCTGTTAAGACTGATGTGGGTGGAGCGGGTGTCATGATTGGTTCTTTTTTCATGGCTACGATGCTTATCAGATCATATGTGGTTTTTTCGATAGTAGATGTGAATAGTGCAGCACCGATGATTTGTGTGGGTGGCATGCGCTCTTCATCGGTGGTGGTCGGTTTGGATAGAAAGCGTATGTTCGGGACTACATAGTGTGCATCTGTAGTGAATGGATAATTGATTGATATTTTTATAGGGAAATTAGAGCTTGAGCGACCATATTTGGTTGGTGATTTTCCTCCTAGTGTACTAGTAGTTAAAGATGCAGGGCACCTATCTGACTCTTTCCCTGAAGCTACAAAATAATGAAATATGAGGACTAACAAGTTCCAATCTAGAATTATCAACCAAAGGTTTTTTCATAGGTAAATAATTTTTCTCTGGATTGAATGGTCAATAAAGGTGACATTTCCCTTGTGACTTCTAGCAGAGCAGCAATTCTTGACAGATTAAATTTTTTTGAATACTCTATAATCGCTAGGCTTTTTTCCCCGCTGGAGGAAAGTCTTGTAAACTTTATGAATTTGTTCTAAAATTAGTCTCTATATGGGTTTTTTTGGCTAGAGGTGTATCCCAATGGGTTGTGGTTTCTTTGACATCGTCTTTCCATCTAATACCCTAATGTGAATTGATTGGGGAATTGGTTTGATCACATTAAAACTAGGTATGATATTCCTTCAAGAGTGGGATTTTTGATTTAATCCATTTTCCTTAAAAACACCAGATTTCAATTATATATTAAACTTATTGTATTGAATTAGATTTTATCACATCCAAATATCTTTTTTTATATTGCCTCTATTGTGTAACTTTTGATCAAAATGAATAAGAATACTTAGACTTCCAAATTTCTTTACTATGTTAGGATATTGGTGGAGGTTGATTTGAGCTCTATCTTGATCTATAATGTTGTTTTTTCAGCTTTAGATGATTGAATTCCATTAAAATTGGAATATAAAAGGCTTCCTGACTTTTTTAGAGTTTCAATCTATTTTTTTGTTAAGGATAAATGTCACAGGAATGTGGTTTGGGCCTTTTGTTTGTTAAAAGGGAACCATTAATCCTCTTATAGGAATAAATTGAGGAATAATATTTCATTCAATATTAACTCACCTGGCGATGGACAACCCACTCTTGACAATGGAAATGCTCATGTTAGAGCTGAGTCATCAGTTTTGGATAAGGAATTGTCATAGAAGACCCATAGGTATAGGGATATGGCGATTTTATCAGTTCCTTTGAAAGAGCGTGACCAAGCGGATGAGGGTGGCCCCATTCTAGGACTCAATCATTCATTTTATGGGCAACAAAATCTGACTGATGATGAGAATATTTTAAGGATTTAGGTCAAAGTCAACAAATTAAGGGAAACTTAGGGTATCCATGGAAGATGGGATGATATTGAGGATGATTCCTCAAAAAAAAATCAACCTATAGTAAGGTATTTTCCAAAGGGAAAAAATTTCTTGTGGCTGGTGAAGGTTTCAATTCTATTCCTCAAATTAATATGGGACATAATAAAGACTATTCATATCTGAAGCTGACTATGGTCACCAGGACTCATGGTCTTGTCGAATTTGATTATGAATGGTATGGTTATTATGATGATTTTTTATTTTCTTTGGTTTCTCTTGGAATGAGGTAATGAATTCTTATATGACCACATTTATCTCTTCTCTGTGTAATTTTTTTTATTTAATGAATGGGATCTTCCCTAACCTTTCTAGTAAAAACATAAGACGTAAGATTGGGTAAAACAGGTTTTAATATATTATTTATTGTATGTGAAAGGAATTATAAAGCTTTTAGATTTTTTATATTATATAATGATTTTTTATCTATTAATACAATAATTGAATTGAGATATATTATTTTTTATGAATCGAATATTACCTCTTTACCTAAGAAAGTTAAAATTGATGAATCTATCTTTGATAAATTAGTATCTTAAGATGATAAGATTGTAGAGGTTTTTAAAATTAAACAATGCAATATATGAAAATAAGATGAATACAGTTTTTAAATATTCTTTTTAGAAGGTACTAGTAATATTATAATCACAAAAACTATAATTTTATTGAATATAGAGTCTAATCATAAAATATAAAAAGAATTTATGTCAACTTTTGATGTGTCACTTTATAAGGAATATATAAAAGAAAAAATAAATTTTAAACCAAGAAAAATACTTAGATATGAGATAACCTTCCTCATGGTTCACAACTGATGGGTTGTTAATGGGTATATAGAACGAAAAAATGTTGATGTTATAATTGAGAAATATAAATCCATATTGGAAGCCTAGTGGTTTACATAAACTAGGTAAATGTGGCTATAAATGTGGGTAAATTGGACTATAAATGTGACAAATTTTATCGATGCCTCATTTAGCCATTATTTTATAAAACATGGGTAATTACATTAACCATGTTTATAAATACAGTTGACGTAAAATAAAAACCCTAAAAATGAATTTTTTATAGTGCGGGTTTTAAATGGGTATGTTAAAATAAATAGAATATTTATGGTATATTTGGGAAATATAAAACCATATTTGCAGCCAAGTGATTTACTTAAAAGGAATGAATTTATTATTTTGATACATTTCTCTTATATCTTGGACTACTTCTCTTAGAATCCTCTCACCATAGATTTAATTTATCAATTATAAATTTAAGAAATGAATGTAAAAATGAAATGCTTAAATGTATAAGAATAAGAGGAAATATATATGGAGAAACCATAATGGTTCATAGTACTTTGGGAAATAAAAGAAGGATTGCAAATTGGTATGATCTCTATATGGTTTGAAACAATCACTAAAGAATTTCCATAATAAATTTAGTATATAAAATTTTTAAAATGAGTTTTTAGTTAACCAAAATGATATATGTGTTTATAATAGGTTTAAAAATATTCATGGTGTTGTTATATGTCTATATATTAATGACATGTTATTCCTTAGAACTGATATGAATCATGAAAATGAGGCCAATTTTTCTTTATCTTTAAAATTTGATAAGAAATACCTGGGTGAAAGGAATTTTATATTGGGAATAAAATAATTAAGAATTACAATACCATTTTATTTCCCAATATCATCATATTGAAAATATTTATAGGTTTTAATAATCCAATTTTCACCTGTCTTTACACAATATGATTCTACAAGTATGATGCTTGTAAATCATGAGAAGTTGGTTTCTTTTCTAGGATATCTAATGGTTATTGGGTGTCTCATGTATGTAATTAAAAACACAAGACCTGATATTTAATATGTTATTACAATTTTGTGTGAGTATATAATAAATTCAAGTTATTCTCAATGAGGTGAAATTATAAGGGTGATCTGATATCTAAAGGGTATTATGTATTACTATATATGTTATCATGGAAAACCAAGTGAGTTCGAATTTTTTTATAAAATACGATTTTAAATAATTATGATAACTCTTGTATGAGTCATTGGATATTCTCACTTGGTGATGGATCGATCTCTTGGACATCAATGAAATAAAATTTAATGGAATACATAATAGATTATAATTTTATTTCTCTATGAACTACTGAAAAAGAAGAATATTGAATAATATCACTCTTATTGAATCTACCATTGTGTCCTATACTTATTTACTTCGTTGTTATACATTGTTAATGTCATGAAAAACTCACTATGGAATAGAAAAATACATAAAATTAAAAATCAATACACATTTCCCTCATGGATATCTATGTGAGTAAGTTAAAAAATTATGGTATCATAACTACAGGATTTGTTAAATCAAGGCAAAGTCTTTATAATCTATTAAAAAAAAATTTATAGGGGTTGGTGTATAAAAATTACTTAAGATGCATTTAAAGTCCATGTAAATGATTTACCATTAATTAAACCTCAATTAAACATGTGTTAACTTTTCATATATAAGTTCAATGTAGAATTTTTTTGTTATGTGTGAAGAAAACACCAAATATTATTACATCCAAAGAGAATGGTGTTTGAATCTCATGAGTAAAAGAGGGTGAGTTTTAAACTCTTAATAAACCAATGATATTAAATACGTTTTAAAACATGAAAAAATTTTCTATTCACCAATGTGAATATAATTGTTTGTCACTATTAATAAGTAGACCTTTAGATATTATTAAATTATGAAATTATAAAATATAAATGGTAATAATGGTTTCTAAGATTGAATGGAGAATTGAGGAATTCAATGAGCCTTATATAAGATGAATTCAGATGAGAATAAGGGTTACATGTTTAGGGAAGTGTTAACCTATTTCTATATTTAAATTTTATTTTTAAATACTATGTCAATCATGATATATGTTTATTTATAAAAAAATCAATATAATATTTTAATTTTTATTTAAAATAAATGAGTTTTTTGAAAATTTTAAAATATTGGGGGTTGTTATAAAATGTGATTTTTGATTTATTTTAAAGTGGGAAGACTAATTGGTTAGATTTGGTGTCTCACATGTAAATGTTAGTGAATAAGTGGTCACATAATATAATTACTCACATTTATCATTATTTAAAGATGAAAATTATTGCAGGGAAATTGAATGGTGGGATGGTGCACCGCACGGTCCACACACAGAAACACATGTGTGATCACATAATGTTACACTATAATGGAACACTTTTCATGACATGTTCGTGTGGGGATATTTAAGGTGAATTTATTTTTCTATAATATATGTTCATAATCCAATGGATCAAATGGATACTAGATTGGTTTACGCCTGAGCTTGAACTGGTGAACTAGTTAGGGATCCATTACATGATGGGTCATGTTTGGGGATTTAACTTAGCTAACCACATGGGAGAGATCTAGATCACAGATCTGATTATACCTAATATAAGGAAATATCTATTCACTAGGAATGTTTTATTTGGATCACTTATTTGATCATATGTTATTCAATGAATAATATTTAATCCAAATAGATATACCTTTTCATGATTGGTACATATCCAATCTAAAAGGGCTGGATACCTTATCCAAAGACATATATAAATTACAAAAAAATATGGATCCATGGGATGAAAGATAATAATACAATTATATTTATAATTCTTTTATTTCCTTTCATAATTATCAAACAGTTTTTATTATAACAGAATAAGAAAAAATATTCTATTATACTACCTTGTTCCCAATGTTCATTAAGGATCACTCATCACTAAGTATTAATATAAAGTGAAAATATACTAATATATACCTAATAGGATTCACTTTAAAATTTTAATACAGCCTATATAGTGGGTGATAATCTACTCTTCATAAGTTTATTTATCAACCTCCATCTATAATCATCTATCTAGTCTAATCTATTTTACCCACCATATTCCTATAACACACCATAAAGCTTATTATCCAGAATAAGTGTTATTTATCATCTTTAGTTTATATATCTAGTCATAGAGTTATCATTCCTACCTATTTAAAACCCTTGGTTTAAGGTATTTTACTATTTAAAATTGTATTTTAATGTTAGGAGATGGTTTGGGTCTGGTTTTATGAGATTTCAGAAGGTTTTGGAAGCATTCTAAATGGTGAATGACTAGGGGAAACCTTGTGGTTCCCCTAGGTAACAGTGAAAAATAAAAATGGGACCCAAGGGAAGCATATTGGTTTTCACACGTTTTGGGTAAACCATGAGGTAACCATGTAGCCTCATCAATCATTGAATTGTGAAAATTCACATTGTTTGTGCATAGTTTTTCAACCCATGTGGACAAACTATGCAAGTGTTTTAAGGGGATTTGGAAATAAAATTTCATACATGAATAATTCTATAAAACCCTCATTATTCTCCTCTTTGATATAAACATCAACCCCTTAGAATCCCTTAGTTTATTTGGTTATTTCCTTCCCTCTTGAGGCCAATTCCATCATATCTTTGAGCATTGGACCTATAGAATCAAAGGTAAGAGTTTCATTTCACATTATCCTTATTACTCTTCTCATTATTTTTTGTAGTAACCCTATGATATGGATAACATAACAAGATATATGGGATATACAGGTTTTTAATGGTAATCCTCTTATAATCCATTAAATTAAAGGTGGGGGAGCATGAATCTATGAGATCATGGTATAATTCGTTAAGACGAACCCATTGGAGGTAGGTGGATTCTCTCTCACTCCACCTATTATTATAAATTTAGGGATTTGTATTTCAAAAATAATATTTTATCGTATTTATAAATGGAAAACCCATGAAAATATCTATTTTTATTGTTTTAAGCTATGGGTTTTGGGTGATTCACATAATGTGTTCAATAAATTACTTAAATGGTGAATTGTTTCCAATGAAATTTTAAGGGTGTGAGAACATGAAATAACATTATTGGTGTGTGTTCATGATTTATACCGAGGGATTGTTTGATTATACTTGGTTTTCATGTTGATTTTGGGGAACTCTAGATTGTACATCCAAGTGACGACATGAGTCCAGATGGATGATATTTTCTCACGAATTTGAACTGTTCGGGAGAGATATTTTTTAGGAACACACTTTTTGTGAATTTACATGGATGTGTGAGTTCATTTCATTAGATAACTTCATGGTTTGGATTATTTTCTTTGTTATTTTATCTATATATTTTTATATACTTATTATCCACTTATGGTTTTGATATATATTTATTATTATGAGTCAACATGTTCTTATCTCAGTGGCGTGTGTGGGAAGTCTTTGGGATTTCCTACTAGTTGAATTGTCACCCATACAAATTCACTTTGATTTATATGAACACATTTTTTCCTATTATATAATTAATTTTAATACTTCAAAATTTTCTATCAAGTCATCTTGATGCTAAATTTCCATCCTATAGGAGGTAGATCATGGATATGGTCTAGCAATGGAGTTTATCAGGCCACCACATCGGTGTCGTGGTGTCTCCTTTTTTTTGGGTAATTTACCTTTTTTATTGTCAATTTTACTACTATGACTCTAATTCTAGTTATATTATCTATTTTGGGGTATGGTTTATTTTATTTCATGCATAATGCTTAGTTTTTACTATTTTGGTTTTTCTATTGTAGTTTGTGTATGTAAGGGACAAGTATCCCCCAAAAAGAAGTAGGTACCTCAATGGTGAGAGGTAATATTCTTCGTGAATCTAATTTAATTCAAGTTTTTTTAATCAGTTCTTCCAACTCTTTATTGCTTTTTGGGTGGCCAAACAACTAGTATTGACTATGGAAATGATGCCTCATGTTATAAGAATCAAGACACCTCTCAAACAACATGAGTGAGGGGGGTTTAAATTTTTAGTATGTTCTATAACCATTTAATCAATTTATTTTTTTGGGAGTTCACTATCTTAGAAATGGAAATATTTGATTTAATAATAGGAATATATTGGCTAGTATCATTCAAGGTTCATATTGACTACTACACTCGATGAGTAACTTTTACATCCCCTGAAGGAGTGGTTCAGTTCATCAAAGGAGAACGGGATGTGAATGCATTCAGAGAAATACCAATAGTGATAATATTTGGGACTATCTTATATCAACTAGAAATGATCACCTTATGGCCTACTAATGAAACTGATGATATAGTTTTTTCTGGCATAGAAGGTTGATACCCTGACGTCTTTCTGGATAATTTCCATATATTACCACCAAAAAGGGAAGTGAAATTTTTTCATCCAACTACTCCATGGAACGAATCATATTTCACATCCATCATATAGGATGAATTCAATAGAATTTCATGATTTTAATATGTAACTAGAAGAATTTGAAATCAATTGTTTTTAATGACCAAGTATATCACGTTAGAAATATTTATTTCTATTTGTTAGGAATGTGTATAGTAAACTCTGAATTTGTGTTTATTATCATAATATAAATCAAGTTATGATAAATAATTGATATCAACTTCCTCAAATTAATGATCTGTTTGATCAGTTGAAGGGATCCAAGTGGTTCTCCAAAATTGATCTCTGGTCAGGGTATCACCAACTCCAAGGTTGGAAAGAGGATATTCCTAGAAAACTATTATAATCTATTAAAACCATTATGAATACGTGGTTATACCATTTATTATCACTAATTCACCAACAATTTTTATAGTATTGATGAATCACATATTCTATAGACTCCTGACCTCTTTCATTGTGGTATTTTTTTGGAGAAATCATAGTGTATTCTCACTTTAAATATGACCATAAAAGTAACTTGAAAAAAATTGGTATATTATTATACCATTTTTTTATGTGAATTTTTCAAAGTATGAATTCTAGATATAAAAATTTATCTTACTTTATAATTCCATTTCAATAAAAAGGCATATCGGTCGATCTTGATAAAATTCATCCCATCATTTCTTGGAAATCATCTAAGAATGAATTTTAGATATGAAGTTTTCTGATATTGGTTGAATATTATCATCAGTTTTTTCATAATTTATCACATATTAATTCTCTAATAAAAATTTATAGAAGGAAATATATTCCATTATTCTAGAGTTTTTATTGATATAAATTCTTCAAGGAACTCAACACTTGACTCACTTTAGCACATATCCTTATCTTTATAGAACTATGTGTGGGATACATTGAATTTTTTTATTCTTTAAGATATGGATTGAGTTTTTTTATTATAAAGCTACATCATATCATAGTTTAAAACTAATGAAAATTGAAGATACATGTAAATAACTCTCCAACACATGATCTAGAACTTTTAATAGTGGTCTATTTCTTAAAAAAATTATATCACTATCTCTTTGGTGAAAATTTTACTATGTTAACAAATCAAAAAATACTGAGTCACATCTTTTTACAATAGGACTTGAACACGATATAATGAAATTGGATTGAATATCTATAGATGATTCACTTTTACTTAGTGTATACTCATAGAAAATTAAATTTAGTGGTCTATGAATTATGTCAAAATTCATATAACAAAGTGGTTAGATAAGTATTAGATTGGTGAAATCTAAAGGGGGTTATTTCTAACATGAACATGGAATGTATCAATAATAATGTCATCATAGTTTTCATTTTGGTGACTCTTATTCATAACTTGGTTGAACAAGTCATGAAGGATCAATAGTCCTACACAGATTGTCATACAGAGTGGTCGAACCTCAATTGTGTGGATACCATTGATGGATAGATAGAACATGAAACTTTGGTGTTGTGCTTTCAAGATCAGATCATAGTTCCTATATTTTTTCAAGACCATCTGATTTTTTAATTACCAATATTAAAGGTGGGTTATCCATATGGGTACTCAAAAAATGCACAAGGAAATGAAAGACTATTTTTGATTGTTCTGTATGAAAAAAAAGTCATCAAATATTTTATGATATTTTTCACCTGTAAACAAGTGAAGGGTGAACATCAATGACTATATGGAATTTAAAAAAAAATCCCATAACTATATGATAGTGGGAGAAGATTTCTAAAAAAATTGCATCGGTCTCTCAATAACTTTTCAGAAGCATGGCTCTATTTGGGAGATTATGGATCAACTCATGAATTCAGAAAACATTATTTAGATCTAGGAGAAATATATGGTAGAATAATTTTAAAAACTCTACCAACAAGAAGTGGTAAAATTTAATGGAGAACTAGTTTCTATTATCTATGACTGATACCATAGATTACCCATAGGGTTTTGGAAGTCCTTGAAACAATACCTTAGAACCAAGTTGATCATCATCATGATGTTTCAACCCCAAATAGATATCCAATCACAGTATATGACTAAAATATTAAAGAATATTGTCAGAGATTTTTTGGTAGCCCTTGGTTTTTCAAGGGAATAAAATTTTAATTTGGTGGAGTTTTTTTATAAAAAAGATTTTCAAGGAAGGATACATATGGAAAGGTGTGAGTAAATGTATGGTTGTTCATGTCACTCTTCACTTTTCAGGGTAGAGAATAGAGAGACTTCCCTGATTGGACAAATAATTGTCCTTGAGATTGATGAGAATATATATACGACTAGGAAAATTATGAAAACAACGTAGTTCCAATTAAAATATTATGTAGATCGTCATCTTTGACCCTTATCTATTTAAGTATTTGATAATGTGTTATGTTGAGTTTATCCAAGGTTGGTCAATCATCATTTGGGTACGCAAGGTAAGTTAGATCCTCTATATGTGAGACTATTTGAATTTTTGAAACATATCAGTGAAGTTACTTATTGGTTATCTCTATTACGATGATTTAGTTTCATTCATAATTTTTTATATACCTCACAATTTTAGAAGTATCAACCCAACCAACCCATATGATTAGTTAGGACCATATTAGTCTCAATCCTGATGGGAAATTTATGCACATCCATTTCCTAATTTAGATAGTAGAGAAAAGGTATTTAATTTAATGAATATATCTTTAGTATGGGTTTTGTTGAAACATGGTCAGGTTCAAAATAAATCTTTAGAACCATAGAAGCATCTTCTAGACCAATGTTTATATCTTTTCCAAAAAATTGAAAACTTCAAACTCTCTAAGGATGGAAAGTCTAATGGTGGGGATAATTAAACACCCCTAGTTTAAGGTTTTTTACAATTTTATACTATTATTTTATGTTTTTAGATGGTTTGGTTATGGTTTTGGTATTTTTCAAGTCATGTAAAGATGTTTTGGAAGTAGTTGAGAGGGTGAATGGTTAGGGTAAACTTTGTGGTTTCCCTAGGTAACCAAGAAGAATAAAAAGGGGGCCTAGGGGATGTGATAGAGAACATATTTTAAATTATTTTACCTTTAATTTTAATGTTTTAATCCCACAAAAGTGTTATTTTATAGTTAATTGTCACATTTTATGGTTTTAGTTGCATTTTGTGATTAATTTCAAAAAGGCCATATTTTGGATTTTAACAGTTTTAATTTATTTTTGTATTTCAGACATAAATTTTTATAAACTGATTGAAATTATGAAATTAATTTTTTTATGATTAAATACATGTTTGTAATCATTTCATTCTTATGGAATCAAAGCTCAATTAATCATTTGAATGCCCAAAGTCAACTCCCAAGTCAGGCCTCTAAATCTGTTCATATATCTAGATATTTTTTTATAATGGGACCATATATCATAAATATCTACTAAAGTTGAGATGAAATTATACATTGAGAAATATAAAATCTATAGGAAAACACTTTTTTCTATTTCCATGTGTGATTCCTTCACTTTCACGGTAATAATGGCATGGGAACTTTGGGAATTGGAATACAAAGAGTCTGTCTGACCAGAATAGGTTTCTAGAGTAAATTGGATATAAATATATATACACATGAAAATAAAGTTTAAATATTGTGGGTATATAGAGGATATACATATGAGAAACTTTTAATAAGGAAAATTTCCCAAATTCTATCATTAATTGGGTGTACCACATGAAAAATTTTAGTGGATAGATTTAGATCCAAATATTTCTTCAATTTTCCTATAAAAATGTTCCCATTCTCCATTTAAAAGGGTTGAAAACTCTAGGTTTACATTTTTATTATTTTTTTATTTTATTTTCTTTTATAATAGTACAATGATTTTTATTATATTTTATTCTTCTTATTCCTCTAATTCTCTCAGTTTTACCTTTTTTGTTTCCACCTCATTCTCTTCTCACTGTGATATTTAATACTAATGGTCATAAGTAAATAAAATGATGATGTTCTTAAGGGATAAATCTATTGTTTAACCCAATATTTTGAGCTATCATTTATAATGTTTCTTATTTTCATAGATTTAGACTTAGGGGGATCTAACTAGGAAAGTCACCTTTATGTCTCCACTTTCGACCAGAGTCTTCTCTTTCTCTTATGTATTATTTTCTGTAAAATCCTGATTTTTGGAAAGGTATGTTTTCATTATTTTTGGTTGAATCCCTTGTTTCAAGCTTCAAGCGATGTTTCCTAAAGGTGTGAGAGGCCTTGGGGGTGTTTCGGGGGCTCGGGGCATGGAAGAAGGAAATCTGGGCAAGATAGGCCAGGGCGCACGACCTGCACATGGCCAGGTAAACCGTGCGGCCAACCCAGGCTGAACCGTGCGACCCTTCCTCCTCCAGACAGAAGCATGCACACGTTTTGCGCATGGTTTTCCAAACCATTCAGCTAAATCGTGTGACCCCTCCTCCACCAGAAAGTGGCATGCGTACGATTTGCCAAACCGTGCAGACACACCATATGGCCACTTAAGGTTGGGAAAAATTACAAGTTTGCCACTCCGGACTTTAAAACCCCACATGGTATTTCCTCTCATTTCCTCCCTCTCCACCTTATGCACGAATAAAATCTCCCAAAGGCTCCAAGAGACCAATCTACTTCAATTCTAAGGTGGTTTTGGTGCCGTTGGTTGCGGATCGAAGCTCCGGGTAAGGCTAATCCCATCCTTGCTTCTCTTTTTGGTTTAGGGTTTGTATCTTCTCTCCCTCTCGTTATGAAGCTCTAAAACCATAACATTTGGGTGAGTTTTAGGTTGAAACCCCAAAGGTTTGATGGATCAAGAACTAAGGACTCAGTTGAGAGTGCGTTCAACCACGGTTTTAAGGTAGGTGGTCTACAAGTGATATCCCATATTTATTTGGGAATTTTTGCATGTTTAGTTGTGTTCTTTATTTCATTTGGTTATGTTTTGGATAACCATGGCATGTTGGTAATAATGGTGTTTAAAATGGTAAATGGGAACCCTCACGATCCCCGTGGGATGTGTTGGGATATACATGACCTAATTGGGGCCATCCATGGGATGTGCCGGCTTTTCTTGGATTTAGGGATTTATATTAAACAAGTGACCTTTTTTTAATGAATTGTAGATCCCTTGATAAATATGTTGGCATGATTGGTTAAACTTGGAATAGAAGTTAGGTGATGCACCTAGACTTGTCAATAACCTAAGTGTTAAAGTGGAATGGGTTAAATGGTTGATTCATGGGAATGATGAACGGGTTAAATGGGTTAATGTGTAAACTTATTAAAGATCGTAATGGGATAGATTATGGGTTTAATATTGAATGATTAGTGAGATAGGCATAACACATGGGAATTGGGTGAATGGTTAAATGATGTGAAATGGTAATGTGTTAATGGGTTAAGGCATGAGGTGGTTTCCCTTGTGGGTTGTTGTGAATAGTGTTTTCCGAAGGGCAATGGCTTGGATGGTTATTGGTTACTTATTTATAAGAATTTTCACATGGCTTCATAGAGTGGGGTATGACATGAGGATCTATGCCCATGGGTCGAGTGAAGACTGAGGTTCTAAACTCCACCATAAATGCACGGGTTAGGAAAGGGGTCTAAGGATCTATTCTCCTAACGGTTGCATCCACCCGGACTAAGGCTTCGAGGTGAGGTTATGGTTGCTATGAAGGGTTAGTCATAGTGAGATAGGATAACGATGTGTTTACCCTCTTTCATGTGATTTTTTTCCTTAGACCCATGTAAAATAATGTATGTGATTAACCCAGTGAAATGTGATGAAATGGTAAATGGTGATAATGGGTGTGTAAGGAATTATAATAGAAGTGGAAATGGATTGGATCTAAACTGGTTAATGGTACCTTAAATAATTACTTGGAAATTACCATTCATGTTTTCTCTTGCATGCACTACCTGTTTATACTGTATATTTTTTTAGACACCGTTGGTGGTGGCTTACTAAGTTGTAATCACACCCTGCTCAGGCCGCCGTTGGGTACCCGACCAGACTTCATGTTTGCACGTCAGGAGAAGGGAAAAGGTCCTTGATAGATAGTGAGTGGACATGGGTAACGCTTGGTGGAGGATCCGGACTTGGAGTCGGGACCATTTTGGGGATTTGGGTCGTTGTCTTTGTTTTGGGGTTTTTTCAACTTTTTCACTTGTAGTATGAATTGGCATATTTATTATTGGAAATGGATGTTATACATGTCTGTGATTATTGGTTATCGTTTCTGCTATTTGGTTTGTTTCTATTGTGGATTACTCTGATAAAAGGGGGTATAGTCTCCCCACTTGACTCGGTAGACCCCCGCTGCTAGTCAGCAGCCTTTGGCATACGGGGAGGTGCGCTTAAGGTCATGTAACCACCCGGCTCAGAGCACCAGTTTAGTGGCTTCCGGGTTGGGGACATTACAAAGTGGTATTAGAGGAGGTCCTTTTTTCTCCTTCTCTGAGGTCTTGTTATTTGGGATTGGTAGCCAAGGGTTAAGACGTGTTAGGCCTTGGTAATGAGCTCGTTCTTGGGAGTAGCTAACCCATGTACGAGGGAAAATCCAAGTCACCCTGGGTGGGAAATGTTGTTCTTGGTTGTGTGTTGTTACAGTTGATGATATTTCACTGTTGGGTGTTGCACATGTGGTTTTATGTGACTATTTTATGATATTTGGATCATGGGATTAATGGCATGAGGATTGGAATTCATGTATCGTTATAGGTACCTAGGGAGATAGGTGACATGCATTGTATTAGACACACGCACAGGGTGGGTGTGTGAGGCAGGAAAGTAGGGTGCATCATGCATTTCATGAAACCGATAAATAATGGGAAGAATGAAATTTAAAAAGTGGGTAAATGATGTTTAATGAAGTAATAGGGTTTGAAAAAAGTGGTGAAATGTTATTGGGTTATCATATGAAAAGTGGGTTGGTGTATCTTGTAAAGAGATTTCGATAAATTCGTGAAAGTTATGTGGTATGTGTGATAAATCTCATGCTTGGAATTGTAGAGAAATGCCACCATGACATCGGTTACCAGTTGGGAAACATGAGGGTGTTGCTGAGAACACTCCTCCTATAGAGGAGCATGAAAATGTGGCGATCAGTGAGGGTAGAGAGGACCATTTCTGAGAGAACTTGGCTCACCTTATGCATAGGATGGATCGGGACCTTGGGCGGGTTGCACCGAGTATGTTTGAGCTGACCAGGGAGTTCTAGCTGCAGCACCCTATGACTTTCACCGGAGAGGGTGGGCCAGAGGCAGCGTAGTTCTGCTAGAGTTTGTCCAGATGATACTAGATCATCTAGAGACCCCTATAAAAAAGCAGGTGAAGTTGGCCGATTATATGTTGCGAGGCTAGGCGAGGCTTTGGTGGGACATTCAGGCTCAAATTGAGAAGGCTGGTGGAATTTTGTGGAAGGTTTTTCAGAAAACGTTTCTGGAGCATTTCTACCCAGAGACCATGAGACAGGAGCAGGCTGTAGAGTTTATGAGCCAGACTCAGGGATCGCTATTGGTGATGGACTATGCTAGTCGCTTCACTGACTTGAGACGCTTTGTCCCAGTGTTAGCAGGGGATGAGGAAGCAGTAGCAAGGTGTTTCCAGGATGGGCTGAGACATGAGATCAGGTCTCAAGTAAACATCTTCTGCTTGAAGAGGTTCGTAGAGGTAGTAGATCAGGCACTAATCTCGGAAGGAAACATGAAGGGAGTTTCGGGTAGTGGTCTTGTGGTGTCAGTGGGGCAGACGAGCGGTGTAGCTACCAAAGGTCGAAAGAGATGCCATGAGAGCTCACAGCTTGGTGGAAGTGTGTAAAGTGATTGGAAGAGAGGTTCAGCCTCTCAGAGTGGAAATTAGGTGTTCTTCTATTAGTACAGTAGGGCGGGGCATATGTGTGGTCAGTGTCCTCAACCTCGAGTTGAGTGCCGTTCGTGCGGCCGGATGGGACATGTGCAGAAGTTCTGCAGGAAACCTCAATAGGTGGGCGAGTATGATGGTGGAAGGCAGGTACCAGATACGGGATGGGGATCAGTTGCCCCACATCAAGCAGGAAGTTGGAGCTCCACAGGCCGTACTGGTAGGGTCGGTGGATGTGGAACTCCATGGAATGATCGCTCATGACAGCAGGGCAGTGCAGCACAGGGCGTTCAGGCTGGAGCCCAGGGTAGAGGGGCAAGTTAGCTTCAGGTAGTTCAGTTTGGTCCTAGTGATGGCAAGGCTAGACCATCGACTGTTAGAGGTACGATCATTGTAGCTTCTACTTTTTCTAGTGCGTTTTTTGACACTCGTTCCATACACTCTTTTATCTCTTCTAAACTTGTGGTAGAACTAGGTTTACCTGTGGAGGGGGTGCGTGGGGTGATGCCAATTGACACTCCGTTGGGGGTGCAGGTTGAGGATATCAAGTAGTGAAAGGGATGTGCCTTGATATTTGGTGGGTATCGTTTTCTATGGGACTTGTTCATTCTCAAGATGTCAGGGTTTGACCTAATCTTTGGATGGGATTGGTTGGTGTTGTATCGGGAACATATAGACTGTTACCGTTGTAGAGTATCATCGTAGTCGCTTGAGGGTGACGCTTACGTCCACCATGGCGAATGGGATGTTCGAGTAGGGCGTGTGGGTCCGTTTTGTCAACAGATGAGTGGACTCACGGCTCGAGTGTCATGTCTCATGATTGATGACTATGCAAGAGGAGAGAAGTCTGTTTTCCCTCTTGTGGTTGATCAGTTTCAAGATGTTTTTCCTAAGGAATTCTTATGGTTACCCCCTGAGAGGGATGTGGAGTTCACAATCGAGTTGCTGCCGGGAGTGGAGCCAGTTTCTATTTCGCCATACCAAATGGAACTCGAAGAACTCCAGGAACTGAAGGTTCAACTTGAGGAGTTGGAGCGTAAGGGGTTTATCCATCCTAGTACATCTCCTTGGGGATCTCTCGTTCTTTTTTCAAAGAAGGATAATGGGTCATTAAGGCTGTGTGTTGACTATCAAAAGTTGAATCAGATGACGGTGAAAAATCAGTACCCTCTTCCTAGAATTGATGATATTTTTGGTCAGTTGAGGGGTTTATCATTGTTTTCTAAGATTGATCTAAGGTCGGGTTATCACCAGTTGAGGGTGAGGTCTTCTGACGTACCGCAGATAGCTTTCCAAAGTCGGTACGGGTTGTTTGAGTTTGTGGTGATGCCTTTTGGCTTGAATAATGCACCGCGGTGTTTATGGCTTTGATGAACCAGATCTTTCATTCCTATATAGATCGGTGTGTGGTTGTCTTTGTTGATGATATCTTAGTGTACTCGAAAACTCACAATGATCTTTCCCAACATCTTGACATCGTATTGGGTATGCTAAGAGAGCACCGGCTATACGCCAAGCTATCCATGTGTCAATTATGGATAGGTGAGGTACATTTTTGGGTCACATCATCTCTGAGGAAGGTGTGTCAATGGATCTAGAGAAAGTGCAGGCAGTTGTATCTTGGGAGCTGCCCAAGAGTGTTTCTAATGTTCGGAGATTTCTGGGTTTGGTCGGGTATTACTGAAGGTTCATTCTGGATTTTGCTTTCTTGGAAGCACCACTTTAGGACTTGACCAATAAGAGAATCAGGTTCAAATGGTCTAAGGCTTGTAAGAATTCCTTCCAAGAGTTAAAGAAGCGGCTGAAGACCACACCTATCTTGATCTAACCTGAGCCGGGTAAGAAGTACATCATGTTTTTTATGCATCTGAAATCGGAATTGGGGTTGTTTTAATGCAAGATGAGCGGGTGGTGACTTACGGGTCAAGGCAGTTGAGACCCCATGATCAGAATTATAGCACTCATGACCTTGAGTTGGCTACATCAGTGTATGCCTTGAAGTACTGGAGGCACTATCTGTAGGGAGAACGGTTTACCGTGTTTACCAACCATATGAGATTAAAGTACATCTTCTCACAGTGGGATCTGAATCTTTGGCAGCGAAGATGGGTTGAATATCTCTAGTCTTTTGACATTGAGTTGGTGTACAGACCGGGAAAGGGAAACAGTGTTGCTGATGCTCTGAGCAGGAAGGTTCAAAATCAGATGGTTTAGGAGTCCAACACCGAGTGGAAGGTGATGGCCTTTTTTCAGACATGCACCTGGAGGTGCAGGAGGAGAGTGGTCAGGTCACTCTTGCTTCCTTAGTGATGGAGTTGACACTTTTAAGTCATGTAAAGGAAGGTCATCTTGATGATCTTGAGTGTTTTATCACGAAGGAAAATCTTAAAGGTGGGGAGCTACGTTCTGGCTGGGTCGTCATTATGGACGTTGTTGTTCATGTTCGTGATCGTGTGGTTGTGCCAAAGTGTGTGCGGGAAGAGTTGATGCATGAGTTCCATGCATAAAAGTGGGAAGTGAATCTTGGTTTGACAAAGATGTACCGTGATCTCCGAAGGTAGTTTTTGTGTCCTAGAATGAAGAAGGAAGTTTCGGGCCTTATGGAGTGGTGTCTTACCTGTCAGCATGTGAAGACCGAGCATCAACAGCCAGGTGGTTTATTGCATCCATTTCCCATTCCATAATGGAAGTGTGATGATGTGACAATGGATTTTGTCATGGGTCTTCCGAGGACACCGCGGAAGAATGATGCAATATGGGTGGTTGTAGATCGGTTAATGAAAGTGGCTCATAACTTACCGATTCAGGAGACCCATACAGTCGACCAGTTGGGTGAGCTGTATGTTCAGGAAATAGTGTGGTTTCATGGTGTGCCAAGGACCATAGTTTTAGACCATGATCCGCATTTCATGTTGCATTTCTAGCAATGGTTACTGAAGGCACTTGGTACGTAGGTGTTTTTGAGTACCGCTTTCCACCCGCAGACAGACGGGTAGTCAGAGCGTACGATCCAAGTGTTGGAAGACATGTTAAGAGCTTGTGTCTTGGACTTTGGTGGTTCTTGGTAAAGACACCTATCATTGGTTGAGTTTTCCTAAAACAACAGTTTTCATGATTCAATTTCGATGGAACCGTTTGAGGCACTCTACGGGAGGCTGTGTAGATCTCCGTTGTGTTGGATAGAGGCTGGTGAATTTGAGTTGTTAGGGCCAAGTCTCGTGCAAGAGACTTCAGGAATAGTTAATTTAATCAGGAAGTGGATGGATACAGCTCAGAGTAGATAGAAGTCGTATGCAGATCGGAGGCGTAGACCTCTTGAGTTTGGGGTGGAAAATAATGTGTTCCTTCAGGTGTCGCCAAGGTTGGGTCACCGTCGGATATGAAAGAAGAGTAAGTTGGCGCCCAAGTATGTGGGACCTTTTGATATTTTGGAGAGGATCAGACCAGTGGATTACCGATTAGCTCTTCCACAGAGGTATGGCGGGATTCATGATGTGTTTCATGTGTCGTAGCTTCCACAGTATCACCCTAACCCATCTCACGTGGTTGATGTTGAGGATGTGGAGCTTGAGGCTGATGCGTCCTTTGAGGAGCATCCGGTTCGTGTGGTGGATCGTAGTAAAAAGGTCTTGTGAGGAAAGGTTGTGCCATTAGAGTGAGTATTGTGGAATCATGGGAATGTTCATGAAGAAATGTGGGAGCGAGAATCAGATATGAGGGCTCAGTGGCCCGGACTCTTCTCTTCGGTGGATCATTGGGGCTTGGAAACTTGGCTTGAGGATGAGCCGTTATATGGTGGGGAGATTGTAAGATCCTGGTTTTTGGAAAGGTATGTCTTCGTTATGTTTTGGATGAATCCCTTGTTTCGGGCTTCAAGGGATGTTTCCTGAAGGTGTGAGAGGCCTTGGGGGTGTTCCGGGGGCTCGGGGCATGGAAGAAGGAAATCTGGGCAAGACAGGCTAGGGCACACGACCTGCGCACGGCTAGGTAAACCGTGTGGCCTGCCCAGGCTAAACCGTGAGACCCTTCTTCCTCCGGACAGAAGCATGCACATGGTTTGCGCACATTTTTTCAAATCGTGCGACCCCTCCTCCGGACAGTGGCATGCGCACGGTTTGCGCACGGTTTGAAAAACTGTGCGGAAAAACTGTGCGGCCACTTAAAGTTGGAATAAATTACAAGTTTTACACTCCGAGCTTTAAAAACTCACTCGGTATTTCCCCTCATTTCCTCCCTCTGCACCCTAGGCATGAACCAAATCGCCCAAAGTCTCTAATAGACTTATCTCTTTCGATTCTAAGGCGTTTTTGGTGTCGTTTGTTGTGGATCGAATCTCTAGGTAAAGAAAATCCCATCCTCGCTTCTCTTTTTGGTTTAGTGTTTGTATCTTCTCTCCCTCTCATTCAAAAGTTCTAAAATCCTATCTTTTGGGTGATATTATGTTGAATCCCCAAAGGTTGGTTGGATCGAGGCCTAAGGACTCGGTTGAGAATGCGTTCAACCACTGTTTCGAGGTAGGTGGTCTACAAGTGATATCCCATTGTTATTTGGGAATTTGTGCATGTTTAGTTGTGTTCTTGCTTTATTTTGCTTATGTTTTGGATAACCTTGTCATGTTAGTAATAATGGTGTTTAAAATGGTAAATGGGAACCCTCATGATCCCCATGGGATGTGTTGGGATAGACTTGACCTAATTAGGGCCATCCATGGGATGTGTCAGATTTTCCCGGATTTAGGGATTGATATTAAACAAGTGACCTTATTGTAATGAATTGTAGAGCCCTTGATAAATGTATTGGAATGATTGGTTGAACTTGGAATATAAGTTAGTTGATGCATCTAGACTTGGTAATAACCTAAGGGTTAAAGTGGAATGGGTTAAATGGTTGATTCATGGGAATGATGAACGGGTTAAATGGGTTAATGTGTAAACTAATTAAAGTCCATAATGAGATGGATTATGGGTTTATTGTTGAATTATTAGTGAGATAGTCATAACACATCGTAATTGGGTGAATGGTTAAATGATGTTAAATTGTAATGTGTTAATGGGTTAAGGCATGACGTGGTTTCCCATGTGGGTTGTTGTGAATAGTGTTACCCGAAGGGCAATGGTTTAGATGGTTGATGGTTACTTATATATAATCATGTGCACATGGTTTCTTAGAGTGGGGTATGACATGTGGATCTACGTCCATGGGTCATGTGAAGACTGAGGTTCTAAATTCCACCCTAAATTCACAGGTTAGGAAAGGGGACTGAGGATCTATTCTCTTAACGGTTACATCCACCCAGACTGAGGCTTCGAGGTGAGGTTATGGTTTCTATGAGGGGTTAGTCCTAGTGAGATAGGATAACTATGTGTTTACCCTCTTGAATGTGATTGTTGGCCTTAGACCCATGTAACATAATGTATGTGATTAACCCATGGAAATGTGATGAAATGGTAAATGGTGATAATGGGTGTGTAAGGAATGTTAATGGAAGTGACAATGGCTTGGCTCTAAACTGGTTAATGGTACCTTAAATAATTACTTGGAAATTATCATTCATATTTTCTCTTGGATGCACTTCATATTTATACTTGATATTTTGTAGACATCGTTGGTGGTGGACTACTGAGTTGTACTCGCACCCTGCTCAGGCCACCGTTGGGTACCCGAGAAAACTTCATGTTTACATGTTACGATAAGGGAAAATGTCCTTGCTAGATAGTGAGTGGACATGGGTAGCGCTGGGTGGAGGATTCAGACTTGGAGTCGGGACCATTTTTTGGATTTTGGTCATTGTCTTTATTTTGGGGTTTCGTCCACTTTTTCACTTGTAGTACGACATGGAATATTTATTTTTGGAAATGGATGTTATACAATTCCGTTCATATTGGTTATCGTTTCCGCTATTTGGTTTATTTCTGTTGTCTCTTACTCTGATAAAAAGAAGGTATAGTCTCCCCACTTGACTCCGTAGACCCCCACTGCTAATCGGCAGCCTTTGGTATACGGGGAGGCGTGCTTAAGGTCATGTAACCACCCGGCTCGGAGAACCGGTTTAATGGCTTCCGAGTCGGGGTCGTTACATTTTCCCTTGATTGAGGAGGTGGATTTGTGGTATCTAAGTGATTTTTGA
The DNA here is from genome assembly GCA_963277665.1 of Viscum album. Classification (NCBI taxonomy): domain Eukaryota; kingdom Viridiplantae; phylum Streptophyta; class Magnoliopsida; order Santalales; family Viscaceae; genus Viscum; species Viscum album. Next base: position 2,022,557,896 of record OY728165.1, read on the forward strand.
GTGCATTGTATATTTAAAATAATATTAAGAGTATTATTTTCATACATACAATGGATCATGTTTATTAAGTAAATTTGAAACTCATAAAGAGATGATAAAGGTTCAATCTAGGTAATCTCCTAGGAGGATCTCCTTTCTATCTAACATCATTTTGTCTGCATACATTTTGTTTGCATTGAATTTTTATATATAGATATATATTAATATTTCATGAATATTTTAAACTCACACTATTTATATTATTTTTTTAATATTACATATAATTTAAATAGTGAAAATAGAAATTCATTGTTGTGTGGGTTGCCTCCTTGAGACTTATCCGGGGTGTGCACTATATTGCAAGATTAGGTAAAAAAAATATTGATTGGGTACCTAAAAAAATCCTCAAACATCAATTTGGAATCATTTTTGGGGAGGAAAAACATTTTCACGTGCTATGTTTCATAAAAAAACACAAAAATCATAAAATTTAAAAACTAAAAAAAATATTATTTGTTCATGTTGTATTAAAATTAAAATTATTATGCATGGACTAACCAATTTCAGGTGAAAGAATAATTTCACAATAATCATGATGCTCAATTATAAAGGATTAGTGATTTAGTGAAAAGTTATAGAATGAAATAGAATGGATAGCTCAATATATACAAGCATGTCAAGAGTAACCCAAACCTGAACTAGAACCAGAAGGAAAATGAGTGGTGTAAGAGATTTCACTAATAATATTTTATGTTAAAGAACTTGAGGTGGTTGAGAAGGAAATATTAATATAATTAATAGCATCATCTCACACTCATCCATTTCTCAAGGAGGTCCCTAAAGAATACATGCAAGCTGATGCACTTATGGGAGGTCAATATTTTTTAAAATAATCATGGAATCACTTTGTTGAATATAACCTTAAACTTGATCTTCCGATCCTTGATAATGAAATATAATCACCTCTATACCTCTCTTATTCTTTGGAATAATATTATGTTGATTCACCTGGTGATATTGATTTACCAATTTTCCTTCCATAACAGATCGATTTTTAAGATGAATTACTTGAGAGGGAAGATTTATTTATTGATTCTTCATGATTTAGTTCTATTAAAGATTAATTGTTCTCTGACATCTTCTTTTCTAAAATTTATGATACAACACAAATGGAACAAGCCTTTGATTGTATTATGGAATTCATACAATTAGTGGTAGAATAATAATAACTATATAATCTGGTGGTGGTGCAGCTACCTCTTCTATATCAACTAGCATACCATATGGAAAATGACACCACATAAGTCAACATGATGTACCCATATTTTTGTTCCCTCCCACTCTGGACCTCAAATTTTATATTTCTTTTTTCTTGGGGGTTTTGAATTTTCTTATATTATTTGTGGTTCTCCATTCTGTGTGTCTAATCATGGAAACTAGGAAAATTCACATGTGGTTGTTTATCTCAAGGAAACCAATCACACCATCAGATTGGATATAATCCACTACAACTACCTAACTAGGGGTAGTAAAAACCTAAAACCCACATAAGGGTCTAAACAAATAATTATCTCTTTTATTTCCCCTTTCTCTTTATTTTTCTTTATTTTTATTATGTTTTTTTTCTTTCCTTCTTAAAGTTTTAAATTAGTATCAGTTGAATCCTTAACTCAAGTCTACTAATAAAAATTAAATCATGCTATTTCCTTCCATTACATGATTTTATTTACTACCCAATAAAAAATTTTATGTAAATATTTCTCGATATAAATTGAAATAAAAAGAAAGAAGTACATTGAACAAATATGGGGGATGGATTTTAATATGTTTTTTGGAATTTAGTGTGTGCATCCATTTTATTTTTCATGTATTTTTCTAAAAATTTTATCTTTTTATTTTTCATTTTTAGTGTGTTTTTAGAATACTTGATCTAAATTAAATACTTTGATAAATTCAAACCATATTAGTGTTTTTGGAACATTTCTTGATTTGAATGTTTTACGATTTAAAGGATTGTTGGATGGATTTTGTTTCTTGATTTACAATATTTTCGTTTTGTGAAGTTTGATTTGTTGTGAAACTCATGTGCACTAGTATTATCTAAATTGAAAATATTTCTCAACCTGAGAGGTTTATAAACCTATTATACAAATTATTTACATTTCTCTTTTTCTTGCGAGTCTTGAGACATGGTGTGTGATCTAAATATTACTATTTTTATTTTCTTAAATGATGTTATATTTTATGGAATATGTTCAATAATATTGAGTAACCACTTTGAAACACCTTTTTACAAATATGGGATGGGTGTTCACCAATATTTGAATCTCAAAATCTATCTCGCTTTTCCTCAAAATAATTATTCTGAAGAAAAATCTAAATCCAAATTCAAGTTAAAACATTGCAATAAAGTGGAAAAAATGGAATAAATTTATCATTGATTCTCAAATTTCATATGTAAACATACCAAATATAGAAATATGTGTTTGTATTTGATTAATTTTTATGTTTATTGAGGAGCACACCATTCTTGAGGAAAACACTTTTCAAGCGTTTAAATCACTTTAGATCTTAACTATCCTCATTCCACCTCAGATGTATTTACATTTCAAACCTTACAAACCTCATCCTTAGAAAAACCCATGGAAAATACATCATGATTAACATATTTTATACTCTGTGAAGTTGATCTAATAGGAGGATATCAAGACTATACAGATGACATGTGTTCTTGAAAATTGGAAAACTCCACAAAAAACAATCCTTGAGTTAAGAGAGAATTAATTTTATAAGGAGTTAGGTATGACATGTACATGAGGATTAACATGATATTTAATGAATTTTTATAATATTTTAGGAGTAATATAATTTTTATCCATGAATGAGGTGTGATATTTTCTTTTAATATTATAATTCAGCGTTTTTGTCATTTATGCTTTGGGATGTTTGTTTTAACCATGGTATTAGATGATTGTCAATGATTGAAATGTTTATGTGTGAAGGAATTGATAGAGAAAATATTTTAAATTATTTTAAATTTTATTTCAATGTTTTAATCCAACTGAATTGTTATTTTAAGTTCAATTATAACATTTTATGCCTTTAATAGCATTTTGTGTTTAATTGGAAAACGAACTAAATTTGGATTTTAAAAGTTTCTATTTATTTATTTCTTTCAGCCACAAAATTCTCTAAACTAATTTAAATTGGGGAATTAATTTTTTTGGATTAAATATATGTTGGTATTCATTTAATTCTTATGGACCCAAGGCTCAATTCATCATTTTACAGCCCAAAATCATCTTCCAAGTCATACCTAGAAATATATGCAAAGATATTGATATTTTTTATAATCGAACCATATATAATCAATATATACTCTAATTAAGATAAAATTATACATGGATAAATATAATATCCATAGGGAAAAAATTTATTACTATGTCCATGTGTTATTCCTTTGTTTTCAAGGTAATAATTCCATGGGAACCCAATGAATTGGAATACAAAGAATCTGTCTATCCAGAATAAATTTCCCAATTAAATTAGATATAACTCTATTCATACGTGTCCAATTAGCCTAAAATATTGTGTTTTGAAAAATAATACATATATTAAAAACTTTTAATAAAGAAATTTTCCTAAATTAGGTATTTAAATGGGACAACCATGTGTTTGATTTCGGTGTAAAGTATTGGATTTGAAAATTTCTCCAATTTACCTATAGAAATATCTCCATTATTTTTTAAAAATGGTTAACAACTCTAGGTGTCCATTTTCAGTATTTTTTTAGTTTATTTTTTTTGTAATGTTATTATTCATTTTTTATTATATTTTATTTTTTTCTTCTTAATCTCATTATCTCATTTTTATCTTTTGTGTTTCCACCTCATTCTCTTCTCATTATAATCTATAATAGTCATGATCATGATTAACTGACTTGAGGACGTTTCTAACAGAGAAATCCAATGTTGAACCCAAATTTTGGAGCTATCATTCATAATGTTTCTTATTTTCATAGAGTTAGGCCGAGGTGGATCTTAGTGAACAAGGTGTATTTGTGTCTCCACTTTCCACCCGAGGCTAAGCTTTCTCTTCTATAATATTTTCCCTCGATCAAAGAGGTGTATGTGTGGTCTCTCGACGATAGTTTAGTGCACTATGTATTAAAAACCATAGGTAAAATAGTATATTCATTCATATGATAGATAATGTTTATTAAGTAAATTTGAAACTAATAAAGAGACAATTAAAGTTCGCTCTGGATAATCTCCTTGGAGGATCTACTTTATGTCTAAAATCATTTTATCTTCATCAATTATTTTTTCATTGAATTTTTATATATAGATATATATTAATATTTTTTGAATATTTCAAACTCATTCCCTTTATATTATTTAGTTTTATATTAGTTATAATTTAAATAGTGACAATAGAAATTCATTATTTTCTGAGTTTCCTTTTCGAGATCAACGCTGGGTGTGCACTATATTGCATGATTATAAAAGTAATCAAATAGAATAGATAGGTTAATATGTACATTCATGTTAAGAGAAATCCCAACCTGAACTATAACATAAACTAAAATGAGTGGTGGAATAGATTTCAATAATAATATTTTATATTACAGAACCAGAGATAGTTGATAATTATGTACTAAATTAATTAAAAACAACATCTCACACTCAAACATTGATCAAGGATTTCCCTTAAGAACACATGTAAGCTATTGCACTTATGGTTGATGAACATTTTTTAGAAGAATCCTAGAATCACATTGTTGAAGATAACCTAAAATTTGATCTTTCCATCCTTGATAATGAAAAATTGGTACCTCAATACTTATATCTTTATTTGTAAGATGATGATGAAGATTCCCTTGTTGATATTGAGTTACCAATGGTCCTTCAAAAAGAGGTCAGTTTCCAAGATGACTTACTTGAGATGGAATATTTATTTATTGATTCTTCATGTTTAAATCTTATTTAAGATGAATTATTTTTCTGGATTAACCTTCTATGAAATTTTGAATACAACAAAATAGAGCAGGCCTAGAATTATATAAAAGAAAGCATACAATTAGTGGTGGTAGAATAAGATCTAGATAATCTTTTTGTGGTGTGACGACCTCCTCTACATCAACTTTCATACCATATGGAGGAAGAAACCACAAAAGTCAATAGGGAGTACCCATGTTTTCTGTTCCCTCCCACTCTGGACCTCAAATTGTCTATTTATCATTTATTAGTTTTTTGGGATTTTATTATATTCATTATTGTTCTCCATTATTTTTTTCTACTCATTTAAACTTTTAAAATTAACATGTGGTGGTTCATCTCAAAGAAACCACACCCACTTACTGATTGGGGATAATCCACTACAACTACTTGATTAGGGGTAGTAAAAATTCAGGACCCATTTAGAGGTCTAAACCAAGAATTATCCATTTTGGTTCCCCATTATATTTATATTTATTATATTTTATTATATTTTATATTTATTTATATTAGTTTTAAAGTGTTAGAAGCTAGGATATTAACTCAAGTCTTCTACTATAAAATAAATCAAGTTGTGTCCTTCATTTTATTGATTTCATTTATTTCCCAATTAAAATATTGTACACAAATTTTTATTGATTCAGATTGAACTGAAAATATGGTATTAAATGGAAAAAAATTTGGGGGAGGAATTGAAATCTATATTTAAGAATTATTTGTGTTCTTAAATATTATTTTTCATGTGTTTATTTGAATTTTTCATGGTTTTCATTTTTCATTTTGGTGTATTTTTAGGATTCTTGAGCAAAATTAAATACTTTAAAAAATTAAAACCATATTTTTTTAACATGTTTATTTATTTTAATGTTTTATGATTTAAATTATTTTTAATAGATTTTTCCCTTGATTTCCAATATTTTAATTTTATAAAGTTTTATTTATTTTGAAAATCATCTGCACTAGTATTATCTGAATTAAAAATCATCCCAAAATCAAGAGGTTTATAAACCAGTTTGACCTATTATTTACATTTATAATTTTCTTTATAGTCTTTAGAAATATTTTTTGATCCATAAATTTCTATTTTTATCTTTTTAAAAGCTTTTATAGTTAATGGAATGTGTTCAGTACGATTAAAAACCACTTTGAAATCCTTTTTTTGCTGAACTCTAATTTTGGCCTACCTTTTCTTTTGAGATTTACTAATCCCATAGTATCTAGAAAATATATTATTATAAAGCCATGTTAAAATAAATTTATCCATTTAAAACCTTTTCAAGAAGTTAAAATCATGATTATAGTTGAACTCAAATGTGGGAGAGGGAGAAGATGAGCTATATTTTTCTTTCCTGAAGAATGTGTTTGAGATGAAAGGAAAAAAAGTGTTTCTATATTTTTTTTTGCTTGAGTGGAATAAATTTCATGCTATAAATATGTATGGGTGGCCCAAATTTCATTAAAAATATGGGCTAGGTCTTCACCAATATTTTAATATCAAAATCTACTTCTATTTTCTTAAAAAATATGATTTTAAAGAGAAATCCATATCTGAATTCAAGATAAAATGATGATATAATGTGGAAACAATAGGGAATAAATTTATAATTGATGATGAAATTCAAAGTGTGAATATACCAAATAAATAAATATTTGTTTTGAGGTGATTAATTTTTGAATTGATTGAGGAGCACACCATTCTTGAGCAGAACTTTTTTCATGGATTTACTTCACTTTAGAGCTTAACCCTCTTCATTATTCCTTGGATGTTTTTAAATTTTAATCCTACCAAACATTATATTTCTAAAAACCTATGAAAAAAACTCATGATTTAAATATTTATAAATATGTGAAGTGGAGATACTATGAAGATAAAAATCCTATAGAGCTCACAAATGTTAATGAGAAAGAGAAAAACTCAACAAAAATCCTTGAGTGAAGAGGGAAATAATTTTCTAAGGAGGTAGGTATAACATTTACATTAGTATTAAAATGATATTTAATAATTTTTTATTATTTTTGATGATTTATTATATTTTTATCCATTTAGGAGGCATGATATTTTCTTTGATATGATATTTGAGTGGTGTTGTAATTTTTGAATTGGGAAGTTTGTTTTGACCATGGTATTAGATGATTTCCCAGGATTTCAAAGTTTAATTATGGAGGAATTTATAGGACAAACATTTTAAATTATTTAATTTTAATTTCAATATCTTAATTCCACTTAAGAGTTATTTTCAGGTAAATTGTTACATTTTATGGTTTTAGAAGCATTTTGAGCTTAATTGAAAAAATATCCTAATTTTGGATTTTAAATATTTTAATTTATTTATTTTTCTCAACCATAACTTTTTATAATCTAATTGAAATTTTAAAATTACTTTTTTAGGATTAAGTTAATGATGTAATTCGTTTTACACTTATAGAACCAAAGCTCAGTCCATCATTTGGAGGCCCAAAATCATCTCCCCAATCAAACCTCAAAATCCGTGCACATATCTAGAGATTTTTTATAATGGGCCCATATATCATAAATTGATGCTCAAATTGAGATTAAATTATACATAGAGTAAGAGAACATCTATATGAACAATTTTTGTCACTGTGTCCATGCGTGATTCCTTTTTATGGTAATAAGGGCTTGCGAACTTGATGAATTGGAATACAAATATTCAGTCTGGATAGAATAAATTTACAGAGTAAATTGGATATAACTCTCTCCTAACGTGGTAAATGAAGATGAAATATTGTGTTTATATACAAGATAAATATATGTAAAACTTTCAAGAACTAAAATTTCCAAAACTAGGTTATTAAATTGGTCTACCGCATGTATTCTTTTGGTGGACATATTTGGATCTGAAAATTTCCCTAATTTTCCTATAAAAATGTCCCCTTATCCCTTTTAAAGTGTTGAAAACTCTAGGTGTCTATTTTTAGTTGTTTTTTTTGTTTATTTTCTTATTTAATAGTATTTTTAATTTTTATTATATTTTAGTATTCCCTTTCCTCTCATTCTTTCATTTTTATTTTTTTCACCTCATTCTCTTCTCACTATGATCTTTAATACTCATGATCATTAGTAACTAACCCGAGGATGTTCTTGGGGGAGAAATCTATTGTTGAACCCAAGTTTTTGAGCTATAATTCATAATTTTTCTTATTTTCATAGAGTTATACTGGGCGGTATTAGTGGGAAAGATGCATTTGTGTCTCCACTTTCCACCTGAGGCTTATCATTCTCTTTTTCACTGTTTTTCCTCGACTAAGGAGGTGTATGTGTGGTCTCTCAGTAATCCTTGAGTGCACAATATATTCACAACCATTGGTAGAAGAGTATTTTTATGTATACAAATGAGTATGTTCAATTTGTAAAATTGAAACTAATAAAGAGACAAGGAAGGTTTACTCTGGGTAATCTCTGGAGAATATTTCCTTTCTATATAAAATAATTCAGTCTACATCCATTTAGTTTGCACTATATATATATATATCAATATTTCATGAATCATTAAAACTTATACAGTTTATATAATTCAGTTTTATATTAGTTATAATTTATATAGTGATAATATAAGTTCATTGTTGTGTGAGTTTCCTCAATGAAATATAACATAGATGTGCACTATATTTCATGCTTAATTAAATAAAATATTGACCAGGGACCCATGAAAAATTCTAGTACATCAGGATGGAACATATATGGGTAAAACATCTAGTCAACATACAACCATTTGAATATTTGGAAAATGACAATTTATATGGTTGGCACATGATTTTCCAAATCATACGGTCAAACTATGTAGCCCTAGGTGTATTCCAATAACACCATCACAATTAGCTCATGGTTTTACAAGCCATGTGACCAAATCATGTGTGTATTTTAACTAGATTCAGAAATTAGATTTTAAACTTAGATAATTCCTTGAAACCCTCATTATTATCCTCTTCTCTATGGATATCAAACCCCTAGAATCCTCTTCTTTATTTTGGTGACTTCCTTCCCTCTAGAAGAAAATTCTATCAAATCTTGGAGTGTTGTACCAAGATAATAAAAGGTTAGAGTTTTGTTTTGATAGCTTTTTCTTGATCTTCTCATTATTTCATAGGAGGAACACTAAACCTGGGATTTAATACCTTTATCTATGGACTAGGATTCTTTTTAATGGTAATATTATTATAATCCATTAAATAAAAGGTTGGGATATCCTGAATCTATCATATCATAATATGATTCTTTGAGAAAAAACCCATTATAGGTTGGTGGATTATCTCCACTCCACTTATTCATAAAAATTTAAGGATTTGGTTTACAAGAAAAATAATTTCCTTTATTTATCAATGGAAACCCCATGATTATCTCTCTTATTTATTGTGTATAACTATGGGTTATAGGTGACACCCATAACATGTTCAATAAAATTACTAAGTGGTGAATTTTTTATAAATAAATGTTTGGTGTGTGGGAGATTTAGATAACTGGGTTGATATATTTTTATGATGCATACTTGGATCTTGTTGAATTAGATTTGGATATCATTCTAATTTAGGGGAATTTTGGATTGTACCTCCAAGTCAAGACTTAGGTCCATAGAAAAAGTTTTTATTTCAATTTTAAACTTTTCAAGGGACATATTGTTTGGGAACACACTAATTGGGTTTTTTTCATGGGTGTGTGCATTGATGAAATGGGATACCTTAATGGTGTGTATTATTTTCATTGTTGTTGTATTTTTATCTTTTTCTATCCTTATAATCCACTTTTGGGTTTGATATATATTTATTGATATGGTATAACTTGTTTTTATCTTAGTGTAATGTGTAGGAAGTCTTAAAGATTGCCTATTGGGTTGTATACTCACCCTATACATATGAAACTTGGTGCATATATTAATATTATTTACCATGTTATAAGTAAGGGAAAGACTTCATACATTAATATCAGAGTATCTTGATACTGTATTCATTTTCCTATGGGAGGTGGATCTTGGAGATGGTCCTACAGTGGAGATAGTCATGGTGCCACATAGATTCCTTCGCGTCTCTTTTTATCTTTGGTTATTTAAGTCTTGTTAGTCTATTTTTTACTACTATGAGACTGATTGTGATTATATTATATGTCTGGAGTTTTTTTATTTAATGGCATGCATCATGTTTATTTCATAATGTTTTTATTTTTATATTGTAGTTTTTGTATATAAGAGAAAATATTCCCCCATAATTTGATAATGCTCTTAGAAATCATTTATAACCTTTGGTGTCTGTGGGAGGTCACCTAAGGTTAGTGGAACTTTGGTCCCACAAGATCTAATGGGTGGGGGTCGGGGTGTTACAAAATCTGATTCTAAATTTTATTCTCAAATATGACCATGCCACCAAAAAATATGCACAATTGAAATAGCCATCCCCTTTAATATCTTCCCACTATGATAAACTATATGCACCAAATACTTGATGATGGGAATATCAACCTCTAAATTCAAATCGTCAAAATTAACCACATGATTTGTATTGGACTCGTATCTCTTTAGTTGTGAAATATAAAACACTTCATAAATTCCAATAAATTATAGTGTAAAATCCAATTGATATAGAAAATCCTAGACTCAATCATGAATGTAAAATGGTCCAAAAAAACAAGGCACCAATTTCCCCATCTTTACTACCCTCTTATGTTCCAACTGTGATGAAACCCAGAGGAACATCTGGCCCCCCACATATAAATTAAAAGTTCATCATATCCAATGTGCAAATAATTTCAACCTTGTCTGAGTTATAGGAAACCAAATCCTGATCTAATGAACTCTACCAGTAATATCATGTACAATGTAAATCTCAAGAAGTGATGGTTCACCCACTTCCTTCTAACGAAAAAATGATCTACATAGTCTCTCATAAAATTCCCCAAATTATGTAATCTAAAACAATTCCTGATGGATATTATTATAATAAAACTCTGCCAAATATAGATTATTGTGATTCCCCAAAACATATCTCTCATATAATAGTAATATTATGCTTTTATTTCTTATCCAAAAAATACATGAAAACTAAATACCATACATTTTTATTTAAATAAAACACTGAAGTGTTTACATTATATCAATGTCAAAGGAAAACCATACTAAACAAAAATACCTATTAAAATACCTATTATAATTATAGGGGACCACCCAAAACAACAAAAACCCCAATAAGATGATATGGGTCTTTCAGATCCGTCACAACGAACATTAGTATGGCTAGAGCCACTGCAACAATACTGAGCATCAGTGGAATGATGTGCACCATATTCATCATTTGACTTGAATTTGGGACACTCTAATGTATAGTTTTATAAGGAATCAACTAAACTATTTCCCCTTGGCTGACTGTTGAGTTCTAACGGCAATAATTATAGCCATTGGTCTTTTTGGTGGATTAATAAAAAATATTTAAATATAATTAAGTTTTCCATAATATTTAAGTTATATATATAACTTATAATATAACCTCTTATTATGAACTTAAAAAGGACAAAATTTTGATATCTTGAGTTACACATAGTGTGATTTCTTTAAATAAGGTGATGATTTCAAACTCCTTTCAAATATTTCAAATATCTTGTAAAAGTTTTCATTATTAATGCTTAAACAAGGTTTTAACTAAACTATGTTTTTGATTTTTATAATAATAATATAAATTTTCCATATAGATGTATTAAATTTTAATTTGTAAATTTGTGTTTTAAAACTTTAGTGTTTATTAAACTAGGGGAAATTTTGGTTTTAAAAACACGTATATATGTGTATGGAAACGTAGCTTTACATTTAACAAAAAATAAACCACACTAGGGCCAGCCCTCTTGCTGGACTGAAGGAGGAAGCACGCGCTAGGCGGCCAAGCCTAGCCTTCAGCCTCAGCACAGGCTATCCTATGGTCTTGGGTGCATGCAAGGTGCATGATAGGTCTATCAAGAAAGGGTCATAGCTACCCCTAAGGGTGCACAAGAGCACACACAAGGGGATCAGAGCACACCACCATGTGGGGCAGCACGGCGGCATGGGTGGGCGTAGGATCGTGCAAGTAGAACCCATTACGGGGCTTTATCAAGAGGGGGGGGGGAGTATTCCAAGCCTATTCCTAGAGTCCTGGGGTTATAAAGGGATTTGAAACCTCCCTCTGTTTCAATGTGGGATAAAGAAAATCATCCGAGATTGAATCTAGGCTATCATATCTCACCTCGTGCGATCTAGGCCATCCGATTCGGTTCGATCCTCAATCCTTAGCAGTCGCGGTATATCTCCATGTGTTTTTACGTCATCCGATCTATCACGTATCTAGTCTTGACCGTTCCTCCTTTTAAAAACTTTGTGTCACACCGTAGCCTTTTGATCACATTCATGATATAATCCCAGTCGTTCTTCATCTTCAAAACCCGGGTCTCATCCTTGATCATCAGATCTAGGCCGGATCCAATCCCGGTCACCCATTCATTTTCTGGTTTTTCCCTTCCCGCGACATCTTTTTTATTCTCTGTCTGCATTGGACCAGTAACCCCTACCCTCCCTTTCTTTTGTTTTCCACACCCGTGACACCTTCAATCGCCATCTGACGCCCCTCCTCTTGCAGGTTTTCCACAAAATTGATACCTAGGTATTATTTTAAACTGAATATGTTTGGTTTTTTTCCATGAAAATATCTCTAAAAATAAATTATTTATATTTTATAAATATAAAACTTTTTTCGCCCAAACCCTACAGGTTATCCTTACTCCAGCACCTCCTTCAAGATCTTCTGAGCCTTTCCCGAGCCTCTCCTCCTCCTCAAACCAAGTTAAGGGAATAAGTTGTTTGGTTTTTGTTGGTATATACATATATATGTATACTAATAAATATATATATATAACCTTGCGATTTAGTTAAAATTTCTCAAATGTCAATCCTAGGTCTTCTGGATTTAGATTTCAAGTAGTATTATGAACATAACAGATTTATATTTCCTTGCTTATTGTGTTGAGAGTTTATATATATATATATATGTATACTCTTATATTTATATACAACCTTGTAGTTTGGATAAAAACCCTCTTATAAACAATTCCAGAACTACTGGATTTTGGGTGTATGTGGTATTTTTAAACCCGAAGGATAGACTTTCTCATGAAAAACTTGTTTTCATATCATTTATATTTGGTTATATATATATACTTACAACCATATAGTTTTATATAAACCTCTTATGTCCAATTTGAATTTTAAACTTTGTGTTTCAAAATGTAAGTAGGATTTTAAAATGCAAGGAATTTTATGTTGTATAAAACTTTTACATAAATGGTATACACTGTCGTATATTATTATACAGTTTATATAACTCACCCTCTGGACCGGTTGTAAGTCCTTAACATTGAACTTCAATTATTAATTTATATTTTTGATAAACAAGTATGTGTCAATTAACTTTGGTGTAAGACCCATATGTATACTCAGTTATACATTTGAGTTATACATATTTACATAACTATATATATATGTATATATATAAAGTTTGTTTAATAAATAAAACTTTTAAATTTCACATTTTGATTAAAAATTTAGGGACACTTGTTAATTGATGTATCAAATATATTTATGTCATATGGGTGTTAATAGATTTTTGGTTTAATCCCTTTAATACATGATGTATATTCCGAAATGTGAATATATGTGTATATATGTAAACATTGATCCTCAATTTTATTTATAATTTTCAAGGATTACTAAGAAAGAATAAAACATGTTGTTTTCGAAATATGTTTAGTTTTTGTTTGAAAGCAGTACTTTTATACCCTTCTGTATAAACAGATTTATAGAACAATATACCATAATTTTGGATATTCTAAATATTATACTCTTTGATGCATTTAGTAATTGTGGAGAGTTCATGAGTATAATATTTTGGGTTTAATACTCTTACATACATATTTATAAATCACTTATTTTCAAACATATACTAAATGGTGTTAGTTATTGTTGAATTTAATGCTCTTCATGTTTAACTTTATGTGTACCCAAGTGATATGTTAAACATAAGCATACCAGAAATGAAATTTTGGGCATTTATGTGTTTAATACCCATTTTGGAATATTTGTTTTATCTTTTAATTAATCAATCACCCAATCTATAGTGATATTCCAATATGTATTTTATCAGTAATGATTTTATCATTTAGGGTTATAATTTTATGTAACAAAACTTTTATTTCTTTTAATGCATTAGTTGTCATCATATATGCCATAATCTACTTATCATACTCACCATTCAATGAAATAGCCATGCAGTTGATAGTTTTGTAATTAATACTTATATGTATGATTCACTATATATATGTAAAAGCTATTTAATGTAATAAAAATCCTTATGACCTTTTTTGGATTAAGTGTTTAATTATTAAAAGTGGTATGGGACACCTTGAATAATATTAAATGAGAAATTAAACATTCAAAGTGGTATGGGAAATTTTGAATATACGACCCTATTTGGAAGATAAGAAATGTAATAGTCTCAGTATAATGGGTTGGGGACTAATTAATGAAAGCCCCTTGATGCATCGATAGTTCTCCTAAGACAATCAGGTCATGGCATGAGTCCATTTACATTTTAGGTACGACAACCCTACTTTTTTATTACAACTTAAACATGATTTATTACATAAAACTTCACTTGATACAACAAATAAGATCGAGAGGTTTAGTGTCTTTGGGGATTAGGATCATTACATAAAAACTTAAAACATGAAATACAACATCTTTACTGAAAACATCCATTACATGACCACTACATTCCCTCGTACTTAGCATTGCATGGGATAACCTGAGGACATACATAAGAAAAGGGTGAGCTATAAATCCCAGTAAGGGAGTACACATGGAATAACATGAGGAGTAAAATACATGTTAGAAAATAGGAATATCAATTGAGCATAAAAGAAACATTAACATAAATTCATGATAAACCATGATAATCATAACATGGAAATGTGGAAACAACACTTAACATGGAATTAGCATGAGCCAAGGCGCATTGCACATAAATCATGAGTAAACCCTCATTGAACACGAAGCACAAGTAAACCCTCATTGCACTTGAATTAGCATGAGTCACCACTCATTTCACATGACGTATCATGATACAATACTTTACCCAATGCATTGGATCTCTATATGGGTGCACCCTTCTTAAACATTTCATTTCATGCATAAGTGTGCCACATGGATCATAAAACATGGATTCATAAAACATATTCATTTATTCAAAAATAAAGGAATGTGGGATTAATAAATGAAAATTTACAATCAATAATTAAATGTGCATAAAGGTGAATACCCTTGATGGATAAATGGGCATGGTATTCACTACACAATGACATTGGCTTAGAAAATCTGTGCGATTTCGGCAGCATAACGGCGTGACATAAGAATTAATAAAAAAGGTTGATGAGAGAGAAAGGGGTTACTAATAATATTTACATGTAATGGAAAGTATGTAGGTAATAAAGATACATGTCCGAGCAATTGAAATGGAATTTATATTCATGATACAAAAGTATTGCTTGAATGTAAAAGAAGAGAGAGAAGTTCCTTTCGGAATTTCAGCATAGTAACGGGTGTACATGGGAGGAATTAAATGAGAGAGAAATGGGTCTCCCATCATTAAAACATAAAGAGGGAAGTATGAGGGAGTTGAAAAACCATTCCCCAACATTCATAATTGAAATTAAATGGGCAATACAACTTGAAGAAAATTGACAAAAATGAGAAAGGAAGAAAAAACCCTTACTTGGAAGTGTGCTTCCAAAGGATAGAGAGAGTCTTGTGAGAGGCTTCTTGGGAGATTGGGACACCTTGGAAGGATTCTAGAGAGAGTAGGGTAAAGGTTGGACGAACTCAAAGTGATTTTAGTGAGGAGTAAGTGGGAGCTTGGGTGGGTTTATATAGGAAAGGTGAGGGAATTCTTTATTATTTAGGTTTGGGTCCCCTTACATTAAATTAATCCAAACCACAAACCAACCCATGGTTTTTGCCCATGGTTTTTGGAAAATGGAAGAGTAAAACAATATTTTATAAGGCCCAAGTCCGAAATTCTTAAAATAATAAGGTTTCTTATGTGGAGGTGAGTCACACTCCCAGGAAATTAATTTAAAAAGGTAAAGTGTTGAATATGTGTTGAGGGGTCCATTAATGCTTTGAAAAGTAAGTCAAAAAAACCCAAAATTACATTATATTAATGATAAAACATATATTGTCCGAAAATAAGGATTATGGTATTTTATTATATCACCATTGGGTCATTATGATGTCATAAAACACATTATATATTTAAACGATATTTAATTTTTACCCAAAAATTTGACTATCTCGGAAAATTATGAAAAATTCACCATTGGATAATTTCGATGTCCTGATTCCAGAAATGAAATTTAATTTATCTAAAAAAATTTCTAAATATGTTAGTTTTCACTTTTAAAATTAAAACCAACATTTATCGAAAATTCACGGGTTTTGACAGAAATGGCTTTCAAACCTTAATATAAAATTTTAATTGTATTCATAAAATTATAAGATCATTTATATTTAATAAAAATTAATTTAATAATAATAATATTATTTTATTAAAATATTATTTAATTAAAAAATCCCTTAATTTAATAAAATATATTTCTTAATTAAATAATAACTAAAAACACCATTTGTATTTTAAAAACTAATTACAATGTATCAAAAATGACTAGAAATTATATTAATTATTATATACAAAAATAATGTACATGAACATAGTACTACTTATTTGTTACATAACTCCTTAAAACAGCCGCATAAGACCTAAGGTTAAGGTGTGCGATGATGAGAGACTCTTGGGGTGGCTCGGATAACATCGCTCGAGTGGTAATCTCTATCAACTTCCACTTTTCCCATAGACGGTCTCGTTCAAGCTTGACATGGTGCAGCTCATCTTGGGCTTGGTCAAGAGAGAAGCCCAAGGATGCCACCTCTTTTCCAAGCTCTAACAAATGGGCTTCGTATGGAAAAATTCTACTAGATGAGGCCATAAATTCTTTTTTCTGAGTATATTTGATTTGTTAAGGTTTTATATTTATACTAATCATGTGATAACTGTTCAACAGCTATATTAGAAATAGTCAAAATTCATAACATAAAACCAACGAATTTGACATCTTATAAAAACATCTTTCATAAAGAGACATTTAACTGGATCAAGAGGGATTTTCTATTAATGAAACTTTGGGTCGTTACAATATTCCCCCCTTAAGAAATTTCACCCTCAAAATTTTCCTTTTCCCACACTAAAACAAATGTGGGTAACTCAGCTTCATCATATCCTCTAATTCCCATGTCGCTTCTTCAAACATGTGGTTTCTCCACAACACCTTAACGAGGGGCATTGTCTTATTTCGTAGAAATTTTTCTCTATGATTTAAGATCCTCACTGGTTGCTCCTCATAAGAAAGACCGTCTTCCAATTGTACCACCTCAGATGAGAGTACATGTGAAGGGTCCAGTATGTACTTCCTTAGGAGGGATACATGAAAGACATCATGCACCTTGGCCATGGTAGGTGGAAGTGCTAGTCGATAGGCCACAGCCCCAACACGATCAATAATCTCGAAGGGGCCGATGTACCTTGGACTTAACTTCCCTTTCTTTCCAAACCTCAAGACCTTTTCCATGGAGATATGCATAGAAACACCGTGTATCCATCTTTAAACTCAAGGTCTCATCGACGATTATCTGCATAACTCTTCTGTCGAATCTGGGCGGCCTTGATATGCTGCTGAATGGTTTTCACCTTCTCCACCATTTCTTCGACCATTTCTGGTCCAATCATCTTACATTCACTGACCTTATCCCAGCATGCATGTGTTCTGCACCTTTTCCCATATAGGGCTTCATATGGTGCCATTTGGATGCTTGAGTAGAAACTGTTATTATAAGAGAACTCAACCAGAGGAAGATGTTGATCTCATCCTCCTTTAAAGTCCTTTGAGCATGCTCTCAACATATCCTCAAGTGTTTGGATAGTCCACTCGGATTGGCCATCAGTTTGAGGATGATAGGACGTACTGAAGTTCAGTTCAGTATTCAGAGCATGTTGAAGAATCTTCCAAAACATAGAGGTGAATCTTGGATCTCGTTCAAACATAATAGATATTGGTACTCCATGCAACCTTACCACTTCCCTGATATATATCTGTGCTAGTTGATCCAAAGAGAAATCCTCCCGAATAGCAATGAAGTGTGCAGTCTTTGTAAGACGATCCACAACAACCCATATTGAATTGTTGCCTTTGGATGTCCTTGGAAGTCCGGTGACAAAGTCCATGGTGATGTTCTCCCATTTCTATTCTCGCATGGGCAATGGTTGCATCATCCCCTTAGACTTATGCATCTCTGCCTTCACTTACTGACACACCAGGCACTTTGATGTATATTCAGCGATCTCCTTCTTCATATTATCCCACCAAAAGTTTTCTCGTAGATCTCGATACATATTTGTGCTCCCTGGGTGAATAGAGAAATTTGAACTATGTGCATCATCCAAAAGTTCTTTCTTCAGCTCCGGACATGATGGAACACATAGTCATTTCCCACACCACACAATTCCTTCTTCATTAACATTAAACTCCGAGGATTTCCCTTTTTTTATAGCTCCCACTTTTTCTAGAATTCCCACATCATCCTTTTGAGCATCCTTTAACCTTTCCAAAAGAGATGTTTGAGCAAACATTTGTGAAAGGATTGATGATGTTCCCTTCTTTATAATTCCCACGTCCATCTTTATCAAGTCTAAGAAGATTGGATCCTTCTCAATTCTCATCATTGATAGAATTGCTGGGTCCTTTCTACTTAGGGCATCTTCCACCTTGTTCGCTTTCCGAGGGTGGTAATGTATTGAACAGTCATAATCCTTGATGAGCTCTATCCATCTTCTCTTGCGCATATTAATCTCTTTATGTGTGAATATATATTTAAGACTCTTGCGGTCAGTATATATCTCACATTTATCTCCATAGAGATAATGCCGCTAGATTTTCAAGGCAAAGATCACAATCGCCAACTCCAGATCATGCATTGGATAGTTTCTCTCATGGATTTTCAACTGCCTTGAGGAATAGGATATCAATTTGTTATTCTACATCAGCACACAACCTAATCCCTTGTTTGAATCATCCCTGAATACCAAAAAAAGTTCCCCACTTGTGGGTAAAGTGAGCACGAGTGTAGTGATAAGCCTCCTTTTTAACTCCTTGAAGCTTTCTTCGCATTCATCACTCCAAGAAAACTTTACTCCCTTTCAAGTTATCTTGGTAAGAGGGTTGTACAATCGTGAGAAATTTCTCACAAATCGTTGATAATATCCAGCTAACCCCAAGAAGCTACGGATATCCGTTACCGATGTTGGCCTCGGCCATCCCTCAATTGCAACTGTTTTGGAGGGGTCCATATATATCCCATTTCTTGTGATGATATGGCCCAAGAATGAGACCTACTTCAACCAGAACTCACACTTGATGTACTTTTCATAGAGCTTCTCCTTGCGCAAAGTCTATAGTATAGTTTTTAAATGCTCCTCATGATCATCCTCGGTTTTGGAGTATATTAGAATATCATGTCTAAAGACTACAACAAATTTGTCAAGGTAATCTCTAAAGACTCTATTCATCAAGTCCATGAATATTTATGGAGAATTGGTGAGTCTGAAAGGCATTACTATGAATTCATAGTCCTCATATCTTGTACAAAAAGTAGTCTTGGGGACATCTTCCTTCTTCACCCTTACTTGATAATATCCCGATCGCAAGTCCACCTTGGAGAAATATTGTGCTCCACGCAGCTGATCAAACAAGTCATCAATTCTTTGGAGAGGATACTTGTTTTTTATTGTGATTTTGTTATGTTCACGATAATCGATGCAAAGCCGCATTGACTCATCCTTCTTCTTGACGAAGAGGACTCGTTCACCCCATGGTGATGCACTTGGGAATATATACCCTTCATCCAGATTCTCCTGTAGTTGTTTATTCACCTCTTCAATATCTACAACATCCATTCTATATGGAGTCTAGGATATTGGTAGCGCCCCAGGTATAAGTTCAATTGAAAACTCAACATCTCTTCTTGGAGGAAGACCAGGCAGTTCCTCGGGAAACACTTCAGCGAATTCCCTCACAATAGGCATTTCTTCACGGATGGTTTCTTCCTTGGACTCAATCATCTGATCTAGATATTCATGCTCATAAGGCAGTAATGTCCATGATTGAGATGATGGAGCTAAAGGAGATTCATCTTCCTCCTGACACTTGTAAAGAATCTGGGGTCGATTCTCCATATGGAGTGTGATTTCCCTCTCCCGACAATTTATGTTGGCTCTATATAAGGAAAGCCAATTAGTGCCAAGAATTGCATCAAATTCCACTAGAGGGAGTATGAAGAGGTTCTCCGAGAAATTCAATCCACATATTATAACAGTGGAGGACTTATACTCATTGGATGCAATGATCGCCCCATTTGTTGTACGCACCGATATCTTTACTTACATGATTTGTGGTGGTGCTTGGATTGTTCAACTAAACTTTCATGATATAAAAGAATGCACAGAACCTGAATCAAAAAGTAACTTCTCTATTCTTGAATGAATAAATAGCGTACCTGTCACCACTTTGTTGTCGGGGTTCACTTCGGCAGAAGTGACGGCAAAAGCTCTTCCTTGCTATCTTGGAAGTTGTTGGTTGCCTTCGATAACCCTTGGATTAGGGCACTGATTTTTAAAATGACCTGGTTCTTTGCATTTTTAGCATTGAACAACACGTTGAGGTTCGAACGGAGCATTCCTCTCCTCTTTCGCAGCCGTGAGTCCTTCTTGCCGATAGTTAATAGCTAGGTGCCCTTCTCTTCCACACCTAAAGAATTTTCTCTTCCCCTTAAGGCAATTTCTAGGGTGCTTATTTCCGCACTATTGGAAAGTGGGGTGATGGATCTTCTTAGAACCATTGGATTTATCCATCGGACCACCAAAATTGAATTCCACCTTATGCTTCTTGTCCCCATGATACCCCTGTGATTCCCCGATCTCTATTTCAACCTTGAGGGCACATCGGACAATTTCCTCATAGCTGTCGAAGTCACGGATCACTAATTCTTTCCGCAAGCTAGGCTTCAGCCCCCCAAAGAAGCGGTAAACCTTGCATTCGGGGGTAACGACAAAACCGGAAGCGTATTGTGAAATCCTCATGAAGTTTTCCTCGTACGCTCCAATAGATTCTTCATCTTTTTACTTGAGGGAAAAGAAGTCTCTTTCCATCTTAAGCCGGAGGGTGCACGGAAAATATTTATCGAAAAACATCTTCCGGAAATCCTTCCATTCTAACGCCTCGATCTCCTCCCCAGGATTCTTATTTTTTATCAACGTCCACCATTGATCAGCTTCACCCTCCATACGATAAGCCGCTAGGAGAACCTTCTCTTGTTCAGAACATTGGAGGATGGAGAATATCTTTTCAATAGAGTTGATCCATTGTTCAACGATCGTGGGATCGGATGATCCACTAAAAGTAGGAGGCCTTTGTCTCATGTAGCGCTCGATAGCGACTTGTTCTTTCTTGGGGGGGGGGGGTTTGAACATTCCTCTTGACTCGTGTTTCTATTCAAAACTTGAGTTAGCTGAGAGAGAAGCGTGACAAAGTTCGCGATTCCCGCTCCCATTGGATTTGGCATCTCATTAGTATAGTCATCACACTGATCTTCACAATGGTTGTTAGCCAGAGTCCTCCTATTACCGGCCATTGGATGGAATAAAAGAAAATTTAGGGGTAACACATAAAGGGTAATCCAAAGACAATAGTTGATGACTTATAAATAAACTTTCATTTCCTTAACTCGTGAGTATATAGGCTTCAATCTAGGCTTTTCATGATCTAATTTCTAACATATATTCTTAGGGGAATTTTTTTTAATTCCCTTAATAAGGTTTTATACTAAGATTGTGAATTTATCAAAACATATCCCCAATGAGTGTCGTAACCTAGAGTGCAGAAAGGCCTGTTGTCGTGCACCAGTTCCCGTTCAAGTCTAGATCAAAGTGGTGTTTTCGGGTTTTACCCCTAGGATACATTTGTGCCAGAGCTGCCTCTACCTGCTCATATCCAGACAGGGATGCATTTTAGGGGTAACACATAAGGGCAATTTCTAGGGTGCTTCTTTCCGCACTAGGGTTTCCTAATCCAAAAAATAACTAAACCTGTCCTCTGATACCAACTATGACAACCCTGATTTTTTATTACAACTTAAACATGATTTATTACATAAAACTTCACTTGATACAACAAAGAAGATAGAGTGGTTTAGTGTCTTTGTGTCTTAGGATCATTACATAAAAACTTAAAACATGAAATACAACATCTTTATTGAAAACTACCTTTACATGACCACTACATTCCCTCGTACATAGCATTGCATGGGATAACCTGAGGACATACATAAGAAAAGGGTAAGATATAAAGCCCAGTAAGGGAGTACACATGGAATAAAATGAGAAGTACAATACATGTTAGACAATAAGCATATCAATAGAGAATAAAAGAAACATGAACATAAAGGCATGATAAATCATGATAATCATAACATGGAAATGGGGCAACAACACTTAAAATGGAATTAGCATGAGCCAAGGCTCATTGCACATAAATCATGAGTATACCCTCATTACACATGAAGCACGAGTAAACCCTCATTGAACATGAATTATCATGAGTCAAAACTCATTTCACATGATGTATCATGATACAATACTTTACCCAATGCATTGGAGAGCTATAAGGGTGCACCCTTCTTAAACATTTCATTTCATGCATAAGTGTGCCACATGGATCATAAAACATGGATTCATAAAACATAATAATTTATTACATGATAAAGTAATGTGGAATTCATAAATTAAACATTACAATCAATAAGTAAATGTGCATAAAGGTGAATACCCTGGATGGAGAAATGGGCATGGTATTCACTACACAATGACATTTTCTTAGAAAATCGGTGCGATTTCGGCAGCGTAATGGCGTGACATAAGATTTCATAAAAAGGGTTGATGAGAGAGAAAGGGGTTCCTTATCATATTTAAATGTAATGGAAAGTAAGGAGGTCATATAGATACATGTCCCAACAATTGATATAGAATTTAGATTCATGATACAAAAGTATTTCTTGAATGTAAAAGAAGAGAGAGAAGTTCCTTTCGGAATTTCGGTATAGTAACAAGTGTACATGGGAGGCATTAAATGAGAGAGAAAGGGGTCTCCCATCATTAAAAAATAAATAGGGAAGTATGAGGGAGGTTTGAAACCATTCAAAAACATTCATAATTGAAATTTAATGGGCAATACAACTTATATAAAATTGACAAAAATGAGAATGGAAGAAAAAAACCCTTACTTGGAAGTGTGCTTCCAAAGGCTAGGGAGAGGCTTGTGAGAGGCTTGTGAGAGTCTTCTTGGGAGATTGGGTCACCTTGGGATGATTATAGAGAGAGTAGGGAAAAGGTTGGATGAACTCCAACGGATTTTAGTGAGGAGGTAGTGGGAGCTTCGGTGGGTTTATATAGGAAAGGTGAGAGAAATCTTTATTATTTAGGTTTGGGTCCCCTTACATTAAATTAATCCAAACCACAAACCAACCCATGGTTTTTGCCCATGGTTTTCGTCAAAGGGAAGAGGAAAAAAATATTTTATAAGTCACAACTCCGAAATTCTTAAAATAATAAGGTTGCTTATGTGGAGGTGAGTCACACTCCCATGGAAATTATTTTAAAAAGGCAAAGTGTTGAATATGTCTTGACGGGTCCATTAATGCTTTGAAAAGTAAGTAAAACAGACCCAAAATCACATTATTTTAATTATAAAACATATATTGGCCGAACATATGGATTGTGGTATTTTATTACATCACCATTGGGTCATTATGATGTCATAAAACACATTATATATTTAAACGGAATTTAATTTTTACCCAAAAATTTGACTGTCTCAGAAAATTATGAAAAATTCACCATTGATAATTTCGACATCCTAATTCCATAACTGACATTTATTTTATCTAAAAAAAATTCTAAATATGTTTATTTTCACTTTTAAAATAAAAACATACATTTATCGAAAATTCACGGGTTTTGACAGAAATGGATTTCAAACCTTAATATAAAATTTTAATTGCATTCACAAAATTATAAGATCATTTATATTTAATAAAAATTAATTTAATAAAAATAATATTATTTTATTAATATATTATTGCATTCTAAATTCTCTTAATTTAATAAAATAGATTTCATAACTAAATAATAACTAAAAACACCATTTGTACTTTAAAAACTACTTACAATTTATCAAAAATGACTATAAATTATATTCATTATTATATACAAAAATAATGTACATGAACATAGTACTACTTATTTGTTACACAGCCCCTTAAAACAGCCATGTAAGACCTAAGGGTAAGGTGTGTGATGGCGACAGACTCTTGGGGTGGCTCGTTTAACATCGCTCGAGTGGTAATCTCTACCAACTTCCACTTTTCCTATAGATGGTCTCGTTCGAGCATGACATGGTGAAGCTCAGCTTGGGCTTGGTCAAGGGCGAAGCACAAGGATGCCACCTCTTTTCCGAGCTCTGACAAATGGGCTTCGTATGGGGAAATTCTACTGGATGAGGCCATCACTTCCTTTGTCTGAGTAAATTTGATTTGCTAAGGTCCTATATTTATACAAATCATGTGATCACTGTTCAATGGCTATATTAACAATAGTAAAAATTCTTAACATAAAACCAAAGAAGTTGACATCGTATAAAATTTTTTTTCATAAAGAGACATTTAACTGGATCAAGAGGGATTTCCCATTAATGAAACTTTGGGTCGTTACATTAGGTCTCGGCACGAGGTCTAGATAGGGTCTGGTATTATAAGTTCCCATATTATGTTTATGATAATTAATTAACCAAGTGGATATTCATATAGTGGAATATTCATGGTTAAGAGCCAATACTTATGGGTATCAAAACAAGAAAATTCTTATGGCATGATGTTTTTGTTTCACTCAGTGATTTATTAGGTAGTGTATATTTCACAGTAGTAAAGAATGAAATTTAATATATTAGCTTTATGCACAACTATGATTATGTATTACTCTTAGTTATTAAATTTGTAATTGCATATTGATAAGCCATACTAATTTAGAATGTCTTTTACTTATTACTCTGAATGGGAATGACTATAATTGAATCATGTTCCCTTGAAATTCGGTTAGTATGCTTTTAATTTTTCTATTTTATTTCTAAGACAATTGTTACGATAAGTTACATTTGTTACAAAATTTCTTAAGAAAATGTTTTATGGAAAATTTTAAATAATTTTTTCAAAAGTTATAATTGGTATATTATGTTATTTTAAAACCCCTAACTAGGAATTCGTATGCCAACCCTAGGTTTTTGAAATAATTTTTCCAGGTATATGTTTTTATATGAAGAAGCATGTTAGAAGAGGCTAGTTTCTCAGAAAATAAAATGAATGGATCCTCTATATGGGACATGATGTGTAAAATATCAGTGCATCATTTTTGTAAAAATTTACACATCATGTTTCAAGGTACCAGCTCTGGGTATTATGAAGTCAGACTATTATAGTTGGTATCAGAGGATTCAGTTTAGATAACTCTAGAAAACCAGAACTGAACAAAGAAAAATTTACTTAAGCATTACTAAGTATGATTTTTTCTTAATTTTCATATGGAAAACGAAAATACCAGTCCTTTGTCTCTTTATATTGAGGCCTTAGAAACCATAGTTTCTATATCCATCCCCAACAACTTTGTAAATTATGAAAACATTTTCATGACATGAAAAAACCTCTATGACGTGTCAAACAATCCCTGTGTACTTCAACTCCACTGAGGAGCAGGTTTAGACTACCTCTTTATGATGCAAACCCAATTTCCATCCTACGCACTTCAGGGAAAGTACTTCGAGAGACTTTTTATATGCTCCACCATAGCAGAAGACATCTAGTTCTTCAAGGATTCCCAAGAATCTACAGTAGAGGGTGACCTCTGTGCAGCATATATGTTCCAAGTCTTGTCCTATGGCTATTATGGTCAAGTAATGGACTTTGAAATCCTTGAAATTTAGGCTTTCCATTCTTTTTATGGACATCAAGTAAATACTGATGTCTCTTGGCTTAACACCCCTCATGTATCACTCTGGAGACATCATTAATGTACCCACGAGATGGAACTAGACTTCTCGGGTTGTATTTTCATTAGGGAGATCGAGAGTTTTGAAATTGTTTTGGGGATTCATGTAATTGGGAACTGAGGAAACCATTAGACATGGATGTTGTGTACCAGTTGTTTTCGAAAATAAAATTTTGTTTTCTTCTTTATTGTACATTTTAGTGTTTTTGGTTCACTGATTGGACTTTCATGAGAAACATTATTTCCATATGGAAGGAAAACCCCATATATTATTACTTCCCATTGAGGTACTAGAGGCCATTATGGTCAGAACGTGTGCAGAAGAATACCTTCCCATCGCAAACCTACGAAGGACATGCAAACATCTTTATGGGAAATCGAACAGTCCAGACATTCTCCACTCCTACCAAGGTAATTCCTATATCAACCATATCATATCCACTTCTCATCTTAGTGATTATAGATGAAGGGGAAATTACCATGACGGTCTTTTCTTATGCTTCACTCTATCCCGAAACATCACAGCCAAGGTAAGGTTTCAAGAGGCTCCCTTGGAGGAGAACCTTCATGCATCCTACATGAACCAAATCATGAGATTCATTTTTTATGACCATGTCTTCAAAATTTACATTCTCAGACAAGAGAGAGTCTGATGGGTTCTTACAGATTTTTTCCATTTAGACATCTCCTAACTCTCTGGCATTCAAGCCTCCGTCTGGAAGCCTGAGTGTACACTACATGAGTTTAACCCTTACTATCCAAAGTGTGTCTGGGCCAGGGAAGTGGAATAATTGAACACCAATTTTGGTATTCAACTGGTCACACTTGAGGATCCACCATGATGGAGGATGTGGTGAAGATCGTCAGAGAGTTTCTTTTTGTCACGGTTATTTGAATTGAATTGCAAGGACACAATTCCTTATAGGGGGAAATAATGTGATGCCAAAAAACATATCTCTCATATAATATTAATGTTATGGTTTTATTTTTTTATCTGAACAAAACCTGAAAAATAAATACTAGACATATTTATTTAAGGAAAAAACTGAAGGGTTTACATTACAGCAAGGTTAAAGGAAAACCATACTAACCAAAAATAACTATTAAAAGACCTATTAGAATTATAGGGCGACCACCCGAAAAAATCCCAAGAAGATGATATGGGTCTTTCGGATCCGTCACAACCAACATTAGTATGGCTAGAACCACTGAAACAACACTAAGCATCAGTGCAATGATGTGCACAATCTTTTTCAATTGAATTGAATTTGGACACTCTAATGTATGGTTTTATAAGCCATCAACTCGACCATTTCCCCTTGGGTGACCGTTGAGTTCTAATGTCTATAATTATAGTCGTTGGTCTTTTTGGAGGATTAATAAAAAATATCTAAGTATAATTTAGTTTTCCAAAATATTTAAGTTATATATTGAAATTATAATATAACCTCTTATTATTAACTTTTAAGGGCAAATGGTTTAATATCTTGAGCTACACATAGTGTTACTTTTTAAATGAGGTGAGTATTTCAAACTCCATTCAAATATTTCAAATATCTTGTAAAATTTATCATTCCTACTGATTAAATAAGGTTTTAACTAAACTATGTCTTTGATTTTTATAATACTAGTATAAATTTTTCAAATAGATGTATTAAAGTTTAATTTATAACTTTGTGTTTTAAAACATTAGTGATTATAAAAATAAGGGAAATTTTTGTTTGAAAAACACCTATATATGTGTATGTAAACCTATCTTTACATTTAAGAAAAATAAAACCCACAACGACTAACCCTCTAGTCGGACCAAAGGAGGCAGCACATGCTAGGCGGCCGAGCCTAGCCTTCATCCTCATCACAGGCCATCCTGTGGGCTTGTGTGCATGCATGGTGCGTGCTAGATCTAATGAGTGGGTGTATAGCTACCTCTAATAGAATATAAGAGCATTCTCAAGGAGATTCGAGTGTGCCACCTTGCATGGCGGCATGACAGTGTGGGTGGGCATCGGAGCGCGCCCACAGAACCTAGTATGGGGCAGTACCAAGAGGGGGAGGGAGTATTCTAAGCCTATTCCCAGAGTCCTGGGTTTATAAAGGGCCGCAAAACAACTCTACATTTTGATGTGGGACAAATAAAATCATCTAGGATTGAATCCAGGTCGTTAGATCTCATCGTGTGTGATCTGGGCCATCCAATTTGGTTCAGTCCTCAATCCTCAGTGACCATGGTATATCTATGTGTTTTTGAATGTTGTCTGATCCATGACGGATATAATCTCTATCATTCTTCCTTTTTAAAACATTGTGTCACACCATAGCGGTTCGATCACGTTCATGATCTAATCCCAGTAATTCTACTTTTTCAAAACCTCAGACTCATCCCTGACCATCGGACCAAGTCCAGATCCAATCATGGATACCCATTCATTTTCTAGTTTTCCCTTCCTACGACATCTTCTTCTTCTCCGCCTACAATGGACCAGTAACCCCTACCCTCTATTTCTTTTTTATTCCACACCTATGACACCTCCCATCACCATCTGAGGCCCCTTCTCTCATACATTTTCCACAAGACCGACACCTTAGTCTTATTTTAAACAGAATAGGTTCGGTTTTTTCCATGTAAATAGATTTAAAATATATTATTTATATTTTATAAATATACCACTTTTGTCACCCCAACATCATGGGTTCTCCTTTTTCCAGAGCCTCCTTCAAGATCCTCAGTGCCTTTTTCGAGCCTCTCCTCCTCTTCAAACAAAGGTAAGGTAATAAGTTATCTTATTTTTGTTGGTATATACATATATATGTATACTCATAAAAATATTTATAAAACCTTGCGGTTTAGTTAAAATTTTCTCTTATACTGATCCTAGGTCTTTTAGATTTTGAGTTCAAGTAGTATTATGAACATAAGGGATTTATGTTGCCTTTCTTATTGTGTTGAGAGTTTATATATTTATATATATATATATATTTATTTATGTAAACTCTTATATTTATATAAAACCTTGTGGTTTGGATAAAAACCCTCTTATACCCGATTCTATAACTTCTGGATTTATGGTTTATGTGGTATTTTTAAACCAGAAGGATATATTCTCAAATGAAAAACTTGTTTGCATACCTTTCATATTTGGTTATATATATATATACTTACAACTATATAGTTTTATATAAACCTCTTATGTCTAGTTTGACTACTAAACCATGAGTTTCAAAATTTAAGTAGGATTTTAAAACGTAAGGAATTATATTTTGTAAATTTTTTTACATAAATGGTATAAACAGTAATATATAATTATACAGTTTATATAACTCTCCCTCTAGAGCGGTTTTAAGGCCTTAACATTGAACTTCAATGATTAATTTATGTTTATGATAAACAAGTAAGTGTCAATTAACATTGGTGTAAGACCCATATGTATACTCAGTTATACATGTGAGTTATACATATTTACATAAGCATATAAATATATAATTTTGTTAATAAATAAACCTTTTAACTTTCACATTATGATTAAAAAATCAGGGAATCTTGTTAATTGATGATTCCAAATATATTTAAGTCATATGGGTGTTAATAGATTTTTGGTTTAAACCCTTTAATACATGATGTATTTTCGGATATGTGAATATATGTGTATACATGTAAACTTTTATCCTCAATTTTATTTATAATTTTCCATGAATTTCTAAGAAATAATAAAACATTTTGTTTTTGAAATATTTTTCATTTTTTGTTTAAAAACACTACTTTTATACTCTTGTGTGTAAACATATTTACACAACACTATACCTGAATTTTGGATATTCCAAATATTATACTATTCATGCATTTAGTAATTGTGAAGAGTTAATGAATATAATATTTTGGGTTTACTACTCTTATATACATATTTATGAATCACTTATTTTCAATCATATACTAAATGGTGTTAGTTATGGTTGAATTTAATGCTCTTCATGTTTAACTTTATGTGTACCCTTGTGATATGTTAAACATAAGCATACCAGAAATGAATGTTTGTGCATTTATGTGTTTAATACCCATTTTGAAATATTTGATTTATCTTTTAATTAGTCAAGCACCCAGTCCCTGGTGAAATTCGAATATGTATTTTATGAGTAATTGTTTTAGCATTTAGGGTTATCATTTTATGTAACAAAATTTTTATTTCTTTTAATGAATTAGTTGTCATCACATATGCCATAATCTACTTATCATACTCACCATTCAATGACATATCTATGAATTTGATAGTTTTGTAATTAATACTTATATCCCTAATTCACTATATATATGTAAAATCGAATGAAGGTAATTAAAATATTTATTTCCTTTTATAGATTAATTGTTTAATTATTAAAAGTGGTATGGGAAACTTTGAATAATATAAAATGAGAAATTAAACAATCAAAGTGGTATGGGACATTTTCAATATACAACCATATTTGGAATATGAGGAATGTAATAGTCTCTGTATAATGGGTTGGGGACTGGTTAATGAATTCCCCTTCGATGCATCAATAGTTCTCATGACGCAATCAGGTCATGGAATGAGGCCATTGACATTTTAGGTTGTGACATGATGTCTTGATATGGTCTGGTATTATATGTTCCCTCATTATGTTTATGATACTTAATTAACCAAGTGGATATTCGACTAGTATATTATCCATGGTTAAGAGCCAATACTTATGAGTATCAGAAGAAGTAAATGCTTATGGAATGACGTTTATTTTTCACTTAGTGATTTATTAGCCAGTGTATGTTTCATAGTAATAAAGAATGAAATTTAAGTTATTACCTTTATGTGAAACTTTTATTATGTATTACTATTAGTTATTAAATTTGTACTTCCATATTTAGAATTCATACTTATTTATAATTTCTTTTACATGTTACTATGAATGGGCATGCCTATAATTGAATCATGTTCCCCTGCAATTCTGTTAGTATGATTTTAATTGTGCTATTTTATTTCTTAGACAATTATTATGATATGTTACATGTGTTATAGAATTTATTAAGAAAATATTTTATAGAATTTTTTTTAAAAATGTTTTCAAACTTTATAATTAGTATATTATGTTATTTTAATACCCCTTACTGAAAAATTGTATGCTCACCCTACATTTTTTAAATAAATTATTCAGGTATCAGTTTTTAGCTAAAGAAGCATGTCAGAAGAGGATGGTTTCCTATAACCTGAACTGAATCGATCCTCTGTATGGGACATGATGTGTAAAATATCAGTGAATGGTTTTTGCGAAAATTTACACATCATGTTTCAAGGCACCGGCTCCAGGTATTCTAGAGTCGGGCTATTACAACAATACACCTATACACTATTAAAGTTCAAGAATATATGTATGTTTCATATCCTCAAAAATTTGGATAGTGTGCTTATATTATCTATCATTATTTGGATAACACGTAGTACTCAACTTCACATGCATTCCCAAATACCTCTAAAATACTTGCAAAATTCAATAAGTGATTCTTGCATCCCTATCAAATATGATGATACTAAACACCCCATAAAATCTGAATATCTTATGTATATAAATCTTTATGAACTCACTAACTATTTAAGTCACCAAATTTGATAAGAATTGAGTAACTTTTATAATCAAATTGACCAGTACCCAAACCGCATCAATCCCTTTAGATGACTTTTGGAGACTTTTCATGAAATACATTTTTACTGCATACCATTTCCACACTAAAAATATAAATAACTATAAAATATATATTGAATTTTGATAATTATCCTTTACTAACTAATATGTAATACATATTGTGATAAACCCATATATATCTCTTTTCATACATGTATACAAAATGTTCTACTGAAAAATATGATACATTTTGGTGAAAATAATGTAAAAATATCTATATAGGCTCATAATTATCAAAATATATCTTTCCATGAATGACTTAGTGCATTGAGTCTAAACTTTTACTCTCTTTCACCCACTATATCAAGGATACATTAACCATAAAAATTTCTAAAACTACATTATCCTACTCATCATAAACACTTATATGTAACTATGAGAATAGACTTTAGAGCTACCACTCATATTTAGATTCTTAAATAACCTCCAATTTTTATTTTATCCCAAAACATTTATTACAAAATTATTTATTCAATGAGTATACACCATATAAATGTATAATAATTAAAGATACTCCATACATACCCTCTTATTGAAGTTTTTATCTCGCTAATAAATAAGATTTTTTAAACTCGTATGATTAGTACAAACCATATATATCTCCCCAAACAAATAGTTCCTCAAATACTTTAATACATGCACAACTACATCCAAATAATTAATATTGATAACTTAAACTGTTACATATGTTTTTATCATTTTTTTAATGATAAATGAAGTTTAAAATACATAACATTATGTGCTTTTTATTATTTATTAATGTATGGATAGGGAGTATAAATTAAATGGATTTTAGGAAAATTTTGATAGAATTACTGAAAAATAAAACCAAACCTAGGTACAACTTGGTGTAAATGGATTTGAATAGAGTTGGAAATAGATAACCTAGAAGTGATTGTTCTATAACCAATTTCACATGCCACAATTCGTTTCAAATAATTTAAGAGGTAAGAATAAATAATTAAAAAGAAAGAAGAAAAAAAGAAAAATATATATCATTCAAACCACCTATGTATGAATTCACACCAAGGACACAACCAGTCATCAAAGTCTACCAAGTAGTATATAGGTGTAACATAGTTCAACAAAAATATTTATTATATAAGGTAGTTTGGAATCATTACATGAGTTGTAGAGGTGAAGACAATAGAATGAGGCCTTTCTATGGGAAGAACCGTAGATTGATTCTAGAGTTTCCTCATAAATGAAATAGGAAACAATCATTATGAAATATTGATGTGGGATAACTTTTGAGGGATCCTGGAAAAAATGATGCATTTCTCCATGACCAAAAATATATACACCTAAATTACCTTGAGAAATATTACCATAAAATTTCCTTATCACATTCATGCTAAAATTCATTCCTTTGTAGTTTTATCAGAAGAATAGTATTTATCTAGTCTATCAAAAAAATATCACACTATAGCATATTCACATTGCATAATGTAATGTACTAAAGAATAATATTTGAAATTAAAATTGTTTCTAAAATAATTGTGGTCTAATCATGTTTTTTAGGATATTTGATGTGTAACTCACTAAAAATCAACATTTTTATTATCAAATCACTATTTATGAAAAGTGAGAAAACACAATTTCCAAACATTACAACCAATAAAACCCGTGAAAGATGATAACCCATATCAAGACTATATGATCCACCCCTCCCTAGAGACAACATCGTGATGAAAATATTTCACCATCGCATAACCACTCAAACTTCCAAATCTGAATGGCATGCTAAGGAGAAAGCTTCCTGCTCGGATCCTCATCTGAAGAATATCTGTGTAGTGAACTGGTTACAAACATATCCAAAACTCAACAATCAAACAATAACATTAATGCTTCCTCAATTTTCAGACTCCCTATTTTCATTCATATATTCTCAAGTTGAACTCCTAGATTCATTAAATCGTTCATCATTTTCAGGTTCTATTTCATTTCACTTTTTCTTTCCCGTAGAGAAACTCGTCGGGTAAGAATCATTGGCTTCATCCAAGCCTAGAGATTCAAGAACCAAGTCAAAATCATCCAAAATCGCAGACCAACCAGATAAATATACACAGATTCACAAAAATCTCTTCAACCAGAATGGAATCACGTATAGAACAGGTTCAAGACATTAATATTCAAAACAAAAGAATCACGTAATACACTACAAGCCTCATAGAAATTGGAATCCAGAACCATAACTAGAATAAACATATTAAAGGTTTAAATTCATAACCTTAGACAACTACCCAAACACCAACACACCAGAAACAAGGTCCCACTACATGCCAAACCGGAAATCTCATCGCCCCCTCCAAACTGCACTTATAGCCCACAGTGAATCTCCCAACGCGCCCACAGTTGGCATAGAATTGAGGTTGCAACCCACATAAACGGGACTTAACCACGATCCTTCACCACGTAGCTGAGAAAATACCTATTAGGTTTGGGCATAGATCCAGGAGAAGGCATGAAATGGTGAAATCTTTGGGAATATTGAGTCAACTATGACGCGAGCTGCATTCCATGAGCCGTTGAGCAGGAAATCTAAGGAGAGAGTGCCACCAGCTTGAGATGGAGAAGATGAAGGATAAAATAAAAAAAAATTATTTCTTAGATATATTTTATAATGCTATAATGGTTAGAATTGTAAGGTTACAAGATTATTTTTATAAATGGTTTGTGTTTTCAAATTATAAATAGGGGGAGTAACTTTTACCTTTTTTAAATTTACTTTTTTCTTTCAAGTAATCTATTGCATATTTTCAATCTATAAATTCACTTTTAGTGATTTATTCATTCATTCAAGTAAATTCATTTATTTTTCAATTACTTTCTATTTTTATTACCATTATTTTTTTCTATACTAATTTCATAAGATGAATAAGTCATCCATGATTGAATTATATTCTATTATGAGTGGATAGCCGCATAAGGGGTAAGGGATCAAGAGTATAAGGATGGTCAATTAATTTATATATCATCTTAATTTACAAATACATCATTTTTAATTAGGAATCACTTTGAGATTAATTTTCACATCTTATTCCTTAATAAACCAACAACAATAGGTTTGTTAATGGTAGAAATCAATTTTTTTTGATAAAATTAAACCATGAATAGTGTTTTTTATTTTTAATTTTCATTTAAGATTGAAATTAATGAACTGTATTTGATTTATTTCTTTTATTAAGTGATTAATTTTGGATTAAGTAGGAATAATACATTTTTCCATGAAGAATCTAATTACTTTTGAATAATATTATGGCCACTTGAATTAGTTTATTTGTGGATAATAATGATAATTTTGTTTTTTGAACCCATCATTTAAATTTGATCCACTTATATTATTTTTAATTAATTTCTTGGAAACATTATATTTTAGTATTTCTTAGTCTATTTTAATATAAATATTTTGGGTTAATAAAATTAACATTATTATAATCCAAGACACCCTGAGAGGGGAGGAGCGAATCAGGGTGTGAACTTTTTCTTTTGGATAATTTGGATCTTTCTCCCACTTTAGTTGGAACATGTTAAACTTGTTGTGGTTAGAAACACATCAACTATAACATCCCATGTTTTTAAAAGGAGACAATATGTTTGATAGCATATATAAGAGGCCATATCAAACTTAAGCGAATAACAAAAGATTATTATGTTACCATATAACCTAACTGTTAAAATGGAAGGAATGAAAATTATTAATTTATTTATGAAAATAATTTTTACACATATATATAATTAATTATTTTGTGAAAAATTATTTATAAATGAAAATAGGTCCCTTTTTAAAAGTAAATGTTTATCTGGAAAACTATTTAATTGAAAATAAGTGAGTTTATAAAATAATAAAATCATTATTTATGGATTTTATTAATGAAATATTTCTAAAATATATTCAATTTAATGTTTAAAATTCATCTTATGTGTTTTATAGGAATTATATAAGAACAAATTCAATTTGTTGGATAAATGAAGTATTTTTGAAAAAAATATGTTTTTACTACCTTTTGCTGGAGAACCAATTTTAAATATAATTTTGTTATTTTTATATGTTATATTTGACAAAAATAAACTTCCTAACTAGTAGAGGGACATAAAAATTTACTTTTGTTGAAATTTTCGTATTATTATGATAAAATTCATATTTTAATGAATAGTGAAAAATACTGCATTTTAATTTAAAATTGCCTTTTCATCTAATTTACATGTATTTTCAGATTACATTTTTAATTAGATTTAATTTATAATTATATTAATTTTTTATCATTTAATCCAATTTTTTTCATTGTATGTAATTTCACATTGAAATTTGATATAAACACATGTGAATCTTTTGATGGTTTTTAGTTTTTTGTAAACCTGTTTTTTCATTCCAATAACGAGATTAATTTTTAAATTTAATTTTACCACTTCTTTAAATTAAATTTTTAGAAAATAACATACATGGTTGTAATCATTATGAAAAATTTGGTTTCATAAGATCAAAATAGTTTTTAGTTAATATTAACTTTAGTATTTTATTTACCCAGGTTAAAGGGTAAATAAGGGTAAAAATAATATTATAATAATATAAAACTACCCTAACACTTGTCCTAATATTATTGGATGAATTATGACCAACCAATAAAACCCTTTGGACGAAAAGTTTTCCATTGTAAGCCACTTGGGTGTGATTATGACATTTATAACTTTAAATTTAGAGTAAAGACAAAATTATTATAAACATGACTCTTATTACTAAAAAGAATATAATATGGGGTTATATAAGTGATATATTATAATATAATGAGTCATTAGAAATATAAAAATATTAACCACATTTTATTATTTTATATATTATTTTTATAGATTAAATAATTAAATTCAATTATGACACAATGATGATGCAGTGATTGCTTTATTAATGAAAGAATCAAATAAATGATATTATAAATATTAAAATAAATATTATTTCACTTAATTTATTCCATAAATTAATTTTATGGATGACTATGAGATGTTAGGATTGATTTGATATATTTTTTATGGAATTAAGTTATGAATTTTTTAAAAATTCTAAGTATTAATAGTGTCAAAATTGACATAATTCATAACTTAAAATATTAAATAGTTTATTAAATGTTTTAAAATTCCTAAAAATATAATATTTGACCAAATGGTTATTATAATTCCTAATATTTCATAAATGACACTTCTTTTATATTTTTCATGTTATGGTGATTACATTAACACAAAAAGTGTAAATAACATGATATCACTATAAGATTAAAAAAGGTAAAATAAGGGTTAAAACAAAAAGACACGGATTAAAAAAATATTCAAAACTTTTCTAATTTTAAATGAATTATAGTTATTCTACAAAAAATAATATTATCTTCTAAATAAAGTATTTTGGTTCCATTTGGAACCGAAAATACATTTATATTAATTTAATATTTTTATAGTTTCCATGGGTGCCCCTCCCCTAACCTATAAAGAGGTAATCACACTTATCTAATACTCACACTTAAAAATACATTTGGTTCATCCAATATCTACCCAAAACTCTTCCTATAATCCCTACCCATGTTCTTGAGGCCTAATTTTATGTATTACACTCTTCTTAGAGGTATTAAGGTGTTCTTAAAATGTGATCAACCGAAGAAGTGGTGTCATTTTATTTAAGTATTTCTATTTTATTTCTTCTTCCCCTCCTTAAAATCTTCTCCAAACATGATGAAATAATAAGTCCAATATCATAAATATACTTATAAGTTATTATTTCAACATCATCAACTAAATTAATATCTACTTCTATTAAATGGGAATGGAATTAATCATCCGTGTGTATGTGTGAACTATCACCTCCATAAACCGATATAATTGTTTTCCATAACCGTCTAAAAAGAATGGTTATAATGATGGAATAAATGTTTATATAAGATATTAGTGAAATATTTATCACTTTAAAAGAATAATATTTCAGTTATTTTCTTACTTTCTATTCACATAAAAATAATAGCGCCATTTGTGCATACGTGTGAACTATCACCTCCATGAAGTGATGTGAATCATTTTTATTCACAACATAACTTATATGATATATATATATGTATTTTTATATTTAAATAATTATTATGATTTTAATAATATTATGATCATTTTGGAAAGATAAAATAATAATTACCTTATTTTCATAATGACCAACGAAAATTGGAAACGTTACTCATGCATGCATACAGCCTACCATCTCTATGATTATATTGTTGTTCATTTTTCATACCAAAGATGATTGGTTGTTTTTAAAAATTATAATTGATGTATTTAATTTATTATTATTTCATTAATATTATTTTATAGATGATGGAATTATGACCACATGTACTATTTATAGCAAGCCATGTTCATTTTCGACTTAAGTACCGAATTTCGACCAAACATCTAATATGAACTTAAATAACTGCATAATTTTTATAAAATAGTAATAATTAATATAAAAGGAATAATAAAAATTAAAAAGGTTCTCGAAAAATTATAAATTAACATAAGTTTATTATTCAGGAATATAACTATTTTACATGATGATTCAGACTCGAGGTAAGGGATTTCGTCTCAATCTCCTTTTATTGAGGCATTTGTTGATAATATACATATTTATTCTTTTTTAAGGTGTATATACATCCACTATGAAATTTCATATCCATATTTTATCTATAATAATGTTATTTATTTGTTTTGGTAAATTTATTAATTCATTGAGATTAATATTTAAATGTTCAAGGTGGTATGGGACACCTTGAACGTTTAAATATTTAATTATGAAATATTCTCTTCATTATATTAATTTGCATATTTATTTATATGAATATAAAAGTATTATACCGGAGATTTTATGTCTATATTTAATTTCATTATAAGTTTTAAAAATGGAATCTTTTTATATAAAGTGTTTTACTTTCTTTACAAAATGACAACAAGAATATTTTTTGTTTTAACGTATACAGGGACAACGACTTCTCCACCGTCATAACCATTATTTGATACTTGGATTCCTCTATAAGCCTTAATGTTTTTAAAGAAAAATAAATCCATAATTTGAGTTTCTTGGTATTGATAATTGGTTCTCAAATGAAATGGTATTTTCATATAGAAATGTGTTTCATATGGGAATATAATAATTTTTCAAAAGGTTTTTGTGATTCATGAAATGGTACTTGAGCATTATATGAAATGGGTGATCCCGATATAGATTATACAAAGGGTTGAGCCCCATTTTGTCTCATGAGTGATCCCATTATATCTTATATTAAGGTTTTATCCCAATTATAGCTCACAAGTGAGCATGATATAGCTTATAAGAAGGGTGATCCCCATTATATATGACTAGTTTGGAGGTCAACCCTACAGTTATTCAAATTAGAATAGGTTTGAAAGAGTTTTATGTATATGATTCTCTAAATCACCTAAATGAGTTTTAATTTCATTTTATTCATTTTAATATTTTTCTTTGATAAAAAACAATGAGTGTTATTCATGTAAATTTTTTTTGTTTTATTCGCTCAAAGAATTTTAAACGGGTTATCAAGTTTTAACTATATTAATGGTTACATTCTTTTTATGTCCCTTACTGATCTTTTGTTCTCATACCAATTTTTTTAAAAAAATTCATAGGTATTAAGATTGGTAAAGAAAAATAAGATGTCATGATTGAATTATTAAAGGTTTTTATTAAAAATAAATAATTTTTTATTTTAAAAGGGTTTTCTTTGGTAAAAAAAAGGACAGTGAGTATATGTGTCCACTAGTATTGTATGAGTTTACTGTCTAAGAGTTTTTTCCTAATTATCTAAAACTCTAAACTTAAAATATCCTAAAATGTGAATTCTAGTTTAAAAAAACTATAATAAGATATGTTTAAGGCCTAGTCCTTATAGTTGGTATTAGAGGATGGTTTAGAAAACTTTGGAGACTAGGATTTCTTCATAAGTTAAAGGGATATCATATGAGTTTATAATTTTCAGGTTGATCATAATATAAATATATTAGAAATCTATTTTGAGGATTATGTGATGAAATTTCAAGTTAATTAATGGTATTTTGGAGACATTTATTTTTGAGTTAGCTACGGGTTATTACTTTTAGGGATGAAACATTTAAAGTTCTAGAATAAAATTTGAGGTTAAAACATGTTATAGTTATTATTAGGATTTTATCTCTTTTTTCTAATGTTATAAGAATTATAAAGTTTTCGAAAAAGGTTAACACATAGACCATGTGACAATCCATCATTTTGGACAAGGTTGCGAGAATAAAACCCACAACCAAAGTGCGATAGGGATTTATCACCTACCACTGGTCTACATGAAGTCTCTGGTCAGTATGACAATTTATTTTTAGTTAAACAAATTTATGTAATAAGAATAAGTTGATTTTGATAACTTACATTTTATCAAATGTATATCCTTAGTATAGGAAAATTATGTGGGGATTAAGTGATAAATTTTATTTTGAAATAGGTTCACTATTTTGGGAACCCAATATAGCTAAGGAAAATGGAATACTGTGGGATTTTATTTGAGGATTAATAGTTGAATTTTATTTTGGAATAATTTATGATTTTATTATCGACCTAGATAAATTTGAATTATTTTATTATAGACCTATAATTTATTTGAGTTGTTTTGGAATTAGATTAATGGGTGAAACTATACTTGTCAAGTAATTATATTTTCTTATGTTCTTATTATAAGTAGTAAAATAATTCCTCAACTTTAGGAAAATGATCTTAATATAAAAACTTTTTAGGTTTACTTTTCCTACCTCAAAATCAAAGACTGTTTAAATCATCACATGTTTATGGTTTTATGATTGTTAAATTTCTCCTGATCATGTTTTATATCACTCTCTACCAGAACATTATGGTTTGTTTTTCTTCCATATCCTTGTTTTTCTACATAGAATCTTAATATGTGTTATCTCAAGTGACCCTCATACGATCCTTTCTGTCTTTCCAAGTGGATGTTTTATTAATCATTTTTCTAATGTGGGAATGTAATAAATTGAAGATTCATACCTTAGTTACCAAATTCAAATTAAAATTTTGAGGATATAATTTTCAAAAGGGGGAGAATTTAACATCCATAATTCTTAATATAAAACAATATGTTCGATATAATACATAATATGCCACATTGAACATAAGTGAACTAAATATTATTATGCTACCTTATAACCTAGATGTTAAATTGATAGGAATGAACAATATAAAATAATTTATGAAAATATTTTTTACACATGTATATAAATAATTATTTTGTGAATAATTATTAATAAATTAAAATAAACCCCTGTTTAAAAGGAAATGTTTTTTTTTGAAAAACTATTAAAATGCAAATAAGTGAATTTATAAATTAATAAAATCACTATTTATGTATTTTATTAATGAAATATATTTAAAATATATTCAATTTAATGTTTAAAATTATTCTTATATGTTTCTAGACATTAAATAAGAACAAATTCAATTTTTCATATAAAAGAAGTAATTTTTAAAAAAAATACAGTTTTACCACCTTTTGATGGAGAACCCATTTTAAATATATTTTTAGTCACTTTTAATAGTTATATTTGAGAAAATAAAATTATTAATTGGAATAAGGACATCAAAATTTTATCTAGTTTAAATTTTGGAATTTGTCTGATAAAATTCATATTTTAATGAATAGTGTAAAATACTGTATTTTAATTCAAGACTGCCTTTTGGTCTAATTTATTTGTACTGTTAGATTATATTTTTAACTAAATATAAATTATAATTAGATTATTTTTTTATCATTTAATCCAATTTTTTTCATTAGAAGTAATTTTACATTGAAATTTTATATAGACAGAAGTTAGTCTTTTGATAATTTTTACTCTCTTATTTAACCCATTTTTTCATTCCGACAACGGGTTTAATTTTAAAATTTAAATTTTCCACTTATGTAAATTGAATTTTTAAAAAATAACATAAATTTTTGTAATAAGTATAAAATTTTTTTTTTAATAGGACCAAAATAGTTTTTGGTAAATGTTAACTTTTGTATTTTATTAACCGTAGTCAAAGGGTAGATTAGATAAATAAGGGTAAAAATAATATTATAATAATATAAAACTGCAATAAAACTTATCCTAATATTATTTTAAAGGTTATTTCTAACCAAGTAAACCCTTGGGATGAAAATTTTGTATTTTGATGCCACTTGGGTGTGATTATGACATTTACTAATTTTAATTTAATATAAAGCTAAAATTATCACAAACATGAATATTATTAATAAAAAAAATTAATATGGGTTAATATAAGTGATATCTTCTGCTATAAATATTAATTAGAAATATAAAAATATTAAATACCTCATGTTATTTTATTTATAATTTTTAGACATTAAATAATTAAATTTTATTATGAAACAATGATAATGTAATGATTGCTTTATTAATGAAAGAATCAAATAAATGATATTATAAATATTATAATAAATATTATTTGACACAATTTATTACATAAAAGAATTTTAAGGATGACTATGACATGTTAGGATTGATTTAATTAAATTTTTTTGTAGTAATAAAGTTATGATTTTTTTTAAAAAGCCAAGTATGAATAGTGTCAAAATTGACATAATTCATAACTTAAAATATAAAATAGTTTATTAAATATTATAAAATTTATAAAAATATAAGATTCAACCAAATTGTTATAATAGATCTTAATTTGTTGTAAATGAAACTTTTTTGGTCGTTTTATATTTTCTGGTAATTACATTAACACAAAAATTTTAAATAACATGATATCATAGTAAGTTACAAATGGTAAAATAAGGGTTACACAAAAAAGATAACGATTAAAAAAAATTCAAAACTTTTATAATTTTAATTTGATGATGGTTATAATTCCCAAAATCATATTATCTAATAAATAAATGATTTTGGGACTATTTAGAAACGAAATTAAATTTATATTAATTTAATATTTTATGAGTTTCCAAGGGTGCCCCTCCCCTCTTATATAAAATGAACCCACTCTTCTCTAATACTCACACTTTCAAATCCTTTTTTCAGAAAATAATACTAAAAACTCTTCTTATAATCCTTCCCCATTTTCTTGAGGCCTTATTTTATGTATTATACCCTTCTTAGATGTGTTAAGATGTTCTTCAAATGTGATCAACCGAAGAAGAGGTATTGTTTTCTTTAAGTATTTCTATTTCATTTCTTCTTCCCCATCGATCAAATCTACTCCTAACATGATGAAATAATGACTAAAATATTATAAATATACATATATGTTATTATGTCAACATTATCACCTAAATCCATATCCACTTCCATTAAATGGAAAAGGAATTAATTGTTCGTATGTATGTGTGAACTATCACCTCCATGAACCGATATAATTTTTTTCCATTACCATCTATAAAGAATGGTTATATTGATGGAATGAATGTTTATATAACATATTACTGACATATTTATCATTTTAAAAGAATATTATTTCAGTTATATTCCTACTTTCCATGAACATAAAAATGATAACGTCATTCGTGCATACATGTGAACTATCATCTCCATAAATTAATGTGAATCATTTTTATTCACCACATCACTTGTATGATATATATAATTATATTTAAATAATTATTATTATTTTAATAATATTATGATCATTTAGGAAAGATAAAATAATAAATAACTTATTTCCATAATGATTAATGAAAATTGGAAACGTTACTAATGTGTATGTATGACCTACCGTCTCCATGATTATAATGTTGTTCATTTTTCATACCATAAATGATTGGTTTTATTTAAAAATTATAATTTATTTATTAAATTGATTATTGTTTCATGAATATTATTCTAGATGTGATGTAGTTATTACCACATGGACTATTGACATCAATCCATGTTCATTGTCGACTTAAGTACCG
Organism: Viscum album; assembly: GCA_963277665.1. NCBI lineage: Eukaryota > Viridiplantae > Streptophyta > Magnoliopsida > Santalales > Viscaceae > Viscum > Viscum album. Next base: position 2,022,601,787 of record OY728165.1, read on the forward strand.
AATTTCAATAAAACATCTAATGTGAACCTAAATAATTATGTAATCTTCATAAAATGGTAACAACTGATATAAAAGGAATAATAAAATTGTAAAATGTTATCAAGAAATTATAAATTAACTTAAGTTAATTATTCAGGAATATAACAATTGTACATGACGAGGTGAAGTGAACATAGGGAATTTCGTCTCAATCTCCTTTTATTGAAAAATTTCTTGATAATATGCACCTTTATTATTTTATAAGGTGTATATACAGTCATTATGACATTTTATATCCATATTTTATCTATAAAAATGTTATTTATGTTGTTTTTAATATATTAATTCATATATATTAATATTTAAATGTTTAATGTGGTATGGGACACCTTGAACGTTTAAAGATTTAATTATCAATTATTTTCTTCATGATATTAATGTACATATTTATTTATATGGATATAAAAGGATTATAAAGTACATTTTATGTCTATATTTAATTTCATTATTTTTTTAAAATGTAATATTTTTATACAAATCTTTTTTACTTTATTTACAAAATGAAAAAAGGAATGTTTTTTTGTTTTAACATATACAATGACAATGACTTCTCCGCCTCTATAACCATTATTTGATACGTGAAATCCCCTATAATCTTTAATTTTATTTAAAGGAAAAGAAATACATTATTTGGTTATATTGGTATTGAAAATGGTTTCATAAATTAAATTGTATTTTTATATGGAAATGTGTTTCATAAGGGATTATAATATGTTTTCAAAAGGGTTTTGTGATTCATGAAATGGTACTTGAGCATTATATGAAACAGGTGAGCCCGATATAGCTTATACGACGGGTTGAGCCCCATTTTAGCTCACAACTGAGCTCGTTATAGATTATATGAAGTTTTGAGTCCCATTATAGCTCACTAGTGAGCCTGATATAACTTATTCAAAGGGTGATCCCCATGATAGATCTCTAATTTGGAAGTCGACCATATGGTTATTCCAATAGGAAGAGGTTGGAAAAGAATTAATATATATGATTCTCTAAGTCAATTAAATGTTTTTTAATTGATTTCTATTGGTTTTAATGTTTTTCTTTGAGAAAAATGTATGAGTGTTATTCATGTGAAAATGTTTCATTTCATTCGCTCAAAGAACGTTTAATGGGTAACCATGTTTTAGCTAAACTAATGGTTGAATTCTATTTATGTCCATTACTCAGATTTTGTTATATTCCCAAGTTCTAATTTTTTTTCATAGGCCTTAATATTGGTAAGGAGAAATAAGATTCCATAATGAATGTATTGAATATGTGACTTGAAAAAAATCATGTTTTATTTTAAAAGGGTTTCCTTTTATAAAAAATTGGATACTATGTATATGTGTCCAGTTGTCATGTATGAGTTTAATAAGTAAGATTTTTTCCTAATTCTCTAAAAATACAAACATAAAGATCCTTTAATGTGAATTATAGTTCAAAAACACTTGAATAAGATATATTTATGGTTGGGTTCTTATATCCAACAAAAAAACAAATATATAAATGAAAATAAGGACCAATAGTTTTACTTGGTTCACCACTAAGGACTAGTATAAAGAGCATACACACAACTTTGTTCCATTTAACCATAAATTACTAATATTTACTAATTCAATGGATACAATTCTTTGGTTATGGACACACCATGTCATGATCATTACCTTTACAAAAAGATTCATGTATAGGTTACTAACTCTCTTAGATCACTTGTATTAATTTCTCATTTATCATTACATTAAATGAATTATTCCTTAGTTTAATGACTTGATGGATACTCCCATGTATCCAAGATTATAACACCCTGATATTTTAAAATAAGAAAATTATATTCAACAGCGTATACAACACACGACACTGAGCTTAAACGAACTGGGAAATATTTTTTATTTAAATATGATTGTTATAATATAGCCCTTGAATTGGAAGATATGAATATAATTAACTAAATTATTAAATATATATAAATTACATACTTGATAAAAATTCGTTTTTTAATTTTTAAGAAATAATTACTCAATTCTCAATTATGTTATTTTATGCTTCAGAAATACATTTTCTTCCAAAATGATTATTATTATTTTTTTGTAAGAAAATATTATTATTAATTTCTAGAAATTCCATATATTTTATTTCATAAAATTAATATAATTTTTTAAATTATCATAAAAAAATTATCTGAGGTTTAATTCTTGGTATTTTTTTGAAAAGTATTATTTTCTAATGAATAGTGAAAAATGCATCTTTTATTGAAAATGTATTTTTATTTCAAGAATTTACATTGTTAAATTTTATTTTAAAATGGTTTAAATATAAAATTAGTTTTATTATATTATTAATAATTCTATTAAGTTTATTATAATCTATTTTTTGATTGGATTTGGTATAAAAAAATTTATACATAAAAAAAAATTTCTGAAAAAACAATTTTCATCATGTTCTTTGTTTTAATTTTAAATTTAATTACTCCACTTATAGGTATTGAATATAATAAAATTTATTCCATATTTTTAATATGGTGGTTCAAATTTGGTAAATATTTCACTTTTATTTCTCGTCAATATGAATTGAAACTGTGGTAAAATATATCACATTAGTAAAGGGTAAATTGAGTTAATGTAGGTTAAAACAAAGTTATATGGATATAATATTTCATATTATTTCCTATTTAATAATTTTATTTCGACCCTTATCATATTATAATTAAAATATATTTTTTTAATTGACACTTTTCCATGAAAATGACCATTATAATATTTAAATCAAACAATGTTACAAAATGTACCTCTCTTAGTTTTAAATAACTGTTATGTGTACTAATAGGAAACAAATAAATCTATTAATGAATATAAATTTCAATTTTGTGAAAAATTAAATTATATTCATTATTATAATTTATTTATAATTTTTAGTAATTATATTATTACCTTAAAATCTTTCCCTATGCTAATACAATATTTATTCAATTAAAAAAATTAAATAAATGATATTAAAAATATTAAAAGTGGTATTATTTGAGTGATTTATAGAATTATATTAATTTTTTAGATTAATATAAAATATTATTTATGTTTAAATGAATTATATTTTAAGTAAAGTAAATCTTTTTGATGTGTTTGAAATCAAATTAAATGATATGTGTCAAAACTGAAATTAATGATAATTTATCAAAATAATATTTTATTAAATTATTTAAAAACAATTGAAATATTGAAATGGGAAAAGGGTGTAATATATGGTTTAAAGTTTTACCACATTTCCATTTATGAGTTAATAGTTACCTATATGTAAAATTATAACCCTTTAAGAGTGAAAAATAGGTTAAGGTTGTTTATGGTAAAATAGGTTAACTAAGGGGTAAACCCAAAAGATAAGGTTTAAACCACCACAAAACCCATCCGAATTCTATTGTTTAATTATATTTAAAAAATATAAAACATTATATTTTAATCCATATACTATTGGAGACATTTTTTAAGATAATAACTTTATTATGATTTAATCTTTTAAGAAATTCCAAAAGTGACCCTCACCTCAATTATAAATGTACACCCATTCCTTCACTTATTTACACTACTTTGAGAAACCTAGTTCAACAAAAACCTAAAAATTACTATTATAAACATATTTATCCAAGTTTTTAGGTAATTTTACACCTAAATGACCAACCTTAAGTTCCTTAAGAAATGATCTGAAAAAGATCTCCCAAAGAATAGGTAATTATCTTACCCAACCTCTTTTAATTAATTTCTTCTTATGTATTTTCTAAATCCATTTAATTTATCATAAAATAATAAAATAATTATAATAAATATATTTAAATTTTATTATGATTATTGAACCACAATTACCAACCCTCTTTCCCATCAAATGGGATGTGAAAGTATCGATTGTGTGTACATATGACTTACCGTCTCCACATATCGATACAATTCATTTTTCATTAGTATATTTTATTGATGATTATTATGATGGGTTTAATATATATATTTGATAATTATGAAAATATTATACCTCTATAATTATAATATAATATATAACTCTTGACTTTACAATCCTTTGCGGAATGATAACGACACCCCTGCGTGTGTGTTGTCTACCACCTCCACGAAGCAATGCGATTTTTTTAATTTATATTTTACTTGGATGGTAATAATGATGGATTTTAAAAAAATATACATAATTAATTTGATATAATAATGATTCTATAAAGGTTAATTATTATTTAATTTCCTTTTTTTATCTACCAAAAAGTGAAAATGGCATTCATGCGTACGTACGACCTACCGTCTCCATGAACTGTGTAATTCATTTTCTATATATAAATTTTGTGGATTAAAATAAATATGTATATTATAAATATATATTTAATTTATAAAATTATTAAAAAAAATTATATGATGTAACCTTGAAAATTTTATAAAGACTGAAACCATTCAACCAAAACATACATGAAAAACGTAGTTTTTACCCGAAACAGTTATTTTAACAGATAGTTGTTATATTATTTTTCTTATATAGTATATTTATAATAAATATATATATATTATATAGTATTTTATAACACTTATAAATGAAATTTAACCTCATCTAATTGTTTATTTCACAATCTAATTATTATTCAAGATTTTTTATGTTTAAGACCCCAATGGGGGGATATTTTTCTTCCATATCTATATTTTCCATAAAAAATAAATGATATATCTATTACTCTATAATGATTTATTAATGAAATTTTCACCCAGGTTTGAATTTTTATTAAATGGTTTGAAAGGAATCTTCTTATCATTTTTTGAACGGGGTAATTTTTAACCTTTTCCCAAAGGTGTGAAAGAAATGTTTTTTAATTAAAACATGAATATATTTTCCCAATGTAATAAGTAATGTTTTATTTTATGTCTACTTTATAAGTTTACATGTTTATTTTGAAATAAAAAATTTTTCTTTATATTTGTGATGTTTTTAAAAATAAGTTATTTCAAAGTGAAAAAGGTATTATCCTCAATAATTTTCCAATAATATTTTTAAATTATTTTCATCTATTTCAAAATAAATTGATGAATCTTATTATTTAATATGTTTATTATATTATTATACCATATAACTTATTTTATTTTATGTTTTATGATTATTTTGACTAGAGGTGTACTATTTTGATATAATTCATCATACTACTCTGGATAGTTTATGATTATATTTATTGATTGGGATAAATATTAACATTTAATATGATATTTTAAATATGAATATTTATATTGATTATGTTTCACCCCTATCATATTTGGAATTAATTAGACTTATTAAGTGACAGGCGTGGCCTGCTATCGTCCATCGATTCATCGGTAAGTCTCATAAGATAAACTAGTTTGGGCATTGGATGATTCCTTACCAATTTATGTAAGATATATTGACATGAGGCCTAGATGGTATGTTTTTGATGTAAGACATTATGAATTTACTCACTATGATATTAGTTATCTAATATATATATGATTATTAGATTTGTTAAAATATCCACGAATAAGTTTCAAGATCATGTGATTATTTATATGGAATTATTTTATCATTATTTATTCGTGCATTATCATTCTTCATGTATATGTTAGTAATTAAATGGAATGTGTTGTCTGATATTTACCTTGACATATTATTTATTCCTTATTTATTCATTTTATTTTCCACTATATGTATACCCTTAATGAGCATAAAATATCAAGCATTTCTTATGTTTATTTTTACCCAGGATTCCCAAATGTATATTATGATTGATATGAAGGGATGTGATAAATGGAATAATGGTTTACTCAAATAAAATAATATATTGTGTTTTGTTTTCAATTAAAATATAATATTCACTTATGTATCTTGTTTTCCAATACTACTAAACTATTCTGTCCATTGAGAAACGATTTCTTGTATCTAGTGTCAATATAATATAGTAACCACTAACTTTGGGTTACTATAGTCAGGATATTTAGAGTTGGTATTAGAGGATGTTTAGTAGAATCCATGGGAAATATATTTAGGAAAACATATATTAGGTAATATACCCCTCCGATAGGCTTGGATAATTTTTCCAAAGAAACTAAGCTTATGATTTTGAGATTAGTTATACATGAATTTTCAATTTGGTTTAAGTGTTTTATTAGTTTTGAAATTATATATTATGATTTATAATATAATATAGAGTATTACATTGTTTATAAATGGTTTTGAGTAAATCGAATGAAATTTGTATCAATGCATGTAATCCATGTAGGGATTTACCCCCTAGGAAAGATAACAAAGCTGGAGTTAGAGATATATATAGAGGTTGAGGTATATATAGAGATAAAAATAATTGTAACTATATTTGTATAGTTGACTCCGGTTATAACCAATAACCATTCTTGTATGGATCAACCTACTGATCGATAATGTAGTGTAGTAATGTTAGACTATTTCATGTATCAATAAACTCCATCATTCAATAGAACGACAAATTCATTAGTAGTTGAATATTGTATATGTTCCTTATAGAAGACATTTCCCACTTTTTGAAGTAGTGAAATTGATAAGTTTGTTATGGTTTTTTTCATCTCTTTGGGGATGCAGATCAATGGTGGTCATTGATTCAAAAAACTAAGGATAAGGAGTAAAAATAAATCATGGAATGGAATTATTTTATGGTACTTTTGATGGAAAAATATTTACCTCATGAACAATGAGAGGATATGGAAGGAAAATTCCTAAATCTAAGACCAGGGGAAGATGAAAATGATGATAAGTATGAAACCAACATTATAAGGTTAGAAAGTATTTTTATAGACTACTTACATAATCCAAAGAGAAATATTGACTATTTCTTTGATGGGTTAAATCTAATCCTTCAAAGGTAACTTGTATCCCAAACATTCTTATCATATGAGGATATAATATCATGTTATATCAAGAAAGATAAATCATTCTCCATGTATTATGGTTTTGAGGGAAAGTAAGATAAGAAGAGGATAGAAGAGGAAGAAATGGATAAGGGGAAGAAGAGAAAGAAGGATTTTCCCACATGTAAAAATTATAGAAATAATCATCCTGATATTTACTTGAAGGGAACAGAAGTTTACTGCAAGTGTGTAAATAAAGTCCATCAGGAACATGAATGTAAGGGTAAGATAGAAACCTCTAACATTCAATGTTTTAACTATAAGGAGATGGGTCAATACAAAAATCAATATCTCAAGTTTCAAAGGAATATAACTCACAAGAAACTAAGGGATAAATGTAAATATTATGTTATTAATACTACCAAAGTGAAATTATTAAAGTGTTTGTGTATCTAGATTAAATATTTATATTGTAGAAGTATTTTTATCAATGATATTATAGTGATAAATATAATGAAATGTATATGTTTTTCACTGTATTAGTTTTTCTTTAAGGATTTTACAGCATATGTTTGATGTCACTAATAGCCATGAAATGTGATTTAGTGGTAATTTGGTATTTTTAGAGAATATAAGAATAAGGTAAATATAAACCTTAATATGTTCTTGATGTTGATTTAATAATTTTTAGTTCAAATAAATAGAATATTGACATTGGAGAAGTCAATGGGATAACATTGGTGACCTTGAAAATAGTAAGTTATTTGATAAAAAAGTAGCTCATGATGAATTTTAATAACTTTTTTGATTTATATTCAATTATATGACATTTTATTTAATGAATAAGGATATAGTTAGTTCTTTGAAGCATGCATGTTTTTGTTAAGGTTTTATGGTGATTCAAGTTATTACCATGTGATCAAGGTATTTACATGTGAAATTAATATTCACTTTATAGGGTATTAATAATAAGTTGATTTTTTAAAATTTAGTGACCATATTCCTAAGTTTTTTGTTTTCGAAATTTGGTCAAACATGTTTTGGAGGAGCCTTATGGTTAACTACTTATTGAATGAATTGAGTTAAACTTTGGATATTATTGTTTGAGGTTAAAGTATGATTTGTCATATTGGATATCTTATTTTAACAATTTTGGTTTTAGTAAGTGTTTAGTGGATGAAGGAATTACATATGAATCTTATGATTCATTAATATATTATTTTAGTTCTTCAAGATTTAAAAAATAATCTTGAATATCCATTTCCTGGCGTAATAGATGAAGTGGAAATTGATGAAAGCACAACCATAATATGATATTGTTCTTATAAAATAGAAGTAAATTGAGTAATTTTAATTTATTAAGTGATTTATTTTTATATTAAAAGAATCCATAAACTTTAGTAAAATGAACATGAAATAAAATCTTTATCTGTTTAATTTTCTTACCAAGAAATCAACGGTCTTTTAACCAATCATAGATTTACGGTCTTGTAATAGCTAAATTTCTCATGATTATTCTATTTATCACTCTCTATCAATCCATGGGAATTATATTTCTCTTCCATGCACATGTTTTAACTTTTCACTAATATTATCTTATTGGAAAACATATATATATGTTATTCCTTATGACATTCAAATTTCTCTTTCCCTCTTTTCAAGAGGAAGTTTTATTATCCATTTTTATGATGTGGGTTTTCCATAAGGGAATTTTTAAATGTCAAAGTGAGAATAATTAAAAATTGAGAGAACATTATTTATTAAATAGGGGAGAATTTAACACCCTTGTATTTTAAATGAATAAAATTAGGTTCGATAGTGTATAGAACACACAACACCGAGCTTAAGGAAACCCGAAAATATTATTATTCAAATATGACTATTATAACCTAGACATTGAATTGGTAGGTCTGAATATTATTAAATGAATTATGAAATATATATAAATACCTATGAAATAAAAATTCATTGTTTAATTATTGTGAAATAAGTACTCAATTTTATGTAAATTTATTTTATGCTTTAGAAAAATGTTTTCTTCACAATTTTTTTTTATTATTTTTTATGAGTGAATATTATAATTAATTTATAGAAATTATAAAAGATTAATTTTATAGAAATAATATTATTTTTTAAATTATCATATACAAATTATATTAGGGTGAATTTTCTGTATTTTTCAGAAAAGCTTGTTTTTTCAACGAATAGTAAAAAATACACCTTTTTATTGAAAAATGTATTTTTGTTTCAGTAATTTATAAAGTTAAATTTTATTTTCAAATGGTTTAAAACTAAAATTATATCAATTATATTTTTAATAATTCAATTAATTTAATTGGAATCAATTTTATGATTGGGATTTATATAAAAACATTTTTATACATAAAAGGCATTTTTTCAAAAAATTATTTTTCATCGTGCTTTGTGTTCTAATTTTAAATTAAGTTATTACAATTGTAGGTATTTAATTAAATAAAATTGATTAAATATTTGAAATTATGTGTTTCTAATTTTTTAAATAGGCCCCTTTTGTTAATATGAATTGTAATTGTGGTAAATTGTATCATCTCGATAAAGGTTAAATTGGGTTAATCTTTGTAAAACTAAGTGATAAGGTTTTCAAATTTCATATTAATTATTATTGAATAAAATAAATTTCACCCTTATCCTATTAAGTTCTAAATTTATATGTTTAATGGATAATTTTTTGATGAAAATGAATGGTGTAATATTTAAATCAAAGAAAGATACAAAATGTCACTCTTTTAGTTTTAATTATATATTATGTAATGACATAGAGAAAAAATATTGTTATGAACAAATATAAATGTAAATTTTTGTGAAAAATAAAATTATTTTCATGATTATAATTTATTTATAATTTTTATTAATAATATAATTACCTTAAATTCTTATGTTCTTCTAACACAATATTTATTCAGTTAATAGAAAACTAAAATCAATGATATTAAAAATATTAAAAAGATATAATTTGAGTGATTTATAGTTTTACATGACTTTTTTGACTAATATGACATATTATCGTTTTTAAATTAATTATATTCGAAATACATCTTTTTTCATGATGTATTTTAAGTCAAATTAAATGAATAGTGTCAAAATTGGCATTAATGATAGTTTTTCAAAATAATATTTTATTATATTATTTAAAAACCAATAACATCTTAAAATAGGAAAATGTGGTTAATATGTGGTTTAAATTTACATCCCATATCCATTTATGAGTTAATATTTACCTTATATGTAAAATCATAACTCTTTATGTTTGAAAAATATATTACTGCGATTAATGTTAAAATAGGTTAACTAAGGGTTTAAACCAAAATATAAGGATTAAAACACCAAAAAACATATAAAAACTTATTAGTTTATTATATTTCAATAATATAATACCCTAGGTTAAAATACCTGACCATTTATTTCTATTTTTGATAGATAATGACTTTATTATAATTTAATCTTTTATGAAATCTCAAAAGGTGGCCCTCACCTCAATTATAAAAGGACACCCATTACTTCACTTATTTACACCACATTTATCAACGTAGAATTTCCAATACCAAATGATTTATCTTATAAACATCCTTATACAAGTTTTTTAGTTTCTATTATCCCTGATACCAACCTTAAGTTCCTTAAGAAATGATCAAATTACGGTCTCCCGAAGAAGAGGTAATTGCCTTACCCAACCTCTTTCAATTCATTTCTTCTAATAAATATTATAAATAAAAATAATTTATCATAAAATAAGAAATTAAGTTTTCTAAATATAATTAAATTTTATTATTATTATTAAAACATCATTATCCACCCTCTTTCCCATTAAATATGAAGTGAAAGTATCACTTGTGTGTACATACGACTTATCATCTCAACATAGGGATACGATTCATTTTTCATAACCATATTTTATGGATGGGTATTATGATGGTTGTAATGATTATATATTATAATTATGAAATTATTATACCCCTTTATTTATAATATCATATATAACTTCTTACCTTCCAATCTGTTGGGAACCGATAACATCGCTCGTGCATAGATATAGACTACTGCCTCCACGGAGTGATGTGATTTGTTTTTCGTTCATATTTTACTTGGATGGTAATGATAATGTATTTTATGAATATATTTATAATTAATTTGATATTATAATTATTATTTAGAGGTTAATTATTATATTATTTTCTTTTATTTCATCCATTGAAAAGTGGAAATGATGGTCATGTGTACGTACTCCCTTCTATCTCCTTGAACTATGTAATTAATTTTCTATCTATAAATTTTATGGATTACTATAAATACATATATAATGAATATATATTATATTTATATCACTATTATCATTATTTAGATGATTTAAAATTTATTAAAGTATAAATATAGAAACTATTAAACCAAAACATACATGGAAAACTAAGCTATTATAACCATAAACAATGATTTTTAATATAGAAATTAATAAATAGGTGAACAAATATTATAAATAAGTCATAAATGGTATGATATATATGATTGTGCATATTTAATATAGTTATAATTAATATTTTTTTATTATTTATTAACACATAAAAAAGGAAATCATACTTGAGGTAAGGGTTTGTGTTAAAATATCATCATTATTCAGGATTGTTTATATTTAAGTCCCCAATGGGGTAATATTTTTCATCTATATCCATGTTTTCTTTAAAATGTTTTAAATAATATTTATACTACTCTCCAATTATTAATTAATTAAATTTTTCCACATGTTTTTCTTTTTATGAAATGGTTTTAAAGGAATGTTCTTGTTGTTTTCTGAACGAGGTACTTTTTAACCTTTTTACATCAATGTGAAAGGAATGTTTTTTTAACCTATATGGTATGAAAATATTTTCCAAAATTCATGAATAATATTTTATTTTAATCTTTATTTATAATTTTACTTGTTTCTTATCAAATAAAATTTTTTCTTTTATATTTTTTTTATGTTTTAAAAAATAAGTGATTTCAAAGTGAAAAGGGTATTTTCCTCAAAAAAATTCCAATGATATTTTTAAATTATTTTCATATATTTCAAAATAATTAATGTATTATTATAATTTAATGAGGTTATTATCTTATAATACCATATACCATATTTTATTATATTGTTTATTATCAGTTGGACTGGGGATTTACTATTTTGATACTATTCAACATATTACTTTGGATGGTTTTTTATTATGTTTATTGATTGGGGTAATTATTAAAATTTTGTATGGTAGTTAAAATATGAATTTTTATGTTTATTATGTTTCACCCCTTTCATATGAGCAATTTTTTTTGACTTGGTAAGTGATGGGTGAGGCCCAATATAGCCCCTCGATGCATTGGCAGGTCTCATGAGACAAACTAGTTTGGGTATTGGCTGAGGTCTTACTCATTTATATAAGATGTCATGAAATGATTCATTGATGATATGAATTTCCCCATTATGATATTAGTTATTTTATTTTCATGTGATTATTTTATTATTTACAATATCCATGGATAAGTTTCAAGATTATGTGATTATTTATAAGTTAGTATTTTATCATCATTTATTCGTGCCATATCATTATTTATGATTATGTTATTAATTAAATGGAATGTGGTGTTAGATATTTACCTTTTCATGTTTTTTATACCTTGTTTATTCATGTTAGATTTTTCTGTACACATACCATTACTGATCATCTGATATCACTCCTTTATTATGATTATTTTACCTTAGGATTTCAGGAAGTATAATATGATTGATATGTAGGGATAATGTGAAGGTAATAATGGTGTACTCAAAAAAATAATTTTTTTGTGTTATGTTTTAAAATCTAATTTAATATTCAACTATGTATCTAGTTCTTCAAGACTACTGAACTATTTGGTCCTTTGGAATAAGATTTCATGTATCTAGTGCCAATGTAATAAAGAAACCACTAACTATGGACTACAAGGGTTGGGGTATTTAAAAAGAATGAGTCGGATTTTTTCATCATGAAATCCCAAATATTATGACTCTAATGATGTCTGAAATATCAACCAAATACCAAATTTCACTCTCAATTAAGTTTTCCCAGGTCCCTTCACTTGGGTAGAACCCTTCATTCAGGATTTTTTATCCCAAGTACTGCCTTATATGCATGTATTTCTCGCATAACTACCTTTTCACTACTTTGACCAAGTTTTTCACATAGGTGAGTTCGCTTAAGTCCACTATCTTAAGTCCTATTCATGAAATTTTCTTTTATAAGGTTATTTTTCTTAAGTATGTATCACAAAACTCCTTCACTCTACCCTATTCATGGAATGGGGTTTGGCTACTGCCTTCACTAAACCACCTTAACACAAATTCATTTACATCATAAAGTTTTCATAACATCTCTCATATAACCTCCCTTTTAAGAAAATTCATTTCCCATATATTTCATTCAAGTTAAATTTAAACAAGTAACACTTATGAAATGATATGTCCCTTAATCCTATTCCTAAACATCTTTGATTCATAATGATGGGGTAAGCCGATATGTATAGTAAAATCCCCACCATTTTGACATCTATTTCACGCATTAAAAACATATTTCTTTAACTTACCCAATTCATGCACAACTCCACTTGCATGACACATTCATGAAACACCAACCTCCACGACCGTCCTCCATATTAACATGAATCACATGACTTAGTACGATGTGCACCCTAACAAGGAAAAAATAATTTAGATTTTAAAAAAATTTCTCAAATAGCACGGAATGCATGTATTTTTACTAAAATCAACTTTAAATTTACTCCAAAATTTGACACCCAGAAAATTGAAAAACACTGGTAAGATTGGTCATTTATTATATACCATTTTTCCTAGTCTTTAAACTCTTTCATCATCCCAAAAATAGATTAAAAAACAAAACAAAAACATACTATTCATCTACAACTTAGATCACATTAGTTCTAATAATCATCAATAGTTCTTAGGCTCCACATGTTTCCCTTATGATAATAGCCTCATACATAAAATACTATACAACTTATTTGTTTAGTGTGGATGTATCATACACAATATTACACATTGATAAAAAAATTATACAAAAAATATGTATACAATGCATATGACTAAATTATACATTGGATCAGACTTATCCATAATTATAATTTTGAGATTATGTTGGTTCTAATGCAGTTTGGTTATATGAAATCCAATCTAAAAATATGTTACACCCAATATAATGCAGGTCAGATTCATGAATCTTTCACCTAATTCCTATGTAGTTTCTTTCAATTACTAACCCATTATGAATGGATTAAATTGGTATGCATGATTATTTAATTGATTTTACTAATGCGAAATTATGTATGGTATAATAACCAATATATTTAATATGGAAAGAATTTTTTCATTAAATATATATAATTGGGAATTCCCTATAAAATGAATGTGATCCCTTGTGCTGGTAAAAGGGTTAGAGGTCATGATGATCATCAGTTTCATAAAAATATTTCTAAAAGTATCTTTATTCATATTTCTTCATTTATCATGTACAAGGAAAGTGATAGAACCCCTCTTGATATACAAGAATACTAATGATTATATCATGGATCCTTTAACCAATGTAATCTATTATAGGAAAGAAAACTTCATTTAATTTTCCCTTGGTCTTCATTGAGAAACATTCATTGAGATGGAGGGTACTATAACTGTGATACAAGTATGATGTGTTATTCATTTTTTATTCATGTTGATTTTTTATCGATAGATCATGTGTATTTGGGATTGCTTTCATATAATTATATCATAAGATGAACACCTAAATTCTATTAGTGGTATTAGAGGATTTATATTCAATGGATAAACATGTTTTTCATACTAATTTAATGAAGAAAACAATTTATAAATCATAACTGGTTTTTCCCTTATTGGCATTATTTTATATGATAACATAATGTTAGGTACTCCACTTCACATTATTTTAAGCAATTAATGTAATTTGAAGTGTGATGTGGCATTATATTAAGCTGTTAATGTAATGTGGTGTTGAATATATGGGTTACATTAAATAGTTAATGTTGCCCATGTCATAACTGGAGAAAAAGAGAATTGTTTCCTTCATGATTAACATTGTGTTGAGTTTCAACACAATGTTCACTACACACTCAACTTTATTTTGGGTTTCAAGGTAATGTAACTAGCTCACATATTTAATAATGAATATTTTTGTTATCAAGTGAATCCCAAATCGGAATTAAACTAATTAACACTCTCCCTTATAAACCTATATGTGTTATAAGGGGTTTTTGGATCCCATGAATCCTCCCCATGGAACGACCAGTGCCACTACCCCACCATTATTAGTGGTTCTCTCACTTACAACTCCCCATGCTCCTCGTAATGGTGTCACCCCACACTGACCCTATATACTACGATAGTACATTGAATTTCAATATATGTTCAGGTGGTAGTGCCTTAAAAAATAAAAAAAATATTTAGTTAATTTTACTTATAATTTGTAAAATATTTATAAATACTAAGTTTCATGGTTTATAAAATGAGTTTTTATAAGTCTAAATTGAAATATAAAATGTTCATATTTGTTTCTCACATTCAATTAAGTAATTATTTAATTTCTTATTCCTTTATATTATTCATGTTTTAAAATTTTCTGTAGAATTTTAATAATGTGTATGATTTATTACTTTTAGGAGAGAGAGAATTTCATTACATGATAGGCATGACATCATTAGATTTTGTGTTTTATCCACCTTGAACACAATTTATTTTAGATTTATAAGCTTGAGAATATTTATTAAATATAGTTTCTACATATTAAGTGTTATATATTTCATGAATTAAATTTTATCTTGATTAATGTATCCATAGGGATATGGACTTGGGATAAAATCACCCATTGTTTTGGAGACTCATTCCTTATACTAGAAATGTCTATGGTTGATTATATGTTGCTCTGGGAAAACTCATGTGAATATTGTAAATAACATATATCTCTATTCATTTATATGAAAATTTAATGTACCGTATACATGAAATACATAAATATATGTATAAATATATCTAGATTCTATTTTTAGATAAGTAACACAAATTTTTGGGTTGTATAAATAGATACATATTAATGAGGTGTTAATAGATTAATTTAGTTGATGAAATAGGGATTACAAAACAAAATCAGTAGAATTATGCATATACAAAGGATTAAAACATGATAATATAAAGATTTAATGAGAATAAATAATTTTTAATTTAATATAAATATGATTTATATTAATTTGGTGAGCCTTTTAAAAGGAAACCCCTCAAATAAAAAGTATTATATTCCTTATAAAGTGACACTTTTCATGACCTCAATCATCCAACTAAGTTGGTTAGACCAAAGAAGGGTTCTACTATATTTTATTATTTTAGGAAAGTAAGAAATAATTGATACTAAATAATCCTTAGTTGGGTTCATCCAAAGTACTGTTCCCTTATATTTTATTTTTTAGTATCTTCTTAGAATTTTTTTTAGGTATCATTTAGTTGGGAAACCCTAATAGTTAGGATACTAGAGAAATAGAGTTAAGTTTTTCCATATAGTGGATCTAGGAAAAAAGTTTCTTACTCAACTATCTAAGAATCATAATTTTAATGATTGGTATCTTTCCCTTCTAAAATAACTAATTGGTGAGAGAAATACCAAATAAGAATAATTAGTTGGTGAAATATGGATCTTGGATCACTAAAAAGATGTCGTGTATGAGATTTTCATTTTTAATGGAAATTATTTCATTAAAAGTCTTCGATGGAAATATATAATAGATTTTACTCACCCATATATATATCTATGTTATATTTTATAGATTAATTCATGATAATAACATTGAAATTCCTTATTGGTATGACTTATATATTAGTTATAGGTTGGTATTTAGGATTGAGAAGTGTCACCAAAGTGAAGCATTATGAGTATTAGAATGTGAAGGTTATAAAATAAAATTTCACAAACTCTAACTCTTTGATATTAGATAATTAGTGTGAATCACACATTTTTACTAAAAAAACACACTTAGAGATATAATGGAATTGAAAAATAGTGAAATAGATCTTCATATCAGTAATGGACTAAGTGTTGTTACATTTGAAGTCAACACTTATAATATGATTTTATTTTTAGATTCATACTAATATTAGAAAACTAGTATTATATTCCTACCATAAACATAATTTTGATTTTAGTTTCTTTTTTGGACATGAAGGGGTTTTCGTTAATTATGAAGAACAATATTTCTTCTATATATAAGAATTAAATATTTTATTTCATCAGGAATATGGTAAATTTTTAATATTCTAGATATGGATAATATTATATATAATGGTTAGAATAATAATGTTATGGTTGATTATAATCCTACCTACCATTTTAATTTTCAACATGAACATATAAATGATAAAAACACCTAAAATCTATATAATTATGTATTACTAGAACTATTAAATTATAAATCATTTGATAATTGTGAACCTTTTTTATTAGGATAGATGACTAAAGTGACTTTCAGTGGAAATGTTTAAAGGTCTAGTGTATTATTATATCTCATACATAGTGATGTAGGTGGACCAATGATCAACCAAATAAGTGGTATTTTTAGGTACTTTATTTCCTTTACTAATGACTTTAGTCAGTATGGATATGTATTTTTGATGAAAAACAAGTACACGACTTTTGTAAAGTTCAATGTGTTTCATAATGATGTATGTAATCAAATAGAAAAAATTATTCTATTTTTTTATTAGACCGGGGAAGTGAATACTTGATCCAGGAATCCATTGATCATTTGAGGGATTGTCTAATTGTTTCCAAACTCAATCCTCTTGGAACACCGTAATTGAATGATGTGTATTAGAGGATAAATAATAACCAATTGGATACGGTTTGATTAATGATGAGTCAATGTAACCGTCTTATTACTTTCTAGAGTTATTAATGAGATACATATTGATTTCTTCAAAACCATATTCCATTTAAATTGGACATAAAGACACTATATGAGATGTAGATCAAGAAATGTACCATTGTTTCTTTTATTAAGAACTGGGGATGTGAAGAATTCTACAACGATTGTCTTTTAATGATCTTGACTCTAAATCTTAAAAATGGTTATTTATTGGTTATCCCAAATAAACTAAGATATATTATTTCTATAATCCCATTAAGTAAAAAAGTGTTATTTTCATAACTTTCTACATTCCTTGAGAAGGAATATATTGATCATGGAGTCATTGGGAGGAATGTTGAACTTGTAAAAATACAAGACCAGCTAATAGTAATTTTTTCTAAGATAGAAGTTGAGTTGAATCCATAAAGAGTTGTGGAAGAAGAATCGACTCAATCCATACAATAACCTTGAAGGTATAGTAATATTTTTCAATTTCTTGAGATATATGGATTTCTCATAGCCAGTGATGATGAGGTAATGTTCATAGATAATGAACCTACTACCTACCAAAAGTCAATTTAGATTTTTGGTTCTGAGCAATAGTTAAAATACATGCAATATGAAATGGAATCCAAGAATGATAATAAAGTATGGAACTTGCACATTGAGGGTAATACCCATAATGTTAAAGTGAGTTTTCTACAAGAAAACAGACATGGATGGTATATTGTATACCTATAAATCATGATTAAAGGAAAAAGGTTATAAGAAAATTCATGGTATTAACTATAGAGAAACCTTATCACTTATAGAAATGATAAAGTATATTCAGATTTTACATTCCTTATAATCTTATTTTTATTATTATATACATAAAATTGATGTCAAAAACACATTGATTTTCATGAATTTAGGTGAGGATGTGTATATGATACAACCCAAAGATTTTGAAGTGCTGAATGAGACTATAAAGTGTTAAGGACCAAGTTTCTCCATTGTGATGGGGGTGGGGAATTAGGGGAGATAAGTTTTATAATTTCTTTTCAATCCAAATAAAACTCATATTTTTAAAGTATATTCTACTCAAATATAAATTCTTATTCTCACTCATTCATGCTGAAAATGAGATATCAAGGAACAACAGAATTTTTACAATGTTTGGGTCCTTCATGAGAAACCTAATCCTTACCATGGATGGTTATTCCCCAAACCATAGATTATTCACTATAATAACAATTATTTACAAGATCAAAACATTGTTATAGAGTAAAACTATGTATATCTAGAGTCAAACCAAATAGATATGTTTTACATAGATAATATACAAGGATAAAACCATAATGAGAATGATTTTTTTGAAGGTTTAGTTGCTTCAGAAATGACATATATTGATCATACTCCATGAGCCTATAGAATATTAAATAAAAAAATACTCAATATATAAACATATATATATATATATATATATATCTAATCCTTTATTCTTAATCTCATATTTTATTTTCTGAATGATCAAACTGTAATAAATGTTGATGATGAATTCTGAACATTAGGCTTCTCGATCTCCTTTTTTCTTGATATTTTGATGCCCTATTTTCAAAAAATATCCTAAAATTTCCATATATTGTAAATATACTCATATGAAACACTTTTGGAACTCAGAGAATTAAAATTAATTCCACAATAATCAATTCTAGCTCAACTTATCAATACTTTTATCAACATATTCATTCAACATAGTCCTCCTCCATTTCTATATTGGTTAGGTTAATAAAACATGCACTATAATATATGAATATTATTTACCCTGATTACCTATATGTATCTAGAGAAAGAAAAATTCCACCCTATATCTATTAATTTACAATAAACCATAAATAATATGATTTTGAATCACCCATCAACTCAAAACTCAGAAAATAATTTATAAAAAATGTTTGGAGGATTTCCTGAAATGTCATCTTCTTATTCTCACTGAAATAAATTTAACTCATCTTCTTATTTCTTACAACAAATAATTGATAAAACATAATAAATAACACTATACTAAAAATTCATCCATTCTAAACATATAATTAATCATTTTATAATAATTTTCAAGTGATTATAAAAACATTAGATCTATATATAATCATTACATTAACATTCTGGATAAAATATTTGGTGATAATTAAAAAAATAGCTTCATACTCCACTATTTTTTTGATACACCAGTTTGACTGTTCAAATAGATGTACATGGAGATTTCCATTTTGATTTATTACATGAAATTACTTGAATAATATTTTAAAAATGATGGTTTATCCTTTAAAGATATGTTTAAGAATCTATGCAGTTATTACCTACAGAATATTCAAACTCTGTAACTTCACATGTTTGAAATATAGAATTCAAAAATCTCTCTTAGTCTATAATGACTCATATTCTTCTACAGATGACTCATATGCTGCATTAAATTAAACATACACTAAGATAAATTACACTTATATTATAGTAATTACTCGTAAGTAGTCTGATATCACTCATACATAGCTTAATATGAGTTATACATAAACCTACATGACTCATACATGCCTCAAATTCACACATACACATGATGGAAATGACTCATACACATCTTTAGATCGCACAAACACGGGATGAAAATGGATGATATACAATCATACTAATCCAAATATCAAATTCAATATAGACTTCTAGATTATTCTCAAACACTCACATGACCTATTTAAATCATCTCAAGGCCTCTAAAACTTTATTAAAAACATTCTATGAATCTCAACAATGATCAATAACAAATGAAATCCATCAAAACTCAAAGGGAAATTTAATATCCCCCTTTTGGATTTATTGGAGAAATCAATCAACTCTTTAAAAAAATATCATATCTATTTTAAAACACATAAAATACCATAGGAATCATCAAATCAAATCTTATCTCTTATAAGATATATCTTTCACCATACTAGAGAATAGAGTAATGTTTTTTAGAAAATTATATCCCTTAGTGGAAAGAAAATGTGACCAAGTGACTTAGATGAAATCCACCTCAATTTATACATCTATTTTTCACTTATATATGTATCCACTATATAATAATACCCATATCATTATATAGAAATGTAGTGAACACTTCCCCATTCAATAATATTTCTCTCAACTTGGTAATAAAGTGTATCACTATTTCTCCCCCTTTCTCAACATCATCCAAATCATAGTGGGGGTCAGTCTACAACTCCCCAAAAATGAGAGGTGAAGGATATACATTACATTAAAAAATCAACTCTACAAATCTCTCTTAGGGTATATATTCTGATATGATGTCAATGAACTAGTTTTTGGTAGACACATATTCCAACTCAATATCTCTATTGGCCGCTCTTTCCTTAATTAAATGATACTAATTGGCTATAATATTTGATATGGAATGTTACACAGGTTTTTTAGATATATCAATAGCACTTATATTTTCATAGAGTGTCTTCAATGGGCTCTTATTCTCAACCTTAAAATCTAATAGCTGCAAAACCATCCATAAAACTTATATACATGCATGAGTAATAGCCACATACTCTACTTCATCTATTATAAGTGTCATTGATGTTTTCTTTGTTATTTTTCCTACTCTCATATCCCTCACCAAAGAATAAATTACCACCTAAAGTATATCTATTATTTATAATGTCACCTACCCAATATACATCAATAAATCCAATTAATCTCAAATCTATACTATATCTATATAATAGTCTATATTTTTCTATTCCCTTTATGTATCCTAAAAATATATTAGGTCGCTCTAAAATCTAGCATAAAGTTTGACTATATAGTTTATATTAGGTATTGATGATTTAAAATACAAAAATCATACAATGAATCTTTTAAAATATTTTTGATCAACCCCATTCTCATCCTTATACAATTTTTTTCCAACTGAAATTGAAATTGAAAATTCTCTTGATTCCTCCATGATAAACTTTTTCAATAACTCTCTTACAGATTTTTGTAGGATAAAAATATGTAATATGATTTTTACTCAATATATATTCCAATAAATTATGAAATTTATTTTAACATTTAAATTTCAAACTACTCATTCATCTACTTATAACATTACTCACAAAAGTACTCTTTTTCACTTGAAAACATTATTCCATAAACTATGCTAATTATGGAGCCAATGGACAACTACTTCATATAAAATTACTATCAACATTCCCTTTGGAAAAAAAATATATATTTGTAATTCATTAAGTTTTGATTATCAGGATCTATGATATTACTTTAGTCCATACAATTATTTTATGATTTTACACACCTTGATACCATCATGATCGAGGATAAAACAAACAAGTTTCTCTAGAAATACTTTTTCAAGTTCATCATTCAAAAAACATGATTTCACATCAATTTGGTAGGAATTATAGTGATTGTGTGAATCCACTCCCATAAACATAATTATAGTTTCCAACCATGATAATAGAGAAAAGGTTTCTTAAAAATCTATTTCATTCATTTGTGGATATCTTTTGCACACAAGTCTGACCTTGTTTCTTGAAACCTTGTCTTTCTCATACAGCTTGTTTTTAAATACCCACTTGGTGCCAATGAATATTTTTATCATTTTTAATTTTAATGAGTTAAGAAGTAAAGTTTATATTTATTTGATATATATCATCATTAATTTCTTCTACCCACTATTTATACTGAATTTCATAAGTCACGTTTCTTGTTTCAACTTGTGATATAAGACCTATTTGGTTTTCTACTCTCAGAATTTTTATGGTTTGGACTGGTGCCTCCTAGTTTCCTATCATATTCTCTATATCAACATGATTTTGTAAACTTTGATGTATAAAAAAATTATTGATAGTATCCTCATCATGATAATTCAAATCAGAATCAACTTTAACTATATTCCTCTCAAATTCTTCTTATTATATAATATGTTTTTTGAAAAAACTTTCATTCTTATAGTTTATGTTAACTCATATTTAGCCTCTATAAACACCAATAATTTATATTTATTTCAATTATTTTAACATAATAATAGTCTACTAACTTGATCAAACTCTTGTTCCAGCACCTATACCCACTACCATTAGATATGCAACCCAAAAGACTCCTTTATATTTTTTCTCTTTAAACATTCCCAGCATTTTTATTTTTACCTTTATAAATAATGAACTAACGAATATGTAAATGTACATAAAGGTTGTATTCTTACTATTACACATCTCATAAGGATTAAAGTGTGACTTGGGTCTTAAGAGACATACAATCTGAATTTTGATAGTAGTACACAAAAAATTTACCTAGAAATACTTTGAAACTTTTCTCCCAGCTCGCATTTTCCCTCCCATTTCAACAATGATTTTATTATTCCTCCAAACAAAATCATTTTGTTAGGGTGTGTGTGGTGTGATAAATTAATTTTTGATTCCATATTTAACAATATAACTCTCAAATAAATCACATGTAAATTCCTTACCATTATCAGGTCTGAATTTCTTAATGAAAAGTCCCAACACTTTTTCAACTTGTCTTCTGAAAATTTTAAACATATAGTGGCTTCTAACTTGGACTTGATGAATTTTTTTTAGTGTAACTATCAATGGATATGATGAAATATTAGTCATATCTTACTTATATTTTCCACATAATACTACATAGATCAGTGAGAATGAGTTCTAGTAGTATGGATGAAAGAATTTCTACCTTTTATGAGATTTTTGAGTCATATCCTTTTTCTAGAATATTATAAAAACAAAAACACTTTTTGTTTTTAACATGGTTAGATCTCTCAAAAATTAATTTTTTTTTGAATTTTCCTTATGTTTTTTTATCCAAGATTACCTATCCTTATGTTCTATAACAAAATATCATCTTTTTTATCGAGATAACAGGCATTAGTTGGATCACTAACTAAAAGTAGATTACCATTTTTTCTTTTTTCCTTGAGATATGATCCTTCTATCCATTAATAATTTAATGATACATAATTAATTTTTAATAAAACCTCATATACATCATCACAAATTTGACTAACACTTAAAAATTTATGTTTTATCCCTAAAAATACAAAACATTATTTGATTTTAGATTTTATTCTTCAATTTCATCTGATCCCACTCCATTGATTTTAAGGGAAAAATCATTTCCAAAGGTAATTTATCTGAATTCATTCTTGTTAATACTATTTAGAATATTGGTATCAATAATCATGTGGGAAGATAACCTACTATAGGGAATCCAATACCTTATTATCATACTATCCTTCAATGAAACATCATCTAAGCATGATATTGTTCCTTGGATTTTTGAGCTCCCTTCAATTTCTCAGTATAGGGAATCCTTTCTGGAAAGCTTATAATGAACTTCACTACACTGTAACACAAATTATTAGACATACCCCAATATTACTTAAGTCACTCAAGTCAATTCTAAGTTGACACATTGGGAATATTTCACTTAATTGTATTCCTTCTCTGAGAATATTATTTTATCTTTTTTTAATTACTTCTATTGAGTTAATAACTCTCTCTGGGTAGTGAAATATTGTACCAGCTTGTTTATACCTTTTTCCCAAACACTTAACACCACCAATAATACCTATGGAATCAATATATTTTTGGATAAAAAATATTCATGAAATGATTCCTAGAATTTTGTTTGTGTTGTACTATTTAGGATTTATTTTGATTCAATTTTGGAGTTGTCGATCTTCTAAAAACCCTCAATTCATAAAATGATATAATATAATATTTATCTTCATTATTTTTTCCTGAATTTTACCAAAAGTTTTGTTTGAAGCTTAATTATTAGTAAAAAGAATTTACAAATAGATTTATAAGCTAAAGATTCAACTTGATCTTTTGTTTTAACTCTATCAACTAACTTAGAGGATTCAACTTTGACTTTTCAATATTTTTTAACGACCTATTTGATCATTTTCATCGCATTACAACTTCAAGACACTTAAATTCCTTATTATATAATTCTATATCTAGTAAATAAAATATGTATTCAATATATTTTATCATTTTCTCATGTTAAATATATCTTAAACTGATTTTTTTTTTAATTTCATCATCAAGGGTT
Source organism: Viscum album (assembly GCA_963277665.1). Taxonomy (NCBI): domain Eukaryota; kingdom Viridiplantae; phylum Streptophyta; class Magnoliopsida; order Santalales; family Viscaceae; genus Viscum; species Viscum album. The sequence continues at coordinate 2,022,626,716 of OY728165.1, forward strand.
ACTTATTTTTTTCAAAATTGTTCTTCTCTCTAGTCAGCTTCTTGTGTTTTCACTAAATTTTTTATTTTATTTATTTTTCATGGTATTATTATCAATTAAAGCATTAATTTAATTTTTTAACGTGTGTTCTAGATTAGTTAGAACTAAGTCAAATTATTTAATACTTGATGTGTCAAATCCTTTTTCAACATGATCCATGAAATTTGTAAATTTCTAACCATATTAAATTTTTGATTAGCTACTAGATGAATGATCACCTTATTTTTATTTTCTCGTTATATTTATTATTTTACTTCTAAAAAATATATTCTTTCTTCTTCCATATTTAGATGTCTATTTTGAGATTTTATCCCACTTATTTCTTTGTGGTATCTCATCTTCTTTATATTCAAAATCCACTCAATTTTTCTTAGGAAAGTTTATGAAAAAATCACTAATACCATTGCATTTACATCATCTAAGTGGGAACTTTATTATATAATTTATATTTCCTTTCATAAAATTATTTAAAACACAAGTAATGATTCTTTGATAGTCTCCATTATCTTATTTATTTTCGGATCCACTTAAAATGGAATCGTAAACATTTTCTTTGATTTTCAAATTTCTCATGGTCTCAAAATCCATTTTATCATTAAACTTATTCTTAATTCTTGGGACTTTACTCATATCATAGGCTATGAGAGTACTATATAATATATCCAGTGAAAATTCTTCTCTATCTTTACTCATTGATACGTTAGAGTGAAACTATCTAAATATTTTCTCATAAGTTTATTTGAAAATGGTAGAATATTCAATATTTTTACCAAACCCTAGAATATTTCATAAAATTTCATTAAACATTATAAAAAATTATCAGTGTTATATTCCATAATCATATTTATGTATTCAAGTTTTCTTCTCTGTATTTGTCATATAACCTCCTTATCATTCAAATTTCATTCACTGCTACTTTCCATATTTTCCTAGATTTATTTGGATAATTGAAGTCCCGTCACTTTTTTATTGATTTTTGTTACCAATATATAAGAATATAATTTTATGCCTTTCTATAAACCTCAAAATTTCTCTTTTCTAGAAAGTTCATTGGATCATTCCCTTCAATTTTTAGAAACCCCAGAACTATAACATCTCTTACTTCTAATCCGAGGGATGAAAGTTATAAAAACAACTTGTTATTCCAACTATGATAGTTATTCCCATAAAATGTAGGAAATACCTTGCAATTAAATAAATTAAGATCATATATTATTATTACCTAATTGAGTAAATAGAGTAACCTTGATTTGATATCAGTTGAAATGTAAAAGACCAGGTTTCTCCATTGAGATAGGGGCGTATTAGTGGAGATTAGTTTTATTATTTATTTTCACTTTATATCAACCTTTGTGACATGTTAAAGTACAATCCACTCAAATATAAATTATTATTATCACTCGTACATGTATAAAATGTGAGAGTAAGGAACTAAATAATTTTCATAAGGTTCATCCCCTTCCTGGGATGCCTAATAATTATTGTGTCTGGTTATTATCCATAACGACATATTATTCACAATAAACATAACTATTTATAAGATTCCAACATGAGAATAAAGTCACAATATTCTTTTACATATTTATATTGAACTGAGAAGTTTTAAACTACTAACATACAATTATAAAATAATAATCAGAAAGGTATATTTAAAGCTTCAGTTGCTTCAGCAACAACAGATAATTATCTTCCTCTAAGAGTCTTAAGAAAATTAAATAAAAGGATAATATCTAGATGAAGATTCATATGTTGTTTTACTAATTGATTATATATCTCATATTTTATTTGATTAATTCATGAACTCAAACAAATTTATATGATTAATTATAAACTTTATGTTTCAAGCTCCAATTTTCTCTCGATATTTTTATGCATTATTTTAAGAAATTATAATAATCTTTATATTTCTTCCAAAGATCCTAATATGCATCACTTTTTTTACTCTTAGAATTGAAATTAATTCAGGAATAATCAATTCCATCTTATCATCCTAAGACTTATCTTAAAAGAATCATACAACATGATCCATGTCCATTAATTTATTTTTTTTATTCTATAAAAACATACAATATGGTCCATGAATATTCTATGCTTTAATTAACTTCATATTTTTTAATAAATACCACTTATACCCTTTATCTCTTCCTTTATAATAAACATAAAATAAAACAATCTAAAATCACAGTACAACTAAAAACTCATAAAATAATATATAAATAATGTTCAATGAATTTCCTAAAATACACACATTTTTATTCTCACTATAATAGCTCAAACTTTTCTTTTTCCTCCTTATAGTAGATATTAGCTTAAACTAAAGAACACACAATAGATAAACCATTCATCCCTTCAAAACTCAATAATAATAACTACATAATCATTTTTTAGTGATTATATGAAATTCATATCAGTATAACATCGTCAAATTGAAATTCTAAAAAAATACTTATAGATTCTTCACACACACAAAATTCAACCCCCACAATAACTTTCTAGATGCACCTAATTAAAATTTAAAATATATGTTCATATATATATTATTTTGATTTCTTACATGAAAATGCTTGAATCATATTTGAAATATGATGTTTTAAACTTTGAAATTTATATTAATAATCAATGAATTTATACCTTTAGAATATTCAAACTCTATAACCTCACATGTTCAAACTATAGTATTAAAAAATTTCTATAAGTTTGGAATGACTCATATACTTCTACAGATAACTCGTATGTTGCTTACAATGACACATATACTAATGCAAACAACATATACACTCTATGAATGACTCGTAAATAGTCTGAGATCACTCTTATGTTTCTCCATATGAATCACAAGTAAACCTTCATGTCTCATACACACCTATAGATCACATATACATTAGATGAAAATGAATAATATTCACCTTTATATCACACATATGTAGGATTAAAATTACTCATATACAGTCATACTGAGCCAAATTTCAACTTTAATACAAACTTTCAGATTCTCTTCAAACACTCACATAACATATTGAAATCATCTCAGGGCCTCTAAAAATTTCTCAAAAAAATTAACACAACTTTAAATCCTCTAAATAAAAATCAATGATTCTCAGCCATGATTTAAAAAAATGAAAACCATTGATATGTATAATGAAAATTTAGACTAATAATGAATTCGAGCTGGAATAGTCCATTTTGTGATTAAAGAATTCTTATCATAGTTTGAATATTCAACCTAATGATCCAATAAAATAGTTTAGTTTAACAAAATGTAGAGTATTCTTGTGTATACAGGAGAATTCATGGGAGAATAGTAGTATATATAATATTATGTTTGTATGATATACTACTTATCATAAATTACATCCCTATACTTCACTCTGTGAATATTTAGTTTGGAAAATTCTTCTCAATGAAAGATATGGGTGAATCTTCCTGTATACTTGGTATTAATAACTATAGATATAGTAGTAAGAGGCTATCAGGAATCAATAAGGATATTTACATTGGTAGATTTATAAAGATATTTATCATGGATAACTCTAAAAGAGGTCTATTCTAGTGTTACATGGCATGAATCATAGAAAGATTTAGGATCCTTATAAAGAGTTATAAAGGATGGATATAATTCTCTAGGAATGCTCTATAGGATATATCATGTATGCCATGTTGTGTACCTAACTCAATGTTTCCTATACTATAATAACAATGAGTATATTATAATAAAATTTTAGTGAGAGTCATCAAATTATTATAAATAATATTATTATTTAATTTAGGAGGACTAAGGATAGGATCTTAATATTTGGATAATAGGATGATCTCTTTGTAAAAGTTTACACATATGTGATTTCCATTCTGATAGAGATGATATGAAATCTCAATATGGTTTCATATTTTTCCTAAATGGTGGTGTTATTATTTTAAATAGTTACAAGAAATCCACCATATAAGAATCAATAATAATTTTTAAGTACATCCCTATACTATATAATATAAATTAATCTCTTTGTATCCAGAAGTTCATTACAAAACATGGAGTGGTTCTTAGCATTGAGGGGTGAATCAAGCTTCACAGTGACAATAATTGAGTCATTTCTCTAGATAAAGAACCCCAGTATCACCAAAAGACTAAACACATCATTTGAAAATACCATATTATATTATAGATAATTGATATGGGCTATTTAAATATCAATTGGGTGTCTATAAATGAATATTTAATGAATATATTGAAAAAAATTACCATGGAAGAAACATGAGGCTCATGTAGAGTAACTGGGTATACAATATTTTAGAGTTTTATGTAATGGTTGAATTATGTATTATGTTATTATAATAATTTTAATCCAAAATTAACATTCGTTCACATGTGATGCAATTTATATTTCATAAAAAAGGGGATTATAATATCTCCCTCAGAGTTTGACATTGAGTTGCCCCTAATTGATAATCATTATAGAGTATTATGGTTTGAGATGTTATGTTATCATTAGAATAGATAAAATAAAGTAATCAGTTAAAAAGGGTTGTATATGAGATATAAAGAAATTATTCATGAGGTAATAAGTATATAATTATTACTTGTATTGACTCACTATAGTATATCTCATGAAATTTCATATAGTCATTGATATACATAGGGGTGTATGATTATAGTAAATCGTTATTACTAGAGGTTATAGAGATACCTAGCATGTGAACCTTGTAACTTTGATACCTTTATGATGTAATTCAAAAGAAACTTAGCTAATTTTGGGATAGTTGGGAATGCTGTTGATTATGTCATCGGTTGGAGTGTAACCAATATGAGATTTGTCCACTTGTGTGGCAAGTAAAGAAATATAGACCACGATTGAATTAGACTAATGAAATACATTTATATACTTATTTGATTCATCAATTATGTGTTTATCTACATGTATTAAAGACATGTGATTTACTCATCCACTAGATGAATTACATGTGATGTATTCATTGAACCGATTAGTCTATTTTAAATAATCAAGAGAAGATGAGATGGAATATACTAAATATACATTGTTCCATTCCTAGTGGACACTTTGTATCATAGAAAAATAGATTATATGGGTTTGGATATGATGTATATGATACATATTATGGTGGTAATTATCATATAGAGATATGAGTATATTTGGTGTCGATCACACTAGAACCCTTAGTCACTTGAGTAGTACTGATGTTTTTCAAGAGGCCACTCTTTGCTTACATTACTGAAATAGGGATTTCATATTTTTTGTCAACACTAATAATCCAAAAAAGGTTGCATATTTAGGACTTCATAAAATGATAAAATTTTGGACAAATAGATTTTCCCAAAATGAAGAGATTTAAATGAAATTTTATTCAAAATGAGTTTTTTATGGATTCAGAAAGAGTTGTGAAGCTATACATAATGCCTTTTTGGATTTTAGTGAAAGTGTGATGTTATTGATTATGAAATGAAAACATGTGTATATGATACATATGACTTAAGGATATATTGGTGCCAATGTATCCTTAATCCTTAGCATAATATTATGTTGGTTCCAATGTAGTTTGGTTGCATGCAATGCAACCCAAGAATAAGTTGCACCCAAAATAATGAAGTTAGAATGTATGCATCTGAACCTCCTCCATAAATGGTTTATTTTATTTACTTATCCATTATGAATGTATTAAATATTGTTTTTATAACTATTTAATAGATTACTACAATATGAAGTAAAGTGTGGAATGACACCCAATATATTGAATATAGATAACATATTTTCATTAAATAGAGATAATTTGTAATGGACTATAAAATAGATGTGATAAATCCTATTGGTTAAAGGGTTATAGGTGATGATAATAATTAGTTTCATAAAAATATTATTTTAAATATCTTAATTACCTTTTCTTTTATTATAGTTTATAGAGAAGGCACTACAACCCCTCTCAATGTATGAGACTCATCATGATACAATCATGGATCCCTCAGACGGTGTGATACCTCAGAAGAAAGAAACCTACATTTTCTACTCATGTGATCTCTATCATGAAAACTCTATAGATATAGGGGCTATTTCAACTAAGATACAGGTATTCTATGTTATTCATTTTTCATTCATTTTGAATTTTTTAGAATAGTCTATGCGTATTTGAGATTGATTTCACTACCTTAGTTCATAAGATGATGCCCTAAATCCCATTTGACAACCCATTAGAAGTAATAATTTTGGTGGGAATTTCATGTTTTTAGCACCTTTAATAGGAAACTAACAGTGAACTTGTGAGTTAAATATGATTTATTGATTAATCAAAACTTATTTCCATTATTTTTTATGTTTTTATTTTTTATTTTTATTCTTTTTATATGGTTGGTTTATTTTTTTATCTTATAAGAAATGTAGTGCATGATAAGGACTCAAAATACTCGATCAAGGAGTCTTAACTTATGAGAAACTTATAATATAATCATGATATTAATAGGTTCTTATTCTATCAATGATAATCTATCATGAAATAAAACATTTGTCTCCCCGAACCAGATTCACCAAATGGATAATTAAAAAATGATCAACAAGTTAGAGTACAAAAATTTCCCTAAGATAGAGATATCATGGATTAAGTTTTAACATATATTGAGGGGTTTCCCCAAGAATTGTTTAATATCATGTTCACGTGAATAATTTTGAAATTAAACCAAGCCTTCTCTATATGATTCAACATATGTGGAAATTTTTCCACATGTAGTACAAATATTCACATGGCCATTTTTCTAACTTCCAGGAAATATATAGTACATAGAAATGTAATCTCAATGAATGTAATAAATTATGGGGAATTAACATTATTTATCAATGATTGAGTGAAGGATGGGATGAAAATTTAGTTTGATGGTTCCATCACGACTTGGGACATCTCTAAAAAGTAATATCTCGATAAATACCTTTTATCAGAAAGGATAGTAAAGTTATGTCATAAAATTAAAACAAAATACCAATTGGATGGATAATCTATGTTTGAGGCCTTGGATTGATTCAAGGAGCTTCTTTGGAAGTGAAAACATCAAGGAATTGATATTTGTCTCTAAATAAAAATGTTCTTTTATGGATTACGTCCAACAACTTGAGTAGTATTTGATTCTTTAATAGATGTAGGGCTGATATTGATAACTCCTGAAGTATCATAAGATATTATCGATGAGATATTTCATGATTTTAGTCTATAGAAATGTGATTAGGTTTTATCAAGGAGAATATTCCATAAAGTTTAGGAAAATACCTTTTTAGATACCCAAGTGGAATATATTTTGATGAAGATGGGTAGTTTTTAATTTTTGGTGGCACCAAGATAACTATTAAGTAGAACATTAGATTAGAAATCTAATACCATATTTGAGTTTGAAAGTTGATTTTTACCCTATTCATGACCTAAAATAGATCAGAATAGGGAATTCAGATAAGTCATTCAATGGAGGTATGTTCGGTAGATTAATTATTTTATTAATTTAATCAATTCATTAATTCAATTCAATGGATTAAATCTATAAGTATTTTGATATAGATATTTTCCTAGGGTTATATAGACAAACCCTGATAGGATTATAGAGTGTTCTTCCTCCCTCTATTGGAAAATCACATCTGATGATGAGAAATCTCTAGATCAGAGAAAATCGGAGCGCAGCGAATGCAAAAACTTCTTATATTAATTCGAGAGCATGTTAATCAATGAAGAAATATCCAATATCTAAGTAGGACTCATAAAATTGTAGATTATGCCATTTTTTATAAAATTTATTAATAATAATTATCCCTTTTATGATATTTTCCAATTAATGAACCTTGGAATGGGCATATATACTGGTTTCATTGATTATTCAATTGTTTTCTAACCTTGGATATCCCTATTCTTGATCATTGGACAAGAATTATTGTAAATTGTTGATAAACCTCTATTATTGTGCCTTCATATCAAAATTTATTCATATTCTTCCCTGATCGGAAATTGCAGCCCCGATTCAAAATTTTCTAGTAGTATCGAGCCTGATCAAACCCCCAAAATCATGATGAATTTTCATGTGAGGGATGGAATAATGAATTAGTGGTGGATTATGATGATTAGTGTCATTCAATTGAATCTCTTATGATTTTATTGGACATGTGACGTAGCTAGAGTAGAGTATTAATGGGTGGAAACATGCCTATATGATCATGAGGATGAAATCAAAATCTGATTTCCAAGAAACAATGGTCAGAAAAAAAGAATCAAGGGATTCCAATTCAATTTCAAGAGGTGTGAAGGCGATATCTGAAGCATCAGAGGAAGTATTTGTTATTGTGGAAATATATTTTAAAATTTGTGAAAATATTTAATAAAAGTCATGTACCATGATGAACACATAGAATGTAGGGTCTTAGCTATGGAGGATGGGGTTTCACCTAAAGGTTAAGGATGGAATGACATGTACACCTCCAACATTCTATGTACCCCTTTCCTGGGTGTTCGAGCCATGTGGTAGAGCACACTAGTAGGACCCTATGTGGAAATACATGTCCAAGAATATGGCCATGTTTGAAATATATAGACATGGTCAAGGTTCATGGGTAGGGACCTTGAGTGGATTGTAAATGTCATGTAGACCCATTACACACCATGTAGTGGTACAAAAATGGTGATCTGTGTGCCTCCTGGGGTAGATAGAAAATTGAGTTGGACTACATGCCATGTGGGTCCCCTCACACACCATTTACCCCTTGTTTATTTTTTAATAAACTTCAATATCTCATATATCCTTCATTTGAACTCATATGTTGGCCTGTGAGTAGCCTATCCTAAGTTTTTTTCTATATAAAATATGATGGTGCCTCCATTGTGGATTTAGAGATATTATGTATGATTTTCTAGTCATTTCATTTATTTAGGCAATTCTTGACAATGGTAGTAACCATATAGGGTCACCAGATCCTTTCAGAGTGGAACCCTCCTATAGAGTTAGGGAATGGTTCCTCTAACATCATAAAGTGGAACCCTCATGTTGGAATATATAATGTGTTGTCTATCTATATATTGAGTGGAACCCTCCTATCGGGATAGGTCATGGGTCCTCTATATTTCTTAGTGGAACCATAGAGTTCCTCTATTGACCACTAGTGTGCAAACCTTCGGCAGATTCAGGGCATGGGTCATCTACCATTAGAGTGTAACCCTTCTTCATGGTATAGCATGGGTCCTCCACTATTAGAGTGGAACCCTCCTTTTGGAATAGGTTTTGGGTCCTTTATTTATCGACTATTTGAGTGGAATCCTCCTACTGTATAAGTCATGGTTCCTCTATCGACTATTAGAGTAGAACCCTCCTATTGAATAGGGTGTGGATCCTCTATATATTGAATATTAGAGTGGAACCCTCCTGTTGTAATAGGGTATGGTTCTATATAAATATACTAAGTGGAACCCTCTTATTGTTCCATGAAATGGATCCTCTACCTATAGATTGTGGCACCTCAACTATGAAGCACAATGATGAGACGTGTCTTGATTTGGATGTTTTCTACTGGGCAGACACACGAGGTGTTAGGCATCATTATTAGACTTATGTAAATGTTGGAAATACTTCTCTTGGTTTGGGATATCATATGAAGATCCCCTTTCTCTCACATTTTGGATTCTTTTTACTGAGCTTATATATATATATACCTTTGTATTTGGTTACTCACTTTCTATGGGTTGTAGAGATGCATGGGTAGTCCCCCTACTCATTGTGTTGATAACATCATGGTTGGATGAGATTACTCTCTTACTACGGTTGGAAAAGACTCAACATGTAGCCCATATGCATACTGTGCTGAGCCCCTTATGTTTGGATGAGGTTACATTCTCTTACTCTGGGTTGAGCTTCATCCTTTTCATTGTTTACCATATAATATATTTTTATTCCTATTATATTCCTTACTACTCCTCCTTTATCTTTTGGGGCATCCTATTGAGTATGTATATACTCACCCCTACATGATCTTTTCTTGCACATGTCATGTTTTATGCAGATGACAAACAGGTCAGCAGTGACTTCCGAGGATGTTAGATATACTAGGTTATTGGGACCACATACGATGTTCATAGCTTGGAGATTAGGATATAGGATCTATTAGCATTTATATTTCCAATTTTTTTAGGTTGGGACATATTTTTATTTGGGTGTGTATTCTTTCGCTTCACTTTTGAGTTTTCACTATCGTACTCTTGTACACCCTAGTGGTTTTGCAAGATTGGTTTACGTTCTAGATGTTTCATATTTTAATTATTACTCTTATGTACTTATTCATTGAGATGGTTGGGTGTATACATATAGGTCTATTAGCAAAATTCCTCCCATTTAGTTTATGCTTTTTAGTAATTTTTGCCACCCCCTGGCCTATCGAGACAGGCTTGGGGTAGTTGCGGCTCATGCCTCAGTTAGGGTCGAGTCATGTATGATTAGAAATAGAGGTGGTTCAATCCATGGGATGGTGTCTGGAGTAGTCCCCTTACATTTATTTTGTTGGGATTACAGAAAAAGTTTTCAAGTGTCTCGACTGTGGCTCTTTTGCCAGATAATCTAGTGATGGTAAGGGGGGCCGATGTATCCATTCACCCAGACCTTGACCACCTACTCATTAACATGGAATACTGAGACATTGGTTGTTGATATCAATGTAACATGAATCATATTGGATTGATTTTTTGAATTTTCTTATAATGTAAACTTCCCATTGTTATATATATATATATTATCATTTTATAGTGGAAATTTTTGATAAGTCCTTGGATGCCTCTGCGATGAAAGCCTTCTAGGAAACTAATTCCAGATCATGATGATAATATAATGAGTGATGAAGACTCATTTTAGGGTCCATCCCACAAAATCCTTCCTCCAACTAGGTAGGTAGCAACACCACTACCTTTTAATCAGTAGATCATCCCAAACGAGTTGGATTAGGATGCATGATTTCTTAGCAAACTTTTTAGGTTCCAGTGCCATAGGCCATTGAGGCCCTGTGGCGAGCCATATCCCTTGGTAGCGAAGGATTGGATAGAGTTAGTGGTCCATATCTTTAAGATAATATGGATATCTATGAATCAGGTGGTTGTAATGACATCTATACTTTTACATAGAGCAGTTGGGAACTGGTGGAATCTTGTTACCTAGATACATAATGATTTGACACTCTCATGGCCCGAATTCTAGTGGTTTTTAGAAGAGGAGTACTACCACTACTAGATATGTTCATTTCATATTTATAAGATTCTGGAGATGCAGTAAGGAGGGATGATAGTGTTTGAGTATGTAGTGAGGTTCATAGACCTTACATGATACTTCATTAACATGATCCAGGATGGGTACTTCTGAGTGTGGAAGTTTGAGCAGAGACTCTGTCGAGAGATTCGTGCCAGTGTGGTGACGTTGTTCATCACACCTATTTCAGGGTTTTAGAATGTAAACTAGTGATAAAGAAATTCCTATTAGTGGGATTCTAGGTAGCTGAAACTGGCAGTAGGCGTCATAGAGCTAAGTCATCTATAATAGATAGAAATCACCAGTCGACAGGATTTTGGAATAGGAGATCAGATCATGATTAAACTAATATGTGTGGTCATACATCATATGGACAGTGTAGAGGACCAATGAAGAAAAGATAAGGGAGATTCTATGATTTTGATTAGTGAGGTCACATATTTCATGACTTCCCGACCATAAGTACTTATGAGCATAGGAAGGTAGCTGATGAACCACCACAGCATAGGTGGCTTCATGGTCAGGGATCTCCTAAAAAATATAGGGTTTCCCCTTGGGAGGAAGAGCTGCAAGAGTACCAAGAGGATCAATGGGATGTGGATGACTCTATGAGATTTTACCACCACCACCATCAAGTACCCCACTTCATGCTCATGGATTTGGTGGTTGGGTTCACGAACAGTTTTAGGCTCTAGAGTATTATGACCCCGCATCACACAAGATGGTTATAGTTACAATCTATGTTTTTTTAGTCTTACTTTATTATTAGTAGACATAGGTTCTAGTTATTCTGTCATCTATATACTCTTGGTGTATGATCAAGAGCTCTTAGGAATGCCTTTAGCCCAATAGCTTCATTTTGAGGTTCCTACAGTGAATGCTTCTTCTGTATCATTTAATTGTCGGTAGTGTGAGATATTTCTTAGTGGATATAGGTTAACATGGGAATTTTTGGTTATCATGATGAAAACATATGATGTGTCTTGGGTATATATTAGTTATCTATGGTCAGAGTCTAGATTTACTGTCACCACAGACGAGTCATATGCCTTCACACTAATTGTACAAGATGCACCTTTTCGAGTGAGAGAGATCTCATAGAAGGGTGAGTGAGTACTGTGAGCAGGAGGTTGCAACCCATCGTCAATCAATTGGAGAGTATATCCACTTATATAGAAGGATCCTTAGGCATATGGATTTCTTTAGTTATGAAGGATTATATGGACATCTTCCCTAAAGATATTTTATGTCTACCTCTGAGGTGATATATGAAGTTTTTCATCAACTTACATTCTAGAACCACTCTGATATCTTTTATGGAATTTCAAATAACCCATATCGATATTCAATTGCTGTGGTGGTAGTTCTATGACCTTCAAGGGAAGGGTTTCATCATGACCACTATGTCCCCCTAGGAATCTCTAGTGTTTTTTGAGAAATAGGTGGATGGGAGATTGTAAATTTTCATGGATTATCATTTCTTGAACTATGGCCATGATAATGAAAAATTACCTCTTTCTGAGGATTGAAAAAATATTTTACCAATTGTGAGGTGGGAGATGGTTCTTGAATATCAATCTTCAATCTAGTTACCACCAATTGAGGGTTCACATGGCTAATATTCCAAAGAATTCATTCTGATGTCTCTATGAACACTATGAGTTTTGGGTGATGCCCTTTGATGTGACGAATTTCCATGTCATGTTTATGGTTTCGATGAATGGTATCTTCCTTTCATACTTGGACCATTTTTTTGTGTTCTTCATTGAAGACATACTCATCTACTCTATTTCATAGGAGGAGAATATAGGGAACTTCATAATGGTCTTAGATTATCTTTATTATCACCAACTTTATGGTAAGATCTCGAAGTTCCAAGTTTGGATTCATGAGGTTTACTTTCTAGGGCATTCTATTTTTGGAATAGTTTAGTCATAAACCCATCAAATATTGATGCAGTGATTTATTGCAATCCACACAAGATGGTGTCATAGTTTAATAGTTTTCTTGGCTTGGAGAAGTATTATTATAGGTTTTTGGTATACTTATCTAGTATTGTAGTCCCTTTAACCTCCCTAACATGGAAAGGGAATCCTTTTACATGGACTAAGCAATGATCGAGATCCTTTGATGAGTTTAGGTTGATGATAATGATTGATTCAATGTTCAGACTACCCAAGAAGGGGGTGGAATACATAGTGTATTATGATTCCTCGAGAGATGGGCTTGGATACATTTTGATGAAGAGGTAGGCAGTTATTGCATACAGTCAAGGTAGTTGATGACCCATTAGATGAACTAAGATACTAATGAACTAGAGCTAGAAGTTATAGTCCTAACCCTAAGGGTATGGAGGCACTACATTCTAGGAGATCAGTTCATGGTTTACTCAAACCATCAGAGTATTGGGTATGTAATTACATAAAGAGACTTGAATCTAAGATAGTGGTGATGGTTAGGGTTCCTATATGAATATGACATTGAGATAGTCTATTATCCATGAAATGGAAACATGTTATAAGATTCCCTTAGTAGTAATTCCTAGGCTTGTTTGTTGTAGAAGGATTCTGATCAGTTGGATTCCTTGTAGTTGACCCTGGTGGAGTAGGAGGGTGTAATTTTTCTTCATTCGGTGGTGTTGACTCCTTCGCTTCTCGAGCATGTGAGAGTGTCCCAGCTGGGATACATTTGTTATGAAGTCTTTTATAACTATATATCAATAGGGGATTCACTAGTTGTAAATTCCAAAGGAGGTAATCACATCATATTTTCTCAGGGATGGATGGTGGTCCCAATCATGATACAGGAGGAGGTAATGTGGGAGTTCCACACTACTCCCCTAGTTGTATATCAAAATGTGGGGAAGATCTGTAGGGACCTTAAGTGGTGGTTTTGGTGGTTTGGAATGATAAGAATCATTCATGAGTTTGTCTCATGGTGCCTCACCTTCCAGTAGGTGAAGGTTGAGCACCAGGTTTTGACAAGTTTGTTGCATCCCCATGAAATCCCAGAGTGGAAGTGGGATGACATATCCATGGACTTTGTGGAAAGGCTTATATGGATAGAGAAGGGACATGATTCCATCTAGGTGATAGTTGATCGACTCAAAAATTAATCACACTTATTTTTATCAAGGAGAAAAGTTTAGTGGAGAGTTTGGGGAAGATGTATGTATGGGATATTTTTTGACTTCATGGTATACCCTCTATGATTGCCTCTGATAGTGATTCATGTTTCATGTAATGATTGTGGAGAGGCATATAGGAGGAATTTAGGGCCTAGATTAGGATGATTATAACCTTTCACCCCAAGAAGTTTTGGAAGAATGAGCAAATTATCCTGGTGTTGGAGGATATGTTGATGGATTTCATGTTAGACTTCATCCAGAGCTGGGAGAATCACTTTACCTTTGTATAGTTTGCGTACAACATCATCTACCACTCTACTATCAGCATGACACCTTTTGAGACCCTATATGGGAGACCTTATAGGTAACCCTTGTGCTATATAGATATTGGAGAGACATATCTTGTGGGTCTAGAGTTGGTGTAGGTGGCGATGGAGTAGGTCTGAGTCATCCTTGAGTAGATGAGGATAGCCCAAGGAAGGCAAAAATCTTACACAGATCACCATCACAGGCCTTTCAGTTTTTGAGAAGGGAGACCACATTTTCAAAAGAGTCTCCCCACAACAAGGATTACAGAGTTTTTCATGGGGAGGAAATTTATTCCTGAGGTTCATTGGGTCATTCACGATCATGCATAGGGTTGGTTAGGTTGCATGTTTCCTCACCCTACCCTCATAGTTGGAGCAGGTCCACAACATCTTCTGCATGTCACAACTGAGGAGATATGCGAATGACCTCATGCACATCATTGACTAGGAGAACTAGATATCATGGATGGATCTACATTTTTTAAGTAACAAGTAGTGATTGATGATTTACAGGAGAATACTCTATGTATATGGACCATCCCTTTGGTTCATATGTTGTGGAAGCATAGGAACATGCAAGATAACTTATGGGAGAGGGAGAGCCAGATGTGGTCTTAGTCTCCCAATATTTTTGTTTAATTTTTCTTTTTGTGGATGAAAATATTGAAATATTTAATTATGTAGAGACTCATTTTTAGGATTTCAATGCTTTGAAATATTTATACATATATTTTCGAAGCCAGGTTCTGAGACGTTTTCAATTTTGAGGCTTGGTGTGGTTGGAATTAATTTTATAAAAATATTAAATATATTTTATATTATGAGTGCATGGAAAATTAGATAATAAATATGAGACCTCGGTTGATTCCTAAATGTGTTGTTTACTCTAGACACAACCAAAAATAGTTCACCATGCGACATTTAGATAATTCAGCCGTTGGAAGTACATTTAGTAGATTAATTGAATTATTAATTTAATTAGATGATTAATTTAACATAACAGATTAAATATATATGTATGGCGGTATAGAGATTTTCCCAGGGTTATCTGCACAAACCCTAAGAGGATTTCTAAGAATTCTTTCTTCTTTTGTTGGAAAATCACATCTGATGAAGAAAAATATCTAGATCAGAAAAGATTGGAGAGAAGTGAATGAAATGACTTCTTCCATTCATTGGTGAGCACATTCTTAGATGAATAATGATCCAATTTTTAGGCAGGACTCATAAAATTGTAGATTATGCATTTTTTGATTAAATTCATTGAGCATGATCATCTCTTTATGTTCTATACCAATTGTTGAACCATGGCATGCGTATATGTACTAGTTTCATTGATTATTCAATTATTTTTAGTCCCTTGATATCCTCATTCTTGATCATTGTCCAATAAATATTGGGAATGATCAATAATCCTTGGTTCTTTTGCCTTCCTCCCACAATTTCATCGTTTTATTCTCCGATTGGACCCCGCGGTCCCAGCATAACATTGTTGGGTCATACTGAGCCCGATCAAACCCTCAAAATTGAAAAGAATCCATATTTGAGGTATAAAATGACGAATCAGGGATATTTTTATTATTATTTGTGTGATTATAGTGACTCTACCTTGGTTTTATTTAACTCGTGAGGCAGAGAGAGTATCAACAGGCGACAACGTACCAACAGGACTATGCAGATTAAATCAAAATCCAATTTCTGGGAAATGAAAGCCAAAAAA
The DNA here is from genome assembly GCA_963277665.1 of Viscum album. Lineage (NCBI taxonomy): Eukaryota > Viridiplantae > Streptophyta > Magnoliopsida > Santalales > Viscaceae > Viscum > Viscum album. The sequence continues at coordinate 2,022,643,158 of OY728165.1, forward strand.
ATTAATAGAGTGCTTCTTATTTTATTTTGGGAGGCATGGAGATGAGTTATGAAGCATCAATGTATCGATCTAGAATCATGGAAACAAATCTGAGAATCTATGAAAAGAGTGACTATAATCTGTGTACTATGATTAATACATGGTGTGTAGGGAATTAACTATAGTGGCTTGGGTTTCACCACAAAATTTAAAGATAAAATGGAATGTAAACCACCTACAAACCATCCCCTTTATGGGGTAGTTGATTAATGTGGAAGAGAATAGGGGAAGAACCTCATGTGGAAAGACATGTCTAGGAACACAGCCATGTCCTAAAGTACAGGGACACAACCAAGGTGCATGGGCAGGGACCCTGAGTGGCATGGACACACCGTGTAGACCCCATACACACCATGTAGTATTACCCAGATGGCAATCCATATACCTCCAAATACATGCAAAGTAAATTGAGTGGGACCACACTTCATTTGGGTCAGTAAACACAGTGTACCCCCTTGTTTCTTTTTAATAAAATTCAGTCTCTTGTTTCTCTTTCATTTAAACATGAATTTTAGACCGCAGGTAGCCTATCCGAAGTATTTTTTCACATAGAACGTGATAGTGGCGTCCATTTTTACTTTTTAGATATGATGTGATATTTTTATGGTATGGTGCTTATTTAGGTGATGCCTGAAGATGAAAGTAACCACATAGGGTCACCATAGGCTTTCAGAGTGAAATCTTCATGTGGAGTCAGGGCATGTGTCCTCTAGCATTAGTGTGTGAAACCGTCCTATTGGACCAGGGTATGGGTCCCCTATCTACCTATCAGAGTGGAACCCTTCTATTAGGACTAGACATGTGCCCTCTATATTTCAGAGTGGAACCCTCCAGTTAGGATGGGCATGAGTCCTCTATCAACCACTAGAGTGGAACCCTCATACGGAGTCAGGGCATGGGTCCTCTACCATTATAGTGGAACCATAATTTTGGAATATGGTATGAGTCTTATATCTATTGAATATTTGATTGGAGCCCTCTTTCTCGGTTGTTCATGGGTCCTCTATCAACTATTAGAGTGGAATCCTCCTATTGGAATAGGGTATGGGCCCTCTATCTATCAATTATCATAGTAGAACCCTTGAGTTAGAACAAGGTATGGATCATATATCTATCCATTGAGTGGAACCATCCTATTTTTCCCAGTAATGGTTCCTCTTCCTAGATATTTTGGAACCTCAAATTTATAACACAATGATGGGGTGTGTCTTGACATTGTTGTTTTCTGCTAGGCAGATGCGCGAGGTGCTAGGAATCATTTTTGGGATTCTAGAACTATTGGAGAATATTATTCTTAGGTTGGGTTGTGATATTGAGATCCCATTTCCTTCTTTTTTGGAATTTTTTTACTGAGATTATATATATATATATATATATATATATGTATGTATGTATGTATGTGTGTATGTATTGATATTGTTGGATTTGGTTACTCTCTTTGCATGGGTTGTAGAGACGTGTGGGGTAGTCCACCTACTCACCATGTTGAGCACATCATTGATGTATACAGATACTCTTATACTATGTGTAGAAAAGAATAAATGTGTAGTACACCTACTCACTATGTTAATCCACTTTTGTTTGAATGAGGTTACTTTCTCTTACTTTGGGTTGAGCTACATCCTGTTCATTATTTACTATCTACTATCATTCTATTCCTATTATATCTCTTACTTCTCCTTCATCTTTCATGTCTCCCTAATGTGTATTTATATACATTCCCCTTTATGGTATTTTTCAACATTTATCATGTCTTATACAAATAAAGGAGAGGTCTATGGTGACTTCAAATGAGCTTAGGGATACTGGGTGCTTTGGAAAGCGTACAGTGGTCGTATCATAGAGATTAAGAGCTGGGCTCTCTTAGTGTTTAACATTACAATTTTTTCAAGCTTTGAAATATTTTTGGTTGGGTGTGTATTTTTACCCTTTACTTTTTAGTTTTCACTATCATAATCTTGTATACCCTAAAATTTTTTCATTCTTGGTTTACTTTATACCGGTTTCATCTTTTTATTATTATTCATATGCACTTCTACACAGATATGGTTGGGTGTGTGTGTACATGCAAAGTATTCAAAGGCCTCCCATTTAGTTTATGCATTTCAATTCTTGTCTCCACCCCCTGGCATATGGGGGTGGGCTTGGGGTAGTTACGGCTCAAGCCCTAGTTCGGTTTGGATCACTATGGATAGGAGGATAACATTTTAATTAAAACCAATGTCTATAAGAATGTTCTCCCAAACCAAAAGTCTTGAGAGCATTTCAACCATTAAACCCCCTTTAACACTATATTAATCATCCTCCACAATAATTCTAGCTAGAACTATCTTCCTAACCCCCCAAAACAATGACATGATGATATGATTAATTCATTCATTTAGAAGCTGCATCAGTAGAAAAAAAACAATAGAATTATTTAATAAAATATAAATCCTATCTCTCCAACTTTGAGTATAAAGTGGGGGAAATTTATCAAAATTTTTCAAATAGATTACCTGATACACTATTGGGTAACATGGAGAAACATACAAGGTCGGATATTCTGACACTTTTTAGTGGGTGAGAGTTGGAAAAAAGTAGCAAATAAGGATTAAAATGAGGTGGATAATATTGAGAAATAAAAATAAAAATAAGTATATGATGATACATGGGAAGAGGAAATATAAGAGGATAAAAGAGAATGAATAAAGGATAATGAAAATATATAAAAATATAGAAATGAATTCCAAGAGGGGAAGAAAAAGGAGTATAAGAAGATAAAACCTTATAGACCCCTCTACCATTTTTAAAGAGGATAAGGTAAGAGATAATTGAAATCAAATATAAGAAATTCCATGAAATATTATAAAAAATAAAAATCAATGTAAATACCAAGAATTTCCATTTAACTGTTTTATTATTATAGGGAATATTTCAAGACCGCAAAATCTGACGGGGCGTGATTCTGAGGCCCAGAGTGTCCGGAATGATCTGTCGAAAAACGTGTTGAGCTTAAAATAGCATGCATGAGTATTTTTCAAGAAAATGTGGAATAAATCATAAAATAGTGCCCAGATCCAAAATCTGATGGCACCGTTGCATTCAGGATGGAATTTTTACCCTAGGCACAACTAAAGTATAGTCGGCACATGCCTCTAGTGAGAAAACCCAAAAACTTTCATAGCCGTAAATAAAATTATTAAATAAAATTATTTTATTTTTCAAAAGCATATAACTCATGAATGGTGACTCAGATTAAAAATATGAGACCACCATTGAACTCATGAGGGTATGCTTTCCTTAGGGAGATCCTAACTTTGGCCAGCGTGGGCCAACAATGGAAGTTAGTTTTTGTCCCAAAATAAAATAATTAAGTAACAATTATTTTATTGTTAAATTTTATAACTCCTAAACATTAACTCGGATTGGAAATCCAACAGTATCGTTGAGCTCATAAGGGTGCGTTTCCCTTAGGGATATCCTAATCTTGACCAGCGCAGGTCGAGGGTGACTGTTAATAATTTTTGAACTTTTTTAAGGTATATTCAGTAAACGTGCATGCGGCAATTTCTATCTTTTGAACCGGTGCTCAGAATTAAAAAATTAGGGCACCATCAAACATGCAGCGTTGGTATTCCATTAAGGGAGGCTTTACTTCGACTGCGGTATGTTGGGTGAAAAAGTTAGTGTTTGAAACTTTTTAGAATTAATAAAAAAACAAAATTGTTATTTTATTTTATCCTACCACCTCTTGAGCAGTAGTGGTGGGGACCACAGAGGTAGTTATATATTTACTATCGGATATTAGATGCTTGGTTACACTTTGGTTGCATAAACACCCCTCGTTCAATTAATGTAGCACATTAATAATATCAATTAATTAACCACATTAATTCCTTAGTGCATTACTCATCCTTTCCCTCCTCTATTTAAATGGGACTCAGTGTAGAGGTTTCGACAGAGTTTCATCAAGTGAGGAACCTCTGGAGAAGTGACGCGACACCTTCCACCGATAGAGGATGAAGCTTGGGTGGCAACAAATTGGGATCAAAGAATGTCGGCGGCTTCATCGAACGCAAAATCTTCTTCCACCACTGGTACATCTCCAAAGAATCTCAAGGTCAGGGTTGTATTTTAATTAAAGAAATTCTCATGTTTCCTCTCCTCATTCTTGAATTGGTGGGTGGTCGTTAGGGGAGATTTTAACGGGGTTTATCATTATTTTTAATGTGATGTATAAATTACCCCCACTTTTTATAATGATAACATGAGGGAATGATCCAAATGAACAAGGCCCGGATCCTCCTCCACTTAATTTTCATTGCATTCTTTAGATGTGGGTTGATCCAACTTGACAGAACCTTGAAACCGAGAGGGAAGGAATAGCGGCGGCATCCCGAGAGGAATGTAGGCGCGTCCGGAAGTAAGAACGGTCCACCGGATATCACTCGATGGCCTGTAGAAGAAGTGTCGGTGCAGCACTGGAACAGTGGCGTTAGTGATTAGTGCCAGTGGACGAGGGAGGTGGCCAGAATCCACTGGCCTTGGTAGAAGAGTGGCGCCGCTCGGGGCCACGGTAGTAGGGCAGGCGGCCGACAGTGACCGGTCGTAGGGGTGGAGGCGGAACACTACTGCGTTCCTCACTAAAAGAAGCCACGACGATGCCGGGGACTTTCTCCCTGCATGTCCTATGGGTGACGAGGTGGCACCACCTGGCGCTGCCAATAAAAGAGTCAAACAGGTCCTTTGAGCCATTCGAGGGTAGTCGACCGCACGAACCCACATGGGTCACGTGAGCCAACGGGCCGAGCTGCCACAGCCCAGCCAGCCAGGGCAGGCCGAACTAGGTCGGGTCGGCTCAGGCTGGGTCGGGATGGGCCAGATCGGACCCAGACCCCTCTCGGGTCTGGTTACTCTTAAAAGGTCTCATCTTACGAACTAGATGTCCGTTTAACAAACTGGGCCTTCGGCACTAAAATGCCTATAACTTTCAGACCGGGTGTCTGGTTGACGCACCGTTTTGTTGCGTTGGAACCCTTATGACATGATGGATCATCGAGTTACTTCTTTGTTGAAATTTTTGGTATTTGAGGTATTACCAATAACCTAAGGACTGGAACCAGGTTGTTTCATGTAGTGAGAGTTAGGATGGCTTCTCCCCTGATGACTCAAGGCGCATTTATTCCTTACTCCACTACTCTGGTAGAGACGGGACTCCCCACATCATGAGTGTGGGTTTGTTTCCCTATGATTGGTTTTTCTATCTTTGGAGTCGGTACTCCTTTATTGGACTAGGGCGCGGGTCCTCCATACATAACTCACATAGAGTCAGGTACTTCCCTACTGGGTAGGGTGCGCGTCCTCAATGTTAGGAGTAGGTACTATGCTATCAACCCAGGGTGCGGGTCGTCCTTATGTAGTGATACTGCAGAGTCAGTACTCCCCTATTGTGCCAGGTTGTGGTTCCTCTAGCCTAGGGTTAGTACTCCCCTGACGTACTAGGGCATGAGTCCCCCATAGTGAAAAAACTACCAAAGTTGACTCCCCTACTGGGTTGGGTGAGGGTCCTCACATATAGAGTTGGTACTCCCCTTCTGTGCCAGGGTGCGGGTCCTCTAGCTTAGGGTTGGTACTCCCCTAACATACTAGGGCGTGGGTCCCCCATAGCAAACAAACAACCATAGTTGTACTCCCCTACCGGGTTGGGTGTGGGTCCTCACATATGGAGTAGTACTCCCTGTATCCGAGTAGCGATGGGGAGCGGGTCCTTCAGGGGAGTTGGAGCTCCCTCGACTATAGGACACAATATTGAGGAGTGGGCCTCTTCACTAAGTTTCCCTTGGTATTGCCTCGGGTGCAAGACAGTGACTACGAGACCTCTAGTGTCAGGAACTAGAGGCAGTTCTAGTAGAAATATCTTGATAGAGAACGTCCTTTCAGATGTTCCATTAGGAATGGTTGATTTGAACCTGATGGATTATATGTCTCAGACGGGTTCCATCAGGGATGGCCAGTTCATGGAGCGTGTACTTCTGATCCTTGAGTTACGCTTTGAGCCTTCTTTGGAAATCCTAGAAATGTCTTTAGGTCGGGGAATTATGTTTCTTTATGGATGAGTCAAGCATATTTGGTTTGAGCAGTTTCTATTGCTTTGTGATTTTTGATAAATATCATTCTTGTTTTATTCCTCTGTGAAATTTCGATTGACCTTCGAGGGTCTCGGGGTCCCTACTAGGTATTGTTATACTAACCCCTACATGGGCTTCGCCCGCACCTTGTTATGTCTTGTACATACGATGGGCATCCTTGACTGAGACTTGGGGAGCCTGGACTTGATGTGGATGGAGGATACTAGTGGACTAGGAGAGCCGCGTGATGAGTTGTACCTACCCATTAGGTAGGATCCTTGGTGGATGATCACGAGAGATATTTTCTATTTTCAGTTGTAGCTATACCTTTTCCGACCCACTCTACTTTTTTTACACACTGTTACTACTAAACTTTTACTTCGTGCTTGCATCTTGTTGTTTTCTTGGACATTGTGATTGTACAAGTTTAAAGGGGATTCCTTCTAGTTTTAGGGATACACCTTTCCGATGCTAGTCACCAACCCCTGGCCTATGAAAGGTGGGAATGGGGTAGCCACAACACGGGCCCCAAGGGATGGGTCGTGACAATCAACTTTACTTTCGTTGAAGAAATTTCCCAAATGTTGGTGTATGAAAAAAATTGAAGGATTTAATTTAAAATAAGAAGAATCTAGAGGATATTAGAGTTATATCATTGAGTAAGGAATTATTTTTTGTTGTTCAAAGGAAAATCCCTACATAGATAAGATACCTTGATTGTTTTCCATCCAATACACCATTGGTTATTGCACCTTTGGGGATACACTTTGTGACTTGGGATTGAGTGTCAATATTATACCCCTAAGTTTGTTTTAAAGGATATAATTGGATGATCCAAATATAACATGAATAAAATTATTAATTTATAATATATCAATGAAGTGCCCCACATAAATTTTTGAATACGCTCTTATAAAGGTGGAAAATTCGATTTTCCCATTGACTTTTTGGTCCTACAGTTGTAATGATAAATGAATATTCTCATTATCTTTAGAAGACCATTCCTATAAACTAGAAAATCGTTGATTATTTGAACCATGGAAGAATCATTTTTATAATTTTCGATTTAGATTTCATTGAATTTTATCACTACTTTATCAAATATTTCTCCAATATAGCTCAAAAAGTCACCCATATTTTGTTGAAGGAAGTTCTATTATATTTGGATGAATCATGGAAGGAATCCATTGTCACATTGAGGATGATTTTAGTGGCCACCCAAATCATGTATCTCTTAATTGGGAGAATAATTTCAAGTTGATGTGCAATTCATATGATTTTGATGTGGGAGCTTCTCTAGGACAACAAGTCCATAATATTTTTTGGCCTATTTATTATAAAATATACACACTTAATGAAGCCCAAATAAACTATAATACTAAAAAAATGAAATTATTATTTTGGTATTTTCTTTTTATAAGTTTAGATTATATTTAGTGCTCTATAAGTTAGTTTTCTACACTTCCCATACAACATTGAGGTATTTTTTGAACAAGAAGGTTGAAAATTCATGGTAGATTTGATGAATCTTATTACATCAAGAGTTTCATATCTTGATGAAAGAAAAAATGGTCTTGGAGAATGGGGTGTCTATCCATTTTTCAATATTATAGGTACACAATATAGAAGAATAATAAGAGATAAAATATAATGATAGGTTTCTATATGAGGAGATTTTCTATACTAATTTATAATCTCATCCTAGATTTTCCAACAAAGTGAATTATTTGGAAAATGGGACAATCTAACCTCAATTTACATATAAATAAATATATTTTTAGCCAATTTAGCACATTATTTTTGATATGATCCTTTTTTGGGAAGAAGGGGGCCTACATGACCACTACAAATAGAAAATTAAATCCATCATAAGATCAACCATCAAAAGTTCACTATAGTAAAGATCAATCCCCTAGAACTTCTCTCGACATAGTGTACCAGAAGTAGGAAGTATTCTCACCCCACTCACTATAGAAAGTCAAACCACACACGAATTACATAAAACCCATAAGAATACAAATGGAATTAAAACTAATAGAAAAATAAATCACATGAAAGAACACAAGAGATTAATGTTCTTCGGATAAGTTATCCTACTTGTACAAAAAAACATTTTTGTTTCCTTTTCTATTAAAATCGAAATTACATGAATTATAAAATAGATTATTATGTACATGTAATAAAAATATTTCAGCTTATAAATATTAATGAAATTATTGATTCGATTTAGTTAGCACTGAAGTCTGACTTTCTTATATAAGAGGTATTAGTTGGTCAACTAGTGAACTTGCACCCCTAAAATCATGGTCAGCCCAAATTGACCACCATAGCTAGTATACAAAAATGGTGACCCCCATACTTGTGTCATAACATCATACCTTCATCATTTCATCAAAATAATGTCAACGTTTTATGGTTACACTACCACATGTAGTGGTTTTGTGTCCATAATATGTACACCAAGTAGATCCATTTTTTGATGAGCTGAATCTGATGAGTTAAATCTGATGAATTGAATCTTGTGAATTGAAACAGACGTCACATCCCAATAATATGCTCTTTGATTACTAATTTAGGGAAATTTTGGAAACTCTACAACACTTAATCAAGAAATAAAAAACATCACTCAAACCTTCTTCCAAATATAGTAGTGTTCTCCATCCTCCTTCTATTCACCCATGTAAAATTGAGGCATGCAACTACCTCAAAATATCTTTAATTAATCATTTAGAAAACATGTCCCCCAGATTTTGGATTCCATATATCTTCTATATATTTAACACTTTATCCTCTATCACATCTCATATAAAGTTGTAGTTATTGTCAATATTCTTTGTCCCAGCATGGAACATAGAATTTCAGTCCAATAAAATCTCACTCTGATTATCATTGAATAAGATTCCTTATTCCTAAATTGTTCAATGTTCCTTTAGAAAATGATTCAACCAAACTAAATCCTTTCCTTCTTCCATTACTATTACATACTCTTCCCCCATGGTAAATTGAGTGTCAATTATTTACATCGATAAAATTTAACTTATTTTTGTTCCTGTATAGGTGAATATAATGTTGATAATGATGTTCCAAATATTTTAATCTCTAACAAAATCAACACCGAAAATTCCTTTCAATGGATATTCCTCCCTAAATCATGGAGAATAATCTTAAAATCCTTTCAAATATAGAATAATACACAAGATGGATTCATGTGTTCCCTTTTATGGTTTTAAAAAAAATCAACCTAAAACTCCCACTATAAAATAAATATGTAACCATGTAAAAATCATAACATACATCTAAATTTTGATAGATGATGAAAACATAATTTTCTTCATGTTTCAAGTCTCACATTTCATTGTTAGTTCTTGTTCCTTGGATTGATTTTAGTGTACAATATGAGGGTTCAAGATGATCTTACATTTAGTTAGTCCAAAATTTTCAATGATCTTCATGATTTATTATTTATAGGACAACACCATTGTCTCAATTTTTTTATCCCTATAAATCCTCGCCCCCTAAATTTTTATTTATCATACAAGATCCATCATTTTGAATTTTCTATAAAACTTATTATTTAACTCTTAAATCTATGAAACCTCGTACATTCTATCACCATTTCATCAACATATAAGAGTATTATGATTAATTTTCAATCATTGCATGCCTTCTAGTAACAAAAATGATCTATGTTGCACCTTTATCATCCTCCATCTGATATAAATGATTCAGATATATGATTGCATTGTCTTGTAACTCGATTCATACCATAAATCTTTCTTCATTTTATAAATGAAATTATGTTTCCATTCTTCCATGAAACCTACTGGTTGCTTCATGTAAATTTCCTCCTCAAAATCATCAATAAAGAAGGATGTCTTTACATCCATTTTTTCTAAGTAAATATTTTACCCAAAAAACATACCCAACACCATCTAGATAGTTTAATGTTCAAAAATCAATGAGAATATCTCTGAGAAATCAACTCTCTTTATTGAAACCCTTCACCACCAGTTATTCCTTGAAAATTTTCTTATTATCAGGATCTTCTTTTAATCAGTAAACCCACCTGTTCTCAAGTGATAACTTTTCTTTTTGTAACTCAGTTTACTCTCAAGATTCATTGGTATTTTTTGAATAAATATGTTCATCCATTTAATACTACCATTATTTCTATTCACATAGTTTTACTTTATTTTCTGAGAATTTTTGATTTTCTATATCTGTTAGAAGTAGAAAGTTCATATCAGCCAAAAAACATGGAATCATCCTTCTGACTCTAGTTTATCTTTTAAACTAAATCACCTTGTTAGTATAGATAAAATATTATCTATAATTTATAGACCTAACTTTTATTGATACAACTTTAGCTTTAGCAATCCTTGAATTTTATTACATATCTTCAACTAGTCTTACTCCTGGACTTCCAGTGCTATCATCTGAATTATTTGAAAGTTGTGATTTTCTAGTATGTTTACTCAGATCAACTTGGAATTTAATAATTGATTTATTACCCACAAATTTTTTCTCCATTAAGTTTTATTTCTTCCATATAACTTTATTATTGTAGAGAATATCCTGGATCTTAATGACTTATCTCCTGTCATCATCCCATAAATGAAATCCAAAATTTTCATCTATATACCCAATGGAAAAAACACATCTTTGATTTTTACTATAGATTGTCTGGATCCATACCATTAATATGAAGATATTCTAAACTTCTAAATATTTTAATATATCTAACTTATGTTCAGTTTCCAGACCATAATTCTTCTAAAATTTCCTTCCCAATCATTGATTCTGGACTCCTATTGACAAGGTATACCACTATAATGGTTGCCTCCACCCAATTTTTTTAAAACAATAATAGTGTATTTGTAGTCTTATATACCTATAATTCAAAGTTTAATTCATCATTTTAGTTGTTTCATTTTACTGTGATGTTCCAGGAATTGTCTTCTCATGACTTATCCTCTTTTTTGACATAAGCTCTATAAGTTGTGTCCAATGTATTCACTACCATTATCTAAAGAAATACATTCCAACTTAAAGTCACATTATCTTTGTACCATGTATTCTCATTGAATAAGATCCTGAAAAACATTGGACTTATTCTTTAAAAAGTAAACCCAAACTTTTCTAGTAAGATCATCTATAAAATATTTCAAAGAGAAACTCCAAGGGAATGTATAGGGATAGGTTCCCAAACATCCAAGTGTACCAATTTCAACATCTAAGAGTTTTTATTACTTAAAAATAAGTTTACTTATAGCCTTATATGTTTCCATAATGATAAAAATTACACCTTTTGATATGTATTTAATAAAGATTCATTATTCCTTTAACAGTTATAAATTTCATGTTATTCTCATTGAGATGAAAAATCCTACAATAAAAACATTATGGTCTTCAAAATATGTGGTTTTATCCTTTATAAACATATCCATTCTTTATTTATAATAAAAAATCCCTTACTCTACTCATTTTTTAACCACTATGGATCCTCAAGTCACTTTCTTGACTTTATTTTTAATGGTTTTCATATATCCTTATTTATCAAGTTGACCTATGGATATGATATTCTTCTATATTATAGGGATGTTCCTAACTCCTTTGAGTACAAAGATCCCACTGTTATTCATATAGTTATTTACATCACCATTTCTAATGACATCCAAAGATTCATCATCTGATGGATAAACTTTTCCAAAACTCCCAAATACATAATTCACCAATCATCCATGTTCTACTGCTGAATGGAAATATGCTCGAGAATCCACAACCCATGATTCCATTATAATATTAAAATTGAACAATAATTAGGTACTTACTTATATAGTAATAAGGGAATTTTATCTTTTAGAATTTTACATTCTTTAAGATATTTGTTATTGAATCTTTCATTCCTTATTTTAGTGTGCTCTTTTTCCACATATCTAATATGCAAGACTAGATCCATCCAACTTTCTTTAACTCTTATTCCATAGGTTATCATCCAATTGTTTCTTATGATTGATACTATGTTGAGGTGAACATCCTCGTATATTATAATTAAACACACTTATAGATTGTACCTGAACATCAAACCATCTGAGCCCCTCATTTAGGATAAGGTTCTGGATATCCTCAAACTCCAAATTGGTCTTTCGAATAGAATTACTAACAGAAAACACCATCACAACCCAACTCTCTGTAAGAAATTAATGTATAAGTAGTTCCCATACATCATCTGTAAATGTTACCTTCACTAATTCTAGCTTCCTATGGATCATGTTGAATTAAATCACATGATATATCATTGGAATTTCTTCTAATAGCCTCGTGTTGAACAATTTTCACATCATGAACACTTTTTTAAGTGTTATAGTATTCTCGTACATATCTTACAATGCCTTCATCACTTCTATAGTGGTCTTTTTTCCCATTTGTTAAAGGAAATGTTTTGTTACAATGGCATCCACACCAGTTCTAGCACCTTTTTATCCATAAATTCCCTTTCTGATTTCTCTATTTTCTCCAAACAAACAATAGTTGGTGGAAAATATAAGAACTTTTTAATGAGATGATTCTCTATATGTATTATCCAGAATAAAAAATCCATTAAACTTATCAAATCAATCTTACCATCATCTAAAACCATACCTCCCATTTAAAATGAATCCCACTGAAATAGAAATAACTTCAAGGAAATAGAGAACTCGAGAAACATCTGAGTATACATTATTAGTGATCTATACTACAATTTTTGATTCAATTCCACTTTTTGGGAAGCGATTTTTTTTTAAAACCATAGAAAATAGGATATTGAATCAATCAAAAATCACACACCATATGTTTATCATAGCACAAATCAAACCTCCAAAACATCCCTTGACCAAGTGTACCAAAAGTAACAGGACTTTTCACCCTACTCACCAATTAAATTCAACCCTCACACAGATTCAAGAAAACTCACAGGCATACAAATTGAATTAAAAATAATGAAAAAACAAAGAATATGGAAGAACATGAGGGATTAATGTACTTCAAACAAGTTTTCCAATGTGCATGGTAGAAACACTAATACTTCCTTTTCTATTAAAATTTGAAATAAAATAATAAAAAATCTACTAAGTAAAAGTAATATTCACAAGATCCCAACTTATAAAAATTAATTATCTTCTTGATTTGAGTCAGTCAACACTGAAGTCCAACCTAATTATATTGGAAGTATCAGTTGGTTAATGAGTAAACTGCACTCTTATGAAATCATAGTCAACCCAACATTACTGACATAACTGGTATGGCAAACCAGTGACCCCCTACGTTTTTCATACTTTCAAACTTTCATCACTTCACCGATATAAAATAAACTTAATTCCACTACCTCCTTGAGAGGTTTTTACTACTATCTATACACCAAGATGATCTATCTTCTAGTGAGATGAATTCAGTGAGTTGAATCTAGTGAGTCAAATATGGTGAACTAAAATATAAATTACATCCCAACACCCTTGTTACTCAATAAATGCATATACGAACTAATTAATTGACATGTTCTTGAATTTGAGGTGAAAAAGTTTTTAAATTTTTTCATTCATCACATTCCAAAGGACACTATGGGATTGATAGAACAACCACCAAGATACTTAAAATTAGATTATTTTGGATTATTGTCCATAAAGATAGAATTGATTTCTTAAATTGAAAATATTGGTGCCAAAGAACTTGTAACATTTGAAAGAATAATGAGATTTCACAAAACTCAATTCTTAATGTTTAAGCTTTTGATGTACGAGGATTACAAAACAAAATTGTTTGAGGATGAAGTTACATTTAATAACACAACTAATATAGTGATAAAATTTTTGAGAATATATTTTATTGGTTTAGAATCCCTCAGTTTCTCAACATTGACCAGAGTACTCATTTTAATAATCACTTGTTGAGGCGATTTCTATAAAAATATGGATTTCCATACAATACCGGCACAACTTATCACCTATAAACTAGTGGGAAAGTGGAATTATCTAAATAATAGATTAATAAAATTTGTGATAAAATAATGAGTTCAAGTCTAAATATATGGAGAAAAAATTTTGATGATATTTTAAGGGAGTAAAATACATATTTGAAAACACTATTTGGTATGGTCACATTCAGGATCAACTATTAGAAACCATTAAATTTACCATTATATCTCAAATAGTGATCATATTGGTTAATAAAGAAATTCAACATGGATTCACACCATGTTGGGAAAAGAATATTGTTGTTGTTGGATGAATTGAAATAGATTCATAGAGATGCTTATGTGAATACAAAGATATATAAGGGGAAGACCAAGTAGTGGCATGAATGATGAATCAACCAATTACCATTCACACATAGAGATAATTTGATATTGTTTAACTTTAGTTTGATTTTTTTCCTAGTTAAACTGACGTATTGTTGTCTTGGACCCATCATGCTAATCAAATTGCACCCTCATGAAGACATTGAAATCCAAAGCTAACATGAACCATTATTCTTGGTCAATAAAAAATGGTTGAATTTCTACAAGGATAATTTTAAAGAGTGATGCATGATATACCTCAAATTTGAAGGAAGAGAATAGGTACATCATGATTTTGACTTTAGGTAAAATGTTAGTTGGGAGGCAACCCAAATATGTTTCCTTTTATTTTTTTCATTTTAGGATAAGTCTGATTTGTTAGGAATATAATTAGTATAGATACTCTTAGGTGTTATCACCTACTCCCCTATAAAATATTTTAAGGGGAAAATTTACTAAATGAAAGAGAAATCTCTGAAATTTCAAATAATTCGTTCTCATGGAATATCCATTTCATTCAAACCATAATAAATGGTCTCCTGAATCTAACAAATGGTGCTTAAGATGCATGATATCAGGTCACATCATAAATTGGAAAGGTTATTTTAACCTGAATAGAACTAAGATGTCATGGGTATAGATCATGATTTCATATGGCCCTAAAATAATTCACAAAAAAATATCAAGATAGGATTCCATCATGCATTATGTGTTATGTCGTAAGGGGGAAAGGTACACTTAACCAGCGTAAAACGTAATTCTCACAGGGTCATTATATAACACAATAATACCCCATAATATCACAATGTTGTAATTAATTTATTGGGATATTTCATGATATCATATCCCACAGTGAAGAAACTTATAGAAACTGGCTTGAAAATTTCCACAAGTGTGGAATTGATTACATTATATAATAATGCAATGGGTAATGCTGGAACTCCTATAAATTTTTTAATGATTAGTAAAAAACCTTATCTCATGTTGTGATGTTTTTTATCCCCCTTTATTGTTTCTTTCTCAAATAAAACTCCCAAATATCCAAATAACTTATATTTATCCTTACCTGACCAACTAACCCTTCTATATCCCATTCTAATTAATTTCCATACTCCCCCTATATCCATCCCAACCCATACATTACCTTGTTTCCCAAACAACAACTCAAAACCTTCAAATTCCCTCACAAATGAATAAAACCATTATAAACCACCTCTAAAGTCTTATAAAATTTCCTAATATACCTTAATAGGAATTAAAAATTCTTTTTTCAGTATGTTTTGGAAGAAACAGCCCAAACTCCCCTCCCAAAAGAAGAAACAACCCACTCACATAAAAGTATCCAAAATGTCAATCAAAAGTCCTCAAAAACAATAATATAAGGAACCCATAACACTAATTGATTCCTCACCTAGTACCTCATCAATACCATCCTTATCTACCTCACCTACCCCAATACTTCCTACCCAAATATCCCCTCACTCTTCATCGAGTGATGATTCATTTTAGAAAAACCTATACCATTGCCTGAAGTTTTTTACCACTACATACCAAGAGAGGTTGGGGAGACTTCATATGATTCCAATAAGGAATAAAAAAACAATTAAAATTATGATTATGGATTAGATTAATTTGGAATATGGTATTATAAATTCCCTAAGGATTCCACATTTAGTTGAAATTGTATTGGTTTGAGAGGAAGATTATAGAGAGATGACCCTTGAGTTTTTATTCACGCTTTAGTTGACATTATATCATATAATGTTCTGGATATGAATTAAATATTTTAGCATAGAACTGGTAGTTTTTTGGAGTGGGGATGGGAATCTATTTCCCATAAATTATGAACACATGGTCCTATGTTGAGTTGAGTTTGGAGCTATGTTAGGATATATCTCATCAAAGGTGGATGTTTATAGCTGTCAACCCACTAAGAAATCATGACTAGAAAAATATGGACAATACTCGAATGAAAAGTTCAATTATATGGTTTTTTATAGAACTATTACTCAAACTTTTCCTTCCAATGTTGATTCCCAGGGATCAATAATCCCACTAGATGTTCTTGTACTCACTATCATTTTCATTCAGCACTTGGGAATCAATATGTCTTAAATGTTTAAAATGTATAACAATGACTGAAAGAATAAATAAAAGGTTACCATTATAGGGGTAACTTTACCCCCCCCCCATTTCCATAAATTTTGATGTATTTGATACATCATTTCCTCTCACTTCACTTAAAAATATGCAGTTGATTGACTTACCCCTTTTATCCAAAACAAGTCTCTTAATAAAGAAAGGAAAGAAATAGGATTGAACAAAGGAGTATGCCTATTTCATTGATGATTTTGAGGTCACTGAGGTTCATTCCTAGGATTAATTACATGTCTCGGTATATCATTCATAATGAACACCTCACATTGTTTCACATGATGAAATACAACCACCCTTCTTTTTTAGGACTGGAATCAGTATTTTTTTATATGAATTTCAGTGCATTATTGATTTGGAATAGTAGATATGCTCATCACTACACTTACCATTTGAACCACCTTTTATTTCACCAAGAATTCTAGTTTCTACACCACCATCATAGGGGACATCATAACTATTCATTCCTACTCTACATTTTGATGTTACTCATCCTTCAACATCCACTACCCATTTAAACCAACCAAAAAACATATTTGAGAATAATGATCAGTGACCCCAAACAAATTATAGGTATACTTCTAATACACCATCAAAAACAAAACGGTCTGAATGTGTTTTCTTAGCTTTGAGTAGGTCTGTTGTCCATTTTACTAAAATTGATGCCAATTTTAAAAAAAGATACACTTGAAGTCATATCGATCACACCGTGCATCAGATTTAGGTGAATCCAATTTCTACACATACCAAGTGACTTATGGAAAATTGAAATAATGTTTCAAAATAATATAAATGTTTTTTCTCAGTTTCAAGTAGGTCAGTTGTCCATTTTACTAAAATTGATTTCAATTTTAAATAAAAATACGCACTTGGAGTCATACTGGTCACACCGTGCATCAAATATAGGTGAGGATAATTTCTACACATCTAAAATGACTTATGGATAATTTTACTAAGTTATAAAAACAATATGAATGTATTCTCTTAATTTTGTGTACGTCACTTTCCTTTTTTACTAAAATGTAATTTTAAACTAGAAACACACAATTTAACTCATATCGATCACATCGTGTATCAGTTAGATGTAAGACTCATTCCTATACATTAAAAATGACTTATAAATTTTTGTCCAAGATTATCAAAAAAATATGAGTAAATTTGATTAGTTTTCAGTGAGTGGAACTGTTTGAACTAAAATGTCAACTTTAAAATGATAACATACACTTTGAGTCATATCGGGCACATTATGTATCATATTGTGGTTAAACTAATTTATATATGTCAAAAATGACTTATATATTGTTTCTTTAAAGTATCAAAACAATATGAATGCATTTTCAAGGTTTTGAGTGGGTTATTTTTAAATTTTAAATAAAAATATTCACTTGGAGTCATACCAGTCACAACATGCATCGGGTTGAGGTTCGTAAGATTTCTACAAGTCTAAAATGAAATCTGGATAGTTTTCATAAAGTATAAAACCAATTTTAATTTGTTTTCTTTATTTTGAGTATGTCACTTGTCTTTTTACTGAAATGTCATTTTAAACTCGAAACATGCACTTTGAATCATACTGATCACATTACATATTAGTTTTACATGAGACTAATTCCTACATGTTAAAAATGACTTATGAATTATTTTCCAAAATTATAAATAAAATACAAGTTCATTTGATTAATTTTCAGTGATTGACCCCTTTTTAAACTAAAATGTCGATTTTAATCTGATAACAGACATTTCGAGTCATACCGGGAACATCATGTATCAGATTGAGGTGAGGATGATTATTATACATAATAAATGACTTATGGATCATTTTTGTAAACTATAAAAACAATACAAATGTTTTTTATTGGTTTTGAGTTGGTAATTTTTCCATTTGACTAAAATTGATGTCAATTTTAAATAAAAAGACGTACTTGGAGTTATATTGATCACACCTTGCATCATATTGAGGTTTATAAAATTCTTACACATATCAAATGACTTACAAATCATTAACCTAATGTATAAAAACAATATGAATTCATTTTCCCATTTTTGAGTAAGTCGGTTTTCCATTTTACTAAAATTGATGTCAAGTTTAAATAAAAAGATACACTTGGAGTCATACTGGTCACAACTTATATCGAATTGAGGTGAGGCTGATTCCTACATGTCTATAATGACATATGAATTATTTTTCAAAAGTATAAAAAACAATATGAATGTGTTTTCTCATTTTTGAGTACGTCAATTTTCTTTTTTACTAATATTTCATTTTAAACTGGAAACACATACTTTGACTCATACCAATCACATCATATATCAGTTTTATGTGAGACCAATTCCCATACATCAAAAATGAATTATTAAGCGTTTTCCAAAATTATCAAGAAAACATGAGATAATTTTCTTGGTTTTCATTGTGTGACGCCTTTTAAACTAAAATGTCAATTTTAAACTGCTAATGGGAACTTTCAACCATACTGGGCACATTGTGTATCAGATTGAGGTAAAAATGATTACTACACTTCCAAAATGACTTATGGAACATTTTACTAAAGTATCAAAATAATATGAATGTGTTTTCTTAGTTTTGAGTATGTCGTTTTTCTTTTTTACTAAAATTAAATGTAACTTTTACATAAAAAGTAGACCTTGGAGTCATACTAGTCACACCATGTGTCTAATTGAGGTGCAACAATTTTGTACACATCCCAAAGTCTTAAAAAAAATCCGAAATTCCAATTTTAAAATTATTTCAATTAAATTTCATTGTCTAATTACCAAAAATCTATATTGACTCGATTTTCTTAGCTGAAAAACTTTTCTCGTTATTGAAATTTGGAAGAGTAGAAGAGTTCATGTTACCATTATATCATGTGAAGTCACTAAAATGACCACATGGGATTCCTATACTCTTATAGATTTCAATGAGATAGGTTTTTTGGCTAAGAACATCGAGTCAATATGATTTCCCAAATGATCTGTGAAAAAAACTAAATACATATTAGATAAAAAAGATAAGGAAATTAAGTTATAAATAGTAGATTAAATTATGAAAAAATTAATAAAATTAGTTGGGATTCACCTTTTTATAATGGTTTTATTCATTCTTGATTAATTTACATGTTTTCATTATATCAGTTTCCATATTGAAGTCTAATCTCTCACGATCATCAGCATCTTCGAACAAACCACCCCAACTCAAAAAAATAATCCATCTGCATAAGAAAATAATTATTATATGAGTAATACTAAAAATAAATAAGAAAAAAATATGAAATAATAAAATAATTAAATGGATAATGATATTAATGTGAAAACATCAATATTACATCTGTTATTGATCATATGGAGCATCATTTCTCTTCCATCAAATGAAATAGAGGGAACATGAAGAAAAGTGATAAATGAACCACTACATGGGTGAAAAGGTTTTGAGGGAGAAGAAGTATGTTGATGTTTTGGTTCAAAAAGGAATGAAAGATAGAAATACCAACCCAAATAAAACAAAAGAATCCACCTATATAAGAAAACAATTATTATGTGAGTAATACTAAAAAATTAATTAAACATAAATATTAAACAATACATTAATTCTCTGAACACTGATTTTACTGTGAAAATATCAATATTACCTTTTTAATTAAGTAGATACATCATTTTTTCTCTTCATACAAAGTCATGATAGATGGAAAGAAATATTCTTAAATAAAATTACCCTATAAGGAATAAAGAAAATTAAATCAATGTTACATTATATAATTTTTAGGTAAAATAGAGAAAGTATATCATAACATTACCTTTACATATTTACAAATGGTTTTATTCATTATAGTTTGTTCTTCTAAGGGATTGGTAACATCATCGTGTATAGAAGACATTTTCTACATGAGTAGTAAAACATTTAATTTATATTATATTAATGCATGAGAGTAGATATAATATTATGAGGAAAAATATACTATATTAATAAACGCTTTTACCTTCTCATTGAACTCTTTTTTTAAGGTTTCGGGGATTTGGTTCCTCCATCAATAATCAAAATCATCTATTTTTGGTCCCCACTAGCCTAAATAACATTTTAAACATTGGTACTGGCATGAACTGATTATGATCTACCAATGAAAGGGTCATCCTCGAATAAATTTTCGTCTAACTTGACATTTTTTTAGTTTCCAGTAGTTAAATCGATCAATTATTTTTTTCTAGATATGAGACATAAAATACTTGCACTTCTTTTGATTCCATTATGAATGAATCATATTTTTTCCCTTACGCACTAAAATTTACCTTCACTATTTTCATTTCATTAACTTTCCCTGCACTGATATTGTCAACTCATTTACAATGGAAAATTGTCACTTCAAAGGTTGTATAATCCAACTCATATATCTATTCAATAATGCCAAAATATGACATATTTTCATAAATTGGATTTCAATCCTTGGAACCAGATATGTGCATCACTTCAACCATAAGCATAAAACCACTTTGTTTTCATCGTAATGTTGTCATCGTGTTCTTTTTTATAGAATTTATAACCATTGATTACAAAACCAGTGTAAGATAATACATTTGAATTCAGTCCCCTATCTATACATTGATGTCATTCCGAAATTGAATTTAGATTTCTAGATAAATCATTATAAATTTGATATCAAAACCATCCTATAAACTATTGATTATGTGCATTTGATATCCATCCTTCATCCCTTGATGGATTAAAATATCTAAATTTTTTTTTGGGGGACTCAATGTATGGATCAATATCTTCACTGTTATATTAAATGTAAATGTACTCTTACTCCCACTATATCAAGGTAATTGTAACAACATGTCTTCTGAAAATACCTTCACCCATAAGTAGTTTGTTGTGATGAGACTTTAGGAGACCTATGTTGTCAACATCTGATAGGTAATTGGTACATAATTCAATATATTCTTCAAAAACATATCATTTAGTGGTAAAACCATATTAACAACTTCGATTCTTGATATAACCTTCCAAAATATTCATATACCATTCAAAGGGGTACATCTATCTGTAATGGATCAGACTACATAGAATAACATCTATAACCAAGTGAACCATTACATGGACCATTATATCAAATAATTGTGGTGGGATGAACATATCTAATTTATATAACATGACTTATACCATCTTATTAATTATTTAAAACATCATCAAGTCTATAAATTTAATTCATATTTCCTTGAAGAAGAAGCAAAGTATTGTTAATGTATGTTGTTCATTTTTAGGTATAATGCAACAGAAAGAAACAGAAATCAAATCTTACAAAAAAACATGGAAGTCATGTGATTTTAGTACATTCAACCTCAAATTATTCATTGACATGACGTTCTTGATATTTGATTAATACCCCTATGGAATGTTTACACTATTAAGGGGAAGGAAAATTTTCAATTTTTTCTATCTAGATAGAGTGTAAGCTACTAGAGGAAGAAATTTTTTCCATTTAACCTTCACCAATGCCAACGCTTCCCTTATCCCCAATTCAATCAAGTCCAACCTGACCTTGATATCGTCTTTTATGTTTCCTGGAACATTTAGTAACATTCTAGTAACACTATCAAATACATTTTTTCTACATGCATGACTTCAAGAAAATGTGTGACATAAAAAAATTTACATATGGTAATTCCAATAAAATTTATCACTTCTTCTAACTAGATTTTGTAGGGTTTTTCAAAAATGGTTTACTAAAAATAGTGTCAATATATTTTACTTTACTTTACAATTGATCACCTGTCACTGGAGATAGTGTGGTACCTTATTAGATATTCCAATTGAATATTGTCATCTAGGATTGGTATTTATGTTGTCGAGGTAAAAATTTATAATGTCTTAAAAACATTCTTTCAGGAATTCTTCAACTGAATTGAGTATGTGCGTTTTTCACAAGTGTGACACCCAACATTTCTTTAATGTTATATCCAAATAAATTTACATAAGTGGGAAAATAATTTATCATCCTATACAATATGGCCCTAAATTTGAATTATTCACTTTTATGAGTATCATATACTGTAACACATGTACCCTACATCAATTTCATATCTTCAATCAATGGACCCAAATAGACATCAATATCATTATCAGTTTTCTTTAGTCTTGATATAAGTAAGGACAGCATAATGTATTTTCTCTTTTTGCATAACCATGGTGGAAAGTTATAATTTACCAACATGACATGACATGTACTATGAGTACTACTCTCTACACCAAAATCATTTATTCCATATTTAGATAATGCGAGATGAATTTTTCTTGGCTCATTTCCAAATTCAGGATACTCATAATCAATTTTATTCCATTGAGGAGAATCTTCTGAATGACATAGGTTCCCATATTTAATTATTTTATTTTCATTCTATGTTAATTTTATTGAGGTTTCCAAACATCCATATAGTCTTTTAAATCATGGAATGATAGGAATGTACCATACAAATTTCTAAGAACATGATTCATTTTTCTTGTATCGATTTGTGCCACACTTAGGGAATTTTACGAGTGATTCACGTCCTTGATAAATAATATATCATCTTTTGGAAAAAAAAAATTAGAGATCATTCCCACTAAACATAACATTCGTTTAGAGTCATATGTTCAACATGGTAGGTTAATTTTATTTTGGTAGCAAATCATTCAAGAGACCAAGTAGTTCTGTAAAGTTGGTGTCACTCCATCCACTGCTAGCTTTCATATTATATAACTTCAATATAGATGAAAATGTTGTGTATTTTGTAAAATTAGTATAAAATTATCTCTTGGAACCACTATTTAACTTCTCAAACAATTTGGAAAATCAAAAAAGTCTTATTCATTTGTAATTATCATTTTTTTCATGTGATCTTCATCATCATTTACACCATTATTCATATCAAGTGATCTATAAACCATAATATCCTCCCAATCGTTTTCAAAATTCAATTTTTTCGCATTCTTAATCAAAAATTTATATCTATGGTCTTTTCCATAGAAAGTAAAATTTACTTACTACTCTTACGAACTAATTTTTCTTGAATAACAATGTAAACATGTATACAATATTTGAGAGGGGTCATATGCATGCTCTCTTACAAACTTAATTAAATTTTTTAACTCCATCTTCATTCACTTTTATCAAACGAGTAGTGTTCATCAATTTTTTATTCATATCCATCCAATTGGGTTGATAAAATATTAGTTTTTTACAATAAATAATTAAATACACATAAGATATTCATTATCAAAAGTGAAAGTTATAGATAATTTTAACAAAGGAACCCCAACATTTGATTGTTTCAAATAATTTAAGTATACTTTAAAGAAAATGGGTAATTGAATTTAAGAAAATTATTACTCCACTATGGTAGGGGTTATCCTCTAAATTCATGCAAAGATGAATGTTATAGAAAACTGTCATGCTCGTTAGCTCATCTTCTGAACATTTATCATTTCATTTTGTTGTTTGACACAAATCCTCCATCTCTTGTGGGCATGAACCTAGGTTTCTTGAAATACTCTTAGTGGTAGTCATCCATGGTATGACTACTTCTCAGAGTGGTATAATAAATATAAAATAGATGGGGGATGAGTCTCAAGAAAAAAATGTCATAACTATTAGGGAGATGAAACTAATGATAATGACAGTTGTCTATAAAAGAGATGGGGGATGAGTCTCAAGAAGGAAATTTCAATAATAACAGTTATTTGATACACATCAAGTATTTCTTAAATACCCTAAACAAATGAAAATATAATATAGTAAATTAATGAGTAATAAGAAACCAAAATATGATTAACTCGAATAATAAACTCTCATTTAATCAACTAGAAGATATAAAAATGTATTGATAAACAATTTTAATAAATAAAGAGTTATTTCATATACATGGATGATAATCATTGATTAGTAGGGGTGGAACAAATACATATATACCTAAAATGATGAATACCAAAAAATAATTTCTAATATATATAATTTGATAACCTCTATTATATTTTGTGGAACAAGTAATATAACAACCTAAGGAATTATTACATTTAATATTGATGGTATATAAAATATTTGAAAACATCCCAAGACTCCTCAGATGTCATATCGCCACACCGACACATCCCAAGGAGTCTAGATAGGTCATCACATTAGATCTACCTATCTGAAGGATTTTAGGGAGGCTATCTAATACACATTGACTCATCCTTGAGATTCAAGGAAGGTCTATAAAGAAGTTTTCATAAATAAAAAATACACATCAATGAGTTATATCACAAACAAGGGAGAAAAACACACCAACCCTTGCAACATCTATCCCATACACACTAGCCTCTACTAAGGCTGAACAAATCCAATGAGGTCATATTTTCTAAGTGGAATACCCTTCACAAAAAATTCTAATTTGAATCGCAAAATTAACAGATCTATAAAACATCACTCCGCATCTAATGTCTCTACTACACAAATGTGAAAATAACTAGTCATTTTAATATTCTAGGATGTAGTCTCATAGGCTAACCAACCACCATCATGTAAATTGATACATACAAAATTATATAGATGATGTAAAATGGGACGAGAATTCAACTATATGGTTAATAACACTATTTATCCAACAAAAATATAGCATGATTCATCCAAACATTCACATAAATAAAAGTTTAGCTCACAAATCCCCTATATTAATTCATAGCTGTAATTGAGAAATAAGAAGATGCTCGTATGGATTGGGAGTGAAGCTTGGAAGGATTGTAGTATTGGTCCTTCCCACTCTAAAAATTACAATAATCAAAATGGATGATCTTCATGGCCAAATATCAAAAATGGCTAACTCACCACACTCATAGTTTCAAAACAGCCTCCACCAAAGTCAGAACAATTGATGTTTTACACCCTGAGTTCCCCAAGAGAAATTAGAGAAAGACTTACACTTAAGAGAATGTATAGAAAGTCTTACGTTTGAGCCTTAGATTCATTCAACCCTTAAATCAATATAGGATTGACTTTGAGTCTTGGGTTTGTTTGAGCCTTGATTCGATCTTCGATTCACCGAGGAGGAGCATTGGTAGTGGGTGGCTTTCACGAAAAGCTTCGGATGTCGCGAAGGGTTCATGACTTGTTAGGGTTTTTAAAATAGATCGGGACCCTTTTATCTGTGCTTAATTAATAACCACTGGTAAATATTATTTTTAACAGCACTTATTACTTAAGCACTAATAAAGGATTTATAATTTTAATTATAAATAAAAAAATTGTAAATATATATAAATATAAATATAGTAAATAAATTCTGTATTTAAATATATTTATTATAATTTTATAATTATTTAAATATATAATTATTTATTTATAATTATATAAATATTTTTAAAAAATATATTTATATAATTGTATATATTTATATAATTATATATAATTATATAATTATATATAATTATATAATTATATATAATAAATATATATAAATATAAATATAGTAAATATATTAATTATTTAAATATATAGTTCTTTATTTATAATTATATTTTTTTTAAATAATATTTATATAATTATATATAATTATATATAATTATATATAATTATATATAATTATATATAATTATATATATATATAAGTATTTAATAAATATATATAAATATAAATATAGTAAATATATTCATTATTTAAATAAATTTATTATAAATTTAATATTTAATTTAATATATATGATTATTTACTTAAAATTATATAAATACCTTTTTAAAAAATAATATTTATTTATTTATAATTATAAATATATAAATGTATAAATATATTAAATGTATATTTTAATATATATTTTTTTATAAATATTTTTTACAAATATATTTTTAACGTTATTAATAAATATTTAATCTCAAGTGCATGCATGTTAAAAATGAGTGAAATTTAATAAATTAAAAATAAGTACACTTTAACAGTATTGAAAAAATGGATAAGTTTTTTGTGTGTGCGTTGTATATAAAAATGCATAATTAAGTATTTGTTAAACCAATATAACACACGTTTGATCAACTTTAAATTGAAAAATAAAATGGCATTCAATTATGTTCATTAATCTATGCAATTAGACCGTATTTTTAATTCAAGTTAATTTTTAATTATAAACAAGTATTCACTAAATGTATGACTATTTAATTTAAAACACAAATATTTTGTATTATATAAATCAAATTTATAAAAATTCATATACATCTATATATTTAATATATACTATTGATTAACATTATCAATAATTATCTAATCAATAAAATGTTTAATATTTTTCTAAATTTACTTAATTTAAATTTTAATTTGTTTAATTTTAATTTTTTATATATCTATATATTTAATATATACTATTTATTAGTATTTATAATTTATATATGCTATAATCAATTTATTCATTTTTATCAATAATTATTTAATTAATCATATTTTTAATATTTTTTTAATAAACTCATTTTTTATTTATTTAATAATTTCATTTTATTTGGACCTATATCAGTGCTAATAAGGCATTGATAAAGGATCCCTTTATGAGTTCTAAAAATAATGTGTTGATAAAGGGTACCCTTTATCAGTGTTAAAAAATCACTGATAAATAGTACCTTTTATCATCGCTAAGAAAAGCACTGCAAAATGGTATAATTTATTATCACTTTTTTTTGCACTGATAAAGGTTCCTTTTATTAGTGCTTTCTGCTAGTGCTGATAAAGACCAGCATTATTAGAGGAATTGTTTGTAGTAGCATATATTCAAACCATTTAAACTCATGATTTAAAACTAAATTTAGGTTTAATAAAAGTCCCCAAGATATCAAAACATAAAAATGTAGCAAATAGTAATTTCATTTATTGAATAATGGTCTCAGACATGTGAATATTCAGGTAACTTTATCAAAATAAAGTGAGGAAACATAACCCAAACATATGGTAGGTAAATTCTTTTATGGATCTTAAAATGATATTGAGCTTATATAATTTATAAGCATAAACTTATTTAAATTAAATAATTTAAACAATTAAACAATGCAAGTTCGAACATTAATTTAATAGAATAAATAATTTTAAAACAATTTCACATGTTTAAAAAAATTTACACAATAAATCAAGCCTAAATATATAATTTGAACAACAACACATGAGCCTTAGCCCAGTTGGTGAGGTCTCTCTAAATGCTTCCATGAGATCCAGGTTCAAAACCAAGCAGAGGCATAATTCTGGGGGTACTCTAGAAGATACTGTGTGGTATTGTGGTAGTACTATGAGGTATTGTAGCAAAACCTGTAGTAGGTACTATTCGGTATTGTAGTAGATGGAAATATTCACCTTGGGCCACCAGTTTGGTCTTGAATCTCTTAAGGAATTCGGGCAACCTAGGCCTTTGAGTCAGTAAGGCTTTCGGTCCACCTTTAAGGCCTTCGGGCCACCTTAAGGCCTTCAGACCACACGATCAATGCAGTTTCCCTAGACAGACTCTACATAAAAGAGCATCCCCAGAGGAGGATTCAGAGCAGGCACACTCACGAGAGTAGAAACAAATAGATTTGGAAGAATGAGATGGTATGGAAACGCCATCGGGGCCAACCTATGCTTGTACATGAATCTTAGCTGGACGACCATGTGAAGGTGGAGAGTTACTATCATGACGCAGATGTGGGTGAGGAGAAATTCCTTTTTGTTATAGTCTGGATGAATTCCCTAAGACCTTAGGGTCATATAATGTCTCTTAAAATTACGTTCCATGTAATCACTAATCCTATGGGCCTTGTAAGAGTTCCCCATCATCCCTTGAAAGGGGGGTTATAAAAAATCAATAAAAATGAAGGCCTTCGGGCCATTTGGGTTGAAAAACATGCACGATGTGGTTTCCATATCACCGCCCCCAATCTGATGAAAAAATATTATTTGGTCCTCCTCTAGCTAAAATTTCATTAAAAATGATCAGTTTTACCCATCGATGCATTATCTCATCATTTTTTCATAATTCCTAAACAATGAAATCATCCCATAGTCTTCTAAACTCCCACAAAAATGCACAAACATGAAACTTGGTGCAAATTTATGGTTGGTTCCTTGCTAAAAAAATAGAATATAATATTATTCTCTCACCCTAGGTACTAGAGAACCTTCAATTAGACTCACACTTAGATAAATTTAAAATCAAACATAATCCTAATATCACACATGGACTTCATCTCACACCTCATGATATTTTGGAAAATATTTTTCAATGTCCTGGATATTTGTAAAACCTTCTTGATATTGATTCTTGAATAAATTATTTGACATGTGTAATCATGGATTTGTGGATTCTTGTGTGATATTTTATGAAACTGGTTTGTGATAAATTAATAGTACCTCGATTGAATTTTGAAAGAATCACATATGAACTTTAGTATTTAAGAGGGTAGTCCATGAAAATCATGTAAGGATTTAAATTGTTGATTTACTACTATCTTTTGAAAAAAATATTCATGTCAGCTTTATTAAATTTTTATGAAATGTTTAATAATCATGTTTTTTAGACTGGGTGGTGACCTATTTATCATTTTTATGGTCATGCCTATTTTAAATCTCACTTTTGAAAAATTAATCATGGTTTTAAATGTTAAATTGGGGGTTCAAAAGAAGAAAATGAGGTTTTCCCTTAAAATTAACTAAAATGGATTTGGTGTTTTTAATTTTGAAAGTAGTTGTTTGATGAGATTTGAAATTTAAATTTAGATGTGGTAATTTAAAAAGTTATAGGGAGACAATTTTCATCCTCATCAGCTTCATCTCCTAAACAGATATTATTTCATTTTTTTGCTTGAGACTCATCCACCATCTCCTCTAGACATGCACATATATTGCTTAAACTACTGTGAGTCGTAGTCATCCCATACCGGGTACCAGTGATCATTTTGATGAATTCATAGGATAACACCTAATATAGTGGAGTAATTATTTTCTTGAATTCAATTACTCATTTTATTCATTGAATACTGAAATTATTTGAAATAATAAAATGTTGGGTTCTCCTTATTAGAATTTTCTATAACTTTCGCCTTTGATAATGAATATATTATGTGTATTTATTTATTTTTTATAAAAAAATGAATATTTTTACACCGAATAAGATGGATATGAATAGAAAATGGATGAATTGTAATTGTATGACAAAATAGTATAAATATGGAGTTAAAGAGTTCATAAATTTTTCAATAGATAATACATATGACCCTTTTAAAATCCTTTTTATATCTTTATGTCGTTATTATTTAGAACAAATTAGTCTAGAGGATTTGGAAGAACATTTGATTTGTCACAGAATAGATTAGAACTATAAATATTGGGATAAACATAGGGGAAACTAAACACGCACACCAATTCGGATGATACTATGGTTTATAGATCATTTTATATGAATATGAGTGTAAATGATGATGGAGATCACATGGAAGAAATTAACCTGATAATTAAAGACAAACTTCATGATTGTCCAATGTTGTTTGATAAGTTAAATAGTTTTACTAAGAGACCATTGTATACTGATTATACTAAATACACTACATTTAAAACTGTATTGAAGTCAGATAATTTGAAAGCAGGCAGAAGATGGAGAAACCCCATCTTTGCATAACTAACTGGTCTCTTAAATGATATTCTACCAGAAGAAATAGAAATTCCATGTCAAAAATATGATATTAAATAAATAATACGTTCGATGCGTACGATATCTAAAAAATACATGTTTATCCAAATGATTGCATATTATTTCACAAGGACCATGAATCACTCATAAAATGCCATAAGTGTAGTGCAGATCATTACATGAAAAATGAATCAAGTCCTTTAGAAAGTTTTATGGTACGTTTATATTATTACATAGTTTAGAAGACTATATGGGTTTCAGGAAACCGTGATACAATTAACATGTAATGCAGATACAAGAATTAAATATGGGAACCTAAATCATTCAATAGATTCTCCTCAGTGGAAGAAAATTGATTACGATTATCCTGACTTTGGAAATGAGGTGAGAAACTTTCATCTTGAGCTATCTATAGATGAAATAAATCCTTTTTTTTTACAAATTATTACTCATAATACATTTCCTATCATGGTAAATTATAAATTTCCTCTGTGGTTATGCATGAAGTGAAAATACATTATATTGTCTCTATTTATATTTAGACCAACATAACCTGGTAATGATATTGATTTCTATTTTCCTCCACTGATTGAAGATATGAAATTAAT
Organism: Viscum album; assembly: GCA_963277665.1. Lineage (NCBI taxonomy): Eukaryota > Viridiplantae > Streptophyta > Magnoliopsida > Santalales > Viscaceae > Viscum > Viscum album. The sequence continues at coordinate 2,022,674,016 of OY728165.1, forward strand.
GTGGGATACAAGTATTATAATGTATAGTGATCATAGAAAGGGAAAATTCACATTGAGGACCATATTAATTGGGATGATAAAAAACTTTCCTATTTATGGAAATTTGTTAGGCTATAACATTAAAGGGGTGTTAGGGTGTCCCAATTATAAAAAAAACATACACTCAGATTGTTTTGAAACATTCCTAGAACAATGTGTTTTTAGGACATTGAAAAATTTTAACTCGATGACATAAATATTGTTCCTAGATGATACCATTTTATGGGAATACCAAACAAGGTACAACACCATCTTCACTAATAGGAGATCAATTATTCGATAAAGTAAAAGATATTGACATTGTTTTTAGTAAACCATTTTCCAAAAACCATACAAAATCAGGTTGGAAAAAGTGATCAATTCTCTTTTAATTAATGTATTGTGATTGTTTGTATGTCAGACATTTTCTTGATGTTATTCATGTAGAAAAAATTTATTTTATAGTGTTATTGGAACATTACTAAATGTTCATAGAAAAATAAAAGATGGCATCAAGGCTAGTTTGGATAGAATTTTTATGGGTATAAGGGAAGAGTTGGCACCGGTAAAGGGTGAAGGGAGAACTTTTTTTCTTCCAGAAGCGTACACTCTATCCAAATAGGAAAAATTGAAAATTTTCATTTTCCTTAATGGTGTAAAATTTCCAAAGGGGTATTCATCAAATATCATGAATTTTGTGTCAATAGAGAATTTGAATCTATGTGAACTAAAATCACATAGATATCATGTTTTGTTCCAAGATTTGATTTATGTTTATTTATATTGAACTCTGCCTAAAATTTATTACATACATTAAACAGAGTTTTCTTCTTTTTCAGATATATATATAGTAATGTTTTAGACCCGAAAAAGTTCCCAATCATGAATAAGGATGTTACGCTTATATTATGTGAAATAGATATTTTCTTCCCACCATTATTCTTTGATATAATGGTTCACATGATGGTTCAATTGGTTAAATAGGTTAAACTATGTGTTCATGTCCATTACAGATGGATGTACCCCATTGAACAACATATAAAGATTTAGAAATGGTGTGTCAAGAATCGATGTCATCCATAAAGTTGTATTGTAAAACGATATATTGTTGAAGAATATTTTAAATTCTGTACTTATTATCTATCTTATTTTGATAGCCTCGGTCTCCCAAAGTCTTATAATAGAGTACACCTTATGGGTGATGCGATTTTTGGATGATATGTTGTTATAATTACTATCACAGAGTGAGAGCAAGCACACCTTTACATTTTACATAATAGTAATGATATTGATCCATTCCTTGAATACCGTAAAATAAGTCTTATAGATTTGAATCAATCAAGGGTTGATGGATGAATATAAAATACACATAATAAATTGTTTATAAGATAGTTCCAAGATCAAATTTATAAGGAGTTATATAAAAATATGAATTCAATTTCTAAACAACTCTTACAGCTATCTAGGATAAAAAATGAATTTTTTATCTTACACTAGTTTTATAATCAATGGTTACATGTTCTATACAAAATAATATGATGAATGTAGTATGATGCAAAATAGTGAAGTTAATATTGTGGTGAATGTGATGAACATATCTAGTTCCAAGGATAGAAATCACATTTATGTGAATATGTCATATTTATTTATTATAGAACAGATATTCAAGTTGGATTATAAAAAATTTCAAGTGCTAGTTTTCCATTGCGAATGGGTTGACAATAGGAGTGCAGTGAAAGTTGATGAAATGGGCTTTATAAAGGAGAATTTTTGTTTGGAAGGGGAAAAGAATGATCCATTCATAATGGAATCACAATCACTACAAGTATTTTATGTCACAGATCTATCAAACAAGAATTAGTCGATTTTTCTACTGGTCACTAAAACAACTATAGGGTTAGATGAAAATTCAATCAAGGAAGACCCTTTCATTGGGATATTATAATCAGTTATTATTGGTCCCAATGTACAAAATTTATTATACATTATAGGGGACCATAAATAGGGGACATAGATTCTCAATAGAGGATCCAAATCCCTTCAACCGTAAAAAAATAAAGAGAGTTAAATGATAAGGTTAAAGTTTTTTTTAATATACTATGATTTTACTCATAATATTATATGTTCTCTACTATATTAACATAATCTAAGTTAAATGTTTTACTACTCATGCAAACAATGTCCTCTGTTCATGATGATGTTACCAATTCTAAGAAATAACAGACGGTTGATGTTGAAATTATAGAATTATTAGGGGATCAACAACATGTTGATGAAAAAAAAGAATGGTGTGACATAATAGTGTTGAATAAAACTATCAGGGAAAGAAGTAAGGGTTTAAAATTTGAGGTTGGATGGAATCAACGTGACCAACCTGTTGTCCCCAAAAATTCAATGTTCATTAGTTATGTTTGGGTCATAATGAGGATGAATGTGCCAATTTCCCAAATGGCCTGAAGGCCTTATTTTTTATTTTATTATAGATAATCCCTCATTTAAGGATTGAAGGGGAACCCATACATGACCCATAGGCCCAAGGCACAAGGCCCGACATGACCTGCAATACATGACCCGAAGGCCCAGAGGCATATCATGCCCATTACATGACCCGTAGGCCCAGCCCACTAGAACTTCCCCTTCCCAGCGTCTTGAATCATTGATCTCCATAACTCCCCACCTTACATTGCTGATCGGCTAGCATTTCCCCTTACAAAGTTGCACGGTGCCTGGTCTCGATGGCGGTTTCCATACCCTCCCATTCTTCAAATCCGGTAAGCTCTGCATCTGGTGGCTGCTACTCCTATTGCTCTGATCCTCTTCTAGGGCCTGTTCTAAGTGAACTGGGCTACTCCATGGTCTACAGGACCCGAAGCCCCTATGGCCTGAAGACCTTTAATGACCCTAAGGCCCTAGAGACCCGTAGGCCCAAACCGGTGGCCCGAAGGCCCAAATCGGGTGAATAGTTCTGGCTGCTACAGTACCGGACAGTAACTTCTACAGTACCGAACAGTAACTGCTATAGTACTGCTACAGTACCCGGAAATTCTCCTCCACCCGATTTTGAACTTGGGTCTCTTGGATGCCAAGCAGGATCCGTTAATGAATGAAACCCTTTGGAATGATATAATGGTAATGTAAAATATACTTTCTCTATTTTAGTGAAAATTTATATAATGAAATTTTGATTTAATTTTCATTATTCCTTGCAGAGTTTGTGTATTTTAGAATATTTCTACAAGAAATAGGTTTTAATGGCCACTAAAAAAACCCTAGAGGATTCTGGACTATTCTTACCAAGTTACATCTTATAGATGATGAGGGGGAATTAAATCCCCACCCACCAGTTAGTTAGAAACACATTATAATGTAAGAAACCTGGAATTATCTCATTTTCTGTCATAATGATAAATAATTTTATTTGAATTGTAGTCAATAATATATTATTTGAAAATATTTATTTTATCCAATTTGATTCAAAATTATTAATTTTTAAAAAAACAAAAGAGTTTTGAAAATAAAGAATGTGCATCAAAACCAATGTACCATATCTCAAAAAAAGGATGGGGTATGATTCACTATATAATAAATTGGTATGTATTTTAAATCAACAATAAAAATTTAATGTGATATGAAACAATATATGTTCCGTTGTTTATATTCATATTGATAAATCAAAATCTCAATCAAACTCCATCCCATGTCATGTTCTATAGATGGAGGCTCATGTAAATAAATAGGGTGAACTAGTCCATGAAAACCCAAAATCATTATGGGAAACATGTGTAAGTATGACATAATAGTAATTTGTTATTCTTTATAATAGTATTATATAAAAACATCTATTTATGTTCTTATGTTTTTTATATGGTTTAGACACAATAATCGGTAGTGACCGTACAAGAAGAAAAACCACTTTCAATAGCTTTGAAGAGGAAAATAAAATATAGTCCTCTTAGAGGATTATTTTTTAGAGTGTCTCTTTGAACATATTTTGAGAAGATAAAACCATAATAAGATACATATAAGATGATGAAATGATTTCAGAAAAAAAAATGATGATTTTTAAGATATTATTATCCGGTATGGTTTGACAGAATAATATATGAGAAAGGATCAAAGTAAATCAGTGGTCGAACAAAGATCCGCACATGAAGAACCAAATTACCCCACTAGATTTAAGGCTAGTCATTCCCCTCAACCACAAACCATACCTGAAGTAATCAATTTTTTCAATACACTTTCTCTTAAATGTAAATCAAACAACTTCTGATAATGTTATATTAATAAACTTCTACAGGGTAAAGTTATAAGTGATTTCTATCTATCAACACCCACGCACTACCATGTTGTAAGGGATGTGGTGTTCAATATCCCGAGAAACAAGAAGCACAATAAATAACTCCAAAAATATCACATGAGAGTAGGGATTAAGGTATCTCAAGATCCAAAATTGAGTTTCATGTTACCTTAATGGCCCGAAGGCCTTCATTTTATTTATTTTGGACAATACCCCTTTCAAGGGATAAGGGAGAACCCTTCCAAGTCCCATAGTCTTAGAGATTAAATTACTCAAAGGTCTTCGACATTACATGACCCATATATCTTAGAGAAATTTATCCGTACTTTAACTACTTTGGAACTACTCCTCCCTAGCTTATACATCATGATGTCAGCTCTCTACCTTCGCGTGTATGAGGCCCCAGCCTTAAACCATACTTAATCTTGAGTTATTACAAGATTACACGTTGAGGATCTTTTCAGGTTTAGAGTTTTAGAGAATTAGATCATAAAACTTGGATTACATTCCACATATAAACAAAGTGGTTACATAAAGATAGTATTCTTCATTCCCATCAATGGGAACACATTTAAAATAAAACATGGATTATTTCTTGACACATCCTTGACTCTATCATCTTATCATGTACCTTTCCCTTGACCTGTGAAAAACATTTCAAAAACTTGGGATGAGCATAAAAACTCAGTATGGGTTATAAAAAAAACATGGAAAGGAAACATGAGTTCATATATACATAAGAATGAAATCATACTTTACCCATAAAACATAGGCACTTTAACATACCTCATAAAATCATGAATAAATCATATAAATCATAAGACATAAAGGTAACTTGAGGCATTCATAACATTCTTACGTAGGGAGTAACCCTCTTGGTTACGTTTGGAATACCCATCACAGTATATTCCCTAAAATATCTTCGTAGAAACCTTAACGTTTCACTCCTTCGCATTACCCAATGCATTGGAGAGCTATAACGGGCTCACCCGCCCTTAGTTTATCACGGAACCACCCGTCTTCATAATAATGCCCAAGAACCATAACATAATCATATCACATAAAACATGCATAAAGGAAACATAAAATTTCCACATTTCAATCACGAGATATCAATAGAAGACATTGATATAAAAACATTACGAAAACCATTTTCAATACTAAAATAAAAGAAAAGTAAAACATGGTATTTATTTTTCTTTTAAAAAGAAGGTATGGCTGTAGAGGAAGCCGAAACTCAAATAACGGTCACGACGGCGGAGAAGTCGTTGTCGCCGCATACGTACGACAAAAACATTCCCTTTTGTCGTTTAGAAAACGCTTCGTATAAAAAAGATTCCTTTTGAATAAACGTAAAATTCAAAGGGGTTTATACACCGTATAAAAGAAAGTTGTGTATAAAATAAAATATGCCTCAATGAAAGGAGATTGAGACGAAGTCCCATACCTCGTATCCGACTTGACCCGACCGTTCTTTAATCTCCTGAATAATAAACTTGAGTTAATCTCTACTTGATTAAGAATATTTTTCAAGTTCATTATTCCTTTTATACCATGTTATGCACATCATGTAATCATTTAATTTAATAATGTTCATTTTGTCGGTATTTGGTTCTTAAGTCAAAAATAGACTTCTTACACTTACATGTTGTTAATTTGGTCAAAGTTTCATTATATCCAGAATGTTATTCATGATGTAGATATCATATATGTCATATATATATCCAGTACATACATGCATTTATAATATTACATAATCATTTAGAGGTAAGCAATGAAATGCACCGTTCATGGAGACGGTAAGCAGTACGTACGCATGAACACTACTTTCATTTCTATTTCGTATTTTATAGAATGAAATCATAATTATATAAAGGTATACTATAATTCCAGTATAATATAATATATAATATCATAGTTCCATCCTTTATATGTCCCACATATGGTATTTAACGAATCAAATCACTTTGAGGGGGCGGTAGTCCGCACTTCCTAAAATGAAGATATCGTGTTTACCCATAATGGAAACCATAAATGTATGCCCAAAATGAAAAAAAACATAAGCTTAAGGAAAAAATAAACATATTATATATCATATATAAAAATAGTGACATCATAATGGCCACCTTTGAAGGTGTTAAATGAGTGTTGAACAATCATCGTTTCGGGAGGCAGAATTTCGCCATCCACGGAAACCGAATGTTCTTTAACCATTTGATGTAGTTGTGTGAGTGTGTAGCTCAAATATATCTTATAACAACATCCTAGTATATTAAAGATACTGGTGTTTTTACAAAATAAGTAAATAAAAAGAATTTAGGGGGTTGGAGAAGCAAAATAATACAAATGAACATGAGAGAATGAATTACCTTTAAAAGTGTAACTCCTTTTGATTTGAGCCTAAAGGCTTCCTTTGAAAGGATTCTTCCCAAAGGGAATCCTCAAGGATGAGGAGAGGGATGTGGAGAGAGAAAATGGGCAGGGTTTGGCCGATCCAAAGGCTTGAGGAGTGTGTGAAATGAGGTAGAGGTGGGGGCCTTTTATAAGAGGAGAGGAGGGGCACGTTTGGAAAGTAAAGAAATATTACTTTATTTGAAAATGTGTTTCGGTTTTAAAAGGTCCCACATTGATATCATTCGTGGATAAGGTGATAATGGTTCGAAATCCACTCATCCAATTGGTTTTTGACATGTTTAGTTCATAGATTTTACATTATCTTTCTATTTTATTTAAATCGTCAAATAATGATGTCATCGCTGCATCATTATTATGTCATAAATAATTTAATTTATTTAATATCTAAAAATTATAAAAAAAATTACTATGATATAGGAAATCTTTTTAGCTTTCCAATGACTATTTATAATCAAAATTTGGACTTGTATAACCCCACTTAAAAATTGTTTTCGTAAAACATATTATGTTTGTGTCATTTTCACTTTAACATTAAATAAAAAGAAATTTATGTCATTTCCCAACAAAAGTGGATCCATGGGGTCCCCAAGTTTACCCATGGCATGTCATGGTCGGCCATGATACAACCAATGAGGTTGGGACATGTGTCTAGGTCATTTCATTTTATTAAAGCATTATTTATACCTTAAACTACACTAATTACCACTAATCGCGATTAAAAACTTAATAAGTTACTATTCACCAAAAAATTATTTTAATCTCATTGAACCACATTTTACTTCTTAATGACAACCATGTATGCCGGATTTTTAAAATTCAATACACATTAGTGGTAAACTTTCATTTAACTGAAAAATCCGTTTGCTTGATTACCACTTAGTGGTTTCACTATTCATCAAAAATTGACGTTTTTCAGAAAATTACCAAAAATTCACCCTAAGCTATATTTGATATTCCGAATTCAAAAATGAACTCCATTTTACAAAATTCAAATCATATAAGTCACATTAATTAATTCAATAATTAATTCCCGCTGCCAGAGCAAATAGCATGTTTTTACAAAACAATAAGTATCAAAAGATTGACACCAGTTTAAGTCTAATTTCAAAGTGAAATTGATTCCAATGACCACCATTGGATAAAATGGTAAAAATGTATTCTAATTTCACTTCAAAACCAATTCAAAACATAATATAATCAAATAAATAAATTAGGTTAAAAAGAAGTTTTGACGTAAAATGCAGTATTTTTCACTATTCATTAAAAAAATGAACATTGTCAGAAAAATACCAAAAATTCACACAAGGTAAATTTTGATGTCCCAATCATAAAGAATAAGTTTATTTTGACAAACATAGTTTATAAAATTGTCAAAATATAGATTCAAAAATGGTTTTCCATCAAAAGGCACTAAAACAATCTTTTAAGAATATTAGTGTATTCCATGCATAAGATTGTATTTATTTTCATTTTAAGCCTCTCTAACACTATCTTAATCATTAATAGACATAGATAAAAATATCTATTATTCATTACTTACTTGGGATGTTACATCCTTCCCCCTTTAGAAAATTGCGACCCCGCAATTTATTTACTTATCGAATAAATGGGGGTACTTATCCCTCATTTCATTTTCAGATTCCCATGTTGCCTCTTCAATCATGTGGTTTTTACACAAAACCTTTACCTGATGAATCACCTTATTCCGTAACACTTGCTCCCTGTGGTCAAGAATCTGGACCGGTTGTTCCTCATAAGATAGGTTCTCTTCCAGCTGAACTACCTCTGGACTCAAAACATGAGATGGATCTGGCATATACTTTCTCAACATCGAAACGTGAAAAACATTGTGTACCTGAGATAAACTCGGAGGTAAAGCCACTCGGTATGCAACTGATCCAACTCTTTCCAGAATTTAGTATGGTCCAATGAACCTTGGACTCAACATCCCTTTCTTACCAAATCTCATCACACTTTTCCAAGGAGAAACCTTGATAAAAACATGATCACCTTCCTCGAAAGATAGATCCTTCCTCCGGTTATCCGCATAACTCTTCTACCTGCTCTGAGCTGTTCTCATGTGTTTCTGAATCAGCTGAACTTTTTCTGCAATCTCTTCTACCAATTCTGGTCCCATCAACTTCATTTCACCCACTTCATCCCAGAAAGCTGGAGTTCGACACCGCTTCCCGTATAATGCCTGAAATGGTGCCATCTGTATACTGGAATGAAAACTGTTATTATATGAAAACTCAACCAGTGAAAGATGTTGGTCCCAACTTCCCTGATAATCCATAGAACAATCTCGTAGCATATCCTCCAATGTCTGAATTGTTCGTTCTGACTGCCCATCTGATTGAGGATGAAAAGCTGTACTAAAATTTAATTCAGTACCCAACGACTTCTGAAGGCCTTTCCAAAAGTTAGAAGTAAACCCGGGATCATGATCTGATACAATGGAGAGAGGAACTCCATGTAACATGACTATCTCTTTAAGATACAAACGGGAAAGTTGATCAAGAGAGAAAGTATCTCGTATAGCAAGGAAATGAGCAGATTTGGTCAAGCGATCAACAATAACCCAGATTGCATTTTTACCTCGAGATGTCTTCGGTAATCCAACAACAAAGTCCATGGATATATTCTCCCATTTCCACTCTGGAACTGGTAAAGGCTGAAGCATCCCTTTCGGTAACTGCCACTCTGCTTTAACCTGCTGACAAGTCAAACACTTCACAGTAAAATCAGCAATATCTCTTTTCATTCCATCCCACCAATAATACTCCCGCAGATCTCTATACATCTTAGTACTGCCCGGATGAACTGAAAACGGAGAACTATGAGCTTCACATAACAACTCTCTCTTCAACTGTGAATCACAAGGCACACACAATCTCCTCCCAAATCTCAAAACACAATCATTATCAATGTTGAATTCAGGAAACATACCTTTCTGAACCAGCTCTACCTTTTTCTGCAACTCACTATCTTGCTTCTGTGCTTGCTTGATTCTATCTGATAGAGATTATTTCACTGATACCGGAAACAAAACAGAAGGACTTCCTACACCAACAACTTCTATTCCAAAGTTCATCAAATCCTTAACCAAAGGATCAAGTTCCAAGCGCAACATTGTTAATGAAGCATTACTTTTTTGACTCAAAGCATCAGCCACTTTATTTTATTTTCCCGGATGGTAATGAATTGTACAATCATAATCCTTGATTAATTCCAGCCATCTCCTTTGTCTCATGTTTAACTCTTTCTGAGTGAATATATACTTTATACTTTTGTGATCGGTATATATTTCACACTTTACTCCATACAAATGATGCCTCCAAATTTTTAAAGCAAAAACAACAGCAGCTAATTCCAAATCATGTGTAGGGTAATTTACCTCATGAGTTTTCAACTATCGTGAAGCATAAGCAATTACCTGATCATTCTGCATTAGGACGCAACCAAGTCCTTTCAATGAAGCATCACTGTATATAACAAACTCACCATTCCTGGAAGGTAGTGCCAAAACTGGAGCATTCACCAATCTTCTTTTCAATTCCTGAAAACAATCATCACATTCTTTTGTCCAGATAAACTTAACACCCTTCCGAGTTAGCTTAGTCATTGGACTAGATAACCGTGAAAAATTTCTAACAAACCTTCGGTAATAGCCCGCCAAACCAAGGAAGCTACGAATCTAGGTTACATTTGTGGGTCTTGGCCATTATTCCACAACTTTGGTTTTTGCAGGATCAACAGTTATTCCATCTTTAGAAACAATGTGACCAAGGAAAGAAATTTGTTGCAACCAAAACTCACACTTGCTGAATTTCCCAGACAGTTTCTTTTCTTTTAAGGTTTGCAAGATAACCCTTAAATGTTTTTCATGCTCCTCTTTACTTTTAGAAAACACCAAAATATCATCAATGAAAACCACCACAAACTTATCCAAGAACTCATGGAAAATTCTATTCATTAAGTCCATGAATACAGAAGGTGCATTGGTTAGCCCAAAAGGCATTACTACAAATTCATAATGGCCATATCTCATACGGAACGCGATCTTCGGAATATCTTCCTCCTTTACCTTCAGTTGATGGTACCCCGATCTCAAGTCAATCTTTGAAAAAAACTGAGCTCCCTGGAGCTGATCAAACAAATCATCGATATGAGGCAAAGGATATTTTTTCTTAACAGTGATATTATTCAAGGCTCTATAATCAATACAAAGTCTCATAGAACCATCTTTCTTTTTAACAAATAAAACAGGAGCACCCCATGGTGATGTTCTAGGTCTAATGAAACCTTTCTCTAATAAATCTTGCAATTGCTCCTTCAACTCTAAAAGTTCAATTTGTGCCATTCGATAAGGGGGTTTTGAAATTGGCTTAGCATTAGGAACTAAGTCAACAGTAAACTCAACTTCCCGATCTGGTATTATTCCAGGCAACTCATCAGGAAAAACATCAGGATACTCATTTACCACTGGCACATCATTAATCTGAACAGTTTCTTTTATTTTCAACGACGTGTGCAAGGTAACATTCATTTCCATCTTTTACAAGTTTCTCGGCCTCTTGATATGTTATCAAAAGTAAGGGTTCATTCTTGTAAACAAACTGAAAGTATTTCTGAAAAGAAACTTCTTTAGCTCTACAGTAAATCTTAGCATGGTAGATAGAGAGCCAATCCATACCCAGCATAACCTCAAACTCTACTAGAGGTAGAACAATAAGGTATGCAAGTAGGTTCTTTCCACAGATAAGGATAGGAAGATTCTTATAAATTCTTTTTGCCTCGACACTTCCCCCAGGTGTTTTTACCAAAAGTTCAGGCGTCATTTCTTGAGATGGTATTCCCATTTTACTAGAAAAGGTTTCAGAGATGAAAGAACGTGTAGACCCCGAATCAAACAACACACTGGCATAATCTGAAAAAACAAACAAAGTACCTGATACCACTTCATTTGATGGCCCGACATCTGCTGAAGTAGTTGCAAAGGATTTAACCACCCCTTTCTTCTTGTAGTCTAACTGCTTCCCATCACTCAAGCTCCTTGTCGGACACTCGTTTGCATAGTGACCCATCTCATTGCACTTATAACATTTCACTAACTGTAAATCAAATTTGTTCTTACCTTCACCTTGATCCTTTTCAGTGCAATCACGAGCCTTATGTCCCATCTTACCACATCGGTAGCACTTCCCAGAATTCAGAAGACATTCCCCAGCATGCCTTTTGCCACATTTATCACAAACTGGAAACTTAGTTCTCTTACCATCAGACTTTTTTGAAGAATTCTTACCTTTCTCCTGCCACCTCGGTCTCTTCTTCTGCTGGTTGTTATAGAAAACTTGGTCATCGGCAAACTCCATTTCCACCTTCTCAGCACATCAAACAAGCTTTTCATAACTTTTAAACTCACGAGAAGCTAATGCCCTTCGATATTTTGGCTTTAATCCTGAGTAAAAATGATTGATTTTACTATCAAGGTCCCGGATAAAATTTGGAGTATACCTTGCCAATCGAGTGAACCTTTCTTCATAGGCAGCCACTGAGTCTTCCTCTTGCCTCAATTCCAATAATTGCTTTTCCATCCTAATTCGAACAGCCTTAGGAAAATACTTCTCAAGAAACATACCTTTGAATTCATCCCAGTCAAGAGCATCAATCTCATCGGCGTCCCTGATATTTTTAACCATAGACCACCACTGATCTGCTTCACCCTCCAAACGGTTAATATCAAGACTAACCTTTTGATTGTCTGAACACCCCATGACATCAAAAATCTTCTCCAGTGCTTTAATCCACCCTTCAGCTAGCACAGGGTCAGATGATCCTCTGAATGATGGTGGATGTTGCCTCATGAAATGTTCCACCACTAACATGTTCCTCTGCGGTTGATCTGGCTGATCTCGTGCATGGATACCACCGCCATTTATCGCTTGAGTCAACTGCGCCATTACTACAACAAATTGTTCAGTTCCAATTCCGACCATTTCTGGATGCTGATTCGGAAGGTTACTTCCTTCTGTATGCCTTCCTAGCACTGCTTCCCTTTTTCCTCTGCGGAAAACCATTCTGAACAAACATGTCTTAGATGAAGCAACATGGTAATCTTTAAATGCTATATCATTTCGAAAAAAAAATATTTTTGGATAATCATTTAATAGAATTCTAACTCCTAAAGTTATCTAAACCGACCTTTGATACCAACTATGAGGCCCCAGCCTTAAACCATACTTAATCTTGAGTTATTACAAGATTACACGTTGAGGATCTTTTCAGGTTTAGAGTTTTATAGAATTAGATCATAAAACTTGCATTACATTCCACATATAAACAAAGTGGTTACATAAAGATAGTATTCTTCATTCCCATCAATGGGAACACGTTTAAAATATAACATGGATTATTTCTTGACACATACTTGACTCTATCATCCTATCATGTACCTTTCCCTTGACCTGTGAAAAACATTTCAAAAACTTGGGATGAGCATAAAAACTCAGTATAGGTTATAAAAAAAACATGGAAAGGAAACATGAGTTCATATATACATAAGAATGAAATCATACTTTACCCATAAAACATAGGCACTTTAACATACCTCATAAAATCATGAATAAATCATAGAAATCATAAGACATAAAGGTAACTTGAGGCATTCATAACATTCTTACGTAGGGAGTAACCCTCTTGGTTACGTTTGGAATACCCATCACAGTATATTCCCTAAAATCTCTTCGGAGAAACCTTAACGTTTCACTCCTTCACGTTACCCAATGCATTGGAGAGCTATAACGGGCTCACCCGCCCTTAGTTTATCACGGAACCACCCGTCTTCATAATAATGCCCAAGAACCATAACATAATCATATCACATAAAACATGCATAAAGGAAACATAAAATTTCCACATTTCAATCACGAGATATCAATACAAGACATTGATATAAAAACATTATGAAAACCATTTTCAATACTAAAATAAAAGAAAAGTAAAACATGGTGTTTATTTTTCTTTTAAAAAGAAGGTATTGCTTATAGAGGAAGCCGAAACTCAAATAACGGTCACGACGGCGGAGAAGTCGTTGTCGCCGCATATGTACGACAAAAACATTCCCTTTTGTCGTTTAATAAACGCTTCGTATAAAAAAAGATTCCTTTTGAATAAACGTAAAATTCAAAGGGGTTTATACACCGTATAAAAGAAAGTTGTGTATAAAATAAAATATGCCTCAATGAAAGGAGATTGAGACGAAGTCCCATACCTCGTATCCGACTTGACCCGACCGTTCTTTAATCTCCTGAATAATAAACTTGAGTTAATCTCTACTTGCTTAAGAATATTTTTCAAGTTCATTATTCCTTTTATACCATGTTATGCACATCATGTAATCATATAATTTAATAATGCTCATTTTGTCGGTATTTGGTTCTTAAGTCAAAAATAGACTTCTTACACTTACATGTTGTTAATTTGGTCAAAGGTTCATTATATCCAGAATGTTATTCATGATGTAGATATCAGATATGCCATATATATCCAGTACATACATGCATTTATAATATTACATAATCATTTATAGGTAAAAAATGAAATGCACCGTTCATGGAGACGGTAAGCCGTACGTACGCATGAACGCTACTTTCATTTCTATTTCGTATTTTATAGAATGGAATCATAATGATATAAAGGTATACTATAATTCTAGTATAATATCATATATAATATCATAGTTCCATCCTTTATATGTCCCAAATATCGTATTTAACGAATCAAATCACTTTGAGGGGGCAGTAGTCCGCACTTCCTAAAATGAAGATATCGTGTTTACCCATAATGGAAACCATAAAGGTATGCCCAAAATGAAAAAAAACAGAAGATTAAGGAAAACATAAACATATTATATATCATATATAAAAATAGTGACATCATAATGGCCACATTTGAAGGTGTTAAATGAGTGTTTAACAATCATCGTTTCGGGAGGCAGAATTTCGCCATCCACGGAAACCGTATGTTCTTTAACCATTTGATGTAGTTGTGTGAGTGTGTAGATCAAATATATCTTATAACAACATCCTAGTATATTAAAGATACTGGTGTTGTTACAAAAGAAGTAAATAAAAAGAATTTAGTGGGTTGGAGAAGCAAAATAATACAAATGAACATGAGAGAATGAATTACCTTTAAAAGTGTAACTCCTTTTGATTTGAGCCTAAAGGCTTCCTTTGAAAGGATTCTTCCCAAAGGGAGTCCTCTAGGATGAGTAGAGGGATGTTTTGAGAGAAAATGGGCAGGGTTTGGCTGAGCCAAAGGCTTGAGGAGTGTGTGAAATGAGGTAGAGGTGGGGGCCTTTTATAAGAGGAGAGGAGGGGCACGTTTGGAAAGTAAAGAAATATTACTTTATTTGAAAATGTGTTTCGGTTTTAAAAGGTCCCACATTGATATAATTCGTGTATAAGGTGATAATGGTTTGAAATCCACTCATCCAATTGGTTTTTGACATGTGTAGTTCATAGATTTTACATTATCTTTCTATTTTATTTAAATCGTCAAATAATGATGTCATCGCTGCATCATTATTATGTCATAAATAATTTAATTTATTTAATGTCTAAAAATTATAAAAAAAATAATATGATATAGGAAATATTTTTATATTTCCAATGACTATTTATAATCAAAATTTGGACTTGTATAACCCCACTTAAAAATTGTTTTCGTAAAACATATTATGTTTGTGTCATTTTCACTTTAACATTAAATAAAAAGTAATTTATGGAATTTCCCAACAGAAGTGGATCCATGGGGTCCCCAAGTTGACCCATGGCATGTCATGTTCGGCCATGACACAACCAATGAGGTTGGGACATGTTTCTAGGTCATTTCATTTTATTAAAGCATTATTTATACCTTAAACTACACTAATTACCACTAATCGCGATTAAAAACTTAATAAGTTACTATTCACCAAAAAATTATTTTAATCTCATTGAACCACATTTTACTTCTTAATGACAACCATGTATGCCGGATTTTCAAAATTCAATACACATTAGTGGTAAAATTTCATTTAACTGAAAAATCAGTTTGCTTGATTACCACTTAGTGGTTTCACTATTCATCAAAAATTGAAGTTTTTCAGAAAATTACCAAAAATTCACCCTAAGCTATATTTGATATTCCGAATTCAAAAATGAAGTCCATTTTACAAAATTCATATCATATAAGTCACATTAATTAATTCAATAATTAATTCCCGCTGCCAGAGCAAATAGCGTGTTTTTACAAAACAATAAGTATCAAAAGATTGACACCAGTTTAAGTCTAATTTCAAAGTAAAATTGATTCCAATGACAACCATTGGATAAAATGGTAAAAATATATTCTAATTTAACTTCAAAACCAATTCAAAACATAATCTAATCAAATAAATAAATTAGGTTAAAAAGCAGTTTTGATGTAAAATGCAGTATTTTTCACTATTCATTAAAAAAATGAACATTGTCAGAAAAATACCAAAAATTCACACAAGGTAAATTTTGATGTCCCAATCATAAAGAATAAGTTTATTTTGACAAACATAATTTATAAAATTGTCAAAATATAGATTCAAAAATGGTTTGCCATCAAAAGGCACTAAAACAATCTTTTAAGAATATTAGTGTATTCCATGCATAAGATTGTATTTATTTTCATTTTAAGCCTCTATAACACTATCTTAATCATTAATAGACATAGATAAAAATATCTATTATTCATTACTTACTTGGGATGTTACAGCGTGGCTATTCATCTAGGCTCCCATGCATGCACGGGCTATTCCTGATAGAAATTCCATACCCTCTCTTTCTTCCAAATCTATTATCTTCTACCCTGGTGAATGCACCTACTCTGAATCATCATCTAGAGTCCACTCCTTATAGATTCTTCCTATTCTACTTGATGATCTGAATATTAAAAAGGTCAATGATGCTATTGGATCTTTCATAACATGGTCATATAATCTTATAAAGATACATTAGGTATGTATTTAACATTTTTTATTATGAAAAATCTAAAATAGTTTATGAAAAAAGTTATGAATTAAGGTATGATATTACATATAGATATAGTGATAGGGAAATAGAAGGTCGGGTCAAGACAATATAATGAATCAACCAAGAAATCAAAAGGACCTTCTCGGAGTACCTTCTACCCTCCAATTCCTGAGAAAATTTATTATAATTTCAACATAATGTATAGACTAAATTTAAATATCAAAATATTTCTTATATTCCATATGAAGAAATATATTTGGAACTTTCGTTACATAAATAGTTGTTCTGAAGAGTATAAATGAGATTATCAATTTTGAATGGATGAGATTCCTAGTTGGGAATACATATATAAGGTACATTTTCATAATACATATATCAAAATAGTGATCTAATATGTTCATTAAAGTAAATAACTATTCATATTTTCTATAGGGATTTATATCACTGCAATGTAATGGGAAAACCATGAAAATAAATATTTTTATTTATTACTCCCTATATAATTTCTATGAAAAAAACTTCTTTGGAGAAGTAAGAAATTGATAAGAATAAATATGAGCTATACAATGAATTTGATAAAAAATAACAGATGACAGACCCTTTTGGATGCCTATAATGTAGGGGTAAAACTCTACAATATAATTATATAAAATATATTTTTATTTTTTTCATTATTTATTTGATTTTTAGGCAGCACTAGATGTTGATCACAATCAACCTAGATACCAAAAATATATATTTTTTAGATCCATTTCATGGATATCCAAAAAACTGACCACACATGATGTGTATTTGTGATTTTTTAGTACACTAAAATTAACATTTTATAGATAAAATTAGAATTATATGTTTTAGTTTGTGTTTTAATAAGAATTTTGTTATGATAGGGTGGTCCCTAAATATAGGATAAATCATCCCATGAAGTTGGTGATTGAACATAAAAAGCATGTAGATTACTTGGAAATAAATAAAGGTATATATAGAAGTATGTAACAATCAAAACATCTTTCAAAACAATTTACTTATTTTGGTCAATGTTTCTATAATTTCTAAAGTAAGATAATGACAATGATTGTGGATATTATGTTTTCAAATTTATGAGATATATTATAAATCATGAAAAGACCAGTATCCTAGAATATGTAATTTCTAAAGGTAATTACAATTTCATTAAAAATATTTCATAATTGTTTATTTGCCTATATTTTCCCAGTACTACCAAGATTTCTAACAACCTTAATACTCAAAAGGAGTAAATTTTTTTAGATATGAGTGGGAAGTGTACATGGTGTAAGAATTTTTTTCAACAAAAAAAATTGATGATTACCTACTATGTGTGTGATCTAGAATGGGATATAGCCTTATAAATATATTTGGGGTGGGAAGAATTAGTATCATCATTCTTATATATTATTTTTGATATGTTTTTAAAGGATAATTATAATGGTAGAAATCAATTTTTTTATAAATGAGAAGAAAACATGGTGTAAGAATTTATACACGCATCATGAAGAAGTGATTTCCTACTACTTATTTAGTTAATTTTCTCATCATTTTATCAAAAAAATTAGTTAATTTACTTATTGTTTTTCAAATAAAATTAGACTAATTTCCTCTCTGGGGTTCAAACATGTGTAGTGGTAAATGATAAAAGGAAATAACAATAAAGTTGTTTCACTTTGGTGTTGAAGGTTCCGGGTACAGCGAAAGCTTGGTTGGGTTGGGACACAAATTTGATTTTTACTATGATCAATTATTATTATAGGATCAATATGACGCTGAACTCCAGTCTCCAAAGAATATAATCCAAGATTTAGATAAAGAAGAAAGAGGCATGAAACCCTATAGAGGATCCTACACATCATGTTTATAATTAATTTAATTAATTTCATAAAGAAAAATAATACTTATATCTTTGGTATTTTTCTTCGCTGATGATGTTGATCATATGAAAATGTCCCTTTCAAATTATCTCATTTTTCTTGTAAGGATCCAAAATATAATCCCTTTAGCGGTGATTCACACATGATCTAATAGCCTCTGATCGACACTGATAGTTCTCGGGGTTCTAGTGCGTCAAAGAGAGTGTCGTGTGTTTGTCATTCTTGATCGCTTGTTCTTCGGCCTTGAAGAATGTATCTCATTCTTGAGAGGGGAGAGAAGATGATTCGGGAGAGAAATTGTTTGGCTCAACAATTCTCAATTAACTAGGCATGCGGTGTGGTTTCTAACACAATAGGCATTCTTGCCTATTTATATACATGGAATTTCAGTTACAATATTTAATTTTATAGAAACAATTAAATACATTCATAAACATATAGAAAACCCCGTGAATTTAATAATAATACTGTGTCATTATTTATGGTGTGCCAACTTGCGCAAAATGGAAATATAAATAAAATTACACATTAGAAAATAATAGCAGCATTATTTTAATTTATGCCAACTAGTTAAATAATTATTTACCGTCTTGAAAATAATTATTTTACTACCAGACCGACCTTGATCCACCTGAACTCTTCTTCCATTTACTAAACACCCGAATAAATAAATAAATAATTTAATATCTTAAATAAATATTTTATTTACAAACTATTAAACAAATATTTATTAAATGTTCAATAACATAAATAAATATATTTTATTTAATTTATGTGATCATTGTAACTTGAATAAAATTATTCCAAAGAATTGATAATAATATTTATTTCATTACTTAAATTCAAATAGAATTTAACTGAGACCAGCAAAAACACTTAGTGTATGACCCTCTGTGATTCTTTCTCGTTGGCATTAGGAGGGCTTGCCTAAAGTCCAAGAGTACTCCCTAGAAATAAGTCAAGGAACCCAAGAGAAAGAATGTAAAGTCACAACAACTACATCCACATACAAACACTCACTATGAAATATAATCCCTTTGTCGCAATATGTCATCGAGCAGGTTTCATGATTGTGTCATCCACTTTTATGCTTGATATGTCGTTCTTTGACTACCTGAAATAAACTCATCATTACACCATGGCCATGGAATTTCATGTGACAGTTCTATTTCAATCAAAGGGTTGAGATATCAACTTCCATAAATGAAAGAGACAAATCCTTATTTGACTTATCCATTAATAACATTACACTCGTGACACACCTAACATACCCTACTTCCTGTAAATTGTTTGCATGATGGTTTTCATCAGTAAATCAAAGTGCATAAGTCATGACACATATTTATGATAATAATAATGTCTAAGGATCATTACACATGCTCACAGATAGAAATATCCGATGACAGAAAAACTTGTGGAATTCCTACTAGAAGGTTTGTTCTCATAATCTTCTATCTTGTAGATTACCAAGTGCGAACATCAGGAGAGGAAGTCTCGTCTTCTTATGAGTACTCGCACCTGACGGTCTTTATGCTATGTTTCCCATAATATAATTTCATTCGACCACATAAATATATTTCAGTATATTGGTATAGCATTTCAAGGTTCTCATCATAGTGGGGAACTCCCATGATCTTATCAATGCAACAAATACTATTAGAAATTATTACATCATAGTAATGCAGAAAAATGAACAATATGTAATAATAAATTAAATATCCATGTAATCAAAGGAAAACCAGTTGGTTCTAGGAAACCAACTCTTACAAACTCCCACTTGAACTAGATCCAACTTCCTATGACTTTCAGCCAGTTAGACCTCACATGATGATCATGTTTCTGCTGAGTCAAGTCTTTAGTCAAGGGGTCTACCATGTTGTCTTCTATGGAAATACTGGTCAATGAAACTTCACCTATCTGATAAAAATCCCTCAAGATATGATACTTATGAAGTATGTGCTTCATCCATTGATGTGACCTTGGATCTTTTGTGAGATCCACCATTGTAGTATTATCACAGTATAGTGTGATGGGATCTTTACTGCTAGGTATCACATCTAGCTTTTGAATGAATCTTCACATTCAAAATACATCTTTAGCTACCTCAGAATATGTGATATACTCAGACTCTACTGTAGAATTTGTGACCACACTCTTCTTTGAGCTCATCCAACTCACTGCACCTCCATTCAAAGTGAATATATATCCTGTTTGTGACTTCATTTCATCTTAATCCGTCTGGAAACTATAATATGCATATCCTATGATGACTAGTTCCTAATCTCCTCCATAAACCAAGAATATATCCTTAGTATTCCTCAGATAATTTAGGATAGTCTTGACTACCATTAAATGGTGGTCACATGGGTCAGCTTGATATCTGCCTACCACACTCAATGCTTAGGCGACATCCATCCTAGTACATAGCATGGCTTACATGGCTCACCTAATAACTAATTTGTATGGAGTCCTTTCCATTAACTTTATTTTCTCATGTGTTAGAGGACACATTTTCTTGGAAATATGAATGTCATGTGATGCTGGCAACAATCCCCTCTTGGTTTGTTCCATACTGAATCTCTTCAGTATCATATTGATGTATGTACTTTGACTTAGGCCCAGCAATATATTGGGTCTATCATGATGTATCTTGATCCCAATAATATATGTTTCCCCATCGAAGTCTTTCATGGAGAATGATTGATTCAACCATGCCTTAACAGATTGTAAGACTGGTATCTCATTTCCAATATGTAATATGTCATCAACATATACTATTAAGAAAACTACTACACTCCCACTAAACCGTTTGTAGACACAGGACTCACACTCATTCTTGATAAAACCAAATTATTTTATGGTTTCATTAAAATGAATGTTCCATGACATGTATGTTTTCTTTAATCCATAAATGGATTTCTAAAACTTACATAGCTTATTGGTATCCTTTGGATTCACAAAACCTTCAGGTTGTCTCATGTAGACTTATTCTTGAAGGTTCCCATTAAGGAATGCTATTTTGACATCCATTTTCCAAATCTCATAGTCATGTTAAGTCGCAATGGAAAGTACAATTTTGATGGATTACATCATTGAAACTGGTGAGAAGGTTTCATCATAGTCAATTTGTTGACGTGATTTAAAACCTTTTTCAACCATTCGTGCCTTATATGTACTAACTTGTCTTTCCATGTCTAGTTTCTTATTGAATACCCATTTTCAACCAACATGATTTACATCAATTGGAGGATCTAACAAAATCCAGACTTGGTTTTGGTACATGGAATCCATTTCAGAATTCATGGCTTCTTTCCACTTGGAAACATCTATGCCACTTACTGCTTCCTTGTAGGTTAGAGGATCATTTTTATCACCTAATATGGAGTCACCATCCTTAGTAACTATAAAACTATACTATTCTAGTTCTCTAACCTATCTTGTACTCCTACGCAGTTTTTTTGTCTCTCGAATAGATACTTATTCCCAAGGGATTTGTGGAATCTCTTCATGTACCAACTCTTCTGTACCTTGAGCCTTGACTTCATCGAATTCTATCTTGCTCCCACTATCTCTTTTGTAGATGTGCTCCCACTCAATAAATATGGCATGTCTTTCCACTATAACCTTTTTTATAAGGGGTTTTATAGTTAATATCCCCTTGTTCCATAGGGTATCCTATAAAGGTACACATTGTGCCTCGAGGTGCGATTTTGGTACCTAAAGAGGCCTCAAAAAACGCTTCGCTACCTCACACATGTAAAATTGATAACATGGATTTTCTTCCAATCCAGAACTCGTATGGAATACCATTTATCGATTTAGTTGGTACTTGGTTTAGTATGTGTGTCGCTGTTTGTAACGCATATCCCCAAAAGGATAATGGAAGACTCACATGACTCATCATTGATCTCACCATATCCAATAGGGTGCAGTTTCTCCTTTCGCTCACACCATTCCACAGGGGCGTGTTTGGAGGAGTGAGTTGGTATATAATCTCAAACTCTCGTATGTAATTAATGAAGTCTTGATTAAGATATTCTCCTCATCGGTCTAAGTGTAGTTTCTTAATCTTCTTACCAAGCAGTTTCTCAACTTCATTCTTGTATTCTTTTAACTTTTTAAAATAACCTGACTTATATCTAATTAAGTAGATATATCCATATCTATTAAAATCATTAGTAAAAGTTATGAAGATTGAGTACCCTCCCCTTTGGTCAACCGAAAATGGTCCACACACATCAGTATGAACCATTTCAAGAAGATATTTATCCCTTTCACCTTTCCCACATAATGGGGATTTGGTCATTTTGCCTTGTAAACATGAATGAAATACGCCAAGTGGTTTTAGTTCAAAAGAATCTAAATATTTATCTTGATGTAACTTTGTCAAGTGTTTCTCGTTTACATGACCTATCCGGTGATGCCAATGTTAGGTGTGGTATGAGCCATGTTATGTATCTTTGTTATCGATTTCCATTACTTTATTTGTGTAATCCAACACATAATGTCTGTTGTATAAATGTTCCCTACCATAACAAATGTTATCATTGTAAAATAAGTGAAATTATTTTACAAACATGAAAAAAAATCCATCTGTATCTAATCTGGATATAGAAATAATGTTTTTAGTCACAGAAGGTACATAATAACAACACTTTAACACCAAGATCATCCCAGTTGGCAACGTGAGGTGGTAGTCCTTGATAGCTGTAGCAGTAAGTCTAGCTCTGTTGGCTGCTCGTAGATCCACCTCCCCTCGATAAATCTTCCTGAATATACTTGGTTCTTGTATTTGGATGCATATGTGAGCACAACACACTATATATAATACCCAATTCGTATAAGCAGATAGAGTTAATTTGATAAAAAACGCACCTGAAGCTTCACCTTGCTTCTTAGGTTGGGTGCATTTCTTCTTCTAGTGGCCCTTCATGCCACATGAGAAACAAATAGCATCATGTTCCCTTGCCTCCCCTTGAATATTCCTTTTCATGGAAGCCCGTGAAGAAGAATTGGCCTTAAATCTCTTCGCCTTCCCGTTCCTCTTATTCAACATAAGGACAGAAGGCTTTTCACACTTCATATCTTTGTCCACTTGGAAAATGAGGATAAGAAGATCAGATAAAGACTTCTCAATGTTGTTCATATTGAAATTGACAACAAAGTTAGAGAAGCTCTGAGGTAGTGATGCGAGAATGAGATCTCTACCCAGTTCTTTAGGGTCTTTAAACCCTAGAACCTCTAGGCGCTCAATGTAGCCAATGAGCTTGACTACATGAGGCCCAGCTGGGGCACCTTCTCCAAGCTTACTCTGAAAGGGTGCCTTAGAGATATCAAACCTTTCCTATCTTGCTCTCTCTTGGTAAAGACCACAAAGGTACTCAAGCATACTATAAGAATCCATGTTTTCATGAGACTTCATGAGATCACTAGACATTGATGATAGCATCAAACATTGAATTTCAACTACATCATTCATATGTTTCTCATAGACCAGGAAATCCTCATCCCTTGCCTCTTTTGCAGGCTGATTGGGTAATGATGACTCCAGTATGTAAGACTTCCGTTCATGGTACAAGATTACCCGAAGGCGTCTAAACCATTTCTAGAAGTTACTAACGGTGAGTATGTTGTCTTTATCCAGAATTGATCATAGGGATAGTGTGGTTGACAAGTTTTTCATTTTTATTCTAAAATTAAAAGTTCATATCTTTAGAACTTTCTCTGTTACATTTTATATGAAATAATAAATTTTATTAAGTCTCCCACTATTTTATCAAGTCCCAATAGCCCTCACCATTGAATATGTAATATACAGTTTCCATGACATTCTAGTGGTAAGGATCCATATTCCCCTTAGCATAACCCCAAAAGGGTTGGACAAGCTATTAGAAGGTATTTGGGTAGGCAAGTCTTTGCCAACTTTAAGCTTGTGGCTCCTTGATTTGTTGAGTGGACTCCCCAATCCTGGAATCATGACTTTGGATTTTTTCAACTCTTGCCTCCAATATTATACCAAGTTTATAAAGGGATACTCTTCTTGATGTAATATGATTGTGTCAACCCAAAACCTTTCATAAGGTCTTCCGGTATAAAAGTAAGTTCCCCAACAAGGGTTGGTCGAACACATAGTTTTATTGAGTTTTCCCTTAATCAAGTAACAAAATTCACGTTCAACTTAATATTTTATTTGATGGATTTTTTATCTTTTATGATTGAATTTATTATTATCATTATCACACGCTTGTTAATATTAAGAGGAACTTACTTAAGTGATTAACCATGTCTTGATTATATTTATGCATAAGTCTAGTTTATTTTAGTTCCATCTTGCATGCTTGTTTAATTCATTAATTATGTGATCGTGACAACACATCCATAATGGTAAACCATGCAACTAAAAAAAAAAAAAGTAAATGGAACGATCATGAGATTTTCTAATTGTTGGTTTATCTAGCGGTTGATAAACTGACCCTGGCCTAGGGGAGAAACACCTTGAAACTTTTGGGTTCATGTTTATATCTTCCACATGTCCACCTCTCTATCTCCTAGGATTGGTTTTGTCTCAGATCCAGCTTGAACTGCCTCCACTAGCTTGGGATTTCCATCAATTACATAATCCTTTTTTTCACTCACATGTAGGTGAGGGGTAAAAAGGGGTTTTACATAAATGAAGTCTTGGGAACACATGCACTACATATTAATGAGGAGAAGGCTCGCATGCAAACAAATTTAATTCAAATAAATGAATTAAAAGAAACCTTTCACATACAATGGTGTTGGTCTAGCTCATGATCATCTATACATGCAACTTTAAGTACACATAAATAAAACTAGAAATTAATTCTTTAATCGTTCTTGTTTAAGATAAATCACACTCAAATAAATTAATTATCATATTTAATTAATAAATCATTTTATCTTAAACCATTTTCTGAATTTTCATAAGATTCCCATCCATCATAATTTTAAACAAATAAATTCATTTAAAATTATCTTTTTCCATAAATGTACCTTGGAGGAAACCCGATGAATTCCTATTCATAACTACCCAATGAGTAGAAATGAACATTACACGGATGTTAAGTTAAACACGTATATATAAAACACTTATCACATGTTGTGCCTTAGATTTATTCTCACACGATGGTACACATCTCAAGGGTTTGTATAATATAATAATAAATTTTAATAAATCTGCGTGATTTTGATGAGTATACGACGTGTAGTTCCAACTACAAGGTGTGTATTATTTTTCGCCGTCTATCTGAAGTACACTCCCGAGGAAACAGCGTGGGAGTATACTTCAGAATTATTCAGAGTACATGGCGTGTCCAGTGGGCCACACTCCATGTAGTTACTCATTACACGGTCTCCATATGGGCAAGCCATGTACGGGGTACACGGTCTAACCCTAACCCGAAGGGAAAACACGTCGTGTCCATTGGGCCACACAACTTGTAATCCGTAAACTGTGTGCCACCTATTCCCGGTAAACACACAGAGTTATTTAAGACATAGAAGGACTCCAACACACATCTTGGTTTGGTGGACCGGTCTGATGCATTGAATCGTGACTACACAGTGTGTACTTACGAATACACGCTGTGTATTCTGGTGTTGTATGGCCATGAAGCTTTGGCACCTCCAGATGAGATCTTATATTTTATTTTAATAAAAATTAAAAGAAAATATTGTTTCTGTAAGGTGAACGAGAAACGAAAGAGGATGAATAGATCTCGAGATTCAGATTTGCAGAACGATTAACTTGAATTGAAACAATTAAATTATTAAATTCGTAATTCATCAATGAAATATTTATATAATTATAAACTTTGATGTAACCACTCTAATACCACTTGAAGGTTATGGGTGCGGTGAAAGCGTGGTTAGGATGGGACCCAACTTTGATTTTTACCGTGATCAATGATTATTTGGGATCATTACGATGATGAACGTCAGTCTCCATGGAAAATAATTAAGTATTTAAAAAAAGAAGAAAGTGGCCTAAAACATTAGATAGGATCTTTCACATCATGTTTATAATTAATTTAATTAATTCCATAAAGAAAAATAATACATGTATATTTGGTATTTTTCTTCTTTGATGATGTTTATCATCTGAAATGACTCTTTAAGATTATCTCGTTGTGCTTTTGAGGATCCAAATTATAATCCCTCTAACGGTGATCCTTGTGTACTCTGATGGACTCCGATTGACACTGCTCATTCTCCAGGTGCTAGCGCGGTGAAGCGAGTGTCTTGGGTCGTTCATTCTTGATCGCTTGTTCTTCGATCATGAAGAACCTCTCTCATTCTTGAGAGGGTAGAGAAGAGGACTCAAGAGAGAAATTGTTTGGCTTAACAATTCACAATTCACCAGGCGTGTGGTGCGGTGTCTGGAACAATAGTCATACTTGCCTATTTATATACATGCAATTTTAGTTATAATATTTAATTGCATAGCAATAATTAAATTCATTCATGAAATGAAAGAAAACCTAAGAATTTAATAATAATACATCATCCTTATTTATGGTGCGCCAACTTGTGCAAAACGGAATTATAAATAATATTCTACGTCATAAAATAATAGCAGCGTTATTTTAATTTGTGCCAACTAGTTAAATAATTATTTACCTTCTTGCAAATTATTATTTTACTACAGGAATGACCTTGGTCCACTTAAACTCCACTTCCATTTATTGAACACCCAAAGAAAATAAATAATTTATTTATTATCTTAAATAAATATTTTATTTACAAACTAATAAATAAATATTTATTAACTGTTCCATAAATTAAATATATATAATTTATTTAATATATGTGATCATTGTAACTTGAATAAAATTATTCTACAGTCTTGAGAATGATATTTATTTAATTAATTAAATTAAAATATAATTTAACCGAGACCACCAAAAACAGTTAGTGTGTGACCCTCTAGGATTCTTTCCTATTTGCATTAGGAGGGCTTGCCTAAAGTCCAAGAGTACTGTCTAGCAATGGGTCTAGGCACCCAAGAGAAAGAACGTAAAGTCCCAAAAACAACATCCACATATGAATGGTCACTATATAATATAATCTCTTTGTTACAATATCTCATCAAGTAGGTTTCATGATTGTGTCATCGACTTTTATGCTTGATACGTCGTTCTTTGACTACCTAAAATAAACTCGTCCTTACACCATGGGCATGGAATTTCGCACGACGGTTCTATTTCAATCAAAGGGCCGAGATATTAACTTCCATAAATGGAAGGGACAAATCCTTCCTCGACCTATCCATTAATAACAAGCCACTCGTGATGCACCCAACATACCCTATTTCCAGCCAACTGTCTCCATGATTCTTTTCGTCAGTAAATCAAAGTGCGTAAGTCATGAAACGTATTAATGATAATCTTAAAGTCTAAGGATCATTACACACTCTCGTAAATAAAAATATCTGATGACACTAAAACATCCATAATTCCTACTAGGGGGTTTGTTCTCATAATCTCTTATCTTGGAGATTACCAAGTGCAAACTTCATGGGAGGAAGACTCAGCTGCTTATGAGTACTCGCACCTGACAGTCTGCATGCTATGTGCCCCATCATAGCATGTCATCCAACCACAGAACTATATTTAATAATATTATTATATCATTTCTAGGTTCTCATCATATCGGGGAACTGTCATGACCTTATCAATGAAAAAAAAATACTCTAGGACAACATTACATCATAGTCACGCAGAAAAATGAACAATATGTAATAATACATTAAATATCCATGTAATTAAAGTAAAACTAGTTGGTTCTAAGACACCAACTCTTATATGTGTGTGGTATAATTATTTAGTCTATTCAATAATCAACTAGATGCATGATATAATATGTAATGTTCTTTTGAAATACATAAAAGTAGCTCATGATGTTTAAATTAGTGAAATGTGTTGACTAAAACTGGTTATTTTGAATGCACATGATGTGAAATTAAATCATCCCACCATTATATCACATGTAATTTCACAATAATTACATGAGTAGTGGTGTTTAACCTATCCTTATTATGCATATAGATACATGTTCATCAGCTCACCATCAAGAAATGTTTCCACTGGTTCATCGCTAATATGCATGTTCACATTCATTATGTAAAATGATCCATGTTCACAAGCTCATTAATAAAAAACTCATCATCATTATCAACAAGAAATACATGAGAATAGGGATGTTCCCATTTTGATGAAAAAATAATGATGATGTTATGTTATATTTTATCATCACCCAGAATATTGAAAAGGATATACTAATCTAAAACACAATATAAGGATACTTAATGGATTAGATATATTTTAGAATCAATTGGATGATATAAAGAGCTATACTTATGTTTAATAATTTCAAAAAGAGTTAAAAAATTTATAATGGAGTTTAGTGTCTTCTGAAAATACATAATGGGTCACACATAAGTTTTCTCCTTCAAATAAGATAAATTGTTTATCATGGAGTTTGTACTCTCTATATTGGTGAAAGGGAAACATGGATTTTATTAACGTTCTTAAAAAATCAAATATAAATATTTATTTTATTTCAATCAATGGAATCTAATAGGTTTAAACTAATTGTTAATGTTTTATAGGAATAAATATAGGGATACACTAATGTTTAATATAATTTAGGAATATATAATTTTTTATGATTTCTTTTTGTAGAAAATAAGTTGGAAAATGTTTATATATAATTTTTACACCAACCAAAAAGGATAAAAGTTTTTATGGGAATTATGTGAAATAAAATAATGTTATGTTATTTTAAAGTTGTTAAATATATCATGTTTTTTGGATAGATCTTCTAAAATATCTCATATGTATCTATAGTGGGTGAATTAAAAAATTTATAGTTTGGAATCATAGTTTAAAACAATGAGACTAAGAATGAATTGTTGCATATTTATGTTTAATTTATTTATTTATAGTATTAGTGACATAAGAATTTTTTTCTTAAATAGGTGGATTATTTTTCTCGAATTTGGGTGGTTTGTTCAAAGTTGTTCATTATTATGAGAGATTGGAAAGAACATGTTCCTTTCTGATGGAAAAAAGAAACCCCATGTTTTCTGAAATGTGAAGTGTTTAAGGCAGCATGATGTCACGCCCTGCCACATGGAGAAGAGGTATGGTGATTATTTTCTCTTGAATTCTCTATAAATATCCTCATATCATCCACATTTTTGAATATTCCAGGCTTCTATGGAATATTGTGGAACACCCCCTTAATCCTTGAATGCACCGCACGATAGCTTGGGAAGACCAAGTCCTATGATAATGAGGTTTCCACTTCCATTATAGCAGAACATGTTTTCTATTTTTAATATTTTTTAGATAGTTTAATGAAAAACACATGTCACATACTCAATCAGTCTCACCTTAATCTAATATACAGTGTGCTCAATATGACTCAGACAATATGTTTTTAGTTTATAATTTACATTTTAGTTCAAAAAAACATCACGTACTAAATACTGATAAAACACATTAATATTATCTTGATACATTATCAAAACCATCTATAAGTCATTTTTAACATGTAATAACTGACCACACCTCAATCTGACACATGGTGTGGATGGTATGACTCAAAATGTGTCTTTTTATTTAAAATTGACATATAAGAAACCAATTAAATGAATTTTTATGGTTTTAATACTTTATAAATATAATATATAAGTTATTTTTGATGTGTAGGAACTAAACTCACATAAATACAATACAAGATGTGCCCGGTATGATTCAAAGTGTCCATTATTAGTTTAAAATTGACATTTTAGTTCAAAACATTTGTCACTCACTAAAAATGAATAAAAAAATCACGTATTGTCATGATAATTTAGGAAAATAATTCATAATTCTTTTTTATGTATAGAAATCAGTCTCATGTCAAATAGACACAATGAGACCACTATGACTCAAATTTCTTATTTCGAGTTCAAAATGACATTTTAGAGAAAAAAACAAGGGACATACTCAAAACCAAAAAAGACATTTTTATTGTTTTTATACTTAAGTAAAATGATCCATAAATCATTTTAGATGTTTAGGAATCAACCTAACCTCAATTTGACCCATGACATGACCTATATTTCTCAAAGTGTATTTTTTATTTATAATTCACATTAATTTAATAAAAAGATAAGTGACATACTCAAAACAAAGAAAATGAATTCATATTTTTTTTGATTCTTTAGGAAAATGATCCATAAGTCATTTTTGATGTGTAGGAATCATCTACACATCAATCTGACACATGATGTGAACAATATGTCTCTAAGTGCATGTTTTTATTTAAAATTGACAATAATTTTAGTAAAAATGGAAAGTGACATAATCAAAACCAAGAAAATCCATTAGAATTGTTTTGATACTTTAGTAAAATGATTCATAAGTTATTTTTGACATGTATGAATTAGTTTCAACTCAATATGATGCACGGTGTGTTCGGTAATACTCTAAGTGTGTCTTTTTATTTACAATTGACATTAATTTTAGTAAAAAAGGCATGTGACATACTCAAAAATCAATCAAATGAATTCATATTATTTTGATACTTTAGAAAAATGATCCATAAGTCATTTTTATGTATATGAATAATCCACACCACAATTCGATACACAATGTTCCCAGTATGACTCTAATTATTACTTATTAATTTAAAATTGACATTTTAGTTCAAAAAGTGTCACGCACTGAAAATCAAGCAAACACTATCGAATTGTCTTGAAAATTTATTACAATGATTCATATTCTATTTTTTGCTGTGTATTAATTATTATCACATCAAATTGAAACATGATATGAACGGTATAACTCAAAGTGTGTGTTTCCAATTTAAAATGGAATTTTAGTAAAAAACAAAAGTGACATACTCAAAACTGAGAAAATGCATTCATATTGTTTTGAAATTTTATAAAACGAATAATTAATCATTTGGGGTGTGTAGAAATCATTCACACCTTGATCTGACGAATAGTGTGATCAATATGACTCAAAGTATGTATTTTTATTTATAATTGACATTAATTTTAGTAAAAAAGACAGTTTACATACTCAAAACTGAGCAAGTTCATTCATATTTTTTTGATACTTTGGAAAAAATATCCATATTTAGTTTTTGATGTGTAGAAATTATCCACACCTCAATCAAAATGCCCACAATCCGATGCACAGTGCGACCGGTATGACTTGAAGTGTGTCTTTTTATTTAAAATTGACATTAATTTTACTAAAAAAGACAACTAACGGACTCAAACCTAAGTAAATGCATTTGGATTGTTTTGATACATTAATTAAACAACTAATAATTCATTTTTGATGTGTAGGGACCAGGTTCACCTCAATATGAAACAATATGTTCCTTGTATGACTCAAAGTGTCTGTTGTCAGTTTAAAATTGACATTTTAGTTTAAAAGGTGTCACTCATTGATAAGTGAGAAAACTCACTCAAATTGTCTTGATAATTTATGAAAATGATTCGTAAGTCATTTGTGACATGTAGGAATTAGTCCAACATCAAATCGATACATTATGAGACCATTACGATTCAAAGTGCATGTTTCTAGTTTAAAATGACATTTTAGTAAAAAAACCCAAGTTACATACTCAATACCGAGAAAAAAATTGTTTTGATATTTTAGGACAACATAACATAAGTCATTTAGTATGTGTAGAAATCAAATTCACTTCAATATAACATATGGTGTGACTAGTATGATTCCATGTGCATGTTTTCAATATATAAGTGTCATTTTAGATTAAAACATGCATACATTGCCAAATCTGAGCAAACAAGCTCAAATTATTTTCTCATCATTGTACTTCGTATTAATTAATTAATATACTTTCATTTTTATTGTATATTATTTATTTAATTTTCACAGAGAATAATTGAAAACAAATAAAAATATGGCGATGTTCTAGAATCGACCGCAACTCAATATGATATATAATGTTCTTAGGTTGGCTTAAAGGTTAGTTTAAAAGTTTTGTTTAAAATTAAAATTTTTTGTATAATTTATTTCTTTATATTAGTACAAACATAATAATTGTTTTCTTATATAGGTTCATTCTTTTACTTGAGCCGGGATGGTTTTTTCAGCAATGAAATGAGTGGGTCTTATGTTCTAAAGACAAAGGAACATTGATTTTTTTAATGTATGTGATAATTTATACCTAATCATGTAATTATATAAACCAATGTTTTAAATTCCAATCATATAGTGTTATTTTTTTGTATTTGTGTTGTAAAATTTATTTTATTTATAATCTGTATTATACATTTTTGTTGTTTCTAGTTCTATTTTTGTTGTACTTGTGTTTTTGGTGTTTCAGTGTGCTGTAAATTTAGTAGCACGCTACAGTATGACCCTTTATCAGTGCTGATAAAAGCCTAGGGATTTTAATCACACTTTGGAAGTCTATGATTTCTTAGTGATGACAGAGGTCAATTTTAGCGTTGTTAAATTCTTGTTTTGTAATAGTGTGATAAGAGATTAAAAAGAATCAAAGAGAATATGTAAATAGATTAGCCTCATAACAAGTTAATTAAAAAATGATACAGGGGAGGAAAACAACAAAAAGATGATATAGGGGAATTCAAATTGAAGTGTCATGTGGAAAATATAATGTTATTGATAATGGATTCATTGTAACTTTCAAAATTGATCACTAATATGTTTATAATAATTGTAGAGAATTATAATGACTACTACACACCAAATCAATCTTTATCAAGAAGGGGTTTTATACAACAATGATAAAATAGATCAAAGGGAAAATATCAATAAACCATGAAAACTCATTCTTTCCACTCCACCTACAAAATTTGTCGATTTAAAGTGGTTGGAAATTGAATTCAAATTAGTACCAATATTTATTTTCATTTATCAATTAATCAACCAAATCAAGAAATGAATCGAAAGAAACATGGAAATGAATAATAATTTGTAGTCATGAATGAATAAATCAAGATCAAAAGTTGATTAACAAACTAAAAAAATTTCAATCCCCTTAATTAATTAACAATATGGAATGATTTTAAGTGCAAGAACTTCACATGAGAAAAACATATTACATATACATAATAAGAAAAATGAGAGAGATGTTTTTATTCCTCTACATTGAGTGAGAGTGTCTCTCTTCCCTCTTCATCCTCATCTTTTTCTATCCTTGAATCTCTTGATCATGCCTTTAAAAGGATCTTCTCTTGATCTTCATCCAATCATCTAATCATTTCTATATGCTCTAGAATACCCCATAATTTTTCTACTTTCACTTTTAAATAAATCTCCCCAATAAATTAGTTCCACCACCTCATGTTTTTTTTCAATAGAATTGTAAATTTTCCAAAATTTCCAAATTTACCCATGCAATTAAAGTGAATTACATTATCATTGCTCCAATAATTATTAGGCTATCATTTCTTTATTTACTATTTATTTTTTTCCATTGGTTATTTGTTTTATTAATGTATTTTGTATTCAACCACACTTTGTAGAATAATATGTGATATTCAGGAAAGAACTCATCCCATCGAAAGATCTCTAGTTAAAAAAATCTCTTTAACTCAATTATACAACCCACTGTTAGCATCAAATCCCACAAAGACATGTTAATCATAAACAATAACCAATTAAATATTTTTCAAAAATAAATATGCAAACAATGCTTTCAATGAAATTTATAACATTCTCATATAATACAAACCTATTTTTTGTACTAAAATAATATTTCAATATTTATTCCCAATAATTTTCAACAATATAGATTTAAGTGATCATAAAACCTATAAGTAACAATAATTATTCAAGAGACAATCAAATTGGAATAGTAATTGAAATCAATTTCACCTAGAAATCAACAAACAATTTTGATAATATACCTCCTCCACACATTTGGCTCTTAGAATTAAACATATTTTAACCAATCTCAAAAAAAACATATCAATAAAATTTCCAAAAAATTATCATGGATGCAAGAAATAAGTTCAACAATTAAAATATCAAAATAGAATGAAATACATAACATCCCTGATTGTTGTAGTTTTTTCCATTTAAATTAATTCAAGTCACTCACTATTCCTGGCATTTAGAAATTCCTAGTTGCTTCCATTAAGCATCTATAAAGAAGAATATATCATAACATTATAACAAAAAAGTGAAGGCTCAATTTAAAGTGAAACCATATTGCAGATTAGGTAATAAATTCAAAATAATGAAGCTCTAAGTGGGTGGATAAAAGTTGAGATCCTCCTTTACACCATAAATATCCATCTAGATGCTTACACTACAACACCTTGGAGTCAAAATTGATCAATCAATAAAAATTTAATTGAGATTCAAATAAGCACAACTAGATTTTAATTAGAGTGGAGTGAGGTAGTAAATCAGTAGAGGGTCGAACCCAAATAAAAGGACAATTAGTAATTACAAATTATTCTCAAATTCTATGTAAGAATATAGAATCATGAAACATGAAGTAGAAATATTAAAAAAAAATAAGTGATGGGAGATGTAAAAGAATCACATCACAAACAATAGTAAATGGTTAAAACAAAAAACGAGTTAATAAAAAAATGAGACCGGGGAGGAGAACACAAAAAATATGATCGAGGTGAAATTTGATTGAATTAGCTTACTGAAAATATGATGATCTTAGTAATGGGTTCATCACAACTTGAAAAATGAATCACTAATGTCACACCCCAACCCTTGAAATTACTTTATTTTATTATTTTTTGGATTTGGATAGTTTTTTTAGGGTTTGGGTTGAGCCCCAATTTAAATTTTTGAGTTTTTTTTAAAAAGTTTGTTTGGGGTTTGGCGGCATCTGTCTCATGAGCAAAGCACGGTTTGAAAACTGTGTAGCCTCACCTAAGAAACCATACGACCTTCCCATCTTCGAAAAAAATAAGAATTAAAAACATTGATAACATTATTAAAAAGAATATTATTTTTATTTTTTTATCATTCTTAATATTTAGAATAATATTATTAAAAATTATTATCATCGTTATATTATTATTTTTATCATTATTGTTTTTGTTGTTGTTATTGTTGTTGTTGTTATTATTAAGCTTTCTACTATTATTATTATTATCATTATGAGTGCTTGGTGGGTTTTATACTGGTGCACGGGTACTTCATGGTTAGCAGAGACCATGCAATCAGCCCAGGTACTCGTTCAGCAGCTTCAGGAGTAGAAAAAAGCTACCACAAGGTATGTGCACAGTGGCTTGAGCCGTGAGCAGACCGCACAGTTGCCCCATATTCAAATCAATGAGTTGATTAAAATAAAACAAAATTGTTATAAATATTATCATTGTTTTTATAAATAATATAATTATTTATGAACCTTAATTATTATCATTACCAATAATTTTAAAATCGATATTATTAAAGTTTTGTCATTGTTATTATTAAAATTAAATAAATATATTTTTTATTTTATCATTATGTTATTATTATTATTATAATTATTATGTTAGGTTAACTTTTTTAGGGTTTTCTTACTCTCTCTCCCCCTTTCTCTCCCTCTACATCACCCCTCACCCCTTCCCTCTTGTTGAGCGGCGTGACCCCCTCCTCCAAACCAACCTCCAGTGCCTCTTCTCCTTGTTGTGAGGATAGCCTTTGGTTGACTTCCATCCAACACGACTAGCCTCCTCCCCTTTCCTCTGTGGCGTAATCCTGTCATTTGTGACCTCTGCTCTGGAAGCTCCCTCTCCTTTCGGAAACACCTCCTCCGGCCGATCTCTCTAGTGCGCGGCTCACCGGAGCTACCCCTCCAGCTGGTGCGTGACCCTATCAGCCCAACTCTAACTTGCACAACCTCTCCTTCTGGTGACCCCACCTTGTACGCACCTCCTTCTCTGACAAGCAACCTCCCTTGTCAGTGCGCCTCAACCTGCCGGTGCCACCCCTTTCTGGCGCATTCTCCCTTCCTCGATATACCCTTCTCCTTCCTAAATTTTATTCATGTTTTTTCTTTTGTTTTTGTTAGGGGTTTTGTTTTTTGAGGGTTTGTCTTGGTAGGTTTAAGGATTTAGGCCCCATGCAGAGTGACAGCGGGTAAGTGTTGTCATCGCGCCATGAATCAGAGGTAGGATTTCTTTGCACTTCACTTTTAAATTTATGAAACTTTTATTTTGTGCTTTTCGTACAATAAATATGTGATAAATGTTTTCGTGCAGTCCTCAGATCAAATTATTTGGTGTGAGAATAATTCTTTAATCCTTTCTTTGTGATACTTGAACTTGTTTTGCTAAATGTTTCACACTCAATGTTCGATTAAAATACCTGCTTGGCTTTTGCTCATAGTTTAAAATTTTAAGAATCAATTTTTTGATGCTTGAGTTGTTTCAATGAGTTTTTAAACATTATTCGCATCTTTATAATACTCATAATTAGTGATTTTTTTTTTTAATATTTAGAACATGCTAAAAATATGTTTTGAAGGAATTCTTTGCTTAGGTTAAAGCATTTTGGCATGTGTTACCAGAGAATGGCGCGTTTGGAACTTTTATAATAAATGGTTTGTATTGAAAATGTGTTGTGAGTGTTTTAAGAGGACTTTATAAATGTTTTGATTGAAAATGGTGTGTTTATAGCCCTTTAAAAGGGTGGATTTTTTGTGTTGGTAAATGTTGGTTTTGTAAAAAGTTTAAAGGCTCGTTTCGAAGATTGTGAAAATGGTGAAAAATTTTTATTATGAAACCCTTTGTGTAATGACTCTCGTGCCTTCTTA
The DNA here is from genome assembly GCA_963277665.1 of Viscum album. Classification (NCBI taxonomy): domain Eukaryota; kingdom Viridiplantae; phylum Streptophyta; class Magnoliopsida; order Santalales; family Viscaceae; genus Viscum; species Viscum album. Next base: position 2,022,711,467 of record OY728165.1, read on the forward strand.
TGTTTAATGGGTGCAATATCCTCGATGTGGAATCCTTCTGAACCATTGTTGGAGGCCCTCAGCATGGACTCCTTGTGTTTTATTCATTCTCTGGCATGTGAGTTGATTCTTGGGATAGCTTGGGGTGATTCATGTTGTGATTTATTTATTATATATATACCTATGATTGGATGATCTCTTGACATCAGTTGGATCACCACCGTTATACATGAGACATGAGAACCTAGCATAGTGAGTGAATTTTCTAAGAATGATGATTTCACTGGTAGTTAATGTACTGACCAGTGTCCCATAGTAGGTGGATATGTATTTGGGTTTATTGCTATTTGATTTTCCCTCAGTCTATCCTAAGTTAGGGTGGCCGAGCATATTGAGAATTTTTTATTTCATCATCTGGGGCATGCTACCGGGGAAGGGGTCTCATGTATTAGTGTCTTCTATATTATTTTTGATCTCCTAGGTTCACCTATGTCTTTTTTCTTTAGTAAATTGTAGTGATGTTGAGATAATTGTATGTTTACTTTTGTTTCCCCTGTTGTGTGATTACTATGGTACCTTCTTATGAAGTGTTTTTATTGGAAAGTGGTGTGTTGGATATTGGATTTTTTTTTCAATAAAAGTGCTTTATCATCTTTTGTGCAGATTGAAAATATAGACCCCACTCTCCCCTTGAAAATGATAATGTCTCACTAATAGAAGGGTCTTGGTTTTGGAAATAAAAATAAGAAATGGGTTATACTTTTTTATAAGTAAAATGTATGGAAAATATTACTTTTATAAATTTTAGTTCAAACATGAAATTGATGCTTCATTAATTATAAAGTAAGTGCATTGGGAATATATTAACCGGATATCCTACTAAATTTTATAATCACTTCTATAATTTCTTTTTTTGTTTTATTCGTTGTACAGGTTTCAGCTTGGGTTCGTTCTCCTTGGGAAACAATTGATCATTGAGTTGTAGAGTGACCCATGGGGTCACATGGAGTTATTGGTTGTTCAGTTATGTTATTCTAGTTGTGTAGTTCAGATATATTTTCTATTTCCTTTTAAAATGATATTCGGTTCAGTTTCATTTGTATTTATGAACTACATGTGCAACTTGTTTATGTTTAATTTCTGCTTTATTATTGAGAGTAATATTTAACTTATTGTACCATATTGATACCCCTGGTGATTGTCTCCAAATTGAGAGGATCGGGAATGCCTCTCGAGCCTTTCTACAGATCATCTCAGGTGACTAATTTAGGGTCATCCCAGGTTGGTTTGTGACAAAATGGTATCAGAGCAGGTCAGCTTTTAGAAGACATTCCTTTTTAGAGAACCCTTTTCTATTTGGGAACGTCAAGGTAGATGGATTAGTATTTTTTGTACTTGATGGGTAAGTGAGAAAAGAGCATCGCGAACTATTACTAGTTTTGATCCTTGGTTTTTTATGGTAAGTCCATCTTTTCCAATCTTCTGGGTCTTTAAAGAATGTTTTTTGGTTGAGATATGAAAAGGGGAGTTGGGATAATAGTCCCTGTGATCTTGCAGGGCCTGAAAAGCCATGAGAAGTTAGGGTCATAGTCATAAAAGGATATTTGTGTTGGTGGTGTGTTTGGCATATGACCGCCAACCATATGGTCAAGTCATCCACTGACACTATTTCCCCTTTTTAGCATTGTCTTGAGTCTTCATTGAATTCTGAAAAATTGTTGTGAAACCCCTTGTTTTAGATTTGTAAAAAACGTGTTTTAATGGAATGGATGAATTTTGAAAAGTGTGGCTTGTTGAAAAGTGTTTGAATTAGATAAATTGGTTTTGGAAATTATTTATGATTGGTTGGTGTTTTTCAGAAAGGAACTTTTGTAAGTTGAAATGGGTTTTAATGGAAAATGGTTGTTTGGAAAATGAAGTTGTTTAGTTTTATCCTTGGTATTATTATGGGTACTTACATGCAAGGTGATATATGAGAATATGAATGGATTTCTGGTATGACATGGTAGATTGGTGCCCAGAGTGGCAAAGAAACATGCCCTTGAGTGAGACCCTAATGAATACAAATGGTGAGTGTTTAACCCATCAAGTTTGTTTTAAATTAAAGATGTTTCAAAAGGAAATTTTTTATGCTACCATGACTTGTTTTCTTGTGTTCAATTATGATCACCTATGCAATGTTTGATCTTGAGAAGTTTTATTGTGGAGCTGGCCTTGATGCAGTTTTTAACTTTTTTTATTATAGCAGTTGTCCTCATGGAGCTTTGATGGGTGATCGTAGTGCAGTTGTGGGTGATTCCCTGTTATCGGGATTTACAGTTGATCAACCTAAGGATTTCATGCCTGAGTTCTAGAAGCTGGATCCACCTCTATTTTAAGGAAAATCATACCCTTTCGTAGCATAAGAGTGGATGCGAAAGATTGAAAGGAACTTTGTCCTCATTGAGAATCCCAAATCATTGAAGGTTAAGTTTACAAATTTGATGCTTGAAGGTTTTTTGTGGATGTGGTGGAAGTCAATGTCTTAGAACAAGCCCAGTGAAGATCTTACTTCAGAGTTTTTCAAGTCTTTGTTTATTCGTCGGTATTTATCTGAGAAAGAAATGGTGAAAGGGGTTATAGAGATGGGTTGTCCTCAGTAAGGTGATGGATCATTGTTGGAGTATTTCCATCGCTTTGTAGACCTAGACACTTATGATCCGAGGTATGCTGTTAACGATTCCATTAAGGCACGATGTTTCGAGGTTGGGATTCGTCCCGACCTACAGTTGAAGCTTTCAGATCTCAATCTAAATTCATTTGTTGATGAAGTAAGGAAATATCTTAACATTGAAGCCATTATGGTAGGAGTAGAAAAGTTAGTCCTCCCTCCTTCAATCCCTAAGAGTAGTGGGGAAATGTCTGATAAGAAGATGAGAAAGTGGTTGAAAGCAGAAGGAGCAGGTTGGGGGATCAAAAGGCCTTGGGATATTTCATCAACCTCTTTAGAGGGAGAGATCCTCATGTGTTATTAGTGTAGAAAATCATGTAACAAAAAGTCATCATGTAAAAATGCTCTGAAGCCCTGCCAAGCCTGTGGATGCTTGGGTCACTTGTGTTGTTTGTATCGGGGCATTACTAGAATGTGTCATGAAGGAAATCCTCAGAACTAGTGTGTTGTTGGAATGTTGTTCAATGTTTCTTTTTGTATGTTTCCTTTCAGTATAAGGGATCTTTTATAATGGTGGTTGTGTCGATGGTGTTTTGGTTTAAATGTGAGGGATGTTGTAAGCCTCCTTATGAATTTCCGTTTCCAATGAAAGTGTGGTTTCATTTCTAGAATTTAGGCTTTTATTCTTTTATCTAAACAGGTGATGCATGTACCTGATAGTGATTAGTAACACTTGACTGCGAGACATTAGATGCTTCATACATCAGGGTTCCAGTCAAAGGCCTCAGAGTGAATCCGGTACGTAGTTAGGAATCTCGAAGGTTTAAGGAGTCTAGTTATGTTTGTGCCTCAACTGTTGTGGTGAGGTAGTTCTAGAGTTTCTATTATGGTTTCTCCATCGCCGAAAATTCCCTCTAGTTTAAAAGAGCATTGTGGACTTATCCCTCATGCTATGTCTATAATGTGTCTTCTGGTATGTAAGATCCTGACCAATGTCCTTGTGTGGACCAACCATATGAGTCAGGTGCGGTCTTGGTATCTATTTGTTTGTGAGGGTCGAGTGTTGGGTATTTAATGGTTGTGGTTTAGTGGTCTATTCATTGGGTCCCTTACCTCTCGGCCCATGTGGTGAGGGTTTTTGGCCCATGGGGGAGAGGCCCATCTCCTGTTCGTGTTGAATTTCAATTTGGTTGTTCTTAGTGAGTTTTTAATGGTGGAGAGAACCACCGAAGGTCTCGTTGAAGTTTCTATTAGGATGTTATCGGATCCAAGCTGAATTCTAATGGTGGGGAGTCCATTCTGTCCTCCCCTCTATTGGTGATCTATTTCAGATAATGGGGTTCTGTTTCGTTGATGTTTGGTGAAATGTTCTCGAATAAGAAGAGGTTGGATCGCGTTGATGTGTAATCTTTAGGCATTGATCAATCGGGTCAAAAGTGTTGTGGATTTCCGGGGGCATAAAGCATTATGGTGGAGAGAATTATCACACCCTAACCCTTGTAATTTATTTATTTGATTATTTTCTGGGCTTTGGAAAGTTTTTCCGTGGTTTGGGTGGAGCCCCGGTTTACGTTTTTTAGTTTTTGTTGAAAATGCGTGTTTTGGGTTTGGCGACATCTAGCGCACATGCATAGCACAGTTTGGAAATCATGCAGCCTCACTAAGAGAACCATGCAGTCTTCCCGTCTCCAAAAAAAAAAATAAGAATTATAAACACTAATAATATTATTAATGAGATTATTATTATTATTATTATCTTTCTTAATATTAAGAAAAATATTATTAAAAATTATTATCATCGTTATATTATTATTTTCATAATTATATTATTATTATTATTATTATCATCATCATCATCATCATTAAGTGTTCTTGATGGGTTTTAGACCGGTGCATGTGCACCACACGGTTAGCTGAGACCATACGGTAGCTTTAGGAGTGGACAGAAGCTACCGCATGGTTCGCGTAAGGTCGCTTCAGCCGTGTGCGGACCGTGCGGTTGCCCCATATTCAAATGAATGAGTTGAATAAAATAAAACAAAATTGTTATAAATATTATCATTTTTTTTATAAATAATATAATTATTTATGAACGTTAATTATTACCATTACAAAAAAATTTAAAATCATTATTATTAAAGTTGTTATCATTAATATTATTAAAATGAAATGAATATTTTTTTTTATCATCATGTTATTATTATTTATTATTATTGCTATTATTATTATTATTATTATTATTATTATTAGAATTATTAAGTGAGGTTGACTTTTTTAGGGTTTTCTTACTCTCACTCCCCCCTTTCTCTCCCTCTACATTGCCCCTCCCCCATCCCTCTTGCTAAGGGCAACTCCAACCCAAAACACTATTTTGTAGTAAGTTTACTTCATTTTGAAGTATCAACTGGAAAATTCACTTCAACCCACTTACATCATTTTCTAATCTAAAAAAATATTCCTTAAATATACCAGATTTTTATATATTAAAAATAAATATAAACCATTTTTATATTGATAAAATTAATATAACTAAAAAACAGAGATAGAGCCGCTAGAGTGCTTGGCGTTGTGCTGTAGCATTTTGTCATTATAGCACAGGGAATAGTGATTTTGGAGGGTATTTTTACTTCAAAATGGCATTTTTATCGTTGGGATAGAGATGGTCTAAGCGGCGCGACCCCCCTCTTACAAACCCACCTCCAGCGCCTTCTCTCCTTGCTGCGACCCCTCTCTAGCCAGCCTGTGGCCAAATTCTCTCCCACTCGACCAACCTCCTCCCCTGAACTATGAGGCGTGACCCTCCCTGCTACGACCTATGCTCCGACGGTGCCCTCTCCTTCTGGAAACACCTCCTCTGGAACGAACCCCTCCTCCGGTCAATCTCTTCGGCGGGAGACTCACTGGTGTGGCCCCTCCAGCCGACGCGCGACACTACCGGTGCACCTCCCCCTTGCACAGCCTCCCCTTTACGTGACCCCACCTTGTTCATGTTGGAGATGGTGGTCTAGAACCTACTACTTTGTACTTTATTCATTAAATAAAAACCTTATCACATCTAGATTGTTCTTCTGCATGAAAATTCATGTAATAATTCCCTAAGGACAGCTGTTGCATTAAAGGGTCGTAGCGGATCCCTGCTATGATAAGAAACTAGAAGTGACATAACACTGGTCTTGAATGTATGTTCTATGGACGGATGATATTATTTGAGGGACACAAATAATACAGGTCATTAGGGGTGATGAATCATAAAACTTTGAGGCACATTCTCATGGTGTGATCTCTTGGTAATATCTAGGAGGATATTATGAGAACGAGACCCGCCAGTAGGAAATCCACATTTCATAGTGTCATTGGATGTTCCTATTTGCGGACGTGTGTATTGGCCCTTAGACATTAAGATTATTATTAATGGGTATTACAACTTGCGCACTTATATGTCTTGACAAAAACTGTGATGACACACTGTTCACAGTGAGGTAGGATACGTTGGGTGTGTCATGAGTAATACCACATTAATAGATAATGCGAGAAAGGATTTGTCCCTTCAGTTCTAAAATGGAAGTAGATATCTTAGGCCCTTTGATGGAATTGAGATAGCCTAAATAAATCCATGGCCATGGTAAGGTATGGGAAAGTTCAATTCCGGGAAGTCAAAGAAAGAATAATCAAGCACATGGGTTGATGGAACTAGCATGCAACCTGCTTGATTGGAGGTATCGAGACAAATGGATTATATTACACAGTAAGCGTTCGTAGGAAGTGATACGTCATTGCGGTGTAAACATATTTCTCTATGGCTGCCTTGGCGTGTTGCTAGACGCTAACCTTGGACTTTAGGCAGGCTTAGCCTAATGCCACCGAGAAAGAGGCCTAGAGGGTCACACACTAAGTGTGTCCATTATCTCATTTAAATATTAATTTAAGAAGTTAAATAATTATTATTCCCGAATGTGGTTTAATAATTATTTAAGGATGTCTGGTCGCATTTATTTTGACAGTAGTTATTCAAGAGAATATATTGAGGATGAAATAATATATTTATTAGCGAGTAATGTAGTTACATTTATTTAAGAAATAAATAGTCATTACTCAAGGTCCAATAAATGTGGTGGAGAAAAATAGAAAATAAAAGTACACACCGTGTATATTAAATATACACGCCATGTAGTTTTATGGAAAACAAGTACACGCCGTGTATTAATTATTACACGCCATGTAGTTTTTCCAGTTGGGATTTTGAGGATTTAATATTGTTTTATTAAATGATATTTATTATAATCAGCGTGGGCGCATGTCATGGAATTAATAATTCGACATGGGGGTTTTCAATAAGAGTTAATGAAATAAATAAAATGCGTAACACATTTATTTATTGTCATAACTCTATTAACCTCAAACCCGATTATAAATATCCTTGCAACCCCAACATTTTAAAGAGCCATTGTTGTGCACAACGGATTTGGAAATACTCTCAAGCCAAGAGAGAATTCCCTTTCCACCAAGAACGCCCTCAAGTTACGAGAGCAAGATCCTCCACCGGATCAAGGCGGTCGAAGGCGGACATCGGAAGCGAAGGTTCTTCTGCGCTAGGACCCGGAGATCCTTTCAGCGATGTCCGAAGATATGTGACACACGTGTGGATCACCGCTAGAGGAATCCTACACTTGGATTGTACGACGCAACGATGGATCACCGAATCGTGACCGGACACATCAACGAAGAAATAATTCCAATGAGGTAATTCTTATACATTAATTAAATTAATTATAATCAACATATGATGATCCTCCTCAAGGGTTCTGGGACTCTTCTTTTCTTTTTGTTGTTCGTTCTATTCCGAAGATTTGGTGTTTTATATCGTGATAGATCTCGGATTGAACGTTGTTTAACATTAAAATTAAAGTTGGGCTAACCCACCAATGAGCTTCCGCTGCGCTCGGAACCTAAAAGTGGTATCAGAGCGGTCATATCGTTGATTATAATTATTTAGTTTTTCGTTGGTAATTTACGTATTTAATAACTTAGTTATTTCAATTCAAGTTTAATCGTTCTGGAAATCTGAATATCAAGATCTATTCCTCCTCCCTCGTTTCTCGTTCACCTTACAGAAACTATTTTTTCTCTTAATTTTGAATAAAATAAAATAGCAGAACCCATCTGGAGGAGCCAAAGGTTTCTGGATGTATAACACCAGAATACACGGCGTGTATTCGGAAGTACACGCCGTGTAGTCTAGGTTCAATGCATTGACTGATCCGCCAAATCCGGCCATGTATTGGATTCTTTCTAAGAATTTAAGACACCGTGTGTCGACCAGAAACAGGTGGTACACGGTTTCCGGAATACACGTCATGTGGTCCAATGAACACGACGTGTAGTCCCTTAGGGTTAGGGTTGGGTCGTGTACTCTGTACATGACTTGACTGGCTGGAAACCGTGTAACGCGGAAACTACACGGCGTGTGTCCCACTGTACACGTCATGTACTCCGAAAATTTCCAAAGTACATTAACACGCCCTATCCCTGGGTGTGTACTTCGGATGGGCGGTGAAGAAAAGTACACGCCGTGTAGTCGGAACTACACGCCGTGTACTCACCAAAATTATGCAGATTTATTAAAATTTATTATTATATTATACAAACCCTTGAGACGTGTACCATGGTGCAGGAGTAAAGCTGAGGCACAAAACATGATAGGTGTTTTATATATATGTGTTTAATTTAACATCTGCGTAATAAATGGGAATTCACCGGGTTTCCTCCAAGGTACAAGTTACGTACAAGGATAATTTTAAATGAATTTATTTTTTTAAAATTATGATATATGAGAATCTCAAGGAAATTTAGAAATGTGATTTCATATAAAAGGATTGATTAATTAAGGAAAATTAATTGATTCAAGCGTGATTTATCTTAAACAAGAATGATTAAAGAATTGAATGATAGTTTTATTTATTCCTAATTATCGTTGCATGTATGGATGATCATGAGCTAGACCGAGACCTTTTTATTTGAATGGTTTCTTTTAATTTATTTATTTAAATTAAATTTGTTGGCCTGCGAGCCATCTCCTCATTAATATGTAGGGCATGTGCGCCCAAGGATTATTTTATGTAAAAACCCCTTTTACCCCTCACATGCATGTGAGATAAATGCATATGTAATGGATGGAGATCCCAAGCTAGTGGAGGCGGCTCAAGTCAGGAGCCATGGTGAATCCAATCCAAGGATATACAAAGGTGGGCAGGTGGAAAGCTGTAAACATGAACCCGAAAGGTTCAAGGTGTTTCTCCCCTAGGTCTTGGGTTAGTTTATCAACCGCTAGATAAACTAACCAATAGAAATGCTCATGATCATACCATTTATTTTATTTCTTCCAGTTTCATGGGTTATTTATTGTGGTGTGCTGTCACGATCACACAATTAATGTATTAAACAAGCATGCAAGATGGAACTAAAAAAAACCTGCTTATACGTAAATATTATCTTACACATGGTTAATCACTTAAGTATATCCCACTTAATATTAAAAAGCATGTAATCAAATATAATAAAATGGAAATTTATGTATAAGGATAAAATCCCTCAAAATAAATATTATGTCAGCATAGCCTTCCATAATCTTGGTTAGAATCGAACCATAGTTCAAAGTGCTTGACCAACCCTAGTTGGGGTGCTTTCAATTATCGGGGAATTCTAATTCAAGGTTTTGGGTTGACTTGACTTGGTTCGCATCAAGGGTTGACTGCCACAGTAGGACTTGGTGTGACCAAGAGGCAAAGGTTGAGGAAATCCAAAAAGGATTTCAGGATTGGGGAGACCACTCAGCGGATCAAGGAGCTGTGAGTTAATGTATTTGGCATTTGAAATGCCTACCTAAAACCCTTCAAGTTGTTTGACCAACCCTAGTTGGGGTAATGTGAAGGGAAATATGGATCCTTACCACTAGAATATTCATGCAACAGAATATTTTGAATTCAATGGTGAGTGCTATTGGATTTCGATAAAATAGTGGGAGACTAATAAGTATTAATTTATTTATTTGTCTCAATTTTTGTAATAATGTACTAAACCTTGGCTCATCTTAATTTGTAGAAACGACAAGAAAATGACTTCAAACATATCATTGTGCACTATACTCGAAAAAGAAAACCTTCTCACCGACACCAATTTCCAAGAGTGGCGGAGGCGTTTACGCGTCGTCCTTCGCCACGAAAGGAAATTATATGTGCTGGAAGAGCCTATTCCAGTTGCTCCTGGGAAAGAGGCTAGTGATGACGAATCATCTCTCTACATGAAACACATGGACGATGCCACATATGTCCAGTGTTTCATGCTATCATCCATGTTTAATGAGCTCTTGAAGCAACATGAAAAGATGGACGTGTATAGCATGATGTCTCACCTTAAAGATCTCTACCAAGAGAAGGCGAGACAGGAGAGGTATGAGATCTCAAATGCTTTGTTTACCACGAAGCTTGGAGAGTCTGCACCAGCTGGGCCTCATGTAGTCAATCTTATTGGCTACATTAAATGCATGGACATCTTAGGGATTAAATTCCCAGATGATTTGCATACAGATCTCATCCTATCATCACTGCCCAAGATCTTCTCTAGCTTCATTGTCAACTATAACATGAGCGGCAATGAGAAGAGTCTATCAGTGCTTTTGACCTTGATTCGCCAGGTAGATAAGGACATGGGGCGTGAAAAACCCACGGTCCTTATGGTTAACAAGAAAAGGAAGGACAAGGCAAAGGGTCCAAAGACTTATAAATGGTCTAAAGCCCCCGAGCATCGTCCCTCCATGAAGGGGAAGATCCAGAGGCAGGGCATGGAACGGGAGGCAGTGTGTTTTTCATGTGGCAAGTAGGGCCACTGGAAGTGGAACTGTACCCAGAAGTGTGGGGACACTAAAGGTTAGATTGTTATTGAGTGCAATCTTTCTATTTCTACACATTGGGTATTAGATACAGCTTGTGGGGCTCACATCTGTATTCAAATGCAGGATCCAAGTAGATTTAAAAAGATCGCCATATGAGAGGTGGATCTTCAAGCTGCCAATGGTGCAATGCTGTCTGCATTGTCTATTGGAGACTACCACCTCTCATTGCCGACTAGGATTATTTTGGTTTCACATAACTTTTATTATGTGCCTAGTGTTACCAAGTACATAATTTCTGTATCTTGTTTGGATATGGATGGATTTGTTTTCAAAATTGGAAATAAGGGTTGTCTCTTTTATAAGAACAACGTATGTTATGGTATGACACATATAAATAATGGTTTGTATGTATTGAATTATGAAAAAGAAGTGTTGGAAATCGATAACGAAACAAACTCACAAGACTCATATATCACCCAGTTATGGCATCACCGCCTTGGTCATGTGAATGAGAAGTGTTTGACAAAGCTCTGCCAAGATGGCTATTTAGACTCTACTAAGATAAAACCACTTGATAGATGTCACACTTGTTTACAAGGAAAAATGACCAAGCCTCCTTTTGGTGGACAAGGTGAAAGGGCCACAGATCTTCTAGGATTGGTACACACGGATGTGTGTGGATCATTTCCAGTAAAAGCGAGAGGTGGATATTCATACTTCATTACTTTTACTGATGATTTGAGTAGATATGGCTATGTCTACTTAATGAGGTATAAGTCAGAGTCCTTAGAAAAATTTAAGGAATTCAAGAATAAAGTAGAGAATCGTCTTGGTAAGAAGATAAAGAGTCTTCGATCGGATCGAGGTGGAGAATATATGAACCAAGAGTTCATCGATCTTCTACGGGAGTCTGGGATTCTATCTCATCTCACTCCTCCTTATACACCATAGTGGAATGGTGTTAGTGAAAAGAGGAACTACAACTTGTTGGACATGGTGAGGTCGATGATGAGTCATACGGATCTTTCATTATCCTTTTGGGGATATGCATTACAAACTGCAGCATACACATTAAACCGAGTAACAACTAAGGTGACAAATGGAATTCCATCTGTGTTACGGAATGAAAGGAAACCCACTTTGTCGCACACACATGTATAAGGATGCGAGGCATTTGTTAAGGCCTTCTCAGGAAACAAACTAGCACCACAGGGCATGAATTGTATCTTTATAGGATATCCCAAGGAAATGAAAAGATATTACCTATATAACCCTCAAGACAAGAAAGTGATTGTCGCCAGATGATACATCTTTCTTGAGAGGGACCACATCCTAAAGAAGGATAGTGGGAGCAAGATTGACTTCGAAGAAGTTGATGCTCAAGATACACAGGAGTTGGTACAGGAACAAGTTCCACAGGTCCCCGTGGAAGAGGTTCTAGAAACACAAGTACTGCGTAGGAGCTCAAGAGAGGTAAGCGAACCAGAGAGATTTGGTTTCCTAGTCACCATGGATGGTGAATCATTATTGTTGGAAAATAATGAACCTCTCTCCTACAAGGAAGCAGTCGAAATCTCAGAAGCTGCAAGATTTCTAGAAGCTATGAATTCTGAGATGGATTCCATGTATCAGAACCAAGTTTGGGTTCTGGTCGATGAGCTAGTTGATGTAAAGCCTATTGGATGCAAATGGGTATTCAAAAGAAAGCTGGACATGGAAGGTCAATTTAGCACCTATAATGCAAGGATAGTGGCTAAAGGATTCAGACAACGTCAAGGAATTGACTATGATGAAACCTTCTTGCTAGTTGCCATGTTTAAATCCATAAGAATCATACTTGCCATAGCAGCTTACTATGACTACGAGATTTGGCAGATGGATTTCAAAACAGCATTCCTTAGTGGGAACATTCAAGAAGATGTCTATATGACACAACCAGAAGGGTTTGTGACAGCTGGTGAAGCCAAACGGGTTTGAAAGTTGAAGAAATCCATTTATGGATTGAAGCAAGCATCCAGGTCATAGAACATTTGATTTGATGAAGCCATAAAAGAATTTGGTTTCATTAAGAAAGAATGTGATCCATGTGTTTATTAGTGGTTTAATGGGAATGAGGTTGTTATCCTTGTGGTATATGTTGATGAAATATTGGTTATTGGAAACGACGTACCATCCTTACAGTCAGTTAGGGATTGGTTGAACAAGTGTTTATCCATGAAGGAATTAGGAGAAGCAGCATACATTCTAGGGATCAAGATCATTCGTGACAGATCCAAGAGGCTTCTTGGACTAAGTTAGGGTACATACATTGACCAGATACTAAAGTGATGTAGTATGAAAAAATCCAAGAGGAGATTGGTTCTAATGTCCCATGGCTTACATCTTTCTAATAAAATATGTCCCCTGACACAACAGGGGAAAGATAGGATGAGTAAGATCTCATACGCTTCGGCTATAGGATCCATCATGTATGCCATGTTATGTACCAGGCTTGATGTTTCCTATGCACCGAGCATGGTAGGCAGATATCAAGTAGATCCAGGAGAACAACATTGGACTGCTGTTAAGACTATCCTTAAGTATCTGAGAAGAACTAAGGATATGTTCCTGGTGTATGGAGGAGATGAGGAGCTTGTCATCAAAGGGTATGCTGATGCTGGTTTCCAAACAAATCAGAATGATCTGAAGTCGCAATCTGGATATGTTTTCTGTCTCAATGGAGGAGCTGTGAGCTGGAAGAGTTCAAAGCAGCCAGTTTTTGCCGATTCTACAGCGGAGTCCGAGTATATAGCGGCTTCTGATGCGGCCAAAGAAGACGTCTGGAGTTGGAACATTGTCCAGGAGCTTGATGTGGTGCATAACAGTAAAGATACCATTACATTGTATTGTGATAATACTACAGCGGTGGGTCTTGCAAAAGAACCAAGGTTACATCAACGGACAAAGAACATACTCCAGAAGTATCACCTCTTGAGGGATTTCAATCAAAGGGGTGAATTTGCAGTGAGCAGAGTATCCACGGAAGAGAACGTGGTGGACACCATGACTAAAGGCCTATCTTAGCAGAAGCATGAATATCATGTGAGAGCTAGCGGGTTAAAGGTTGTTAGTAGTTGGCTCTAGTCCAAGTGGGAGTATGTTGGAGTTGGTGGTCTAGAACCAACTACTTTTTACTTTATTCGTTAAATAAAAACCTTATCACATCTTGATTGTTCTTCTGCATGACATGTCATATGATAATGTCCTATGGACAGCTGTTGCATTAAAGGGTCATAGCGGATCCCTGATATTATGAGAACCCGGATGTTCCATAACACTGTTCTTGAATGTATGTTCTATGGCCGGATGATATTATTTGAGGGACACAAATAATACAAGTCATTAGGTGTGAGGACTCATAAAACATTGAGGCACCTTCTCATGGTGTGTGCCCTTGGTAATATCCAGGAGGATATTATGAGAACGAGACCCGCCAGAAGGAAATCCACATTTCATAGTGTCATTGGATGTTCCTATCTGTGGACGTGGTTATTGGTCATTAGACTTTAAGATTATTATTAATGAGTATTACAACTCTCACACTTAGATGTATTGACGAAAACTGTGATGACACACTGTTCGCAGTGAGGTAGGATACGTTGGGTGCGTCACGAGTAATACCGCATTAATAGATAATGCAAGAAAGGATTTGTCCCTTCCGTTCCATAATGGAAGTAGATATCTCAGGCCCTTTGATGGAATTGATATAGCCTAAATCAATCCATGGCCATGGTAAGGTATGGGCAAGTTCAATTCCGGGAATTCAAAGAAAGAATAATCAAGCACATGGGTTGATGGCACTAGCATGCAACCCGCTTGATTGGAGATATTGAGATAAAGGGATTATATTACATGGTAAGAATTTATAGTAAGTGACACGTCATTGCGGCGTTAACTTCTTTCTCTATGGGTGCCTTGGCATGTTGATAGACGTTAACCTTGGACTTTAGGCAAGCTCAGCCTAATGCCACCGAGAAAGAGGCCTAGAGGGTCACACACTAAGTGTGTCCATGTATCTCAGTTAAATATTAATTTAACAAGTTAAATAAATATTATTCCCGATTGTGGTTTAATAATTATTTAAGGACGTCTGATCGCATTTATTTTGACACTAGTTATTTGAGAGAATATATTGTGGACGAAAAAATATATTTATTAGAGAGTAATGCAGTTACATTTATTTAAAAAATAAATAGTCATTACTCAAGGTCTAATAAATGTGGTAGAGAAAAATGGAAAATAAAAGTACACGCCATGTATATTAAATATACACGCCGTGTAGTTTTATGGAAAACAAGTACACGTCGTTTATTAATTATTACACGCCGTGTTGTTTTTCCAGTTGGGATTTTGAGGATTTAATATTGTTTTATTAAATGATATTTATTATAATCAGCATGGGCGCATGTCAAGAAATTAATAATTTGGCATGGGGGTTTTCAATAAGAGTTAATGAAATAAATAAAACGTGTAACACATTTATTTATTGTTATAACTCTATTAACCTCAAACACGATTATAAATATCCTTACAACCCCAACATTTTAAAGATCCATTGTTGTGCACAATGGATTTGGAAATACCCTCAAGCCAAGAGATAATTCCCTTTCCACCAAAAACGCCCTCATGTTACAAGAGCAAGATCCTCCGCTGGATCAAGGCGGTCGAAGGCGGACATCGCAAGCGAAGGTTCTTCCGTGCTAGCACCTGGAGATCCCTTCGGCGACGCCCGGAGATACGTGACACACGTGTGGATCACCGCTAGAGGAATCCTACACTTTGATTCTACGACGCAACGAAGGATCACCGAATTGTGACTGGACACATCAACGAAGAAAGAATTCCAACGAGGTAATTCTTATGCATTAATTAAATTAATTATAATCAACATATGATGATCCTCCTCAAGGGTTCTGAGACTCTTCTTTTCTTTTCATTCTTCGTTCTATTCCAAAGATCCGGCGTTTTATATCGTGACAAATCTCGGATTGAACATTGTTTAACATTAAAATTAAAGTTGGGCTAACCCATCAACGCGCTTCCGCTGCGACCGGAACCTACAGTGCACACCTTCTTCTCTGGCTGAAAACCTACCTTGTCAGCGTGCCTCACCCTGCCGGTGTCGCTCCTTTCTAACGTATCTCCCCCCTTCGGTATACCCTTCTACTTCCTTAATATTATTCTTTTTTCCCTTTTTTTGTTAGGGGTTTTGTTCAATAAGGGTTTTTCTTTATTGGGATATGTTTTTAGGCCCCACGCGGAGTGGCTTCCGGTATGCGTTATTGTCGCGCCATAAATTCGAGGTATGATTTTCATGCACTTCAATTTTAAATTTAAGAAACATTGATTCCATGATTTTATTACTTTATATATGTGATTAATGGTGTTGTACAACCCTTGGATGAAATTATTTGGTGTGTGAGTGATGCTTTAGGCCTTAATTTTGATACTTGGACTTGTTTTTCTAAATGTTGCACACCCAATGTTGGATTAAAATGCCTTTTTGGATTTTACTCATAGTTTAAAAATTTTAGAATCAATTTATTGATTCTTGAGTTGTTTCAATGAATTTTTAAACATTATTTTCATCTTTATAATACTCATAATTGGTTATTCTAGTGTTTTTTTATATTTTTAGAACATGCTAAAAATAGGTTTCGAAGGAATTATTTGTTTAAGTTAAAGTATTTTGGAACGTCTTACTGACGAATGGCCCATTTGGAACTTGTATAAGAAATGGTTTGTCTTGAAAATGTGGTGTGAGTGTTTTAAGAGGACTTTATGAATGTTTTGATGGAAAATGGGGCGTTTACACCCTTTTATAAAAGGGGAATTTGTGTGTTGGTAAATGTTGGTTTTGTAAAAATTTTAAAGGCCGATTTGGCTGCTTGTGGGAATGGTGAAAATGTTTTATTATAAAAACCTTCATGGAATAACTCTCATATTTAATGAGTGGGATATTCCCACCGCAGAATCCTCGTGACCCATTATTGGAGGTCCTCAAAATGGACTCCTTAAATTCTATTCATTCTATGGAAAGTGAGTCGATTCTTTGGATAGCTTAGGGTGAGGCCTATTGTGGTTTATTTGTTATATATATATACATGTGATTGGATTCTCTCCTGACATCGGTTGGCTCACCCTAATTATACATGAGACAAGAGAACCTAACATAGTGAGAGAATTGTCAATGAATGATTATTGCACTGGTAGTTGACATAGAGACCAATATCTCATAGTAGGTGTATATGTATTTGGGTTTATCACTATGGGATTTTCCATCGGTCTATGCTGATATAGGGTGGTCGAGCGTATTGAGCGTTTTTGATTTCATCGTGTGTAACTAGCTACCAGGGATGGGGTCTCAGGTATTAGTGTCTTCTGGATTATTCTTGATCTTCTGGGTTTACCTATGTCAGTTTGATTTAGTCAATTGCAGTGATGTTCCGATACTTTTATCATTACTTCTATTGCCCATGTTATGTGATTAATGTGTACCTTATTGTGCAGTGTTTTTATTGGAAAGTTGTGTGTTGATTTTAATAAGGCTTTTGGAAAATTGTTTTCAAGAAACGTGTTTTTTCATCTTTTGTGTAGATTGGAAATATAGACATCACTCTTTCCTTGAAAATGAAAATGTCTCGCAAATGATAGGATCTTGGTTTTGGAAATAAAAAGGGGAAATGGACTGCACTTTGTTTTTAAGTAAAATGTATAAAAAATATTACTTTTATAAATTGTAGTTCAAACGTGAAATTTATGCTTCTTTAATTTTTAAGGAAGTGCATTGAGAATAGATTAACGGGCTAGCCTACTTAGTTTTATACTCACGCCTACAGTTTCTTTTCTGCTTTAGTCCTTTTGTAGGTTTTAGCTTGGGTTTGTTTGCCTTGGAAAATAGTTGATCATTGAGTTGGAGAGTTATCTGTGGGGTCACATGGAGTTGGTGGTTATTGAGTTCAATTAGTCTAGTTATGTAGTTCAGTTGTATTTATAGTTTCTTTTTTAAATAATATTCAATTCAGTTTCAATTATATTTTTGAATTGCTTGTGCAACCTGCTGCTGTTTAGTTTCTGTTTTATTATTGGGCGAAATTGTTTCTTTGTTGTACTCTATTGATGCCTTTGGTGCTTGTCGCCATTCTTGGAGGATCGGGAACGCCTCTTGAGCCTTATCGCGGATCGACTCAGGTGACCGGTTCAAAGTCGACCTGGGTTGTTTCATGACAACTGAGACATTTATAATCTTTGTCAATAATAATAACTGCTACTGCACACCAACTCAATCATTGTCAAGATGGTTTTTTATACAACAGTGAGAAAAGAAGTGATCACAGGGTCATTCAAAAAGTAAACTGTCATTCACCCATGAGAACACATTCTTTCTACTCCACCTACTCAATATATCAATTTGAAGTGGTGAGAAACATGAATTCAAAATAGTATCAATCTTGATTTTAATCTGTGGACGCATCAACAAAATCAAGAACTGAATCAAAAGAAACATGGTAAACAAGAATGAATTGCAGTAATGAATGGGAAAATTAAGAATTTATGTTGATTATATATAACAATCACAATCCCCTTGAAGAATTAACCACATGAAATAATTGTAAGTGAAAGAAGATCACATGTGAAAAACATATTAGACATATCAAAGAAGAGAGATAAGGGAGAGGTAGAGATTTTTCTCTATCGAGTGAGAGTATCTCTCTTAATACTTCATCTTCATCCTTTTTCTCACCTTGAAGCTCATAATCGTACCTTTGAAAGAATATACTCCTGGAATTCTCCTAGCCATCTGCTCATTTCTATCTATTTTAGAACACCCCAGAATTTTATTGCACTCCCTTTTAATGTACTCTCCCCACCAACTTAGTTCCACCACCTCAAGTTCTATTTAAATAGAATTTCACTATTTCTAGAATTTCCAGATTTACACTCATAATCAAGGTATCCAAAAATATCATTTCTCCAGCAATTACTAGGCTATAATTTTTTTATTTAACATTTATTATTTCAACCGGCACCTCATCCCTTCCAATGATACCAATTTTATCAAAAAAATCTATTCAATTCTTCCAATTCCATGACCCACTATTGGCATCATCTCCTGCCACCGATTATAATTTCTTAGATAAATACATAGTTTGAATGTTTCATCATAGATTAAAACCCTTTGACAGATCATAAGATAGTCCAGTAATTCTAACCTGACCCGATCACTGGTTCTATGCATCCTCGCTTATCTAAGTCTCATTGGAAAGTCATGGAGAACATAGTGTGTATCCATCTCCATCCTCTCAACCACTTCATTCAGCCAACTCAAGAGTCTTAACAGTTGAAGTAAACCTGCAATCAAGAAACCAATGATCACAATTAGATTTGGATTAAAATTTTAGGGTATTTGGCACATCGTTATTCTCCATATATCAAATGCTAGAACCAGTAGAACGAATCCTCGACCTTCAACCTACCTTCAGATCACCCTAATGGAAATGCTCAATTTTGGCTTGGGTGGACTTCCCAGGTTCAGAAGAGGGTCAATCCCCCTTTTCCTCTAACTCATGGTAATTTGGTCCTAGCTCCAGCGTCTTATTCCTTGCTAATCAACACAAGTCGAGCTCATATAGTTGGCCACATAAACTCAAATGGATCATAATCTTCCCTATGGTGTAATCTGGGTATATGTGGAATGTTGTAATCCTCCGAGCCAAGATTCGGAGAAGAGAGAAATAAAGTGACTCACCCCGTTTCTCCCGTTGACATAGGCTTCAAAGCCGAACCACATTACATTCTTATGTTACTCCGTTTTGTTTCCATTTTATGTGTGTAAGGTACCACACACCTCCACTGTGCCCCAACAAGTGGTATCAATGGCGAGTTGAAGTGATTAGAGTTGAACCGGAGAGGCAACGATGAATTTTCCAGTGGACAGAAAATTGATGTTAGTCAGAAAATATTTCTGAGTCTAGATTTGTGAATAGGATGGTGAGATGATTCCAATGGAATAAGCGGTGATAAAAACGGAGTTGAAACGAGTATGGTAGGCTCGGTCAAAGATTTTTCAAACTCATGGATGAACAGTACCCCAGTGCTGGAGAAGACGACATTGTTCATGCCTCCGGTGACAATTCCGGCGAGATTCCGACATGAACTCTGGCGTGCCATGTCGGCGCAACGTCAGCAGACGATCTAGACCATTGATTTTGTTTTGGCGTTACCTCGGCCAATAGACATCCGATTTCAGCAATCCAGAAGTTGATTCTGACTATTTTGACCGTTCCGGACGCATCCATATGGTTAATTTTTAAAAATTCACAATATATCAGGTGGTGTCAGAAGGGTGTGAAATCAACGGTGCTGATCCCGTTTTGCGATATCGACGATGGCTGGTGGCGGAGCACTACCAATATTTGAGATCGAGAAGTTCTATGGTCGAAACAATTTCGGCTTGTGGCAAAGCATGGTGAAAGATTTTTTGGTGTAGCAAGGCATGATCAGACCGTTCATCGGAGAAAAGCCTGATGCAACCAGCAAAGATAATTGGGAAGAGCTCGAGATGCAGGTCATCAGCACAATTCGACTATGTCTGGTAAATGTGGTAAAGTACTCGGTGTTGGATGAGAAGTCACCGAAGGAGATCTGGAAGAAGCTGGAGCAGTGATATATGGTGAAGTCGCTCACCAGCAAATTGTTCTTAAAGAATAAACTGTACCAGTTGCACATGGAAGAGGGAATGAATTTGTTGGATCACTCCAATGAATTCAACAAAATCCTGACACAATTATTGGGGCTCGGTGTGAAGGTTAGAGAGGAAGATAAAACACTTTTTCTTTTATCATCCCTACCAAGCTCATTTGATGGGCTTGTGACTACATTGCTTGTGGGGAAGGAGACATTGAATCTAGATGATGTGATGGCGTCGCTTCAAAATTCGGAAGCATTTCGAAGACCCGCGACGCATTCAGGCGAGCAAATCATGGCGATGTGAGATGATCAACGTGGGAGGAGAGGACATCGGAAGACAAGCAGTTAATGAATGGAATCCAAAATCCAGGGGACGTGATCCTAGTGAAATCACATGTTTCTGGTGTGAGAAAAAGTGTCACTATAAAAGTTATTGTGGAGAGCACAAATGGTACGTTGCTGGGAAGAAGAAAGTTGAAGAGGAGGATGTGAACATCATAGGATTATCAGTAGAGGATTAAATTTGCATGAAAACGGGAAGCATGAACTCAGATGGGAGAGTTGAACAAGAATAAGTGAAGTGTCATTACTGTAAAATATTTAGGCACATGAAGCGGGAATGTCGTTTTCTGAAGAGGAAGAATGAGTGGGATCAAAATCCAAAGGAAGACAAATGGGTTCTGGATTCGGGGGGCTCGACACACATATGTATGACGAGAGATACATTTGATAATTTTTAGCAGGTGCAAGACTTGGTGAGACTTGGTGATGGTCAACATGCGAGGTTCAAGGAGTCAGGATGGTGAAATTGAAGACACATGATGGAGGAGTTCGTAAACTGGATGACATGAAATTCGTTCCGAGGATGAGATGAAACTTGATATCATTAAGTAGGCTCGATGCAAAAGGATTCAAGATTTCCATAGAAGGTGGAGTGTTGGAAGTCTCACGTTGGGATGCAGTGATACTTACCGGGAAAGAGTCTCAAGGGTTGTATCATTTGATGGAGAGCTTGAGATCGATTGAATAAAGTAGAAGTGCCAAGTAATCTGGCGCGAAGAAGTGTGTTCGATTTGCTGATGATGTCTTCAACACCTGTAAGGAGACTACAGGTCACGCTTCTACCCCAAATTGGTCGTTAGGGGGAAATTTGTGGGGGCCACTCCCATTTTGGGAGTCATCTTGGTCGGCAGCATCATACAGTGGGTCTCTCAAGGTGCGAAGTCGACGCAGCATCCTTCGTTGAAGTTTTAGGCACCATGGAGAAACTTTCATGGGTAGATGAGCTACCCACCAACTAGAGGAGAAGGCTGGATTTCTTCTTCTATTTAAACGGGATCCAATCCCATTGTTTTAAGGGGTGTATGTGGTGTAATATGGGTATGTGTGGTATGTTTTAATCCTCCGATCTGAGATTCGGAGAAGATATAAATAAAGTGACCCATCCCGTTTCTCCCGTGGACGTAGGCTTCAAAGCCGAACCACATTACATTCTTGTGTTTCTCTGTTATGCTTATGTTTTGTGTGTTTGAGGAACCACACACCTCTTCTACACCCCAACATTCCCATCATCCGAGCTCGGAATTATTTTTTTAGTTATTTCTCCTCCAGTCTTTAACTAGCCTTGCTTGATGTGCATCCACAGGTTGTGAAATCTCCAGTATCGGTTAGCCTCAACTCCGTTTGATGAAGTTCGAAAAAAATTTCGGTTTAAAGCCCCTCCTTAAATCGTTATGGATCTCTGTTTTCTTCTCCAAGATTGGTTAAGGCTCTCAGTCTCGACAATGTTTGACTACAAGCTTCCCACCCATAGTTCAATCCCAACTTCCTTTATCCAAGCTTCACCATGAAACCTAAATTTACACTTCAACGAGGTTTTGCAAAATTTGTGAAAGGACGAGACTGTAACTTTCACACATAGCTCATTTTACCCACCTTCTAATTTCACTCTTATGCATTCCTCTTCTATTTTTATGTATCAACATCATTGATAATACAACAAAATCATTACTTTTATATAAGGTCAATTACATCTGTCACCACGAAACACAACGCAAATGAACAAAATTGTAGTAAACACATAAATTCGAAGACTTGACCCTGCAACCCACCCCTCACGACATATATACTTTTATACATCTATTTGAATATCACTTCCCTAAATTCTGCAAAGTGAACTCTTACACAACGATAATGAACTATCACATATCAATATGTTACTTATATTACTTTTATGTATCTATACTTATAACCTTTAAATATTGGATTCTTGACTTTTATATATCAAAATTTTCAATATAGAACCCTTTTTAAAATTCCTTAAACATAAAATAATTTCCAATAAAATTTAACAATTAATATTAAAAATTCATAAAATAATATTAGAACACATTCCATAAAATTACATTTAAAATAAAAATATTGAACATTGAAATTATAAATTACCAAAGCCTCCATATTTTAAACCACTTCAAAAAATAACATTTCAATTTTCACTAGAAACAATAAGAATATTAGTTTGCACGATATCTATAATTTTAAGAACAAAACATTCATCAGTTAAGACAAAAAATGAACATTTTCAGAAAAAAAAATATTTAAAGAATAACATTTCCAACACAAAATGAACAATAATATATAAACTACTAGTAAAAGAATATTTTAACACCAGAAACACCATAATTTTACACAATAAATGTGGAAAATATATATCAAAATAAATCCATATCACCCCCATAAGACATAGCCTATTTAAGAGGATGTCGTAGCTCACTGATAGTTAGACTTGGATTCCCAGATAAAGGGAAAGGGAAAGCTCATTAAAACTATAGATGATATTTCTTTCATTGATTTCATAGCAAGGCACATAATATCCCTCTCAATTATGGATAGGTTAACACAAGAGGGTACTGAGCATGTCCCGACTACCAATGCTAGCCAAAAACCACTACAACCCCTAAAAATGAGGCACTGTACGCTGATGTCAGTATTCAACAACATATATAAATGATCATGGAGACAACATCTGCATTAGCTAACAATACTACTACTTAAGCCACCATTATCATAGAGGCACCACCACCAACCGCTCATGCCTCAAACACAATCATCGCCCCTGATCTAGCATATATCCTTATGGCAACCAACATCTGCCTTATATTTCATCCCTCATTTATTGACTGACTGGATGGCCTGAGGGCTTAAATTTTTATTGATTTTGGATAAACCTCATTTTAAGGGTAAAGGGGAAAAACCAAGACTTCAAAGACACAGAGACATTAACACATTTTTTAAAAACGAGGGTTGTAACCGAGCATAGGACTATGTAGAAGTACCCCTTACCAGCATCAATGGCGATAATGTACACCTCCACCAAAGCATGGCTTCTCAACTATCTATCCCGTGCAAAAATGCATAGGTGCGTTACCGATGGAAGCGCCATACCCACTCAATCTTCCAAATTCGAATAGCCCTGTACTGAGAAAGCAACCATCCCAAACCTCATTTGGAGAAATTCCAAGTAGACTGTCTGGGTACCCCAACCTGCATCAATCACGTGACCATGACACCACCATCAGAGACTTCTCATAGCCACAGACTAGTTCATCATTCACCTATAACATCACTTTCACCATATCAAAAATCATCCAAACAAGAATCATCCTGGTGGCTTCATTTTAGGAGAACCACCACAGTATTAAAATGATGGAGAGTTGGAGGTTTCATCATGATTAACATTTCAATGATCCATCTGATTCATATCATTTCTTCAGTATCACCACTCAAAGAGACTGAAATAAGGGATCCATCTCAATTGAAGAGGAGGAGTTTCCCATTCTCAACAGACCCTATTGGCTAGAACCAACACTGGTGCATAGCATCGTCCCGAAATTCATCCTCAATAGTTTAGAGAAACTCGGACACCGGAGCGGAAGAATCCTCATAGCCATCCACGAGTCCTCCACCGACATCCCAGTCATAGAACCCAAAGAGAAAGGCATACCCAGGATCGTGAAGTCGAACCACCGTCACTGAGGATTGAATAGATAAACGTCTCCCCAAGGTAGCATCGCTGGAGAAGATATTCGGGTCCATCTGATTGAGAAATGCCACTCTGTGCATGAATTTGGTTAGAGCTGAACCACAGAAACAGATTCTCCAGAGTCCAAGTCGTGTGAACCGTGGAAGTGGAAGTAACTATTGATGGGGGCAGGGATCAACGATGAAGCGATTCCACAAATCCATTCCGATCTTTTAGCATAAAAGATCCAAAACAAATCATAGGGTCGCGAAGATCGGAGAAAACCAGAATTGTAAAAAGAAAAGAAAACAACAGTATAGGGAATGGGGAGGCGACGTCGGCCTTCCAGAACAAATTCGCAGGGGCAAGGCCTCCCCCCTCCGGATCAACACTGATCGGAAACCCTAACATTGTGTTTGGTGAAATTTTAGTAAAAGAAAAGAAATGATTTAAAAGTTTTTAAAAGAAAAGAAATGGAAAGAAATGATTATGATTTCTCTCATTGTGTTTGGATCAATAACTTTGTAAAAGAAAATAAATGATTTTTATTTCTCTCCATCACATTTGGTGACACTTTTTAAAAGTAAAGAAAGAAACTGTTTTAGTGGAAATGACACAAATAACCTTTGTCAAAAAATAACACTTACACACGGGATTAAAGAGAATACTATCTCAAGATAAAATACAATCATATATTAGATCCCCATCGACAACACACCTACCACCATATTTGTCCAACATCAACAATTTATGTTAAATGAAACAAATAACTTTTTAAAAAAATGTATTCTTATTACCTTTTTTCTGAAAAATCAAAACACATTAATTTTTATTTTAATAAATCATTATATTTCATATCACCAAAATTAGATAAACATTAAACTACAAACATTATTAATACAAATTATAAAATTTAAAAAATTAATTAAATATAATCAAAATTATTTATATAATTTATTAATTCAAAATTATTAATTCGAGGCAATCAAAATTATAAATTCAAAAAATTATTAATTCAAAATAATTATTAATTAAAAATAATTATTAATTCAAAAAAATTACTAATTTAAAACATTTATTAATTCAAAATATTTATTAATTCAAAATTAATTATTATTGATTTATATAAACAATTAATTCTTCATATTTAAAATTATTTATAATCATAATTATTTATAAATTATTTATGATTAATTATATACACATAATTATTTACAATCAAAATTATTTATATACACATTATCAAAATTATTTATATTTGATTGTTATTGTTAAAAATATTAGGTATAGGCCTCAAGTGACATCTCATGCATGCTATATGAAAAATCCATAAACAAACGGTCTGGGGACTCGACCCTGCAATGAGTGCCCCTAAACAATATTTTAATGAGTATTTAAATATTTTGTTTTCCCCTGCACGAAAGTTAATAATATTGTTTGTCTCATGAAAATATTTTATTTTCCCCCAAAAAATATTTGTTGTTGTTATTATTAATAACTAAAATTATGTTCATTTATAAAAATATTAATGGAGAACAGTAAGAATTTAAAATAACAAAAGATGTGAACATTTTTTATATAGACATATAGGGATAATACTAGAAATTTAAAAAAAATCACAACACACACACTATTTCCATCCAAATCATCAAAATTTTGGGATGATTGGAAACAGAGGGTTGGGGAGAAACGTTTCTCCCCATTTCTCCCCCATCATCTTTCCTTCGACCACCTTTTGTATCTCCAAATGACGAAAATCGTTTTCTATCCCTCATAATCCTTTCTTTTCTTCCCGAATCCCAGCTGCCAAACGAGGTCTAAATCGCAAGTGGAGGGAGAGAGCTGCCGCTCCGAGGCCTTTTTTCCATTTATCAACACACTTGCAGAGGTTAACCCTTTGATTTATGTTTCCAACACTAGTATTTAGGAGGAGTCTAATGAGATTCGATGATGATGGGTGCGGTCTCTTAGGGATTTCCCACTCACTAGTAGAAAAAGTGACGTTAACAGTTAAGATATGATGTTGGTTTTCATTAAACCGATGCAAAAGGTAGGTTCGGGATTTTTTGGCATCATTTTTAACATCAACCAATGCCAAAAACAGTACAGTGTTTCATTTACGGTGTCAGTTAATATATAAAACTGATGCTTTAAATGAAAAAATATATATATTCAACATTGGTCTTAAGTAAAATCAACACCGTAGTTAATAAAATCGGCATTAGTTTTCAGTAAAACAGATTCCGAAAATTAAAAAAAATACTTCAACGTCACATTTCCTAATAACTAATGCCAAAAAGTTTTAAAAAATTATACGGGATCGCAAAACCCTCATTTTTTGTGAATGTTGAATCCCTCTCTCTCCCTCGCGACGAACCCGATGTTGGTGACCCGTGATCCCGATGACAAATGTTGATTATTTACTTCGATATTTTTCATTATTTCCCGGTTTTTGGTTCGATTCTTTATTCTTTGTCATTATTTCATCATCTACAGACATATTTCTCTTCAAAAATCATTTTCTGGGTGACCATCAACAACAATTTAATTTAATGTCTTTATTCTTGTTTATTGTTCATTTCTACAAACATTTTTTGTCAGTTGCTGCAGTGTTTATTATTCCAAAAAATTTGATGGAGCAAGTTCAAATTAGGTCTCCATTATCCTCAGTAAAATCCAAATTTTGTATGTTTTTATCTAATTTTTAAGTAAAATTATTTATCATTTAGTTTTATTGTTGAGTTATTTTTTCAATTATTTGTATACAGTTGATTCTTATTTATAAATGTTGTTCTTAAAGCTTGTTTATTTTGATAAATTTATTTTATTGATGAAATATTCAAATGGTCATGATGATATATATTGATTAATGTGTTTTTATAGAAATGATATGTAAAATATATGTCTTTCATATTTTTTTTGGCATTGCGATGTGTGTTAAATATTGATTAATTTTCTGATGAAACTTTTATGATAAAGTGGTTAAAGTAGATCTTATTATGATGATATGGTAGAAAAGGTTATGGATAAATGTACTATTTAATTATATTAGATAACCAAGGATAATTCTATATCATTCATCCAATGATGATGATGAATGTAGATGAATTTATAATAGGAAAAATAGAAAAATAGTGGTAGTTGAATAAATTCAACTAAATCATGTGATTTGAAGTAGAATTTGTGTCTTTGGATATTTTCATAATAATGATGATATGAATAGTTGGAATGAAGTGCTGAAATGATAATGTGGATTGATAAATAATATTATGATAAATTTTTATGGGTGCTTTATGTTATTTTATATAATTATATTGTAAATTATTTTTTGACAAGGTTATTCAATCATTGATATGATATTGCAATTCAGATATAATTTGATAATGTGATCTGAAAAATATCACTACAATATATATTTTTTATATAATTATTATTTTCTATCACATTGATGTTATATTTTGGTATTTATATGGTATGAAGGCATTCCATATTCCTTGAGAGATATTTTATTCCCTATTGATGATGTTGTGAGAACCAAGACTTTATAATTTGATTACCAATAATTTTTATTGAATGTGTATTTTTTTTAATTTATCTGTTTATATATATATATATTTTAAATGCTTATACGTTTTAATATATTCACCGATCATATTTTGATATCAAGTATTGAATGAGTTTTAATTGGATAAATTTATGAAGAACCACTAGTGAATATGAAAAAAGAGTTGATGAATTCTTGGAATTTTCTAAACGAAATCTGCAGTACATTAATTTGATTTTCTGTCAATGTTTGAAGGGTTTGAATATGTGAAATTTAAACTCTATACAAATCATGTATCATCTCAGTTGCTGTGGTATTAGCCTTAATTATACACGTTGGATCTATCATGATGAAAGAACTGAAGATTCAACATATAATGTTGATAAAAATATTCATAATGAGGTAGATGATCGTATTAACAAATTAATTCATGATTTAGGTGTTGAAACCCTAAAAAACAACTATTGAATTATTGTATAGTGATTCCGAGAAACCATTATTCCCATGTTGCAGTAAATATATAGTGTTATCAGCAGTTTTTGAGATTAGTTAACTTGAAAGAAAGAAATGGGTAGAGTGATAAATGTTTCTCCAACTTACTTGATCTTTTAAAAGTGATACTTCTAGAAGGTAATGATTATCCATATTCTAATTATGAGGCAAATAAAATATTATCCCCAATGGGATTGGGGTATAAAAAGATACATGATTTCCCCAATGATTGTGTGTTGTATAAGAATGAATATGAATATTTATCAAGTTGTCCTACATATGGGACATCACACTATAAGATAGATGAAAAGGTTAACTAAGATTAATTTTCAGGTACTATCATCTAACCTCATGGAAAATTAATTTTGTACTTTCTAATGATATCATCCAATAATTTTTTCATACAATTATGATAATTCAACTGTGACTCATTCTTCAGTACCATAATCAAATCTCTTGCTAAAGTAATTTGATACCTTCCAATAATTCCTCAATTGAAGCATCTATTTGAAAATTAAATTGACACAAAAAGGTTAAGATGACATTTAGATGAGCACATCTCTGATGGTAACTTACGTCACCCAGCCGATTCACCATAGTGGAAGAGATTTCATAAATATTTTCAAGATTTTGGAAGTGAAGTTTGTAATCTCAAAATGGTATGGTGTAAGGATGGAATAAATAAATATTGGAACCTTAGTAGCCAACATAGTTCATGGCCTGTTTTCCTAGTAGTTTACAACTTCTCCCCACATCTATTTATGAAGAAAAAATATGTTATGATGAGATTGATGATTTCTAGACCAAAATAGCCAGGAAATGATATTGATGGGTATCTTTCACCATTGATTGATAATTTGAAACTACAATGGGAGATAGGTGTTAATGTTTTTTATGCATACAAGAAAGAGTATTTTCTTTTGCTTGCTATGATAATGTTCACTATAAATGACTTTCCTACATATGGAAACTTGTCTGGATTTAGTGTTAAGATACCTAATGTATGTCCAATTTGTGAAGAAGAGACTTCATATTATCAATTGTATAATGGAAGAAAGATAATATACATGGTATATCGATGATTTTTTTTTTGAATTTATCCTCCTTATCATAGATTGAAAATAGAATTTAACAATTTACAAGAATACAACATCCCCCCTTGGCAATTTTCAGTAGAAAAATATTATGAGAGGGTGAAAAATATTGATTCGACATCTGGAAATAAAATTTGTTCTCCTATTCAAAAAAATATCTGGATGAAACAATCTATCTTTTTCGAACTACCTTATTGGAGATTTTTAGAGATAAAACATAACATCGATGTTATGAAAGTTGAGAAAAATGTATGTGACAGTTTGATTTTAAATTTGTTAGATATAAAAGGAAAGAAAAAAAGATGGACTGCATGCTAGATTATACTTGATATCAATAGGAATACCTTTAGAGTTAGCTCCCACTATGAAAAGAACTAGAACATATTTACCTCCGAATTGTCACACATTAAGAAAGATTGACAAGATGATTTTTTTAGTGTCTTCATGTTATTAAAGTGTGCAGTGGTTATTATTTATATGTGAATAATTTTATGTCATTGAAGGATTGCAAATTAAAAGGTTTTATTTCTCAGGATTGTCTTGTATTGATGCAACAACTTCTATCTGTCGCACTACGTGGTATATTGCCGATAATTGTCAGAAAGATTGTTAGGGCCAAAAGGGGCCTAGATACCTTGAGAGGGGGGGGGGGGGGTGAATCAGGGTATGAATATTCAATTTCAAAATTCTTCTTGCCCACTAGATCATGACCTCTATATTATAAGGGTCACTTTTTTTTCTCTTATGTGTTTATATTGATCACTTATTTTTATCATTATCATATGGTTATGCTTTATATGCAATGCAGGGAAGCAACCAGATAGACACATATATTTTTACTTGGTTCACCCTCACTAGGCTATGTCTAAGGATCATACAACGACGATGTTTCATTGTAACAAATCCAATAAAGCTCACTGCCAATAATTTCTAGGCTAGATAACTTATATGCCGAGGCTCACTGCCTTTACAATGTTTAGAGTCAGCTCACTGCTTTCCCAAGGGTCACTCCCTATTTCTCTCTCTATCTCACTACCGATAGAAAGGATAACCTTCTTCCTCTTCCTTGGACAACTGCACTTGGAAGGGATCCGCTCATAGTTTATAGACCTATAGTTCTCTTCATTATCATGAATACATGCATCCTAAACTTTGGATAGATGCTCTGTTGAAGTCCAACTTTCATCCACAGATGAATACCCCATTGACTCTGAAAACTAGAAAATTACTTTGGAAATACCTTCGCAAAGAACCCTACTTCGTGAGGCACCCAATTTCGTGAATCTCAAACAATCCTTAGAAAATCTTCTGCCTTTTTGAGAATCACTCTCTCGAAGCACTCTCACAAAGCTCACTGAGCCAACACGGAGCTTGCAACTTTCGCGGAGCTAGAATATCCGCTGCGAAGATCCTTCCTTTTGCGAAGCACACTACCTTCATGAACCACCTTCACGATCCGAGAGCAAATAATTTTCTTTGAAAACTCTCTCTTATTCTCCTGAGAGGGTCGAGACCTATTTATAGGTGATTTCACTGACCCTCAATCCTTCTGCGCCAAGTAAACACCACGTCATCTCAAATCGCAAAGCTCCAAAGTTCCTGCTGAAATTCTCTCAAAATCGTGAAGCACTACAGTAATTTTGTAATCATGGATCTCATCATAATCATGGAGCATCGCGTCAATTCCTTCACGCCTTCATCATGAAGATCCCTTGCAATTCCCTTCACCGCTGTGATGCACTTCAATCTCTTCTATTCACAAAGCTCGTTGTAATCACAAAGAATCGCCATCAACATTCTATTGATTTTCGAAAAATCCAAACCATGAGGCCTATCTTCGTAAGACTCATGCCTTTTCTGTATTTAAATAAGATCTTACAGGAAATACATATTTCTTGATGCTCAACAAACTCCAAATTTTGGACCCCAAAAATTTGGCAAACACTGGAAAACAGTGCCACCTTGTATCTGTTCTTTTGTTACTGCCTCCAGATCAGCCATTCCTTTTTCATGGTTCTTTGTCAACATTGATTTTCAACAACATCTCTGGAATTCCACAATTCACCATGGAAACTTGCTTTGTCAACAAAAACAGTCAACCCAAAAATGTTTCAATGTTACCTTGAGGGATTTTTTCCCAACAAAGACTATCATGAGGTTATTAAATTTTATCGAATCCATTTTTATCAAAGTCATTGATTCAAATTTGTAATATCTATTGGACAATGAATTAGATCTTATTATTTTTCGACTAGAAATGTATTTCCCACCTACAATTTTTGATATAATGGGTCATCTACTGATTCATTTGGTGTGTGAGATAAGAATATGTGGGCCTGTTTATTTACAATGGATGTATTCTTTTGAAAGATATAAGAAATTCTTTAAGGGATATGATAAAAATACTTATCGACCAGAGTCCTCTATTATTCAAAAATATGTATCAGAGTAGGTGATTGAGTTTTGTACTGATTATTTGTATGAAGTGGAGAATATTGGTCTCCCTAAATCTCAACATATGAAATTTGATAGTGAAGGTAGAAGGATTAAAGGCTTAAAGGTAAAGTTCGTTCCACGTGATGAAGTAATACAGACACATTTATTCATTTTTAATAACCCATTCTAGGTTTAAGCATATATATCATAACATATTTCTGAATTATAGTTACAATATCAGAAAAGAAATAAAAATTGGTTGATGATCAGGCATAAAAAGACATTTGTTTCATGGTTTAAAGAGAAAGTTATTGGCAGGAGGACCATCTCTTAATACGATCACACGGTCTGATTTTAATGTTAATGGATACTCATTTTACACAAAAAATCTAGATGACAAGAGTACCATTTAGAATATCGGTGTAATGGTCTTCGCTGAAGCACTGCATTTCTTGAGTGTGAAAGATAAAATCCAATTTCTGCATCAATGCCATATTTTTGAGTTCTTGAAGACATATATAAAAGTGATTATATTCAATTTCAAGTCACCATGTTTAACTATAATTGGGTTGCAAGTAATAGTGATGTGAAACATAATAAATATTGGTTTTAACTGGTTGGTTTGAAAAAAATAGTTGCAATGAGGAACCATTTATCATGGACACACATAAAAAACAAATATTTTATGTCATTGATCCATAAAATGATCAGTGGACCGTCATTTTTCAAGGGAAAATAATCCATTTGGCTGATGAGAATGATGATAATGATGATGTTATTGATTTATATAATACTTATTCATCTTTTAAATGATTTTCTAATAAGAATGATTATAACGCAGACATAGTGCATGCAGTATGAAATGATCATACTAAAGGGATGTGGGAAAACAAAAAAATACTCTCCTAATTAATCTGGAATTTATTTACATTATTTTTCTTTTTCTAAATTTACATGTGTAAAAACTGTATTATTTAATAAATATTCAATATTTAAATTTATAAATGTTTCTGCAATTTTTGAAGTAATTTATATATTTAACAGTTTACCTTTTATATTTTTTCTAGTTAGGAATCATAACATCATTATTTTTTTATTTAACTGAAACATGTGTGTGCTTTTTTTACTTACATATTTCAGTTTTCCTATTTTATAATTATTTAATTGCCTAATAATATACAGGTCAATAGATTTTTTTTTACAATTTTCTGTTTTAATGGAGGATACTGATACAAAGATATAGTAGCATGTATTGAGGTATTTTTTTATATTATTAAATATCAATTAATATAGTTAATTAATGAAAAAAACTTTTAATTTACAAAAAATAATTGTAGGACTAGTAATGAGACCTCAGCAGTGGACTCCTCTGCTTTTACTTTTACGAAATTCATTTCTCGAGTTGGAAAACGTGGCAGTACACATTTACAAAAACTTTCACTTGCTTGTAGAGATGATCAATTTCATATTAACTTTGATGATAATAATAATGAAACTGGACCAAATGCAAGACAATTTATGAGTTACATGTCTCTGCAGATCCATTGCAAGATTATCATATTATATCAAGATTTGAAGTTTGTTAACAAGATGGTGAAAGATAAGATTTGGGAGGCCGTAATGGTATAATATCTCAATTGATTTATTTTCTTTTTCATATTTTTTAAATATAATATATTTTAAATGACTAATTTTTATTTTAATTAATTAAAAATGACATTTATTTTTGAAGAATAATTTTTTTAATAAAATTTGTCTTACTTTTGTGTTGGTTAGGTGGAGATATTTCAAAACGAATTTTACAAAACAGTATGTTTTTGAAGAAGAAAAAATGAAGACCCATGCCTCAAGTATCAATTTATAGATGCAGTTATGTGGAAGAAATTTTTTCCAGCAGACATGAAGAATCCTTTCTGGTATGATAATTATATTAAATTGAAAAATATCATATATATTTACATATTTAATTATTAGTTTAATATTCATATTACATGCCTCCATGAAATCCCATCAAGACATCCAGTTGCAGAATTTATACTCTCATACTTTACCACGTGGAGGGTACCATTTTTTATAGAAAAAAATGATTTAGGGAAAGTTTGAAGCACTAAGAGCTCACTCAACTAGTGGTTCTGATGAGGTCCAGTTCGGTCCTCCATCTCCCCCCACTCTCCATGAAAAATGGAAATGAAAGAGAAGAAGAAAATTTGAAAATTATGTTACAGAGAAAGATACAGAAGTTACTAATAAAAATGTAAGTATATATTATTTATTTGTCATGAATTTTTCTATTTTATAAATTATAAACACTAATATAACTTTTTTATTTTTCATTTCAGGATGAACTTTAGGAGAAACAGACACATGAATCTTTTATACCTGAGGGCAGGATGAACATCCTAACCACTATTTTAGGAAAGACAGAACACCCTGACCATGTAAGAGGATGTCACACAGGTGTTAGTATTTAGAAATTTTTTGGTCACCATTGTAAACAATCAAGAGACCAAAAAATAAAACCCTTAAAATTTGAACTGAAAGATATGATATAGTTTATGGGTGATCAAATTCACGTAGCAATGCAATATACTTTGTTAGAACACTTGACAAAACAGTCACAATATGCCCAACCTTCCTAGCCTGCACAGCCAGTTTTGTAGCCTTCCCAGCCGACTTAGCCAGTTGTACAGCCTCTACAGCCATACCAACTAGACTACCCTATCCATCCTTCATACTTTGATCCTCCACCTCCTCACTCAGAACAAACCATATACTGTATTTTTTTGCTGGAGATCCTTATATACATATTGTTGTGTTAGGATTCATGCATTTTTTGGGGGATGATGTACATCACTAGACTATGAGAATGGGTTAGGTTAGAGTATCAATACTTGATATTGTTGATCCTAATGATACACTACCATTTCCTATTGAGGAGATTACCCAAGTTAAGGATTGTCCAGGTCATTTTTTACTTTGGACAACTGGTCTTCTTTGTTATATTGTATATGTGGTATGAATTTTTTTAAATATTAATTACAAATTATTAAAAATTTCTTATAAGGTTTTCTGAAATTTAACTTATATATGATTATCTAAAATCAAGAAAATTTTCACAAACAAACAAAATGTTTCAGGAAAAATCGATTTTAGATACATCTGATATTTCTAATGGGATACAAAAATTATCACAAGATTCTTATTCCATGAATAATATCTATGACTTTCAGATGCTGTCTAATATATGCATAAGATATTATCCATTTAAAATAATCAAAAAAGATATCATGAATCTAGTTGATTTTGAAAATATTGGTCTGAATGTGTTGCAGTTGTTTTCCATGTAAGTAAATTGATGTTTCAATTTTTATTTGATTTATTAAAGATGATTTAAATTGGTTACCTATATTTAATATTTAAATTATGTATCTACACATGCTTCTTATAAAAAATGAAATCATATCTATTTATGGTTTTATAGATCTAGAATA
Organism: Viscum album; assembly: GCA_963277665.1. NCBI lineage: Eukaryota > Viridiplantae > Streptophyta > Magnoliopsida > Santalales > Viscaceae > Viscum > Viscum album. The sequence goes on from OY728165.1 coordinate 2,022,746,791, forward strand.
CATTTCCATGGATGTGAAACATATGAAGAATGCTAATAGAGTTGTATAAATATGTGAGAGATTATCACAGATAGAGATTGGTAGTTGGTTTTTTCCATTTCATGATAAGTAATAATAGAAACATAACTATGAACTAATTATCATTATAATTTCATTAACTGTAAACGTTTTTTTATTGTTGGTGAATTATATGTTAGGTGTATTTTTTCCAAGTGAATACACCTTATATTGGTTTTTCTCTTTATCAGGGACTGTTCGTCAAAAAATATTCACCTTATTAACAGGTATGTTTTTTTGTTTTTTATATGCTCATTATGTTTAATTATCATTGTTTATACATGAATTATTAGTTCATATATATGAAAATGTATTTCATGGAAATTGTTTTAACAAAAAACACATGTCGATAAAGAAACCAAATGAAATACAATATGTGGAAGTAAAGGTAATTATTTTTTATATTAGATATTATTCTTATTTTTTGATATATATATATATATATTGGTTTTTATTATAAATTTAATGTTTTATAACCACAATGTCATCATCAATAAGGACATGTTGAATGTGGTTATTATGTTCTACGATTCATGTCTGAGATAATCACAAATAGGTTAACTACTGAATTTGATAAGGATAGTTATATTAAATATTTTATATTTTCTATCATAGTATTCTATTTTTTAATCTCATATCATTAAATGTTATTTTATACATTCAATTATGACCAACATTATACCCAATATGAATTTACCCATCTTCAATCTTTGTTTGTGAACTATTTGTTATGTCTTATTACGATTTAAGGTATATATATTCTAATGTTTATGAATAATATCACATTTTCATAATAATATATATTAAAAAAACTAATTATTTTGTTATGATAGGTGTTTGAACATAATGACATCAAATCAATGCTTCAACAATAACCAATAATGATCATGTTGTAAATTTTAGGTATGTGTTTTTTAATTCTACCTTAAAATATAAATGTGTAGATAATTTTTTAATAAACTAGATTAAAACATGTAAGATTTTATAAATTTTAAGTCAATGATAAAAGATTTTTTTTACTGTATACTATGTTTTTATTACAGGGATTGTGATTGTTTTGGAAGTGTAATATTTTGAATTTTTGAATTTTTTTTTAAATTTTAGTGTCAATTTTCAAAAAAAAATTTATGCCGAATCATTTAAAAAAATACTCCGTTTTTGATGTCGATTTTCATTAAAACTTATCCCCAAAACCGGTTTCATCATTGGTTTCTTTAATAAATAGACACTGAAAACTGACCCATATGAACTTTTTGGTGTTGGTTTGTTACAAAACGCTATGGAAAATATGCCTACAGTTGATTTTCAAAGTCGGTTTTTATGAAAAATGATCCCAAAATTAGTTTTTGGAGTTGGATTATTTATTAAACCGAAGCAGAAATCTAAGAACGAAATCATTTTTGGCGTCGTTTTTTCAAAAACGATGCAAAAAAAACTTATTTTTTACATATCCTTTATAGATGTTGGTTAAAAACCAATGTCAAAAATAAAAAAAACTGACGTTAAATCTAGTTTTTTTACAAGTGACTATAGCACTAGAGGAAGTGGATCCTAGTAGGGGGATGGGGGATGACTTTGATGGGTCATTTGATATTCCATTCGCCATTTTTATGTTCTGTAATTTGATATAGATAATATTTTCATTATATATCATGTATATTTCAGTGATTTAATCCCTTAAAATTTAACAAATTGAGTTTTTTATCATCACTTTTGGATTTTTTTGTGAATTTTGGGATAAAATGTGAAAACTTCTTAGTTATGGAATTTTAACATGCCCAAAAAGCTGATGATAAAAACTCAATTTGGGATAAAATGTGAAAACTTCTTAGTTATGGAATTTTTACATATCCTTTATGTTCTGTGTGTGTGATTCAACTGCTTCTTCTAGACCCAGATCTAATTTGGACTTCAACATGCCCAAAAAAATCAATCATGTTGACAAATTTTTATGGACGATAGAATGGACCCCACTTCAGTGAGGCATAACTCAAGATAATGACCTCAAAATGTTGTGATTCTATATGTATTTGATAGAGGACTCGAATAATAATTTTTAAAATAAATTTCTTGTATAATTTAACTCATTAAGTTATCTATTTAATGCGCTAAATTGGAGGAAGTTTAAGAGTCTTTTCAGATAGAAAAAAATGCTTGAGTAATTCAGGAACATATTTTTTGAAACTGGTCCACAAAATCTTTTATTTTGAGGGAGAATACACAAGATAGAGATATTAACAAATTCTATGAATACACCACCCCTAGAATAGGCCATTTACAATGTGAAATAAGCTGAAACATTCAATGAACAAAAACTGGAGGGAAAAATTTCCACCCCTCAACCCCATAAATATGTGTATCCACTTTCATTAAATGGCATTGGAGAAGGAGAAATAGGGGATGTGATAATGAATTGAAACCTTGAAGTACTGTGGATGTTCTATTCTCTCTTTTATTAGTTTTATAACTCTCTCTTCAGCCTCATTCAAATATTTTACCCTTCACATGGATGGGTAAAATTTTTGAGTGATCATGGAAGTGGGAGTTTTCCTTTTGTAATATCAGAGTCTTTTGCTTTAATTTAATACTCTGTTTTTATATTTAATGTTTTCTATATTCATTGGTTCTTGATTTTCTTAATGTGATTTTATTTAGGTTTTTGATGTCATTTACTGTTTATAGATTTGGTTGAAGTTCTTTAAACACCCTCCCCCTAGTGTAGTTTGTCTCGATCAAGGAAATTGTATTAGGTTATGACTGTCTAATGATTGTTGGAATGTGTTTGGAATAAGTGAATTTTTTCTATATTTATAAGGATAAAAGATACCTGATTCATAATTTCCTTAGTTGTTTGGGGAAATTTTACTAATTTTCATGCACACAGGAGTATTTTTCATTACTTCATTCAAGAAAGGGTGATTGAAAACTCGATCGAGGAATCCTTCATTTATCGTTCAATCAGAAGAGAGGGGGAATGATTTTTATTACCACAATGACATTGAAAAAAGTGATCCAACCCTAACCCAGTCAATCTATTCATCAAATTTTTCCAACCATTATTTATTTTATTAATTTCTTCTTAAAATCAAATAATTCAAAAAACCCCACTTAATTCTTTAATTTCAAGCGACATACATGATTTGGTGCACTACTCTCAAGAGAAAACCTAGTTTGACAACTTTAATTAATTTTAACTTAGGAAATAATTTCTTTTGTAATACCCCATGACAGACATGTGTCAAAACATCACACTGTTTCCGTGGAGGTGGTGAAAAAAATTTATTTTTTAAATTGAATGATTAAAACCACTAACACTGACCCTTGCCCCTAGATATTGAAATTAAAATAACCTTATTGAACAGGCTTAGAAACCTTAATTTTGAATCTGAATTTGAGGAAATTTATCTTGTATACTTGAGGGAAAATTCAAGTTTTAACTCTAAGCATGTCATCATAGCTGGAAATCATAACAAAACCTTTAAATGCCTATATGCATGTCATGACCCCCTCCCTCCAAAGATACCACAGTTAAGGGAGATAGATAGTAACCACCGAGTCCCGCCTCCAGTAAGCCCATAGTTGGTGACTGGCACTAAAGATATGAATTTCTCATATATGGGAGGCATTACCCTCTATAATATAAATAGGATCAGGAGATAATATGTATCATCCACAAACAAGTCCAATACACAATATAAAAAAGAAATACAAAAACCATCCCACATGCATGTATAAATAGAAATGATACAATACAAGTCTCCAAAGTAAATACCCAAAGTAAAGCTAAAGTAGCGACATAACAGTTATCCAAAGGTCTGAGCAAGAAATTCCTAGAATTGTTCATGTAATCCTCCTGGAAAACTTGAAAATAGTTTTATATACGTGGGGTGAGCATACAAGTATACATAGTAGAAAAAACTCAAGTCTCTCACGCACATGTAAAAGAAGAAAACTAATTCACATATGTGAAATTAGAAGAACCAAAAAACACCTATACAGGTATACTAACCATCCCATCCTCACTAAGGTACACTCACCAAAAAATGAAAACCAAGTAATATAGTATAATAAGAATCACATCGATAAGGGTAACCCACACCGCTTTCCCACTAGTATATTGCTCTCACACCCAACATCATATATCCTAGTTCTCCCGTATAGTACTTATACCAAACTTCCCCCGCAAGAACATTCACAACACATCTCACCCATATACACCTGGGCTCACAGCCCCACAAGCATGGCCACAACACATCTTGCTTGAAAAGACATGTGCCACAACATAACCACCTCCATAACCTGAGTAGTAGGGTATCATGAATATGTAGGACATAAACCTTATTAACTCATCCTACCATGAACAACCCCCACCAAAATCCACCACTCAAGCACAATTATATCTCATACTACACAAAAACACCTAGGCCACCGCCCCACAAGCACGATCTCACCTCGTTCGAAAACACTTGGGCCATCAAACCTTGCCCAAAAAAACCCAGGCTATCACAAACACCATCTAATTCACTAACAGACCTATGGAAATCATAGCCCCTTCAATACCTATCTCTCTTGGAAGAGAGTGCATGAAAGAGAGGGTACTCATCGATTCATACTCCTCACCAGATGTCGGGAAAAACACCCCCCACTTAACTATGCGGGTGTCAGCACAAAGTGATCGGTGTGGATGGGGTGCGTATAGATTTCAAATGAATATGAAAGTACATATATATAATAGTATCAAACAGTCAATCCCAACCTATGTTTTCACAAACAAACTAAACAACTCACAATATTGTCACTTTTACTGCCACCTCTAAATGAATAACATCCAACAACAATTCACAAACCCTATTTCACATTTCCAACCAATTTAATTTAATCATATCATTCTTCTAATTATTTAGAATCAACCACTTTTAATCAAACAACCCATCATATAATTATCCATTAACCATTTTCATCCCATTAACCAAACCAACCCAAGCCATTCCAAACATTATTGAATAATTATTTATTTATTCCATAACTAATTAGGCATCTAGCACAAAAAACCTACCACCTCACCTCCCCAAAATCATGTCCAAACAAAACCATCTCCTTTCCACACCAAAATCACAAACCAATTCCTTTCTATCCCAAATGTACGTCCAAACAAACCAAATCCTCGCCACCCTAAAATCATGAATAAACAAACCACAAATCACCCCCACACCCCATTACAACCACACATTTCCATCCCATAAGCACAAACACACATACGAACACATCAATATCATTTATTTTACATATTTATGAAGGTATTTTTATCACATTCCACTTAATTTTATGTGTGTTATAACACAAACCAAAATTCTGGGGCAACCATTCCATTATCCATGTATAAGTAATTAACAAATTTCAATTTAGGGTGATATAAAAACAATCAAAACCCTCACAACTGTCAGAAAAGTCACAATACATATATTCATCACAAAAAAAACCTCAATGAACATAATTTTTTGAGGGGGAATCAAGCTCGTACAATTCAAAATATCAAAGATAATATCATTGTTAGAAAAGCATGTGAATCAAACCCCATTTCCCCTTTCAATTCAATTAACCAATTATTTATCTTTTATTAATCCATCAAAAACATGATCCATAGATAAACAAAAGTAACCCCCTCCTGTATGATACAAAATTAGGAGAAATGAGGGAATCCCTACCTCAATGAATCTTGTGGACTAGCTGCGCACTGTAGGGCGATGAAGAATGATTGAAAACTACAGCCACACCATGAGAACCATGAATAAACCTACACCAAAAATAAATACCATCAAAATGAAACCCAACACACACCTAAAACCATAAAAACATCACTAAAGTGAATCCCTGAGATAATAATGGAAGAAAAACAACCAAAAAGGGAGAAGAACCTACCACGAATCAACCATGGATTTCTAACAAACAACCAGTGGGACCAATAGATCAAAGAAGGAGGAAGATGGAATGAAGAACTCCTCGGGGCACTTAGGGTTCTCCTAAAATGATAGGAAGAAGAATCCATATCTGAATGAATGAAAATTTGGCCAGAAAATAATTTTAAAACTACAATAGATAGGGGGTTTACATGATGTGTAATACCCTTTCACATCATGTAATCCTCAAGGTTTAGTTTCACTGAAAAATGCATCTCCTTTTTATAGAAACTTAATTGTTTATTACATGATTTGAATCATAATTAAACAAAAAATTACAAGAAAATGATCATAGAGTCTAGTGTCTTAGTGAATAGGAACTTAATTAAACATCACAATTCCAAAATAAGAACATCTTTTATTTATTCTTCATAAATAGCTCATCATTTCTTATTAACCCTTACATCCATATAGAATAACCTAGGGATAACATGAACAAATGGATGATCTAAAATATCTATAAGGGAATAAACATAAGAATAAATCTTAACACATGGGTTGGAAGGCATAACACAATGATATAAAAAGGCATGGAAAATGATTAAATATAAGGAATCATAACATGGGATAATATAATCACATATTCATAGTAATGTGGAAGCAATATAAAACATGAATTTAGCGTGATTGAAGGAAAATTTCACATACAGGATAATGAGTTAATGCTAACCACCTAGACTTTTTCACATGGAGCACAAGTCAAGGATAACCACCAAGACTGTTGCACATAACACCTCATGTGACTAAACATTACCCAATGAATTGAAGCACTATCTGGGAACATCCATAATAACATGTCCATAAATATGTGTTCCACATGAATAATCATATATATGAAATTATACATAAACATAAGGGTTGCCCATGGAAATAATTGGGTATCATAATCATGCCATAAAGCATAATAAATGGGTGTATCATAAAAGTGTCCATGAAATAAAGGAATTAAATCACAAATCGACATTAATAAAGGAAAATATGCATAGATCATGATTAGTGTTGTAAAACTGAAGTGAAAACATGTAAAAAGGGTATTTAAGAAACTTTATAATTAAAACATTTTAGTACGATTAAAAGAAAATATTAATGTGCATTTAAAGAGGAAATGGGAATAAACTTTTATATAAAACCATATGTGTACCAATAAAGGTTTCATAATAAAATGAGGGATTTTAGAAAAATAATGTTGGATTAATACATATTATAGATTGAAATTTAAATTGGATATGAATTCAAGAAGTTCCCTTAATCCAGGCTTTCTTATCAAGAATAATTTAGTATGAAACCTTTTGAAAACATTTATTCCCTGAAAAAGAAGGATGAATGGATCTTGATACATGATTTTTGAATATATAAACAAAATTTATAATATTTACATAAAAAAATGGAATTTCATTTGGGTAAAAATAGAGAATGAGTAACTCGAAGGAATAATGGATATTCGGGTAGAATCCCTTACCTTAAGTCCGAAGGTGTTCTTCACATGATCATAATATCTGGGATAATCAAATTAGATACATAAATTAATAATTACATAATCCTTTTTAAATTTATTTTATTTAGTATAACTTTATTAAGTTCATTTATGACTTTTTTGATGGGTTAAGAGGTTCAATTTTATCGTTTAGGAGCATCAGTTTCCTTGGTTTTCATGATTGGTTTACTTGTATACATGTATGAAAGGCCGTATAATGTGGGGGTAATTATAAAAAATTAAAATTATATATTATTAATGATCATAGAGAGGTTAAATTGGTCTTATATATAATTTTGTTTTATGGAATGAGGATGAATCATTAGATAAATAGTTAATGATAATCATTTGGGTTTATTTTGGTGGTTTTCGATCACAACGAACTCATTTTGTTTTATAAATTAATATCATGTGTAAAAAATGATTCTAGAACATTAAATAAGATGAAATAAATATATTATAATATTTTTCAACAATAAAAATAGATTCATGACCATCCTTTAATATGGAAATGAAAATTGAAAACATTGTCATCCTTGAATGTGATAAATTAACACATCATAGACGATGTTTTCATTTTTAGTATAAAAGGAAATGGAAAGAGATATAATGATGAATTATTACATTAGAATAACAAAATTCTGGTATATGTAAGGTATTGGAGTTATCATACCATTTGGATGAGGTTAGGTTAGGAGAGAAAAATAAAATAAAGGAACTTGAAAATAAATTAAAAGAAAAGTAAGAGGGTTTTACCTCTTGGTTCCTTTTTTTTAGAACCTCCTTAGGGGAATTGTTTTGGTATTTTATTAAGAAAAAAATCCCTTGGATATGAGGGAGAGGCTTGAGAAGAGATTTTATATGAATTCGGACAATGATCAAGGTTTGATAGGTGTGAGGAGAAGAGGTGTTGTGAGTGGGTATTTATAGTGGACGAGAGATGTGTTTTCTCATTCTTATACTCAATATTTTATTAGTTTTCTCAAGACAAGAAATAATAACGATTATTGAGAATAAAAATATTAATTACTGCATGTGGATTCAAACCAATGGTCACTTACATCACCCATGACTCAATCATGACTCAAAAATTTATTTATTTACTTATACTATAAATTACCATATTTTACTATTCACTAAAAAATCAAGTATTTTAAAAAAATACAAAAAATTACCTCTAACCATTTTTTAATGTGTAGAATTCAAAAATGAAATCCATTTTATGAAAATAATATTATAAATATGAGAAAATTTAATTTTAATTAAAATGTTCATTTACATGGAAAATATAGATTTTAAAATTATAACCACTTTTATATCACATTGAAAAATTAACTAAGGTATCATAAAATTATCTTATAATCATAAAAAATAAAAATAATAATTTATGAAAACATTCTATGAAAATAAAATTTCTTTTAAATTATTAAATTCGTGATAAAATTTTAGTTAAATATTTATGACTTACAAAAATACCAAGACTTAATTAATAATTTTTAAAATATTTATTTACTTATACTATGATATAATTGTATCATAATTTTTCTTATAAGATGGATAAATTTTATTTAGACTTTAATTCGTGAGGTTACTATTCAATTGTATGGTTTACTACTCAAAAAGGTCATGTTACTATTCCAAATGTTAAACTACTATTCCTTTGGTATATGTTTCTTAACTTATAAAAATACTTATTGTTTAATTAATTAATCTTTTATAAAATTTATATTGTGTTTTTTATGTGATTTAATGTGATTTACACTATATAACATAATTTTAAGAAGAGATTTTCCATTGATAAAACTTTGGGTTGTTACATTCTTATTCCTTTATGAAATTTCGCCATTAAAATTTTATTTTACATTCTATATTTAAAACTGGTGTGGGTACTTTTCCTTCATCACTTCTTTCAGTTCCAATGTTTCCACTTCATACTTATGGTTCCTCCATAGTTCTCTGACTAGATTAGTATCCTTCTTATGTGGAACTTTATATCTATGATCCAAGATCTCCATCGTCTACTCCTCGAAGGAGAGATCATTTTCCAACTATACCACCTTTTAATTCAGTATATTCAAGGGATCCAGTATGTACTTCCTCAAGAGGGATATATGGAATACATCATGAACGTGTGACATGTTTTGTGGAAGTCAATGTCGATAGTCCATGGCTCTAACATGATCAAGGATCTCAAAGGGGACGATGTACCTAGGAATTAGCTTCACTTTCTTCCCAAATATCATGATCCTCTTCTATGGAGATATGTGGAGGAATACCATGTCTCCAACCTTAAACTCTAGGTCTTGTTGATGATTATATGCATAGCTCTTTTATCAAATTTGGGTTGCCTTGATGTGGTACTAAATGGTTTTTACCTTCTCCACCATATCTTTGACCATGTTAGGTCCTAGAATCTTATGCTAACCAACTTCATCCCAACATGATGGTGTTCTCCGCCTTTTCCTATAAAGGGCTTTATATGGATCCATTCAAATTCTTGAGTATAAACTATTATCGTAATAGAACTCAATAATAGGAAGATGATAGTCCCATCCTACTTTTAATTCCATATAATGCACTCTCAACATGTCTTCTAGTGTCTGAATAGTTCACTCAGATTGACCATCAGTTTGAGGATGATAGGACGTACTGAAGTTCAGCTGAGTTCTTAGAGCATGTTGGAGACTTTGACAGAACTTATACGTGAAAATCATTTCACGGTTAGTTAAAATTTATATTGGTACTCCATACATCCTTACCACTTCTTTGATATATATCCATGCAAGTTGATCCAATGATAATTATTCTTGAATTGTGATAAATTGAGTTATCTTTATAACATGATCAACAATAACCCATATAAAATTGTTTCCTTTTTATGTCTTTGGAAGTCCAGTGTTAAAGTCTATGGTGATATTTTCCCATTTCCATGTTGGTATGAGTAATGGTTTCATCATCACTTTAGAATTTTTCCATTTCATCCTTCACTTACTGATATACCAGATACCTTGATGTATATTCAGTGATATTATTTTTGATATTGTCCCACAAAAAGTTATCTAAGAGATATTGATACATCTTTTTGATACATGTGTGAATAGAGAAGGTTGATCCATGTGCATCATTCAGAAGATCTTTCTTTTATCTATGGATTGGATTGTACACATAGTTTTGAACCAAATATTACAACTCCATCCACATCGATCTTGATCTCGAATGATTTCCCATTCTTGATAGATTACACCTTTTTTGAATTTATATATTAAATCATTAAGCATCCTTTATTTTATCTATCAAGGATGGTTGATCAATCATTTGAGAAAGGATTGATGATGTTACCCCTTAATGATTTCCATGTCCATCCTTTGTAAGTCTAATAATATTGGATCCTTCTTAATTATCATCATTGTTAAAGATGAAGGATCCTTTATACTAAGAGCATCCACCACATTATTTTCCTTACTAGGATGGTAGTAGATTTAGAAGTCATAATCCTTGATGAGATATAACCATATCTACTAGCACATATTAATCTCATTATGTGTGAATATATATTTGAGACTCTTATGATCAGTATATATCCCACACTTATCCCCATATAGATAATGCTGTTATATTTTCAATGTGAAGATCACAACCTCTAACTCCATATCATGCATAGGATAGTTTTGCTCATGAATTTTCAAATACCTTGAGACGTAGGATATAACTTTATCATTTTTCATTAGTATACAGCCTAATCCTTTCCATGAAGCATCAATGTACACCAAAAATATTTCTAAACTTGTTGGGAGTGTGAGTACTAGTATAGTGATAAGCCTCCTTTTGAGCTTCGTAATGCTTTACTCACATTCTTGAGTCTAGAAAAACTTCACTCTATTATGTTTTTTGGTCAGAGTGGAATCTCAAGAGGGGGTGAATTGAGTTCCTACTTAATATTTCTGTTAAAAAATTTATTATAAAGATCCCCCAAATTTTGAAACGGCACAATTAATTAAGGAAGTATTGATGTAAATGTTTAGTTGGTCAACAGGTTTCTCAAAGGGTGAGTAGGCCTCATTTAAATTTCTGTGAAACACTTCTTCAAATTTTGAAACAAGTTTACTAAATTAAACATATACACACACTAACCAAAACTAACTATCAAAGTGAATGAATTTTTGTAAGGTTTTAGCAATTATAAGCTGCTAAAAATAGATTAAATAGAGTACAACAAAAAATACAGAGCACAATGGAGTTAAACAAGAAGTTTAGTCTCAATTCGAGACATAATCCTCTCCACTTGGTGATCACCTACCACGAAGTAGTTTATATTAACAATAAACATGATACACAACCTATATTGTTCTATACAATATTTTTCACAAACGTTCCATGGTTCACACCCTCTACCATAGTTCTTCATAGAAGAAAAACAATACAGACCACATATGGTCTCTCCCACATTTATACGTGGTAAAACAAGATGTAAAATTAGTTTAATGTGAGGATTTTTGTATCCTCCAGTTCAAGCATAGGAGATAGTTTGTGTGATACAAACACACACTTCTCAGAAATGTAAAATAAAAGAACAATGTTGAGAAAATATGATGAGATTGAGTTTAGAAGGCTCTATGTGTTTTTAGTTCATCTCTTGGCTCCTTGAAGTGAATAATTTGATGTTCAAGTCTTTCTATGAATGTTGTCTCCAAAACTGAGTGTCACAACTCTAGGTTATAGCTTTTATGAACTGAGAGTTCTTTTTCTAGTCTTTATTGAGATTTGATGAAGCACAGAAGGTAGAAGTGAGTTTTTCCCAAATGATCATTGTGATGCTTGTGGGTTCACAGTTTAAGTGCTGGATGGTTCGCCTTTGATCTAGAGAGTAGGTTTCTTCATATTCTTAGATGCGCTTCTCATCCTATCTTTTATTCTTTATTCGTCTATTTTATACTCGAAATCCAACAATAGAAATAATTAAATCACATGAGGTCCTCCTCGTACCCTATACTATCCCTAGATACAGTCTCTTGATATTACTATAATCATCATTAATTAATGTTAGTAGCATTAAAGTTACCAAATATAACCATTAGAATAATCATAAGAATTTGAAAAGGCATGGAAAGGTAGGCATTAGTAGAATAGTAACGGTATCCTGCACAATGGTAGGCTTCAATAGTAGGTGTGCATCAGTAGCCTTCCTCAGTGAACTTCTCAATGGTAACCTTCAGCGGTAGCCTTAGGCGGTGGCCTTGCATTAGTGACATTTGCATCAGTGACCTTTCCATCAATGAACTTTGCATCGATGACCTTTGCATCATTGAACTTTTCATCGGTGACCTTGTATCAGTGACCTTTGCATCAGTGACCTTTGCATCAGTGACCTTTCCATCGGTGAACATGCATTAGTGACCTTTGCATTGGTGACCTTGCAACGGTGAACTTGAACCAATGACCTTGCAAAGGTGACCTTTCAATTAGTGACCTTACAATGGAGACCTTTTCATCAGTGACCTTGGAACGGTGACCTTACAATAGTGACATTGCAATGATGACCTTTTTACATGGAGAAATTTTGCACTGTGATATTTAAACAAGAGAGCAGTGAGATTAAACATACATAGTCATCACTTTTATGTAAACATGATTTTCACATAAATGACTATCTTGAAAGAGAAACATAATTATCACATAAATAAACCATGATTTGGGATTATCAAAATTGGTGAGTCCAACAATCCCCCACTTTTTTATAATAAAAAATTATGTCAGTATTTTCTGAATTAGGGTTAATAACATTTTCTAATATCTTCAGAGGTGTGTATTCATAAAATTGAACCAAATGTATTGGGGAAAAGTAGATGGAATATATATGAAAACATTTCAGACAACTTAAATATGTCTCCCCCTTTGGGTAACTTTGAGATTCAAGCTTAAGTATTTTTCCCCTTTATTATTAACAAAAAGATAGGAGGGAAAAAAGAAACAAAATAGGATTTTCTAGTAATGAAGAAAAAGTATAATATAAAAACATGCTAAAATGATCCCTATCAACTATGAAATCCCACATTCAATCCATATTAGAGATTTCCAAGGGAGATTTATCTTTGGTAGTTGAGGAGGCAGGTTCTGAAGATGGAGGGATAGGTCGAGGGATGGCAGTCAATAGGGTTAGAGGAGCTGTAATAGAAGCATTAGTAGACCTATAGTGCATAGATATCTGAGGAATCATAGGGGTAAAACTTCTGATTGCATGTGCAGGAGTCATTATTGGTGCAACACTGCTAGATCCTGAAGTAGTTGAGGTAGAATGCAAGGCTAGAGGAACAATGATGGGAGTTCAGTACACATGGAGGAAGGGTAAAAGATGATTTCTGAAATCCATAATAGCACTTCCTCCTCTCTCCATGGCAGAAATAAAATCATCCTTATTCTCCATAAATTTCTATGAGGCAGGAGTCAACTCTTTAAGCCTACTTACCTAATCTTTAAAGGCTTGAGTGACAGGTGGAATCCTCAGGTTCTCCAACAACAACTTGAACTAACCATCTATCTGATGCTTAGTGTATACCCCTTTGTAGTAGAAATCAACTTGTTCCTTGATGGACTTCTGATCTTGAGCAGCTTACCTTAGATAATTTCCCACAAGGTTATGAATTTATCTGGTAGTGGTAATAACCTGAGTCATAGAATGAGGGTCTGAGGTACTTTCACCAGATAATTTCTCTACTTCTTCTATGAAAACCAACCTAAAAGCCTCTAGATCAACAGGAGGAGAAACTGAAGATGAAGAATATGCACACATAGGTTCCATAGTGAAAGCTACTGTCTCATTAAAAGATTTTTTCAACACACTGATCAGCTTCTTTACATCATCATCTTTTCCACTCATAGTGCCTCCATAGATTTCTTGAAGCCCTAAGACACTATGACCATTTTCTGAACTACAATTTTAATATATCAAAGATCTCTATACCCTTGAGCCCTTGAAGCCATATATGTATCTAAACAGGAAATAGAATATTTCAAATATTCCATAGAATCTGCCAAAGTTCTGATCTTATTTTGACAGTCCTTTAATTTTTGTAGCAGGATAAAATGAGTAGCAGAAACTATCCTTTCAATTGTATAAGTGAAAACATCTTTATTGTGAGTCATAAACCTATCTAACCCAACAAATATATCATCAAAGTGGCTCTTCAGATCTGATTTCATTGATTACAAATCATCCTTCTTCACATAGTCATGAGGAAAAAGAACCACTGGCTACACAATCGTAGTTTTTGAATAGTAGGAATTGGAGGACTTTTGATAGGCTGTTCATCATCAGAGTCTCCATAATCTAAGCCTAAGACCACAAATCCAGGTTCTTCTATCCAATCCTCTATTTCAAGAGCTACAGAAACTGAACCCGTGGAAACAAGATCCCCCCCCCCACTTAGAGTGTTCTCCTAATCAACCACATTCAGCTCTGACATACCTCCTTGAGAAAGTACATCAACATAAGGGTCCACTACCACTTCCTCCACAATATCTTCAACAACTTCTAAAAGAATTCCAGCTTCAACTGAATCAGCAACATCTTCATATACACATTCATCCATTTCTGTATTCCCTATCAAGGGACTGAGACTAAGAAATTACTCTTCATTTGTATCATCATCTATCTCAGTATCATCAAGACTATATTCAGTGTCAATATCCTCATCTGAGGTCTCTCTAGTGTCTCTTAAGAAATTTCATGCCCCTTCTTCTTCATCATTGGTCTCTTCATCATCATCATCCCTTAGGACTCTCTCCCTTCTAGGAAATATATTTGGTGGACTCGGCTCACCAAAGGATAAGGTATTAGCACAATTATTGGATGGAAGGTCTGGATCACTCCTATCATCTATAGAAGAATCCTCTCTTTCTAGCACAATAACAGCTTCTCCTTCTTCATATGAATATGCAGGCTCTACTTCACCAGGCTTTAGACTCGGATCTCTCTTATACTTAGGCCTAGTAGGATGAGTGAAAGGGTTGAATTCCTCATATATCTTTTCCTCATCATGTACCTATCTTCTTTGCCAGGTGTTCCAATTTATCTTCATCAACTTGAAAATTACCTTTTTAATTCAGAAATTATCCCTTACTACAACTGTTTACTCCTTTTCTCTAGAAACTCCTTTCACCTTCAGCATCAAGGATATCAATCTAGCATGAAATAAGGAATTAGATTTTGAAATGGGCTTTGTCATATCCTCTAATTGAATCATCAGTAGCCTACACAAGTTTATCTTATTTCCTTGCTTCAATAGATATAAAAGAAATAAATCCTGAAATTTCAATGTAGCAAAGTCCCCTATCTTGGGACTCAAGACATTCTGGTCAAACTTAAAAAGTAGCTTGTCTTCCCCTTCCATATCAGCAGCAATGTTTTTCCTAGGGATCCCACTCCCTGTCAGTTCGGCTAAGGATTCTTTATAACAGAAGAAATCAGTAGTGGGAGGAACTACTCTTGAGTAGTAATCACAAATCCCTTCATGTGGTACTCTCAGACACTCAGCACATTCAATAGAGGAAAAACTCATACTCATTCCATTCACCCTTGAATACATTCTTTTTTATCCATCAGTCTATTCAAATTTAAAAAACTCATAAAACTACTTCACTGACTTCAGGTAGTAGGGTCTATTGTTTTTTACAAAGCATTAAACCCAAACTCGAGCATCAATTGCCTTTAGCACTAAATATATGCTCATTAGCAACCATTCGAAACTGGGCTCTTTTTCAAATATGATTTCCCTCTTTGACAGGTGAGGGCTGATCAGCTTTTCTACTACCTAGATTCCACTACTCGACTCTGCTCATGGTCTCTTTAGATTTGGATCATCCCCTTTATCAATAACCAACCGTCTCTTCACTCTTTTCATGAAATCTGAAGCGGTTTGAGGGTTTAAAAATAGGGTTAGGTTATGAGGTTACGGAGAAATAGATTCGGTAGAGAGTTTGAGGTGGATAAAAATGTGGTATGTACTTTAATTTTATAACTTAGGGATCAAAAAACATATCAGATAAAATAAATAAGTAATGAAAAAAACGTTTTAGATTCTAGTAGAGAAAACACTAAGTCCCGAAAACATTGACTATCGGTATGGTAACAATGATGAGGTTCCAAAGGTGAGATCTTAATGGTGAGGTCCCTAATAGTGAGGTTTCTAACAGTGAGGTCCAACGGTGATGTTCTTAATTGTGAGGTTTCAAGTGGTGAGGTTTCTAACGGTGAGGTCCCTAACATTGAGGTTCTTAATGGAGAGTTTTCTAACAGTGAGGTCCAACGGTGAGATTTCTAATGGTGAGGTCCCTAATGGGGAGGTTTCTAATGGTGTGGTTTCTAATGGTGAGGTTTCTAAACCTTAACAGTTTATCATACCTAACTCATGTTTGATGTAATTAGACCTCTTAGAATTCAAAGGCTTTGTGAATATATCAGCCAATTGGTGTTCAGTACCAAGGAATTCAAGAGTGATATCACATCTTTGATAATGATCACTCAAGAAGTGATGTCTCACATCAATGTGCTTTGTCCTAGCATGAGATACTGGATTTTTAGAGATGTTAATAGCAATTTTATTATCACACTATAGAGAGACATATTTGAATTAACATCCATAGTCTAGTAAAGTGTGTTTCATCCACAGAATTTGAGCACAACTACTCCCAACAGCTATATATTTAGCTTCAGTAGTAGATAATGAAACAAAATTATATTTCCTAATACTCCACGATAATAGTGACTTTCCTAGAATGTGACATGTTCCCAAGGTTCTCTTTCTATCTAACTTGCAACCAGCAAAATCAGCATCTGAATAACTTATTAAATCAAATGATTGTTCTCTTGGGTGAAACAGTCCTATGTTTGTAGTATACTTGAGATATTTAAAAATAATTTTTACAACAATTAAATGATACTCTTTAGGATTGGATTGAAAGAAAGAACACATGCATACACTGAACATGATATCAGGTCTTCTAGAAGTAAGATAGACCAGAAATCCAATCATACCTTTGTAATTGGTTTGATCTACTAGTTTACCAGTTTCATCAGCATCCAATATACATGTGGTACTCATAGGTGTATCACTACATTTAATTCAGTAAAAACACAAATGTTTTGAAAGAACCTTGGTATATTTACTCTGATTTAACAAAATACCATTTTTATTTTGAAAAATTTGAAATAGAAGGAAAATTTTAAGTTCCCCCATTAAAATCATTTCAAATTCATCTTGCATAATTTCGGAAAAATCAGTACATAAAGAATTTTTAGAGGATCTAAAAACAATGTCATCTACATAAATCTGTACTATTAAAATATCTTTGTAAATCCTTTTAATAAAAAGAGTAGGATCCGCTATTCCATTAGTAAAACCTTTTGAAATAAGCAAAGAACTATGTCTGTCATATCAAGATATTGGAGCTTGTTTCAGACCATATAGGGTTTTTTAATGTTTGAAGACATGATTTGAAAAATGGGGAATTGTAAAACCAGGGGGTTTTTCAACAAATACATCCTCAATTATGTACCCATTTAAAAATTCACTTTTTTACATCCATTTGATAAAGTTTGAAATTCAGATAAGCTACATAATCTAGTAGTATCCTAATGGATTCTAGTCTGGCTATAGGTGAAATTTTTTCCTCATAGTCTATTCCTTCCTCTTGAGCATATCCTTGTGCAACTAGTCTATCCTTATTTCTAACTATGTTTCTAGATTCATGAACTTTATTTCTAAACACCCATTTAGTGCCTCTGGTCAACGTGTCTTTAGTTATTTCTACTAATTCACAAAATTTGTTTCATTCAAACTGATTTAATTCTTCTTTCATATCTTTCACCCCGAATTCATCATTGATTGCATCATCAATATTTTTAGATTCAAGCTGTGAAAGAAAGTCTTGATGTTCAACCTAGTTTCTCAGAGAAGCTCTAGTTTGTGTTACACTATTTAAATTTCCTACTACAACATCTAAAGAATGATTCTTGAGAGTTCTAACACCTCTCTAAAGAGTTGATCTAGAATCATTATGAATGTTTATAGGTCTAGATTCACTATGCACAGATTCTAGAGAATTTTCAGAACCAGTTTTTTTCACTAAGGGATCACTGTATTTATCATTAAGGTCCAGAATTGACATATCTTCCTCAAGAAGTTCAACAGATGTTTTGGGTTCATGTGGATCAGTCCCATCAAATTCGACATGAGCTGATTCTTCCAAACATTTGGATCTCTTATTAAATACTCTATAAGATTTACTAGAAATTGAGTATCCTAGGAAAATTCCTTCATCACTCTTGGAGGAAAACTTTTCAAGATTGTCCTTAGTGTTAAGGATGAAGATTTTAAACCAAAAACTATAAAGTAATTAACCTTAGGATTCCTATTATTACATAGCTCATAAAGGGTCTTCTTAAGAACATGTCTAATTAAGACTCTATTGATAATGTAACAAGTTTTATTAACAGCTTCAGCCCAAAAATAGATAGGGAGATTATACTCATTAAGCATAGTCCGAGCAATCTCTTGAAGTGTTCTATTTCTTATTTCTAAAACTCTATTTTTTGAGGTGTTATAGGAGTAGAGAAATTTTCAGTATATCCATTTTGAGAGAAAAAATATCCAAATTCTTGATTTCAAACTCATGTCCATGATCACTTCTCAATGTCTTAATTCTAAGTCCACTAATATTTTCTACAGACATGGAATATTTAATGAAGTAAGAACATGCTTTCACTATTTTGAGATAGAAATTATACCCAAGTATATCTATAAAAAACATCGACAAGAACATAAACATAGTGCATCCAATTTAAACTTTAAACTCTATATGGTCCAAAAAAATCCATGTGAACCAACTCAATCGATTGAGAAGTAGAAACTTCTTTCTTTGGTTTGAAAGAAAATTTCGGTTGTTTCCCTTTTGACAGGGATTACAATCTTTGTTAAGTTGGAATGAAAATTTATGTAACTCCTTGACTAAACTGTTATTAATTAGTTTACTAAGTGAGTGTAAATTTTAGTTTCCTGATCTTCTGTTCCCTTACCATGATTCCTTATGAAAATAATTTAAACAAGTAACATTATACTTAGCAAAAGAATTTAAATCAACGATATATACATTTTCATTTCTAAGAGCAGTAAATATTAAATCATTTTTAGAATTAAAAACATTGCATGAATCATTTTCAAATTTAACATTAAAACCATCATCACATAACTGAGATCTACTTAGTAAATTGTACTTTAACCCATCAACAAAAAGTACTTTTGAAATTAATATAGTATTATGGTTACCAATTTGGACTAAGCCAATTATCATACCTTTTCATTATCACCAAACATAACATGTCCACCATCAAATTTAATTAGGCTCTTGAAGCATGAGTAGTCTCCTGTCATGTGTCTTGAACATCCACTGTCCAAGTACTATAGAGTTTTACCAGATATCTTTAATCAATTTTCATGAAAAACAGATTATGTGTAGGGTAACTTTGGTACCCAGATTTTCTTGGGTCCAGAGAGGTTAGAAAATAAATATTTGGGAACCCATTCTTGTCTCATAGGTTTCCTATAATCAACATATATGTTTTGAAACATGAACACTTTGTTTGGTCCTTTAGAGATTTTTTTCAAAAGATTGTCTAGAACGTGAACTACCAGCGAACTATCCTGATTTTGGAAAAACAATTATTCTTAATAATTCTTCTATGTCCTGGTTGATATCCTACACCATTTTTGTATTTTAGAGCAATTTGATTTCCTAAAAACTAATTCAAGGTATCTCTACCCGTATTAAACTTCTCAAGATCCATTTTAATTGCTCATTTGACAATTTAAGTTCAGTAATTTTTTTAACAGTTGGGCACATTTTTCTTTTTCAATAAACAGATCAGACTTATAATTGTCTTTTAAAGCATGTTGTCTTTTAAATAATTTTTATTTATCCTTGATTTCATTAAAGGTGTCCTTAAGCATTCCACAATATTCAAACAGTTCATCCGTAGTCATATTTTCATCATTGTTTGATTCACTTTCATTCCCAGAATAGTAATCATTAAGTATAATAGAATTGTGTTTTACCTCAGATGTTTTGCAATGAAACACACGTTTGCAAGTTTTTCTTTTCAATATCAGAAGTGTCAGATCCACTTGAGCTATATTTTGAGGAACTCCAAGTAGCTTTCATATAATTTTTATATCCCTTTCCCTTGTCTTCATATTTCTTCTTAAATTATATCTTGGGGAAATCAGCCTTCACATGACCTTTTCATTTATGCTCATAACATAATATTTCATTTGTGTTATCATTCCATTTTTCCCTTTTTCTGATGTCCTTTATTATAATAATTTCTTTTATAGTTTGAATTTCTAAATAACTTTTTCTTACAATAGAAATTAATGAATCCCCTAGCAAGATGCATCATCTCATCATCACTGTCAGAGTTTGAGTCTTCACTGGTGGATGTATCTATAGGATCTTGAACTTTTCCTTTGTCCTTGATCATTGAGGTATCAGTCTTAAATGCTACATATTTCTTTCTTGGTTCTTCATCTACTTCTTGATTTACCTTAAGCTCTTCTTCATACATCATAATCTTTATAATTAGTTCCTTCATTGGTAGCTTTCATATGTCACAATATTCTCAGATAGAAACAAAATTTCCTCTCCATCTTTTAGGTAGGCATTGAAGCAATTTCATAATATGATCCTTTTTATCCACTGGTTTCCTAAGTAGACTGATGGTATTCACTATTTCATTGAACCTTAGATACATTTCAGAGATAGGTTCATCAGGATTCATTTTAAAATTATCATATTTAATACATAGGTATTTAATCCCATTTATTTAACATTGGTTGTTCCCTCTTGAGAAACAACTAAAGTATCCCAAATTTCATATGTAGTTCTACAAGAACATATTCTATTAAATTCTTCATCGCTAGAGAATTGTAAAATGCATTAATTGCATTACAATTATTATTATATATAGCATTAGTCAACTGAGACCATGTCTCCCTAGTAGTATCAGGCAATACATGTTGTTCTTCAATTGTGTACAAGATTGTAGCTCTCATTCTCTCTAGATATGTTTTCATTTTTAATTTCCACTGAGCATAGTTATTACCATTAAAAAAAGGTGGCATGTTAGTAGCATCACCCTCAAATCTTTTATCCATTGTTAATTAGAATTATAAGGAACTGGAAATTTAGATATGAGAGAAATTTTAAGATCTTTAAGATACAAATAAAATCACAGTTAAATAATTTGACGAATTTCACAAAAATTCAGGTAGTAGTAATAAAAACTAAACTAAATCCTATGATACCAAATGTTGGTTGAATTGGAATCTCAATAGTGGGTGAATTGAGTTCCTAATTAAAATTTTGGTTAAAATCTTTATTATAAAGATCCCCCAAATTTGAAAACAGCCCAGTTAATTAAGGCAGTAGAGATGTAAATGTCCAGTTGGTCAACAGGTTTCTCAAAGGGTGATTAGGCCTCAGTTGAATTAGTGTGTAACACATCTTCAAATTTTGAAAAAAGTTTACTAAATTAAACATATACACACCTAACCAAAACTAACTATCAAAGTGAATGAAAAATAGTTTAATGTTTTAGAAATTATAAGCATAAAAAAATATATAAAATAGAGTACAACAAAAAATACAGAGCACAGTGGAGTTAAATAAGAGGTTCAGTCTCAAGCCAAGACATAATCCTCTCCACTTGGTGATCACCTACCCCCATGAATCTTATATTAATAATAAACATGATACACAGCATGTATCGGGCTTTACAATAGTTATCACAAACTTTCCAGGGTTCACAAGCTCTACCACAATTCTTCATGGAAAAAACAAACAATAAAAACCACACACGGTCTCTTCCAAAGTTATATGTAGGAAAACAAGGTGTAAGAGAAGTTTGATGTGAAGATTTTTGTATCCTCCAATTCAAGCATAGGAGACAGCGTGTGTGACACAAACACACATTTATCATAGATGTAAAATAAAAAAACACAGTAGAGTAAATTTGATGAGATTGAGTTTAGAAGGCTCTATATGTATGATGTTCATCTCTTGGCTCCATGAAGTAAAGAATTTGATGTTTGAGTCTTTCTATGAAAGTTGTCTCCAAAACTGAGTTTCACAACTCCAGGATCTAGATTTTATAAACTGAGAGTTCTTCTTCTTGTATTTATTGAGAGTTGATGAAGCACAAAAGGCATAAGTGAGTTTGTCCCAAATGATATTTGTAATGCTTGTGGGTTCACAGTGTAAGTGCTGGATGGTTTGCCTTTGATCTAGAGAGTAGGTTTCTTTATATGCTCAGAATCACATCTTGTCCTATCTTTTCTTCTTTGGTCTTCTTTTTTATACTCAAGATCCGACAATAGGGATAAGTAAATCACGTGCGGTCCTCATAGTAACCCGCATTGTCCCCAGATACGGTCTCTTAATATGACTACAATCAGAATTAATTAATGTTAGAAGCATTAAATTTACCAAATATGACTATTATAATAATCTTAAAAATTAGAAAAAGTATGGAAAGGTAGGAATCGGTAGACTGGGAACGTTAGCCTGCCCAATGGTAGGCTTTAACAGTAGGTGTGCATCGATAGGCTTCATCAGTGACCTTCTCAATAGTAACCTTCAGCGGTGGCCTTCAGCGGTGGCTTTTCATCGATGAACTTTGCATCAGTGACCTTTGCATCGGTGAAATTTGCATCAGTGGCCTTTTCTTTAGTGACCTTACATCGATGACCTTTGCATCAGTGACCTTTGCATCGGTGACCTTTTCATCTGTGACCTTGCATCGTTGACCTTTACATCGGTGACCTTGCAATGGTGACCTTGCATCAGTGACCATGAAATAGTGACCTTTGCATCGGTGACCTTGCTTCAGTGACCTTTTCATCGGTGACCTTGCAACAGTGACATTGCAATGGTGACCTTTTTTACTTGGATAAAAGTTTCACTGTGAGCTTTAAACAAGACAGTATTGAGATTAAACGTACATAGTTATCACATTTATATAAACATGATTTTTACAAATTTATTATCTTATAAGAGAAACATAATTATCACATAAATAAAACATGATTTGGGATTATCAAAACAGGTGAGTCCAAAAATGTTTCATCTTGGTTATTGGGTTTTAAAATCATGATAAGCTCTTCACAAATCATCGGTAATACCCAGCTAGTCCATGGAAACTACGGATCTCTATTATAGAAGTTGTTCTGGGACACTATTTGATTTCCTTTTTCTTAGAAGGATCTAAAGATATCCATTTGGTGGTAATAAGATTCCCCAAGAATGAAAATTCCTCCATTTATAACTCACATTTACTATACGTTGTATAACATTTCTCCCTTCGCAAAGTATACAACATAGTATTCAAATACTCCTCATGTTCCTCCTTTCTCTTAGTGTATATCGGAATATCATCGATAAAGACTATGAAAAATTTGTTGAGGTAATCCCAAAACACTCTATTCATTATGTCAGTGAATATTGTCATATCATTACTGAGTCCAAAGAGAATCACTATAAAATCATAATGTTCATACCTTATTCTAAAGTTAGTCTTGAGAATATCTTCTATCTTCACCTTTAATTGGTAATATCTGAATCAAAGGTCCACCTTAGAGAAATAACTATCCCCATATAGCTGATCAAAGAAGTCATATATCCAAGGATGGGGATACTTGTTCTTTATCATGATTTTATTGAGATCATGATAATCATTGTAGAGGCGAATTGATCCATCCATACTCTTGAACATGATGACTGGTGCACCCCATGGTGAAGCACTCAGGAATATAAAACCATAGTCTAAATTATCCTGTAACTGGTTCTTTAGTTCTTTCAGATTAATGATTTTCATTCTATATGTTGTATTTGATATAGGTAGAGAATCATGAATAGGTTCAATTGACAAATCAACCTCTCGATCAGGTGAAATACCAAAAAATTCTTTATGGAATACGTCAGTGTAATCCCTCATGATTGGTATGTCTTTAAGCATAACCAGCTCTTTTCTCTCAATAATTTTAGTGAGATATGATTTCTCATAAGGCTGTAATATCCACACTTGATATGATGATTCTAAAAGAGATTCATATTCCTCCCTACAATTTAAATGAATTGGAGGATGCTTCTTGATGTGAAGAGTTGCCTCCCTTTTTTGATAGTTGATGTCAGATTTGTACAATGATAGCCAATCCATTCCCAAAATAGCATAAAACTCTACCAAAAGAAGTAAGACAAGATTTTCTGGGAGGTTCAGTCCACAAATATTAACTAGGGAGGAGTTATGTACTTTGGATGAAATAATTTCCCCATTAGCTATTCTCATATATAACTCAAAATCTATATTTTGAGGTGGTGTTTGAATAGTTCTACTAAACTTGCAAGACATAAAAGATTGCATAGAACCAAAATCAAATAGTACGTTCTATATTCTTGAAAGAACCACCAGTGTACCTATCATCACATCATTGTACGGATCCACCTCAATAGTAGTGATAGTGTATTCCCTTCCTTGTAACCTTGGAGGTTGTTGTTGATTTCCTCCGACAACCCTGGGCATAGGGCATTGGTTTTAAAGATCCTTATGTTCCTTGTAGTTGAAACACTATACTATAGGATGAGTGTTGATCTGAATCTTTATTCTTCCAAATTAGTGGAATTATTCATGTCCCTTCAACAATTCTTATCTAGATGCCCCATTCATCCACATTTGACGCATTTCCTGGATCCTTTTAGACAGTTTCTATAGTGCTTATTCCCACAATTTTTACATGCGATATATTCAGTCTTCCTTCCATAAAGGCATTTATTTCTTGATCCACCCATATTAGACTCTATTTTCCACTTTTTTCCACTGGGCCCACAATACTATTGAGAGTCCTCGATCAATATTTTGACCTTAAGGGCACAACATAAAATCTATCCATAGCTATAAAAGTCTTGAATAGTCAACACTTTTCATAGAATTGAATTTAGTCCACTAAAGAAGTGATCCACCTTACTTTTTGTGTTCATGAAAATTCTAGAGGCATATCATTCAATCCTTTTAAAATTTTCTTCATATTCCCTGACAGAATCATCTTACATTTTCCTATGTTTGAAGAACATTCTTTCCATCTTGAGATGGAGGATTTGGGGAAAATATTTGTTGATTTTTTTTTGAATTCATCCAAATCCATGGAATCAATTTTCTCCTATGACTTTATATTTTTTATTAGTGTCCACCAGTGATCAACTTCACCATCAAAACTTTCTTTTCTTTTGAGAACTGGAGGACAAAGAATATCTTTTTAATGGAGTTTATCCACTATTCTGTGAGGAGGGGATCAGAAGATCCACTAAACACGAAAGGACTTTTCCACATAAAGGATTCGTTAACAAAATTCTATTTACTTATAGAAGGAGGTAATTCCACACGATTCAAGTTATTATTCATAACTTGATCTACCTGAGCAAGTACTATAATAATGTTTTGAGCACCTATCTCCATCATATTTGGTATATCATTAGGGAAATCATCAATTTTCTGATCACATTGATTGTTTTCATGTCTTCGTTTATTTACCACCATTAACTATGAAAAATAAAGTGCATGTATGGGGCTTAAATACTTAGATAATAATCATAAAAAGAAAACATTAAATATAAAAATATAAACTATTAAAGGAAAAGTATATCCTAGCTTATGATAACCAAGGTTTCAATCATGGATATCCATGATCTATTTTATAACCTATATTCTTATGAGAATTTTCTTTATTCCCTTAATAAGGGTTTGTAATGAGCTCATGGATTTACCAAAGCATATCCCCTGGGAGTGTCAAACCAGGTGAGCAGTAAGACCTATTGTCATGTACCAATTTACCATAAGTCCATCCCAGAACACCTTGTCGGAGTTGTTACTCCTTGGTACATATTTTATAGAACCACATCCACTTTTATTATCTATAAAGGGATGTATTTTATTGATAAACATCTTACTATATACTTACCAAAATTTAGAGAATTTTTCTTAGACTTAGTCTTATCCATAAGGTTATTACTAATTTGATCTATTCCTAATCTCTAAAAATAACTAGACATTCACCTCTGATAATAACTATAGTGACCCAATATTTTATTACACAATTTTAATCATAATTAAACATAAAATTAAAAGATAAGGATCACAAATTCTAGTGTCTTGGAGATTATTTACATAATTAAACATCATGATTCCAAAATAATAACATCTTTTATTTAATATTAATAAAGAGATATTAACTTCCTTTGAGCCCTTACATCGGCATAGGATAACCTAGGTATAACATGAACAAATGGATGAGCTAAAATACCAGTAAGGGAATAAACATAATAGTAAATCTTAGAACATGGGTTAGAATTCATAATATAATGATATAAAAAGGCATGGAACATGATTAAATATAAGGAATAATAACATGGGATCACATAATCATGGATTCATAGTAATGTGGTAGCAATATAAAACATGGAGTTGGTATGAGTAAAGTTTATTTTCACATATTGGAGCATGAGTTAAGGATAACCACTAAGATTGTTGTACAAGGAGCATGAGTCAAAGCTAACCACAAAGATCGTTGCACATAACGTCTCACGCGACTAAAAAACACCCAATGAATTGGAGCGCTGTCTGGGTGCACCCATCATAATATGTTCATGAATATGTTTTCCACATGAAAAATCATACATAAGCAATAAAACATAAACATAAGGGTTACGTATATAAATAATTGGGTATCATAATCATGTCATAAATCATAATAAATGGGCGTATCATAAAAGTTTCCATGAAATAAAAGGAATTAAATAATACATGGATATTCGTAAATAAAAATAGGAATAGAACATTATTAGTGATGTCAAACTGAAGTGATAACATGTAGAAAGAGTATTTAAGAAACTTTAGAATTAAAACATTTTAGTGCAGTTTAAGGAAAATATTAACGAGAATATAAAGAATAAAAGAGAATAATCTTGTATATAAAAACAGAAGATAAATAATAATATATTCATAATAAAATTATATTTTATAAAAATAATGGAGGATTAAAATAGATTATAGAGTTCACTTTAAATTGGGTAAGAGTTCGGGATGTTCCCTTAATTCGGTCTTGCTTATCAAGAAGAATTGAGTAGGGAACCTTTTTAAAACATGTCTATCACAAAAAATAGGGATGAATGGATCTTGATACATGATTTTGGAACATATACACAATATTAGGAATATTTAAATAAAAATAAAATAGAATTTCATTTGGGTCAAAAGAGATAAATAGTAACCCATAGGAATAATGGAGGTTCAGGTAGAATTCTTTACCTTAAGTCCAAAGGTGTTTTTAACGTGATATTAATGTCCTGAATAATAAAATTAGATTCATTAATTAATAATTAGTTAAAAATTCCTACATTTATCTGATTTATTGTAGCTTTATTAAGTTTTTATGGCCTTTTTGATGGGTTAAGAGGTTCAAAGTCATCGTTAAGGAGCGTTGGTTTCCTTGTGTTTCATGATCCGTTTACATGTATACATGTATGAAAGGTCATATAAAGTGTGGATAATTATCCAAAATTGAACTTATATGTTATTAATTATCTTCCATAGGATAAATTTGTTTTATATATCATTTGGTTTTATGGCACGAGGATGAATAATTAGATAAATTGTTAATGACAATTTTTTTGGGTTTATTTTGTCAGTTTTCAATCACAAAAAACTCATTTTGTTTTATAAATTAATATCATGCGTAAAAAATGATTCCATAACATTACATAATATATAATACATATATTATAATTTGGTTCTACCATAAAAATTATTTCATGACCAACCTTGATAATGGTATTGGAAATTAAAAACTTCAACATCCTTGATTTTTTGATAACCCCCCTTTCAAGGGATTAGGGGGAACCCTTAAAAGTCCTCTAGGATTAGAGATTACATGGACCATAGTCTTAGAAGATTACATGACATGATGGTCTTAGGGAATTCAACTAGACTATCTAAAAGGAACTACCCCCACCAAGCATCTTCTTCATGATAGTAACTCTCCACCTTCACATGGTCGTCTGGCTAGGCTTCCCATGCAAGCATAGGCTGGTCCCGATGAAATAGCCATACCCTCTCATTCTGAAAAAACCATTTGGTTATGCTATGGTGAGTGCACTTGCTGTAAATCCTCATCTGGGGCTGCTCCTTTTCTATAGAGTCTGTTTAGGGAAACTACACTGATCATGTGGCCTGAAGTCCTTGAGGTGGCCCAAAGGCCTTAAATGTGGTCTGAAAGCCTTACTGACCCGAAGGCTTGGGTGGCATGGAGGCCTTAAGGACTCCAAGCCCAAACCGGTGGCCCAAGGTGAATAGTTCTGGCTGCTACAGTAACCACACAGCACTACTACAATGCCTTCTACATTACTGCTACAGTACCTGATACAGTACTGCTACAACGCTACTATAGTACTACTATAGTGTCCTTCAATGTGATAAATTAACACATCATAGAAGATGTTTTCATTTTTAATATAAAAGGAGGAAGAATAGAGATGATTATGAATTGATACATTAGAATAATAACATTAAATAATATATAAGGTACTATAGTTATCAAACCATTTGGATGAGGGGAGGTGAGAAGAAAAAAAAATGAACTTGAAAATAAATTGAAAGAAAAGGAAGAGGGTTTTACCTCTTGATTCCTTCTTCCTAAGAACCTCTTTAAGGGGTTTGGTTTGTGTATTTTATTAAGAAGAAAAATATCATAGACATGTGGGAGGGGATTGGGAGGATATTTGAGTATAATTTGGACAAGGAACAAGGCTTGGGAGAAGTGAGAAGAAGAGTTGGTGATGGGTGGTATTTATAGTGGAGGTGAGGGGTGTTTTCTCATTATTTTAATCAATATTTGTTATTTTGATTAAGAAACAAATTAGTGATGATTATTGAGAGTAAATATAGTGATTAGTTCATTTTAATTCTAACCAATGGTCACTTACATCATCCATGACTTAAGAATTACTCCAAAATTCAATTATTTACTTATATTATAAATTATCGTATTTCAATATTCACAAAAATTATGTATTTTAGAAAAATCCAAAAAATTCATGCTAACCATTTTTCAACATGTAGAATTAAAAAATGAACTCCGTTATATGAAAATATTTTTCTAAATATTATAATTTTTAATTTTAATTAAAATTATTATTTACATAAAAAATATAGATTTTAAAATGATAACTACATTTATATCACATTGAAAAATTAACTAAGGTCTCATAAAATTATGAAATAATCAAAAGACATAAAAATACTAATTTATGAATACATTTTATGAAAATAAATTTTCTTTTAAATTATTACATTAGACATAAAGTTGTAATTAAATATTTTATGACTTACAAAAATACCAATACTTAATTAATAATTTTTTAAATATTTATTTACTTATACTATGATATAACTATATCACATTGTCACTTATAAAATGGATAAATTTAATTCATACTTTCATTTGTGAGGTTACTATTCAAATTTCCAGTTTACTATTCATAATGGTTATGTTACTATTCGAAAGGTTAAGTTACTATTCCTATAGTATATGTCACTTAACCTCTAGAAATACGTCTTATTTTATTCATTATTCATTTATAAAGTTTATATTGTATTTTTAATGTTATTTAATGTGATTTATACTATATGAAATAATTATAAGAAGGGAATTTCCATTGATAAATATTTAATTCATTACATTTTTATTATTTATCTCTAAAAATATACACAGAATAAACCATCATTGGACACGCCCTGAAACCAAATTTCACATTGTGTAATACACATACACGGTGTGTATTTGGGGTAGCAGCTCTGCTGCACCTCCAACTCCCAAGAATACTCATGAAAGCTGGCTACCGGCGAGCTCTTTCTGCTCAGATTTCAGAAGGAGATGCGAGGCCATGGACATCAATTTGGAAGCTTTATGTTCCCCCTAAAGTTCGCTTTTTCTGGTGGCAGGTGTGCACTGGTATCCTCCCAACTAAGAGCCTCCTTGTCTACAGACACTTTTCAGACGACAACTCTTGCCCTTTCTGCCCTTCTGTGACTGAATCCCCTTTCCATGCCCTTGTTCAATGTCCCGGGGCTCAGGAGATTTGGAATGGCTGGGGGTCAACTTTAGAGCTGTTCCCGGACCCCGCCTCAGATCTCACAGCTCTCCTGATGCGATGGTGCTCCTCATTTTCGCCGGCTTACGTAGGCGCCCTGTGCATTGTGGCTTGGATTATCTGGAATAGGCGGAACGAGGCCATCTTCAATCATTTCCGGAGGCCCCCCAGGTTTTGGATTGACCGGGCATTGTCATGGATTGCGGTTTGGCAGAACCACCCTGAACAACAAAGACTTTCCACTCACCCTCCTCTTCCCCAACATTGGTGCCCCCCACCGGAAGGGATTATTAAGATCAATGTGGATGCCTCTCTCCCTAAGGATGGCCCAGTTGGACTAGGTTTACTGGCCCGGGACAACCTGGGAAATCTCATCGCTGCCAAATACGAAGCACGTCATGCACTTTGGGAGCCCTCAGTCGCGGAGGCCGCCGCCATCCTTGCTGGATTAAACTTCGCAAAAGATTGCGGTTGGGACTCCATTCACATCGAATCCGACTGTCTCACTGTAATCAATGCCATCAATCTCACTGACGGCGGGCTTCAACCTTTCGGTCCCATTATCCGGTGTATTCATTCGCGGAGACAAGGCTTCAATTACTGCAATTTCTCATTTATTAAAAGGGAAGCGAACGAAGCCGCTCACAAGATGGCAGGCATTGGCCCTCCCTATGAGGATGTGCTCTGGTTCAATCATTTTCCTTCGTGGTTATGCACTTGTATTTCTGCTGATCTCCATCATTAATGGATCCGTCTTTTTCTGTCAAAAAAAAAACACCTCCAACAACCAAAATCAGAAATTTAATAGAATGGGAGGGCATGGAACATTACATTAGATACCTATCAAAAGATTCTCACCCTCAAGAATCGAAAACCAATCCAAGAAGGAAAGGGGTCTGAACAAGCATCCCACGAGATACCACTCAAGGATATCGTCATACCTTAAACACTAACACTAGATGAACACACCAAACTAAATAGACAAAAAACGCATTTCACAACCGTAAGCCACCTCCTCTCACACAACTGGACTATCACATCACCATTTCAAAACTATCTCAATCTATACGGAGCCCAAAACAACAACCGCTGCAACCAAGGAACCACACCATCCCTAACACATGAATTATAAAATTCTTTCTTCCATGTCAAGATACTATCCGCTCTGGGTGGCATTGTGTCACCCACATGGGTTTAATTTCATCACAGTTAATGTATATCAAATAGTAATCAGGTCCTCCCTTTTTTATAAATTATGATTTTATCAGACATTGCACCACACACATCACAAACCAAGGAGAAAACTCATTTTATAAAACAAAAGGATCCAAACATCACATCACAAAGAACAAAATAACAATGAAAAACTCAAAACAACTCTAGGTGATGGGTACACATCTGCGTCTCTCACTATTAAGAACTCTCCTCCATGACACCATGCCTCCAAAGCACATGAACCAAAGAAATGGTATGTCCACACAGTATGTTCTTTTAGCGATCTTGAATCACTACTAGACGTTCCAAAAACGTCACTTTTACCTTAATATCCAACTGTCTCCATTCAATGAAATGAGATTCATCATAAAGATACTGATGATGTTGAGAGATGTGAAATACATCATGGATCCTCTCCAACCATGGTGGAAATTCCAACTGATACGAAACCTCTCAAACTTGACCCAACACCTCGAAGGCCCCACCAATCCTAGGATAAAGCGTACTTCCTCTAAAAAACCTAATCTTCCCACGTCGAGGGGAAAATTCAAGTAAACATGGTCCCCAACCTCGAACTACATGAAATTGAACCACCTCATCCTCATAAAACTTAGAAAAATCATCCATTGAACCAGATTCCTTGATTGATAAGAAGTGGACATATTTTTTCAACCAATTCACCATCACCTAGATAGAATCACATCCTCCTTGAGCTATGGGTAACCCTATGATTAAATCCATCAATATGTCACCCCATTTCCACTCAAGAATATACAAGGGCTGAAAAAACTACCAAGAACATGATGCTCATCCTTTAGTTGCTAGAAAACCTTTCATTTTTCCACAAACTTCACCTCTTCCCATTTTATCATAGGCAACCAAAACTGTATCTTCAATCCATGGTACATCTTGGAAAATCTTGGGTGTACTACCAAAGGTGTGTTATGAAATTAACGAATTACTCCATCATGCATTACAACCAGAATAAACAACCTCACACAAAACAACATACAATTCTGACCATCCTTCAATCAACCCTCTAGAGCATCACCATGGAAAACACGATTGCGCATAACCTCTTATTATGAGTCCCCCCACTGAGTCTCCTCCATCTTCTTCATCAGAGAAGATAACATCATCATTTTAAAAAAATATCCTCTACCACCATCCACTCTTGAATCTATGTGTAAGTATTCCAACTCCTCCATTGCTCGCCTAGAATCCTCAAACTCCAGAACAAAACCCTTCCACAACTTCCTTCTCATACCAGCATCCACAACATCCCCATTTCTTGAGGTGTAGAAGATTTCAAAATCATAACCCTGAAGAAAATGTATCCACCTATGTTGTCTCAAGTTTAGATAATGCTCAGAAAATACATACCTCAAACTCTTGTGAGCTGTAAAGACCACAAAATGCTCTCTAATGAGGTAATGTTGCCACAAATTTAGCACAAAAACAACCGTATCTAGATTCATATCATGGGTGGAATAGATACAATCTTGAGGATGTAATTACCTAGACCCATATAATATCACTAGCCGCTACTACATCAACACACATCCTAATCCTAGTTAAGAAGTGTCACAAAACAACTCAAACAACGCACCCTCCTCTATCACTTGAAGCACTGGAGCACTAACTAAATTCCATTTCAGTTATCTAAACTCTACCTGACACTGATCAATCCACAAAAAATCTTTGTGTTTCCTTGTCAAAGCTGTCAACAGGGATGAATCCTGAGAGAAATTGGGTACAAACCTTCGATAATAGCTTGTGAGACCATGTAAACTACAAACCTCTTCCACATTCTTGTTTTATTCCCAAGAAGCAATTTCTTTAACCTTCAAAGGGTCTACTTCCACACCTTTTTGAGACACCACGTTCCCATGTAAATGCACCTCTAATGTACAAAACATACACTTGGACAACTTTCTATAGAGATGGTGTCATTGAAGAACATGTAAGATAGTTCTGAGATGCTCGTCATGCTCCTCCTCTAACTTCTATTATATTAAGATATCATCGATGAATACAATGATGAAAAAATATAGGAACTCATGGAATATGGAGTTCCTACGCCCTATGAACATGACTGGCATGTTCGTAACACTATATGGAATAACTACAAACTCAAAGTGACCATACCTGTATATGAAGGTAGTATTCAAGATATCACCCTACTTCACCCCCAATAGGTGATATCAAGACTGTAGATCGATCATAGAAAACGAATTATCCCCTCTGAGCTGGTAAAAAATATGATCTATACTTGAAAGAGGGTAACCATTTTTGATCGTCACCTGATTCAAACTCTGGTATTCTATGCATAGCCTCAGACTATTGTCCACCTTACTTGTGAATAACACTAGAGAACCCCACAATGACACACTAGGCAAGATAAAACCCTTCTAAATCAGATCATCTACCTAAACCCTCAAATAATATAACTCGAAAGGTTCAATATGATAAGTATCCGTCGAAATTAGATAAGCATTTGGTTGCAAGCCTATCTAAAAAACAACATCACATCAAGGGGGTAGCATCACAACCACCTTGAGGAAAACATATAAGAACTCCCCAATGACCCTGGAAACCTGTACTATCTCATCATCCATCGATTCCACTAAAAACATATCCAATAAGGAAAAAAGGGGATCCATATGTCGACTACCCACCTCACAACCCCACTCACCAACGAAAACCACATGGTGGTCATCCACATCAAAAAAATACTCTCCTCTAGAATCAGTCGATAACAAAAGATAAAGAATACTACCAGTCAATGATGAGGATGAAATCGCATGGATATATCAGTAGAAAGAAAAGATCCCCATGGGATTGATGCGGCCCCATCATTAGTCTACACCCCCGACACACATCAAATAAGCTGATCTGGCCTCCAAACGGTGTAGTCAACACCATCGTTATGAGAAACCTCTCTATGTATAGTCCTAGATAATGGGATAGAGAGGGTGAAAGAAAGGAGTTTCAAGCTCCTGAATCAAACTAGGCACAAATAGGGGTACTAAACAAACTGATCGTACCTATGACAATCTATGGATCCTCGGGAACTGCTGCCTCTATTTTGAGAAACAATACATTCCCAGCTCTTCTTCCTCTCTTTTGATGACCACCTCCATGACCATGCTCAGGTCGCAGTCTCTGAACATGAGGAACGTCCCGAGGTCAGCCTCTACCTGCTCAATCTCCCCTTAGCAGAGATAAAACCTACCTCCTCTAATGTTGAAATAACCTCACTAGAAACTACTATTGAGCCTGGAATTAAACCTGTACAAATCCACAAAACTAAGATTAGGGAACCATTGGTCACTAGTTCTGGTGATGTCCACAAACCCCACAGTAAAAACACAATTTAAAAAAACTCCCAAGAAAATCACAGAAACGACTGGCCCCCAATGTTTGGAAAGTAAGCTGCTGAGGTAGACTCTCTGTCAGTTGAAACCTCGAAGGCCCTAACACTTGAGACCTAACAATGACAAAACTTCCCCTAAAGAAACACTACCAGTTCCCATATCACAAAAAACCTCCTCTTGATTTCATCCACTTGATCACCTCTTCCTTCTTCTGAACCTCCAAATATGCTGGAAACGTAAAATGAGTTATTACATACTGCATAGAAGGATGTAGTTACTCCTAAAGACATCTTGCATGAGACTCCTAATTTGAAAAAATATATGGGGAAAATGAAAAAGGTCATTAAAACTGATTCCCAGCTCCTGTAGGACATTCTACCTTGTCGAAGAGAAAGAAGTTCCTACCACTTTACTGCCTTCATGGTCGATAAAAGGAACTCTTCCCGGAACTCCTTTTCAAAGTAAACCCACAAAACATCTACCTCCTCATACTCTCCAAGATACATTTTTCACCACTGACATGTGACTCCCCACATATAACTACATGCCAAAGGAACCCAGTACTCTGTTGGGGCCTGAGTCAAACTGAAAGCTTTATAGAGCTCCTGTAACGTCCCGGTTCTGGAAGCCACCCAGAGGTGCCCCATACCCGGTTAGTCACATGGCCTCAAGCGCATTTCCCCAAACGCCAGAGGCATCCGAAAATAAGCGAGGGCCTTAGGTGAGATAGTGGGGAAACTATGCCCTCATTGAAAGAGTACACAGTGGAAGAAAAGTAAACATTCAATAGCGGAAGCAGTAATAACAAACAATATAACAGTGGAAGACTAAATCAAAAACTAGAGCACATATGTATGTATGAAATGATGCATGATACATAACGACGAAAGCATCCAAACAATTCACAATGCAGGAAAACACTACAGTACCAAAATAAGTACAAAAGAAAAGTAAACAGCTCCTTAGCATCTCAAGCCAAAGCTTGGTGCCATGCTCTCCTGCTCCAAGCAATCATGTTCCAGAAGACGAAGGCCGCTTTCCCTTGTCTATACCTGCAACTACATAGTCTGGTTGGGCCCAAAAGCATGTCCCAAACCGGGTATGAGATAAAATCCTAGTAGGCATTCACCCGAAGATCTATTCCTAACAGTCAGTGAGTATATGATAGGTAAAAGTACAATAAGCATTAAACAGCAACAGCAAGTAGTATGAAGTAAACAATAATCAATAAAATAGGATGATACATAGTAGCAATAAGTCCACAAAAAAATCAACATCAGTGAAACAAATAGCTAATATATCAGAAACCCTCTGGGAAGTACTCACATCCATCCCCTCTGGTCCTATCCAAGAAGTACCACAACCCTCTGGGCAGTGCACTTAGCCTAACCCCTCTGGCTTGGTCATACGAATTTATGAGACTCTCTGGGGAATCTCACTCGGTAAATTCCCCTTATAGTCTAGGGTAGTTAGGGACTCTCTTGAAGAATATCACGTGGTCTAACCCTCAAAGACCCAAGGTCTAGAGACACTCCGAGGAAGCTATCTCGGTCAATTCCTCCTATATCCTCAGGTATACCACAAACTCTCTAAGGAATCTCACTCGGTCAATTCCTACCCTAGCTTGGGAAGGTTCTTAAAGAGATTCAAAAAAGGTAAGACTCTCTGAGGAAGATCACTCGGTCTACCCTCCTGTAGTCTATAAAATCCAAGACTCTCTGGGAGTTCACTCGGTCCATCCCCTATGTAGTCTGTAATATCTAAGACTCACTGGGAAGCTCACTTGGTCTATCCCTTATAGTCTATAGCACCAGGTTCTCTCAGTCCCATGCCAGTCAGTGCATAATAATTCAATAAGGAAAAATTACTACTATAGATCTACTTGGTTAACCAAATTACACCTATAGAGCTACTTAGCTAACAGCCTACAAGGAAACAAGCATGTCTTGAGTTTCACTTCAACCTATAACGGTGAGGCATGAAAACAGGTGTAGCTGCCAAAGGAAAATGAGACCCAGAGTTCATAAATAGAACAAATCAAGGGAAAAAACATCCAAACACAAAAAATTATCCTCTAACATGGTCAAATTACCTCTAAATAAGCATACTAGAAAGACAGGAAAATAATGAAGGCAAAAAGGGGTAACACGCAATACCCCGTTCACAGGTATCGGTGGAAATTCACACATAAACTCAGAGACTTTGAATGGCAAGGAAAAAACCACCTACCTCTTTCCTAGGATATTGATATACTTGAACCACGATGGATGATTCTCCCAAGAACGTCGTGGAAATGAGAAAACACACAAAACGTTCAAAATTAGATAACTTGAGAAGGAGGAAGAATTGAAAAACAAGGATCAAGCAGAAGGAAGAACTGACCGTTGCGCTTCCATCATAATAAAAAGTGATTGAATCGGAGAACATATGGAGGTTCAGGAATCCGAAGAAGTTTCGCGGCCATACGGTGTCTCTCGGTCGAACTAGACCTAGAAGAAGATGATTATGATGATGAGGTGTGACCCTGGTCTGTTTAGTGAAAAAAAATAAAAGTACACAATGTGTATTGTAAAAGTAAATGGTGTAGAGTGGGATTTTCCATACTCTGCAAAAATCGTCCCCCACGTCACCCCAACACACCGTGTGTGTGGCCCAGACACAGCCAACACACGGCTTCGAGCCAAAGAATAGTACACGGCATGTACTCAGAAAGCACGCGGGGTGTACTTCAAATGTTTCTAGAAACATAATTTTTCTTAAAAACTCCAGAAAAAGGAAAGGCATACCTGAAACGAAGATCCGGATTCTTAAAAACCTCCCCCCTTAATGAAATTCATCCTCGAATTTCCCTAGCAAGGCGTAGAAGAAGAAATCTCGAACAGCTCCAGCCACTGTGGCCGCACATCAGCCTCCCTCTCCTAGGTCACATCCTGTACATGCCCATGCTGCCATAGCACTCATACCAGATTAATAGACCGGCCTCAGAGAACCTTTGTACTGCGATCGACAATCTGGATAGGATGCTCTTCAAACGATGCATCCGCTTCGAGCTCAACCTCCTCAGGCTGAAAGACATGAGACGGGTCCGAAATGTAACGTCGGAGCTAAGAGACGTGGAAGATGGAGTTCATAGCCCGGTACCTCTGAGGTAGTTGCCACCAATAGTCCACCGGACCAACTCTCTCAAATACCTCAAATTACCCGACGTACCACGGTGAAAGCTTACCCTGTCTCTGAATCCTCTTGTGTCCCAACCTCGGTACGACATGCAGGAAAACCTGATCTCTGACCTCGAACTACAGAGGTCGTCTTCGCTGATCAGCATAAGACTTCTGTCGAGACTGTGCTATATCCATCTTCTTCTGAATCAACTCTATCAGCTCTGAGGTCACCAAAACAAGACATGTTCCTAGAAAAGCTGCCTTTCCTACCTCCAGCTAGTATAAGGGTGATCGACATGGCCTACCGTACAGAGCCTCATATGGTGCCATCTGAATGGTCGCCTGAAAACTGTAGTTGTAGGTGAACACCACAAGAGGTATATTCTTCTACCAAGAACCGCTGAAGTCTTGAATGAAAGCTCAGAGCATATCCTCAAGCACCTGGATCGTGCGCTTGGACTGACCATCAGTCTGGGGATGTTATGTTGTACTCAAAAGTACCTTCGTACCAAAGGCCTTCTAAAGTCCCTGCCAGAACCGAGAGGTAAAGCATGCATCCCTGTCTGAAACAATGGAGTGTGGAACTCCATGTAGACATACAATCTCTAGGATGTACAGTCGTACTAGATCATCAACACTGAAGGTTTCCTTGATCGGCAAAAAGTGTGCTACCTTCGTAAGCCTGTCGATGAAGACCCAAAAAACATCACTTCCCCGAGGTGACCTTGGTAATCCGGTCATGAAGTCCATCGCGACATCGTTCCACTTACACTCTGGAATGGGTAACTGCTGTAAAATCCCTACTGGTCGCTGATGATCTGATTTCACCTGCTAAAAAGTAGAACATTTCATGATAAAACCAGCAACATCTCTCTTCATACCTGGCCACCAGTACTGGCGATGAAGATCCTGATACATATTGGTGACGCCAGGATGAACTGCCCAAACCGAGGAATGAAAATCCCGCATCAACTCCTCGTGTATGTCTACTGAAACCCATACGCATCCCTGGAAACGCCAGATCTCATCCTCATCCACTGTCCATCTAGGAAGAGGGTCCCCTTCTGACACACTCTTCTACAGGACTAAGGCCTCCGGATCTGATAGCTTCCTCATTCGTACTCGATCCAGAAGTGTAGAGGTAACAACCACAGATGGAAGAAAGGTCTGTCCCTGTCTGTCATGCACCTCCAAATGCATCTCAGAGAACAGAGACATCAGCTGCCACTCACTGTTGGCCTCTTGAACTGCCTGAATTCGAGTCCTCATTCTTAACGCGTCCTCCACTACGTTGCCCTTTCCCGGGGTATAGGCGAGCTCGAAGTCAAAGGACTGAAGATACTCAACCCACCTGCACTGTCTCAGATTCAGATCGCGCTGAGTGAAGATATACTTGATACTCTTGTGGTCAGTAAAAACCACAAAGTGCTCTCCCAGAAGACATTGTCTCCAACAACGTAAGGAATGAACAACAGCTGCCAACTCCAGATCGTGCATTGGGTAGTTTCTCTCATGTGGCCTCAACTGCCTAGACCCGTAAGCAATGACCACATCTCCCTGAATAAGCACAGCTCCTAGCCCGATACCCAAATCATCACAGTTAACAATATATCCCTTGCTCGTCTCTAGCCAGACTAGTATCGGTGCTGACATCAACCTCCCTTTCAGCTCCTAAAAGGCTGACTCACAAGAATCTGACCATAAAAACTTCGCCCACTTCTTGGTCAGACCTGTCAACGGTACAGATAGGCACGAGAAGTCCTGAATGAAGCTTCTGTAGTACCCAACCATCCCTATAAAACACCGCACCTCAAAAATGTTCTTCAGTTTCTCCCAAGAAACTACAGATCTCACTTTCTCTGGGTCCATAGATACTCCAGCCTCTGAGATGATGTGACCCAAGAAGTGAATCTAATCCATCCATATGTGGAACTTTGAGAGTTTAGCATTCAGCCGATGCTCTCTCAGTGTACTCAGAATGATCTCATGATGTGCGGCATGGTCGTGTTGAGTGTGAGAGTACACCAAGATATAGTCCACGAAGACCACGACAAAAGAGTCCAAGTACGGATAGAACACTCGGTTCATTAGTTCCATGAAAACTACAGGAGTGTTCGTGAGACTGAACGGCATGACTGTATACTCGAAAAGACCATACCTGCTCCTGAAAGCTGTCAGAGGTATATCTGATGGTATAACGTGCAACTGATGATAACCGTACCTCAAGTCGATCATTGAGAACACCCGGGATCCTCGAAGTTGATCAAAGAGGTCATCGATCCTCGGCAAGGGATATCGGTTCTTGACCGTCAACTAGTTCATCTTCTAATAATCCACACAAAGCCGAAGGGTACCGTCTGCCTTCTTTGCAAACAGTACAGGTGAACCCTAAGGAGAGGTACTAGGTTAGATGAAACCCTTTACCTGAAACTCCTCCAACTGCTTCTTGAGCTCATCAAACTCAGGTTTAGCCATCCTATAAGGAGGAATGAAGACCTGTTCCGCTCCTGGAATGAGCTCAATCGATAAGTCTACCTCATGATCTGGGGGTAAACATGAAAAGTCCTTTGGAAATACATCCTTGAAACGATCCAACATTGGAGGAAAGTCTAACTGTGAAGTCCCCTGGTCATCCAGATAAAGACTTGCAATCTGGGCTGTAATTTCCCCTATCCCATGATGCTCTGGTCCAGCTCTACCCACCTAGACATCCCACTCACCTCTATGAAGGAAAGATCAGCCTTCTGGTGATACAAAACTCACCCTGCGGTGATAGCAATCGACGACTTCCTGGAAAGGAACTAACCAGTACATCCCGAGAATGACGTCATAGCCCGTCATCTCTAGGACATAGAGGTCCCTCAAGAAATGACACCCCACAACCTCAAGAGGGCACTCTATGCACTAACTTACACTAGATGTCCTTGTCCCGAGAGGTGTGTATAGAGTCAACAAGTCGGTAGACGAAAAGATACAGATCCCAAGGCTCTCCACGACAGCAATAGAGATAAAGCTATGGGAAGCACTAGTATCAAAAAGGGCTGAAGATAAAATAGAGGCTACTAAGATCGCACCTTGAACTCTAGAAGGGAAGGGATCCTGCTCCTGATAGATCTACTCCATGGCGAAAGACTGGCCTGCACCACAGCCCTGTGCCCCTAGCTGACCGCTCTAAGCTGATCCACTATGATGTCGCTGATGACCTGGTGACTGACCACCACGACCGCGACCTCCACCTCAGCCAGAACGACTGGAAGAACTCCAATTCCCTAACTGGTGGGAAAATGGTGAAGCATCTCCAGAACATGGGGTCATAGAGGAACCCCTACCACCAGCTGAAGGTGAGAAGGTGTGACAGAACCGCTGAAGATGGCCCATCTTTCCGCAAGACCGGCACTCCATCAGATCTCTCTGGCACTGAGGCCTTGTATGCCCACTCCTACCGCACTGGTAGCACACAACCTGGCTACCAGAAGACGCATCCCACGAACCTCGATCTCCTCAAGAAGACTCTCTGTGACGCTTCCCACTGTTCGTAGGAGGAACACCCACTCTGGATGACGAACCAACCTGGCTCACTGCTCCAGAATCCCTTAGATTGTGCTCAATGATCAACGCCTTGTTGATGATGGAGGATATAGAAGTCAACTGGAAGATATTCACCTGGGAACGGATCTCATGCCTGAGACCGTCCTCAAACTTCATAGAAAAAAACCACTCATCAACTGTTGGGATCAGTGTGAAACGCTGCAGCTCAGTGAAACGAGATGAGTACTCCATAACAGAAAGAGTACCCTGCTGCAGACTCATAAACTCTCAGGCTCAATCGGCCCTCAGGGTTTCTGGATATAATTAGTCATAAAAGGTGCGTCGAAACTCGTCCCAAGACATATCCTGCTGATGCCCTGACCGTGAGATCACCTCCCACCACCTCTTGGCGGTGTCCCGGAGCATGTAAGTGGCTAGATTTACCCTTTTCTCCACAGGGATATCTAGGTGCTCAAAGATGGTCAATGTGGCCACTATCCACGACTGTACAGCCTGGGGTCCTCCATACCATGAAAAAGTAGGAGGATGATGCTGCTGGAAAACCCAAGTCAACTTAGCCATCGACGTGGTAGTAGGCGGTGCTACCTGGAAGGTCTAGATCATCCTCATGAATTCCTCCCTACACTGTGCCTCGGAGCCTATAATGGGTATAAATATTGGTTCCAAGGCCGGCACAGTAGGAGGATCTGCAAGAGGTCCCTGGTCGGCCATATCCGGTGTTTGCTCACCATCTGGCAACTGACGGATGACCGGAGGACGTCTCGGAGGCATACCTCTGAAAGATCAAAAGCACACCTTAGATCAAGACTAACAAAGATTGAAAACATAGGACTACAAAACGGGAACAGGGGAAGAAACTATCAAGTTTTACAAAACACGACTACATGACATTTATAAAAACTACACGGCGTGTCTACTTAAGCCATTAACATGGGCGTGTACCCCTGCCCGACAGGTCTTGTAACACCCCAAACTACATGACGTGTTGTTCCCCCACACGGCGTGTACTTGAACTCTAAACCCCTGCCCGAGTATCCTTACATGGCTAACCCACAGGGTTCAAACTAACCCCACACTACACGATGTGTTCCCTAGGGACACGACATGTACTAGAAACTACCTCGGTGGCCCGTGTTGTTAGTTACATGGGCGTCTACAAGGCTGGACTATACATGGAATGTTCCGAACAAACACAGCGTGTATTGGAGAAGGTGACACCGTCCCGTGTTGTTCGTAACACTGCCAGGTACCAGGGAAAGACTACAAGGCGTGTTCCAAAAGCAACACGGCGTGTCTTAGAGAAGGTCACACCAACCCGTGTTGTTCGTTACACGGATTATACATGGACAAAACTACATGGTGTTTTCCTTTACGACACGGCGTGTTCTACTCGAGCTTCCCCGACCCGTGTTGTTAGTGACACAGCTGGGTGCAAGGCTCTACACTACACGATGTGTACATACCATACACGGCATGTTCCTGAAGTTATTTTTGCAACACCGTGTTCTTGCACACACAGTCATTAACACGGCTTTAAAACTACACGACGTGTAACCAGAAAGTGCATGCCGTGTATTCTGGGTTTTTTTGGGCAGTAGCTCAGAAACTGCATAGAAGCCCAGAAACATGAAAAACAAAGCAAAGGGGTGCCAAATTCCAATCCGTGAGGGACCATACTCCCCATGAATCAAAGCTTGGCATCCTTTACAGTCATGTACAAGAGAAAACATGATCATGATCAACCAATTTCCAATTCAAGAGGGCCCCTAACACCTCAAGAATCAAAACTTGGTGTTCATTTAAAAAAAGTACAATACAACAATCCTCTAACAAGGCGGCATAGATTCTATCAAGCATCTATCACAACAGCATGCATAATCTACACCAAGTCTATCACAATAACATGCAATTACAAATGCACCCTAAATGGCATGACAAGAATGCATGGCATGTGATGTTTTTTACAAGTGCCTATATGATGCATGTGATGGAATACCCTCATCTCATAGGGTTGCGACAGAAATTGAACCATAATATCAAAACAATAAACATTACAAAGCATGTGAATCACTCAAGGTGAAATCCTATCAACCATAACATCTCAAGACCAGAAAACTGCAATTAACGAGGTAGTATGGATTTCCCCAGTATACGGGGATGCTACTCCCGAGCATAGCTTATTACCAAATACCGAATTTTTCCTATCCCTGGCTAAGTCTCCAAACAGTAATGCAAGAGAAAGGAATTCCTCTGATACCACTTTGTAACGTACCGATTCTAGAAGTCACCCAGAGGCTCCCCGTATCCAGTTGGTCACATGGCCTCAAGCAAATTTCCCCAAACGCCAGAGGCTTCCGACTAGAAGCGAGGGCCTTGGGTGTGATAGTGGGGAAGCTATGCCCTCATTGGCAGAGTACACAGTGGAAGAAAAGTAAACATGCAACAGAGAAAGTAGTAATAACCAACAATATAACAACTGGAGCACATATGTATGTTTGAAATGATGCATGAT
This sequence comes from Viscum album, assembly GCA_963277665.1. NCBI lineage: Eukaryota > Viridiplantae > Streptophyta > Magnoliopsida > Santalales > Viscaceae > Viscum > Viscum album. The sequence goes on from OY728165.1 coordinate 2,022,791,337, forward strand.
ACATAACTAAGAAAGCATCCAAACAAGTCACAATGCAGGAAAACACTATAATACCAAAAAAAGTACAAAATAAAAGTAAACAGCTCCTCAGCATCGCAAGAAAAAGCTTGGTCCCATGCTCTACTTCTCCAAGAAATCATGTTCCAGAAGTCGAAGGGCGCTTTCCCTTGTCTAAACCTGCAACAACATAGTCTGCTTGGGCCAAAAAGCATGGCCCAAACAGGGTATGAGATAAAATCCCCGTAGGCATTCACCCGAAGATCTGTGCATAACAGTCAATGAGTACATGGCAGGTAAAAGTACAATAAGCAGTAAACAGCAATAGAAAGCAGTAGGCAGTAAACAGAAAGCAGTAAAATAGGATGATACATAGCAGCAATCGATCTACAACAAATCAACAACAGTGAAACAAACAGCTGATAAGCCGGAAACCCTTTGGGAAATACTCGCAGCCATCCCCTCTGGTTCTATCCAAGAAGTACCACATCCCTCTGGGCAGTGCACTCAGCCTGACCCCTCTAGCTTGGTCATATGAATTTATGAGACTCTCTGGGGAAGCTCACTCTGTCAATTCCCCTTATAGTCTAGGGTAGTCAGGGTCTCTCTTGAGGAAGATCACACGGTCTAACCCTCTTATCCCCAAGGTCTAGAGACTCTTTGAGGAATATATCTCGGTCAATTCCTCCTATAGCCTCAGGTATACCACAGACTCTCTGAGGAAGCTCACTCGTCCAATTCCTCCTCTAGCCTGGGAAGGTTCTTAAAGAGATTCAAACAAGGTAAGACTCTCTGAGGAAGCTCACTCGGTATACCCTCCTGTAGTCTATAAAATTAAAGACTCTATGGGAGCTCACTCGTTCCATCCCCTCTATAGTCTGTAATATCTAAGACTCTCTGGGAAACTCACTCGGTCTATCCCTTATAGTATATAGCACCAAGTTCTCTCAGCCCCATGCTAGTCAGTGCATAATAATTCTATAAGTCCAAATTACACCTATAGAGATACTTGGCTAACCAAAGTACACCTATAGAGCTACTTATCTAACAATCTACTAGGCAACAAGCATGTCTTGAGTTTCACTTCAACCTATAACCATGAGGCATGAAAACAGGTGTAGTAGCCAAAGGCAAACGAGACCCAAAGGTCATAAATAGAACAAAGAAAGGGAAAAAACATCCAAGCACAACAAATTATCCTCTAACATGGTCAAATTAACTCTACATAAGCATACATGCAAGGCAGAAAAACAACTAAGGCAAAAAGGGGTAACACGCAATACCCCGTTCACGAGTATCAGTGGAAATTCGCACATAAACTCAGAGACATTGAACGATAAGGCACAAACCACCTACCTCGATCCTAGGAGATCGATATACTTGAACCAAAACGGCTAATTCTCCATAGAACATCATAGATATGAGAAAATACACAAAAAGTTCAACCTTAGATAACTTGAGAAGGAGGAAGAATTGAAAAACAAGGCTCAAGCAGAAGGAAGAATTGACCGCTGCTCTTTCAACGCAATCGACAGAGCTCTAATCGGAGAACAGGTGGAGGCTTGGGAATCGAGAAAAGTTTTGAGGCCGTACGACGTCTCTCAGTCGAACCAGACCTAGAAGAAGACAATTATGATGATGCTGTGTGACCCCGGTCCATTTAGTGAAAAAGAAAAGAAATGTACACATGATGTACTTTTAAAGTACAAGGAGTGTAGTGGGTTTTTCCGTACTCCTCCAAAATCGGCCTCCATGTCACCCCTACACACCGTGTGTGTGGGCCGGACATGGCCAGCACACGACTTCGAGCTGGAGAAGAGTACCGGGCGTGTACTCAGAAAGCACATTGCATGTACTACAAAATTTTCCAGAAACTTTATTTTTCTTAAAAAGTCCAAAAAAAGGAAAGGCGTACCTGAAACGAAGATTCGAGTTCTTACAACTCCTCTAGTGATCTCTATGTCTCTACATCTTAAACCCTACCATCATACTTTACTAAATACTTCCTCTCAAAATCACTCAACGTATTTTTCCACTAATCACCCTCCTCAACAAGATCAACCCTATAATGATCATTTGGATCAGTACACTAAACCTCAACTAGCTGATCCACATGCGAACAATGAATGAGATCTATAACTGAAAGGAAACCAAGGATTTACTAAGCCTTAGTAGTATGAAATTTCATTTAAGATTCATTTTAACTCATTTAATTCATTTTTTATGCATTTAAAATTTCCCAAAACAACCCAATTCAAATAATAACCCAAGTCATTACAATGCATGTACCTTTCCTAGGTTTCGACCCCGCATGCAGGTCCATATGACTTAGCAATTCAATAAGCTCAGATTTTGTGCACTGAATCATGGGGCCCCTAAAATCCCATGTCCTAGATGGTCTCCCTAGCCTACATCACGCCCCAAGGTCAACTGGTACTATTTCCATACCACCCCATGAAATCTTAACTACGCCTAACTCTAAACTCCATCTTATCTCTCAATAACTCCTATGATACCACTATGTCATGACCCCCTCTCTCCAAAGATACCGCAGTGAAGGGAGATAGATAATGACCCCGGCATCCTGCCTCTAGTAGGCCCCTAAGTTGGAGACTAGCATCAAGGGTATAAAAACCTCCTATATAGGATGAATTACCCTCTATAATATAAATAGGATCAGGAGATAAGATGTATAATCTCCAAACAACTCCAAGAAACAATATAAAAAGAAATCCAAAAACTGTCCCACATGCATGCATAAATAGAACTGATATAATAAAAGTATCCAAAGTAAATACACAAAGTAAATCTAAAGTAGTGATACAACAGTTATCCAAAGTTCTGAGCTAGTAATGACCAGCACAGTCCACGTAATCCTCCTGGAAACCTGAAAACAATTTTATATACGTAGGGTGAGCATACAAGTATGCTCAGAAAGACAAACTCAAGTCTCTCATGCTCATGTGAGAGAAAAATACTAATTCACCTGTGAGAAACTATCAGAACCAAACAACACCTATACATGTATACTATTCATCCCAACCTCACCAAGGCATGCTCACCAAATAATGAAAACCTAGTAATACAGTATAATAAGAAACACAACAATAAGGGCACCCCACACTACTTTCCCACTGGTATTCCACTCTCACACCCTACGTTATATGCCCTTGATCTCCCATCTCTTACGAATACCACATCGCCCCACAAGAATTGTCACAACACACCTCATCCCTAGAAATCTGTTCTCCTTGCCCCAAAAGCACAACCACAACACATGTCACCTGAAAAAAACAAGGCCAAAACACAACCACCGCCATAACCAGAGTAGTAGGGTATCATGAACATGTTGCACTTCAAACTCATTCCATCCTCCTACCATGACCGACATCCACTAGAAGCCTCCCCACAATCATGGACATATCTCATCCCTCCCTAAATCACCTAGGTCACAACCCTAGAATCACTATCTCACCTTGCCCAAAAACACCTAGGCTATCACATCTCACCCACAAACACCTGATCTCTCAAAAACTCCATCTAATGCACTAACATACCTCCATACATCACATACCATGTAATATCTTCCTCGCTTAAAAGATAGTATGGGAAAGAGTGGGTACCCAACCATCTTTACTCCTCAACGGAAGTTAGGAAAAACACCCCCGTATGACTATGCAAGTGTCGAAAAAAGTGATCAACATGGGTGGAGTTTGTATAGAAACCCCAAGAATATACAAGTATATATTTATAATTGTATCAAACACTCAATACTAACCTATGGGTTCACAAACAAACTAAAAAACTCACAACACTGTCACTTTTTATACCACCTCTAAATGCATAACATCCCACAAAAAGCCAAAAAACCCATTTCACATTTACAACCAATTTCATTTAATCATCCCATTCTTTTCATTATTTATCATCAACTACGATTAATCAAACAACCCATCATTTCATTATCCCTTAACCATTTTCATCCCATTAACCAAAGTAACCCAAGTCATTCCAAACATTATTGAACAGTTATTTATTTATTCCATCACTAGTCCGTCATCTAGCACAAAGAACCCACCACCCCGCCGCCCTAAAAGCATGGCCAAAAAACCACCTCATTTCCCCCCAAAAATCATGGCCTAACAAACTAAATCCTCACCTCCCCAAAAGAACGGATAAAAAATCAACTCCTTAGCACCCTAAAAGAATGATAAAAAAACACACATCGCCCCACACGCTATTGCAACCACACATCTCCATACCACAAGCACGACCACACATCAAAACACATCAAGATCATTTTTTAAATATATACAAAGGGGATTTATCACATTCCACTTTATTTTAGTGATTTCATCACACAAACCAAAATACTAGGGTAACCATTTAATTATCTAAGTATAAGTAATTAAGAAATTTCTATTTAGGTTGATATCACAATAATCACAATAGTCTCCGTACATTTATCCAGTGTAAACAAATCCCCCAATGACCAAAATTTTATATGGGACATCAATCCCATACAATTTACAGTATCACCAGTAATATCACAGTTGTAAAACCATGATAATTAAACCCCATTTTTAATTTTCAATTCAATTAACCAATTATTTATCTTTTATTAAGCCAAAAAAACCATAAAACATAAATAAACAAAAGTAAACCCCTCTCACATGATACAAAATAAGGAGAAATGAGGGAATACCTACCTCAAAGAATCATGTTGACTCACTGCGCACCAAAAGGCGAAGATGAACACCCATAAAGAACAACCACGCCATGTGAAACACATATAAACATTTACCAAAACCAATGAACATCAAAATGTAACCCAATAATCACACTAATACATCAAAACATCACCAAAAAAACATTGGGAGAATAACGAATGAAAAACCACCCACAAGGGAGAATAACCTACTACAAATCAACCATGAATTTATAACAAAAAACCATCGGGACCAATAGATCAAAGATGGAGGAATATGGATTGAAGAACCCCTCAGGGTACTTAGGGTTCACTCAAAATGAGAGGAATAATAATCCAAAATCGAAGGGATGAAAATTTGACCAGAGAAGAATTTTAAAACTTCATTGGATTGGGGGTTTACATGATTTTTATTCCCATTTCACATTGTGTAATCCCCTTTCACGTCGTGTAATCCTTGGGGTTCATTTTTTCTGAAAACACATTGCCTTTTTATTATTTAACCCCAAAAATATAGACATATTGAACTAGAATTGGACAAGATTTGAAACTAACTTTCACATCGTGTAATACACTCACCCAACAAGTATTTCCTATAACATCTCTAATGCACCTCCAACTCCCACGAAATATTCTGGAACCTCCTCTGAACACCTCCAACAGCCAAAAACGAAAATGAAACAGACTAGGATGGTATAAAATGTTTTAGTGCACTATAATTACTTAATCAAAACAATCAATATTCCATTCCAGAGTTACAAAATTACCCTTAGATGAGACCTAAAATTATCCCATTTCTTGCAAAATTTAATATCTTAGTAATATAATAACCAAAAAAACATATTAAAGTGTTTATATGTATGTCTTATCTACTTTCAGACCCTGAGGAGTTGTTGAGGAGTTGGTAAAGTGGAAAGAATTCCCATTTTAATTGGAAGAACCTACCAAAGAATGGTTGTATGGAGTAAAAAAAGAAGATGTTCATGAAAATAGTATTCCCCAACTCCATAAGCATAACCATTAGAAAGTAAATCTATGCCACTAGACATTCATATAGAGAAACCCTTTACGAGTACTGGGAGAGATTTAAGAAGCTATGTGCCTACTACCCACATCAAACAATTGAGTAGCATCACATTCTTATTTTATTTTATCAAGGATTACTAGAAAATGAAAGAAACATTCTATATGCATCATTTGAAAGATCATTGATTTATAATTCACCAGAAGAATACAAGGGGTTGATTGAGAAGATTTCTCATAACTTTTAGTTGTTTAGTACAAGAGGTACTAGCACAAGAAGAATTCATATGGTAATAACTTATTATCCATAAACATTATTGGAAACTAAGGTTGATGAGATAACCAGTTTAGTGAGATAGAAGTATTTTAAATGAGTGAGTGAACAAAAAGAACTGGCCAAGGTATGTGGTTTATGCTCATCACCTGATCATTTTATTGACCAGTGTGCTGATGTGTAGGGAATTGAAAGTTGTAGAACAATATTTCAGCCAAGTCAGTTCCAAAAAAATAAAGGACAAAGAGATCCAAATCAAGTCCAATATATATTTAGAAATAATAAGAATCAAGATAGAACCTCTTACCAAAATCTGTTCCAAAACCAACCCCATTTCCAACATCAATTCCAAAATCCCCCACCATTTAAAAAAATCATTCATATAACTAGCCTACATACCAAAAACCATCCAATTTATAGAGATCCTATGAACAACCATACACTAGTGAAATACCTATAATTCAAAACCAATAGAATAAATCAAATTTTGAAAGGTCTAAAGACACCATAAAATATTTTTACAACAAGTTTGAGAGTATCATGGAATTACTAACCAAAATCCCGGAAAAATACCTTCCTAGACAACCTCAAACCCAAGGGAGAATGTTATAATGATAAAAAAATAATTTGAAAAGAACTCCCGCCACCACCCTCCCTTGAACCTGAAACAAGACTTCCTAGGTTAAGGGAGAATGAAATTGGGAATTATTAAAATTCTGTGAAAATGAACCATGAAAAAGAAAATGAAGAGGAGTAGAAGAATGATACATTGAGGAGAAAGATATAGGAGACAACATTACCAATTAAACAATGGGACAATAAAAACTTACTTCACCCATTTCCATCAAGGATGATTGAATCAAAGAGATTATAGGAAGAAGAGCTTGAAAAAAAAATTTAGACACCTTCTAGAAAGTAGAAATCAATATCCCCATGACGTAAGCAATCAAAAAAATCAAAGTTATGAGTTTTTTTAAATATATTTTCACCAAGAAGAGAAGAATTCAAGGGAATTAGATGATCAACTTGGGAAGAATTATCTCAACCCTCATCACATCTCAGTTTCCAACCAAATGTCATGATCCAATGACATTTTACATTCCATGCACCATTAGTTATTTAAAATTATCTAATGATTTATGTGATATAGGTACTTCAATTAATGTATTCAGTCAACCAATATATACTTATTTGTATATTAGAGACTTGAATACCAGTCGAGTGGTGGTCTAGATTACAAATAGATCCACATTTTTTCCAGGAGGAGTTCTAGAGGATGTCATTGTGAAAGTAAAAGACATTTTATTCCCAAATGATTGCTATGTGATGAATATGGAATAATATAGGATCCCATCACACTCACCCATCATTTTTAGGAGACCCTTTTTAAATACATCCAAAAACAACATCAATATCCCTAAAGGGACACTCACCATGGATTTTGGAGATAGCACTGTTGACTTTCATATTTTTTAATCCATAAGGAACCCATAAGATGATAACTCACTCTTTGTAATCTCCCATGAAGTTCGTACTGAACCAATTTAAGAATAATGTTTGTTAAATGAATTCTTAGCCTTGAGAGATAATTTTTCTATTTAAAATATCACCTAACATATGAATTCCCAAAACACAAGAGATTCTGATTTCATGTGGGAAGAAGAGGTAAAACATGACTTCATTGATTATTTTTTCCATTTCAAAGAAGATGATAAAATTTATTATGTGAATGAGGTAAAAAAATTAGAATTGGGAACCTTAATTTAATTTCAAACTTTATCATCCGCCATATTTATAATTAAAACCACTCCCCACTAATTTGTAATACGTGTAACTCATGGAGGGAGAGAAATTACCAGTTATAATTGAAAATAATACATATGAAACCCAATAAGAATATATTATTGAGTTTTTTAGAGATAATTTTCATGAAATAGGGTATAGTTTAGGTGATATCCTAGGAAAAAACCAAAAAATATGCTCACATAGGTTTCTTCTTGAGCGAGATTCCAAACCTATTAGATATCACCAAAGAAGGCTGCATCCAACCTTGATAAATGTTATAAAGAAGGAGATCAAGAATATATTTGATGTAGGGATAATCTATCCCATTTCTTATTTAAAATGGGTTATCCCCATTCATACAGTTCAAAAAAAATTGTCCTAACCGCTGTGAGAAATGAAAAGATTGAAATAACCCCTATGAGAATCCAAAATATATGGAGAGTATGCATTGATTTTAGGAAGTTGAATCAAGTCACTCAAAAAGATTATTTCCCCATTACCTTCATTGAACAAATGTTATAGAGATTTTCAGGGATAAATCATTATTATTTTTTGGATGGATTTCTAGGTCATTTTCAGGTACTTATTTCTCCTGAGGATCAAGAGAAGACTCCCTTTACATTTTCCTTTAACACATTTCATATAAAAGTATGCCATTCAGATTATCTAATTCTCAAGGTAAATTTTAGAGGTGCATGGTAAGTATATTTTCTAAGAACATTTAACATTTCTTAGAGGTTTTCTTAGACAATTTCATTTTCTTTGGAAATTCTTTTCACTATTGTTTGAAAAATACGGGAAAAGTTATAAGAAACTCCATTGGAAAAAATATTGTTTTTATTTTTGAAAAGTTTCATTTCATGGTTGAGAGTGGAATTTTCCTGGGGAATTTCCTTTCCTAAAAATTCAGTGAAGTTGATAAAACAAAAATTGAAGTGATAAATTCATTATCTTAGCCAACTTGTGTGAAACATGTTATATCATTTTTAGAAATATTGGATTATATAGGTGGTTTATCAAATATTTTAGTAAGATTTATCTCCCTAACTCTAGATTACTTTTGAAAAGATGTTGATTTTGATTTCAATAGTTCATGTAGGGAAGCCTTTTATGATTTAAAGAGTAGATTGATTACACCACCAATGATGTAGCCAACAAATTTTGAATAACAATTCAATTTATATTGTGTTTCTTCCAAACAAGTAGTTGGAGTATCCCTTTATAAAACAAATCAAGGGAACTACAGAAGCCCTTTCATATTCCTAAATAACATTAGAAGTGGAACAATTAAATTAAACAACAATATGAAAAAGTTTTTAGCAATTGTATTTTCTATAGAAATATTTAGAGAATATCTATTTTCATCTAAAGTTACTATGTTTTTGATCATGTTGCTCTTAGGTAATTGATGAAGAATGTTGAAGATAAATTGAGGCTAGTCATATAGATGATAATAATAAATGAGTTCTACAAAGAAATAAAAGATAATAAGGGATCTGAGAACCAAGTGGTCGATCACTTAAGTAGACTGACCAACACTAATGAAGCTAAAATTCTAGACAAAAACCACTGAATGATTACATTCTAGGAAAGTAGTTATACTTGATTGAAGGATAAGTGCCTTAGTATTTTGACATGGTCAATTGTTTGGTAACAACTCAGGTCCCATATCATTTAAATTCCAACCAAGTTCAAAAATAGAATTTTGAATCCATATATTACATATTTCACAATCCATTTATTTAGAAGGTTGTCAATGATCAAGTAATAAGAATATGTTTTCTTGAAATTGAAATTGATATTGTCTTTGAGTTTTGTCACACTTTAGCTTGTGGAGGCCACTTTGGACCTCAAGTGTTAAAAAGGAAGGGTTTATAAATTGGAATTTATTGGCCTACCCTTTTGAAATATACTTATGAATCTTTCAAAAGGTTTGAAAAATGTAATTTTTCTAGAAATTTTTCAAAGAGATAGGAAGTTACCCATAATACACTTGATTTGTTTTGAGATTTTTGAAGTTTCATTGTAGATTTTATGATCCCTTTCCTAATGTAATTTATAAATTCTTATATCTTTCTTCTAGTATATTATGTTTCCAAATGGATGGAATCAAAAGCCACCAGGATTGATGATGATAAAGTTGTTTTTGATTTTGTTAGGGATAATATATTTTATAGGTTTTGAGTGACCAGAGAAATAATAAGTGATCAGGGGACTCACATTAATAATAGGATATTTAAGGCTTTGCATAAGAAGTATGGGGTTCATGATAAAAAATCAGCTCCCTATCATCCACAGACTAATGGTCAAGATGAAGTGACTAACAGGGAAATCAAAGGAATTTTGGAAAATACAGTTAAAATGAATAGGAAGGATTGGATCCAAAGGCTAGAAGACACATTAGGGACTTATAGGAAAACCTAAAAACCCAGATAGAAATGTCTCCATATTGGTTTATTTATGGGAAAAGATGTCATCTGCCTGTATAATTGGAGAACAAGGCATATTTGGTTGTAAAGAAGAGGAATTTCGATCTTGAAAGCACAAAAATAGATAGAAGTTTGAAATTGAAGGAGTTAGAGGAAATTAAAATGGAATCTTTTGAAAATTATGGGATTTAAAAAGGGAGAACAAGAGTGGTTGATGACAAGATGATCCAACAGAAATACTTCCATCCTAGAGACACAATGTTATTATTCAAATCAAGACTTAAGATGATTCCAGGTAAACTTAGTTCCAGACATGAAGGTGTATTTATAATTACTCATTTAGAACCTTTCAGTTTTTTGCAGATTGTGAAGGATATATAGAAAGAATCATTCAATTTTAATGGACATAGGTTGAAGAAATTCCATGGGATGATGAAATCAGATCCAGTGGAGGAGATTACACTCCACCAACTTATTCATAAATACAATCTATCAGGTCATACCTCTCATTTACACATTTTTACTCCCTGTGAATCACTTTCAAATATTCTTAAATGTAAAATATACATGAATTAATTATAGACACTGCATTATTTAAGTGTGGGGGAGAGAACCTTTATAGTTTATTATTTTTAATTTTGTTTTGTTTTTTCTATTTTTAAACAAAAAAAGTGTGTGTTTGTCAAATTTTTGCGTGTTTTTGAAGATTATGATATCAAATGATTATCTATTACATTATTGAAACCCATTTAAGTGAGTGAAATAATTTTTTACATGAAACTGATCTTAAATGAATACTAAAAATGAATTTGTTTCAAGTTAAAATTACTGGGCATTTCAATAAAATTCCTCATATTTTTGGAATCACTTTCCACTTCTCATTGTCTTTATCATTGAAATCACTTTCCCATGAGGCTTATGAACCCTTTTTTTCATATTATTTACATTCAAAAAATTTATTAAGAGAACTATATCATTCTTTCATTAACCAAAATTTGATTTATTCTTTTCAAAACATTAGTGTTTTAGGTAGCTGTGTTTTAAATAATTGAGGAATTTATTTGGTTTTAAATCCCCCTTTTTAAGAGAATCCTTTTTTTATTGTAACCTTACTTTTAAATTTATTATGTATATCCCTCATAATAAATGAATTTCCTATTATGTTAGCCACATTAAAATTCAATTTTCCCTATAAAAGCTTTTCTTGATGTAAAATTGCACAATATTTCTGAAATTAAGCAAGGGGAAATATGTATTGTGGTATGATGCATCATTTGGTGAAACTTTGGGTGGAAAATAAAATTCTTAAAAGATGTGTCTTCTAATAAGAAATTCATTCTATTGAAATTTTTGACTTTCTATATCTTTCATGATAAAATAATTTGTGTCTTTACAGTGCTTCTAAAGGAGAAATAAAGTCGTTTTATTCGGGATCTTTCAAGGAAAAAATAGAAGATAAATTTATTTTTTTTTCTGATGAAATGTTGATGGTGTGATATGTCCCTGATATTTTCCAATATGATTAGATATTATTTTCTAAAAAGTGTAATTAGGAGGAGACCATAATTGAGTAAAAATTAGAATATTTCTATTTTACTTTAAAAAGAACCTAACTCTCCTTATTCAGCCTCACATTGTTTTGACATATAACTCTTACAAAAAAAGACACAAAACAACCTTACAAATTCCACATGATAAAAACATATCCTTGACTCACATAGTGTGGAGATATAGAAATTTATTAAGCCTATGGTGATTCTTTCATGGGTTTTCATAAGAAAATACTTGTTGAAAATTGATATTTGGATGAGAGAAAATTCACATGAGGTAGGTGTATTATGTGCATGGGAGGAGAAATGAAGTGAAAATGTATTGAATGATCTGGATAGAAAATTTGAAATAATGGTTTTGATAAGTCATTATATCTTTTATTTTTGTTCAAATTGGTGGATCTCATGAGTATGTGTTTTGAATTTTCTTTGATTTGATTTTTAAGATTACTTTTCCATGGGTCCATGAAATGGGAAATTGATATATAAAATATTTAAATTATTTTTCAATTATATTTCAATGATTTAATTGCTTCTAATTTGAAAATTTGAGCTGATTTTTATCATTTTTTTAATTTTGGGCTAAAATATAAAAATTTAACAATTATGTAATTTTAATAGTTTCCAATCACTTATTTATTTTTAGCCTAAATTTTATAATACTAATCTAATTATATTGTTTATTTATTTAGGCCACCTTTGGGTGTGGGACTAAACTTATTTTTCTACCCCCGATTTAATTTTGACTTCAAGAGGCCCAATTAAATCAATCATTTTGAAATTTTTTTCTGGACTATATAATGGAACCGACCTTAGTAAATGAGGAACAACTCGGGATAAAAACCTCAAAATGTTGTGATTCTAGTTGGAATTGAAAGTGGACTCAAATAATACTTTTCAATTTAAAATTCATGGATATAGTTTTTCATTAATTTTTCAATTTAATGCACCAAAGTGGATGATATTGAAGAGTTTCTTCGGCTAGAAAAAAATATTCTTGATAAATTCAGGAATAGTTTTTTCACACTTGTACAAATAGGATTATATTTTCATTGTGTATGGTCAAGAGAGAGAGGTAAAACATATATGAAGACACCATCCTAATAATCATCCATTTATTATGTGAAATAACATCAAACTTTTAGTGGATTGGAATCGGAGGGAAACTTCTCCCCCCATCAACCCTATAAATATGTGTATTCACTTCCATTCAAAGCTATAGAAGAATGAGAAAGAGGTGATTAAATGAATAATTTTAACATTTATGTATTTTGGATTTTCTATTTTCTCTTTAATTGTTTTTATAATTATATATTCTTTCCCATTCAACTCTATTACCCTTCACATGGAAACATAAAACTTTTTGAGTGATCAGGGAAGGTGTAGTTTTCCTTGTATAATACTAGAGTATAGTAATTTAATTTAAGAATCGATTTTTCTATTGATTTATTTCTATTTTCATTGGTGCCCAATTATCTTAATGCAATTGTATTTAGGTTTTTGGTGTCATTCATTATTTATAGATTTGGTTGAAATTATTTAAACACTTTTTGCCTAGTGTAATTTGTCTCAATCAAGCAGATATTGTTAGGTGGTGAGTTTCTAGAAATCATTGGCACATACATGGAATAAGTGAATTTATTATAGATTAATAAGGAAAAAAATTCCTAATTGATACTAGACTTAGTATTTTGGGGATGATTTACTTATTTTTATTCACACAAGAATGGTTTCCATTGCTTCCTTCTACAAAGGGTGACTGAAAACTAGATTGAGGAATATTTCATTTATCATTAAATTAGAAGATAGTGGGAATTATTTTTATAACCATGATCACATTGAAAAATGTGATCCTACCATTAAACCATCGCTGTATTCATCAATTTATGTTCAGCCTTTATTTTATTTCTTTATTTCTTTTCAAAATCAAACACTTTAAAAAAAACAACCTCTACTTCTTTCTCTAATTTCAAGTGCTAAATGTGATTGTTGCTCACTCTTCTCTAGAGACAACATTGGTTGACAATTTTTATTCATTTTAACTTAGTAAGTATTCTTTTTGTCACACCCATGATAGAAACATGTCATAATTTCCTCATATTTTATGATTTTCTTATATTTGCTTTATTTTTTAGCTTATTTTTTATTTTTATTAGTGAAATACAAGGAATTTTATTTTTAATAAGTAATTCCACTTTGAACTATATTATTGTATTATTTTTATCTAAAACATTATCAAGTGAAAAAAACCAAATTTTAGGCACACAAAACCAATACTCCACAAATCAAAGGAATATAGTTGAAAATAATCAAAACCCAGGATCAAGGAATAAAATATTTCTTAAATCAAGTGTGGGGGAGGGATATTTGGTTACTTTTTAATTTTATCTTGGAATCGTTGGTCTTGGTGAAATTTTTCTTAAGAGTCATATCTCAACTTTTGAAAATTTAGAACAATCATGTACATAATAGTTAAAATTTTAAGTGAAAATCTTTGAAAATCAATTATTTGTTCACTATTTGGGATATAATTTGAAATGAATTCTATATTTTATTTTCTTTTGATTTTAATTTACTAAAGTTATTACCAATTAGATGATTACCTAGCCCTAATTCCATGAGTTACTGTCTAATACTTAAAATTTAGTTCTCAAGAGGCATTTTAAACTAAATTGTTATATTTAGTATGATACCTACTTTTTTTAGATAACTCGGGACATGAATAACTACAAGAACATTCATTTTTATCTTTTTCAAAGAATGAATATTTTTGTGAACTATGTTGATGTGATTTTAGTCATTTGTTTTGAGCCTTTTACCATTGGACCTACCATACATTTGACCTTTTTTAGCCTGAAACAGCCATGAAAATATATAACTGAAAATCCATATTACAAGCCAATTTATAATTCCTACCCTGTATTCTTTGGTATACTTGTATGGTTTTACTTTTTAGTTTCATAAGGGATATCAGTGATGCGGAGTACCATCAAGTGAGAATTTTATGAAAGAAAAATATGTGGAGATACCATTTGTGATTGTGAAATTGGTTCCAAGCTTCCTTAAATTATGATTATTTGATTCATCTATCATTTTTGAGGAAAATTTTTAATAATAGAATATAAATTTTAAATTTTTATGATCAATCATACCCAACCTATTATCTAATTACAACTATTAAAATTATTTTCAGGAGGAGTTCAAATAAGGGTAGTTTTATGGGTGTGATATTTTTTCCATCCTTGTGCAATTACCATTGAAAGAAATAAAAAAATTAAAAAGTGGAATCAAATATATGTCATTGTTTTTGAATGATCAAACTAAGAATCATTAATATAAGAGGATATTTATGGGATATAATGTATTTTAAAGGATATAATTAGGATTGTTTTCATTGAGTTGAAACTGAATTTTATGAATTGTACTTAAATAATTGATTCCTCTTTTTTAAGCCTTATTTTTTAAATATTACATCATTAAATACCCACCTTAAACCTTAGATAAATATTGAACTTATTAAAAAAGTTATCTTGATTGTTGTGGTTTTTTTCCTATGTGGAGATTAGGATATTGTGAAAGCCTATGGATAGAATTCATGCACTTGATATTTTGAATAACTCTAGCTTTCTTATTTATCATGAGTGTTAAGTAAGAAAAAATATATAAATGTAGATCAAAATATGATAATGGATATCTAAGGAAAGTTTGAAAAAAGATATTGAAAGATAAAAGGAATTAGAGAATGAATTCAATAATGAGGCATGATTGGATACATAGGGAGAATGACTATGTTTATGTTTGGTTTTTTTAATTAGAAATTTTTTATTGATATAGTTGATCCTTATTTTCTCTTGTTGAAGGATTGATCTTATTTGGGGACTCTATTAAGATTTTTTTTCAGAGGAAAATAAAATTTTCAAGTGTGGGGAAATTTGATAAATCTAATTTTTCCATATATTTTCATCATGTTTTTCATTGATAAATAGAATTAATACTGCCTAATATGGTGTTTTTTGATGATTTATGAAATTATGGAACTAGAGGATGACTTGAAGAGATCATAGTAAAAATTGGAAATTAGAGTAAAACCATACTACAACTAGTTCCATCATGATGCAACAGGTTTTGAACTGATCTAAGAATAGTTGTCTTCGAAGATATTACACTATAATTAATACCCCATGCCAAAATTCATTTTAGTAAATTTAATAAGTTGGAATGAAGAATGAAAAATAAGTAATAAGAAATAAAAAACATTCCTTTTCATCTTTCTATATGTGACTGCACACCAAGGCCAAAACCAGTAATTATAACCATCCAAAGACCATAGATACATGACATAGATTAATTGAATTCTTCTTAGCACATGCCAGTGTGGTAGAATTACATGAGGATTAGAGGTGAATATTATATCATTGGGTGACACCATGGGAAGAACCATAGACTGATGTTAGAGAATTAACAAAAATAAATAAGATCATATTACCCAAGAAATATCAATACTGGTAAAGTTTCATTGGATCTTGGAAAAAATATTGCATTTTCTTATGACCAAAAATCCTCATTCTATAATCCACTTAAGAAAAAATACTAACAAAGTACCTCAGGACACACATGACATGATTCATTACATTGTGCCATGATTAGAAGAAAAGAATCTATTTAGATTTTTACAAAAATCCATGTCCAATCACATGCCCCCTTCACACAATTATATACTAAATAAGAATATTTTAAACTCAAATCATAGCTGAACTGATAGGGGTTGCACTATGATTATCTAGAGAACTAAATTTTAAATAGAATATATATAACCTTTATAGTGTAGCCATAAGACTTATGCTATGATGGAATCCAATCTAAGATAATAGGTAGGTTGTTCTATCTTCGATATTTTTATCACACAACAATGTGTAGCATTTAACCATGATGTATTCTAATTTTATAAATAAGTTGTGTTTTCAAATTATAAAAAATGTTAGAGGGTAAATTTTACCTTTAGTTTTGAATTTCCCTAGTTCTTTTAAGTATTATCTTTCCCATTTTCATTATAGAACTTTGATTTTGTTAATTTCTTCATTAATTCATTGATTTCCATTCAATTTTCAAATTCTTTCTTATATTAGCACCATTATTTTATTTTCTATACTCTTTTATTAAGATGAATAAGTCATCCATGGTTGAATTATCTTCTGTCATGAGTGACTAGTCACATAATGAGTAAGGGATCCAGATTAAGAGGTTGGGTACCTACTTTATCTATCAAATTTATTCAAAAATAGATCATTTTCAGTTAGGAATCACATTGAGATTATTTTTTTGCATCTCATTCTTTAATAATCCTATGATAATGAGGTTTGTTAAGGGAGAAAATCTAAAGTAGTTGAGAGAATTAAATCATGAAAAGTGGTTTGTATTTTTATTTTAAGTTTAATATTGAACTTAATAAACATAATTTGACATATTTCTTATCTCAATAGATTTATATTATATTAAAAAAAATTAATATATTTTACCATAAATAAATTAATTACTTTTGAAAAATATTTCAGCCACTTGACTCTATTGATTTGTGTATAAAGGGTATAGTTTTGTATTTCTAAAACCCTAATTTGAAATCAATATCTTCCTTCAATTTTTAATTTATTGGTTTCAAAATTTAGATATTAGTTTTTCTTGATCCATTTTAATTCATATATTTTTGGTTAATAATTAAATCAGAAATAATTCTTAGGTATCACATGTTTTCCTTATGGTACAGACCATATAATTGCACTATTTTATGCCTCAACAGTTTTTTATCGATTGATCACACACAATTCTAAACTTTTATTTTCTATTGGAAGTAATTATGTTGGGGGGATCATAAATCATTACTTAGATAATTTATATCATGAAGTTTGAGCTTCCAAGACCTATATGTCATGACTATCCCATCTTGTATCAATGTACTCTCCAATCCCACTCATAAATCATCAAAAAATAAATCATAATTCTTACCTATCTTGAGTAAAATAAGAATGGGTGTTGATTTTAAGCTCCTCCTTAACTCCTAGAATGCCATATCACATCAATAATCTCATATAAATTGAAACCTATCAGGTTCAAATTCATCATTAACACTTATAAATTGTTGTAATTAAATATAAATAGCCAATAATATTCCATATATCCTAGAAAACATCAAATTTCCATGAAATTATTAGGTTATATCCAATAGATCGCCATCATAACTTTCTCAAGATCAAAAACCCTCAATTTTTGTGTAACATTCCTAAGGAATTTTAAGTATTTAATCCAAAAGTTTCATTTTGAAAACATTTTATAAATTCTATGAGTCTAAAATGTCTTTTAGACAAAAACTAAATTATCACTATGATCCTCATGATTTAACTAATATATCAATATTTGATCAACAGACACAATCATGAATGTGTCTACTTGAGGTTTTCAAATTTGATTCATAAATACCATAATCATATTTTAAGAATTCATCAAATCGAATGACATCAATAAAAATTAAAAATTCTAACATTGACTCTAAAATATATTTTTTCGATATATACATAGCCCATACCCATAGCGAATGACAACCCAACTAAAGATAAATCTTATAAAACCAACAATCAATTCTAAATTGAGAAAATACATAATCAATTTAAGGTAAAGGATATTGGTTTGTAATCACCACCCGATTAAATTTTTGGTAGCAACAATATAAAATAAAACTCACATATGCCTTTTTTGAAAAAAAACATTTGGGCACCCTAAGAAGAAGTACAATACTTGATAAATCATTTCATCTCATGATGATCTAAAAGAATATTCAACACCCAAAGATATTTTAGAATCGTATGATATAGATTTAGGAAAAAAAATTATTATCTACTATAATGTCTATCATAAAATCATACTCTCTATTTATGTGATAAATTGAGAAATATTTAGGAAACATATCCTAAAAAAATAAAAAAAATATCTGGGAAAATAACACAAACATCTATCTTAAGCATGCTAAGAACCACTCCTTTATTAAATGAAGTAATAGTCCTTAGCTGGTACAAATAAAAACTAGTTTGACTAGATAATATATACTATTCACTAATTAAAGAAAATATGACATCATAATATGGGAATAAATTCTTCCATCTTAGGTAAAAATCAATATGATCCTGAAAATGAATCAATGAGTCTATCACCAAAATCACATTAATGTTCGATATCTCTAAGGTATAAATTCCTTAAAAAATCCATACTCACTAATGATGATATCTCAAGAAAATATCTCCTAACCATATTAGTATTTATCTCTGTTATATTATACAGGTTCATCATCCCATATATCAACTCCAATATAAAACCCAAATAATAAACAAGATGATAAGTAATAAAATAACTTGATTTACTAGAATCAAACAATATACTAGAAAAATAATATTTAACTAGAATCATAATTTTTAACATTTAAGATCCTTTATTGGCTTATACTATCATCATATCGATAGTAACCAATTGATTAAACCATACACCATGATCCTATCCTCAAGTAACCTTGTTACCCTAATCCATGCTACCCAGATGAGGTTTAATCTATAAACCTCAGTCATTTCACAAATTAAATATCCTACATGAAAACAAACTATTGCTTTAATAATATCCCTTAGTCTAAGAATAAGATGACCTAATAGAATGAGAATATATCCTCTACTCCTTTGTCCACCCATTTAACCAAACTATGGAATATTTCCTAGAATCTTATAAAACCAACACTCTTTTAGCTCATTGGGTCAAACAAACTGAGTATGAAAAACGTGACCACACTGATACCACTCTAAATAATTCTTCCCAAAAGAATAATAAGATAAAAACATATTCACAAGATCATTGATTGATCACCTCCCAAGAAAAAAAATCATAAAACTTCCTCTTCCCTCCATATGGTCTACCAATAATCATTATTATTATCTAACTAACTCTCAAATATTTATCCTCTATCAAAGATTTATTTAATACCTCATTATAGGTAGTTAAAAAAATAGTATCACTTGTGTCAATATATATGGCTATAATCCATACATAAACCATCGAGCCTTCACTTTATCATCACGTACCATTGTTTGAGAAAATTAAATAAGATCGATAAATTTAGATATATTCTCAAGAACATTAATTTTACCCTATATAAATTCTATGAAATCTTACCTCTTATCCATCCTAATGGTTCTAGGATAAAAATAATTATAAAATATATCATAAATTCATCCCAAGTCATCTTATCAATTCTCTTTATATGTTAACAGATATCCCAAAATCTTTTTTCCATCTCCTTTAACATATACATCACTATCATTTCATATCATCACATTGATCCTCACAAAAATACATGGAATATCCCATATCTACTACTTATATCCATGTAAAAAAACATATCATATAAATTCATAAGGATGTTGTGCCTAAAAATCCTAGATAGTTTCACCCATAATATTTTATTCCCATTTTACCAGGAACCTTTCCAAAATATAGTGTATACAAAGAACAATACCAAAGATATGAATATTCACTGGAGCCTCTATAGGTGGAGTGAGATCCACTTCACTCTCTTTATTCTCATCTATGCATGACTTATAGTTAATTTTCTCCTTACCATTTACCTCAATGATTTTATTTAGTTTGATATCTCAACAAAATCAAAACACTAAGTAATATTTGAAACCAATCAATATTAAGCAACCTAATTTTACATCATTCTAAAAAAACATAATTTATTACACATATAAAAAAATTTATCAATCAATTAAATCAATCACATTGCATTATATAAAAAATATCATTAATTTTAGTCAATTAATTTGTTATTAAAAAACTATTTTTAGAATCTATGATTAGATTATTAAAAATTAAATCATTTAACTAAATTCCATTTATCAAATCCATTCATAGTTAAATCACAATAACATGCATTCATACATATACCATGTCTTTATATGTTGAAATGATACACAATCATCCCATTATGTACCCTTAATCCATGTGAATTTGATAATCCGAAAGATTATTTCTTGGAAATAACTAAATCATAACTCCTAAAAATCATCAACTCAAACCCACACTCCTTATAAACTTGTACTTCTACTATGGTTGTGTTGTTTATTCACACACTCCTAATTGAGACACACAAGTGTCAACCTCTAGTGTTTTTTCTACTACCTTTCTCAAAAATCAAAATCATATAAAATAAAAATTTCTATGATTCCATTTTATAATGTCCCTCCCTAACCCGACTACGCCACACCACATAGACTCAAGTGTTTTTCCCAATCATCATAGGATGGTGACTAAAATTTATGTTCAAACATATCACATAATATGTAATTTACACTATATTTCATCATAAAAATATGATAAAAATAATCAAACTAATACTTATCCACAGAGGTAACTTATTCCAAAAATAATCAATAGAACTCTAAAAAAACAGAAAAAATGAACAATATGTCATATAACTAAATTAGGTATAAAACATACCTCTAGTACATGTATAATCAGCCATTTTATCAAAAATTATAAATAAAAATGAAAATATCAACATAGTTTATAAGCTTCAAACCCCTCCAAAAAATCATTACTATGAATTCCAATATCCAAATACCAACTATATTGGATACTTACCCTTTCCAGTATAAATAAATATTAAATTTATACATAAATGAGATTTTAATGTACAAGCATTGAGAAATATATCTTTGTATGATCCCAAAAAATACCTAAAACATCTCTTAAATCGTAACATGCTCGTATATGTATTAAGAAATGTCAACATATAAATATAATTTATAAAATTAGTATAGATAAAATATCATCAAGTCCTTACCAAGGAACCTTAACATTATATTTTACAAACCTGGGGAAATATTAGTGTAATACATAATGTCTCTATCAAAACAAGTCCTAACAAACCACATAGAATAATAGTATCATAATCAAACACATGGTGTTTTCTCATAAATAAAAAATCTTTAATCAATCAACATAATGGAAAAAACAAAACCATTTCTCACATAGACAAACACACACAAAATGTATCATCTATGTAAAACCCATAACTTAATTCATATTATATACTAACCCAAGTATTTACCTATAATAAAAGTAAACACATAGTATTTATAAATATCATATAATATATCCTAATTTTATGATGTCACAAAAGAAATTCAAATATAATATATAATTCATACTCAATAATTTTATCATCACTCACGATCCAATTTCCTCCTATAATAAATGTTCAACATTGTTTCACAAACACATACTCATTTACCCTTGTTTTTTCAAACATCTCTAATACATAAATCTTATTAAAACCACATATTTAATTACCTTAAAAATTATCAATCAATCTTATGTAATTTTAAAATTATAAAATGACTCTCTAAGAACATAACATAAACTATTTAATCTATGTTAGATTTATATAAGTATATTTTTTCATGTATAATCCCATTTACACGCCTCTACAATTCATTAAAAATCACATCACATAAATAAAAATAAATAATGGTCCATATTCCCCCATGAATCATCAATAAAAATTTACATTAATGAAGTTACCAAATAAATATATTGTATTTGTTATCAATAAGGATGTGAGAAGTTAATTCATAGTTAATTGAGAAGATTAAAATGATTCTTGGAGTATTTTAATGAAGTCATTCATATATGACTCATAAGGGTGAGTTGGCATTTCAAGACATGCTCGATATGACAATCAATATCACAATATGAGATGGATTTTGAGGATGTATCTAGGATTTATATGTTATATATATTTAAGAAAAATCACAATGTATATGTGAGGATTATGTGTGATGATATTCATGTAGATATTAAAAATACTGATGGAGCTAAGATAACTATCTATAACAAGTTTGGATAATTTATGTCTACTAAGAACAACATATATAACCTGTTATTAAAGAAGTTTCAAGCTTCCTGAATGAAATAATTAAGAGATAAAGTACTATAGAATCCATCCTTGGTGAATTAAGGCCAGTAAAATTATTTTTTAAATACCTTTTATGGGGTTTTAATAATATTTTGAATGCTTTGAGTTGATTTGAGGTAGTTCTGATGTCATTAGGAAGAATTATGCATTTTAGTGCAAGATATATATAATGAACAATTCCATGATCATATGAATTCAAGTCACATCATATGAATTTTCATTATATAACTTTTATCTATATTATATTCCTTAATTTAAGGACTTTTATAGGATTGTATGAATTTGCTATATTAATTTGATCTGATCATATAAATTTGAGCCAGAATGTCATAATTTATTATATGAGTTTCTTGATCATATAACTTCATAATATGAATTTTATCACATATTATTACTTTCATATTAATCATATGAATTATTCCATAATATTAATTTGATCTCCAATGTTATACTTTAAGGGATATTATAATAATTCACAGATTATATGACTTTCAAGGTCATACTAAAAAACTTAAATCTTGAGAAATTTTAAAACTTGAAATATGAAGAGGTATTATAAATTAGATGATGTCGTTGAACCAATATTAAATGATATAAATATCATGAACAATTAATTGATCATGATTAAATCCGTGAAATAAGGAAGACCAGCAAAGAGGTGCTAGATGCTGAGAAGAGTTACTTGACTATTAGAAGAGATACCACATCACAGATCCATTCACACATGGATAATTTAGATGACATTGAAACAATAAAATTTTATAGGAGATTCAAAATAGGATAATCCCAAGTCTTAAGGATTAATTGACTGTGAATTAAGGTAGGTTTAATGAGAATTAAAACGTGGAAATATCTTCTAATTTTAATAAGGAAATCATTCTTGATGAAGATTGGGGGGGGGTGGAAATTAAAATGGAAATAAAAAATTCACACAATATTTTATTAATATTAATAGTTTATGTACCAAATCATAATGGTGTCTAAATATTGAAATATATCTCAAAATTAGAGTGTGATAACATTTAATTAATTTAGTGTTTGATACTTTCTAATTTCGAAGGGAGATGGTGAGTATGAAGTTGGGAGATATCTTTCTGGAGAAGAAGACTTACTACCTGATTGTTCAAAAGTAATTGAAGGATTTAGATAATTCAAGATATTAAGTGTGATTCAAGACCACCTTTGTTGATCCCCATTGTCAGATGTTGAAGTTCTTGATGGTTCCATACATAGGTGGTCCATTTGATCATGTTTTCTCTTATAGAAGGCCATTACCAAGTAGCACAAAATAATCTAGGATAATAAGTAGATATTTATATATTAGAATAATTATTTTAGTGGATAATGTTTGGTTGGATAATATACCCAATCACAAGAAGACTATACTTCTATTGGGTGTATAATCAATCACTTGGAGAAGAAACATAGTTGGACTCTATGTTGATTATAATAGAGTTTTTTATAGTGAAAACACTTTCATATATATTGGTTAATCCATGATTAGGTAATCCAATCAATCATGAAAAGTTGTTGGTCTTTAAGTATAAAACATATAAATACCATATAGTATTCCTTATATTTACCTTTTCACATGTGTTGAGTTGTTATAAAATATTGACTCGGTCAATAAATTTAATAGGTTTAAGAGGTTGAATTAAATGGGAAAGAATTCATAAAAACTAGACCATTGATTGACACCCTATTATTGGTCAATCTAGTTTGGGGCACTAAAAGTGGTATCAGAGAGAAGGTTAACTCTTAAATATCTTATAATATTTTTGAGTATGGAGAATAGTAATTATATGAACAACATGGGTGTTAAAACATTTTATGGAAATAATTACCACATATAAAGGAATAGGTTGTTACCCTACCTCTTATCTCTTGTTTTATAAGTTCTATATGCTACCATAATTTGGTTTCCACCTATAACTAAGTCAATACCTATGAATCTCACTAAAAAATAAATTTAGTAGTGGATAAAAAATCATAACATTCTATTTTGATGTCTCTATCAGAGAAGGTATATTCCAAAATTACGGGTATTCAAAATTATCATAATATTTGGGAAACATATAAGAGTAGTTATGAAGGAAATATCAATGTCAACAAAGCTGAGTTATAAGTCTAGAGATGTGAATTTGAAGATATAAAGATGTATAATGATGAGAACATTTTTAATTACTTTATAAGAGTAAATGATATTGTGTGTAATATTTAGGGAGTTTGTGAGAATCAATAAAGCTTTATCATTATCAAAAACCCCATGAGGAAATTTTTAGACCAGTTTAATCTAAAAATATCATCCTTAGAATAAAAAAAGATTTTATAGTAGATGAGTTATATAATATAGTTTTTTCTTATGAGATAAGAAATGATCCATCCTTCAAAAATAAGTAAAAATATGAGATGACCTTTGAATCCACGAGAAAAGGAAAACTCAAGGAAGAAAAGGGTGAAAAATCAAGTGATTTAGATACCAAAGATGATAAAGATATTACTGAGATTATTTCTCTTATATCAAAAGGGATAAAAAAGTTAAAGTAGAAAGTTAGGGGAAACCAATCATGAATGTGATGTAATTTTAATGGCACTGGATATTTTTATATTAAATACACATAGAATAAGTTTATTGAATCTAAATCAAGTGAGGAAGATGAGAACCCCAAGAAGCAAAAAAAGGGTAACTTCAAGAAGAAGAATTTCATCATAAAAATAAGAAATCTGTTGAGTAAAAAAGGAATAAGAATATTTTTCATCTAGTAATTAATCATATGATGAAGTAATTTTTTTCTCATATGGAAAAAGGATTTAAATAATCAAGTAGTGACGATAATGGAAAGGAAATAACTTAATTAGGATGGATTATAAAACAAGGTTTTAAATAATCTATTGAGAAAAATTGACAGCTCAATAAAGAGAAGAGGAAAATAGAGAAATAGAATAGTAAGGTTTTTACTTATAAGTAAGAGTATGTCAAGAAATAATCAATATATATTTATTATATTAAGAACTATAAGTTGAAGACGGACGAGCATGGGAAGATGTAAAGATATATTGAGGAAAAGACAGTTACTCAAGAAGAGGAGTTGTTAAGAAAAACAATATGTAATATCCTAGGTAATGATGGAATAAATCATTTTAATATTTATTATTGTTCCTGAAATATGTAGTTATATTTATTATATGTATATTAAGTAAATTCATAAAATAAAAAAAAATGGTTTTATTAAACTTGTTTTTTATAAAATTTTGTATAAAAGTTTATTTTTCAAATTATAGAATTTTATTTTAAAAAATTTTCATTTTGAAATTCATTATGTAAAAATTAACTTAAGAAGAATTTTTTTAATAATTTTATGAAAATATTGATTTTTCAAGGAATTATAAAAAATACTGATTTTTATTGAAAACTGTATTTTATTTTCAAGTATTTAAAAAGTATAATTATGTTTTTTTAGTTTGAAAATTTAATTAGTTTATTTTTATTTATATTAATCAAATTATGGATTTTTCAATGGATTTTTTACTTGGATTTAGTATAAAAACATTTTATATTTAAAAGGGATTTTTTTTCAAAAAATAGTTTTTCATTGCGTTTTAGTGATTTAATTTTAAATTAAATTCATAAACATGTGTGTTTTGAATTTTGGAAAATGGATTACATAATTTTAATTATTGGGTTAAAATTTGTTAAATACTACTATTTTATTTTTGGACCATATTTATAACAACCTTAAAATATTTTATTACCTTGATAAAGGGTAAATCAGGTAATTTAGGTTAAAAATAAAATGATAAGAACTATTAAATTACCGAAAAACTCACCAAACTATTACATTATGAGTGTATATCAACAATAATACTATAATGGTATAATTTATGACCTTTTTGTGCCACATTGATGTGATTATGACCTTTAAATTAATTTATTTAAAGAAATGTCAAACATGACACATTATTGTTTTTAATAAGTGAAATATTCATAATTTGTGGTTATCTAAAGGATATGTTATACTAAAAATAATATTTTTAAATATAAAATATTTATATTAATCATGTTAATTTATTTATAATTTTTAGCGATGATATAATTAACTTAAATTCCCACCGAATGCTGAGGTAGTAATTATTGAATTATTCGAAAAATTAAATTAATGATATTAAAATTATTAAAATAAATAATTTTGTTTTAAATAATATTATAATATAATATTATATATGACCATAATATTTTAGGGATATAATAATTTTTTTGAGTTATATTTTTTTTTGATATTATTATTGTCAATGTAATGGAAAGTTCTAACAATTGACATAATGGATATTTTATAGTAAATAATATTCTATTAAATGATATAAAATTTATAAAAAACATAAATTAATCAAATTTACTTGTATAATGTTTAAAATAACAACCATAATCAATTTTTGGGTCATTTTTTATTTTATAGTAACTATATTGTCCCTCAAAGTGTAAAAATTCATATTGTTATGGTAAGAGTTAAAAGAGTTAAAAGTAAAATATAATTATATAAATACAGTGAGAACATGTATAATTTTTCTTTTATAGGGATATTTAGACCCATAATCATATTATATTTTAAATTACTCATTCTTGGGATATTTTTATTTAAAAATTTATTTAGATTAATTTAATAGTTTGAGAAATATAAAGAGTGCCCCTCACCTATCTTATAAAAGGGAACCACTTCTTCTCATATCTTCACACTGAAAAACCCATTTTTTACATAAAATATCATACCAAATTCTTTATTATAATCCGTTTCCCCATTATATAGGTATGTTTTAGGTATAAAACCATCATTAGTGGTTTTAAGGTGTTAAGTTATGGAGATTGTACGAATAAAAGGTGTTGTTTTTAATAAAGAATTTTTGTTTTATTTATTCTTTGACGTCATTAAAATATTAATTAAAATTTATTATATAATAAAAAAAGATTCTTACATATACTTAGGTGTTTTTATGTTAATTTCACAACCTATATCCATCTCCACTTCCATCGAATGGAAAATAAATCCATCATTCATGTGTACGGCTGACTACCACCTCATAAACCAATGTAATTTGTTTCACAGAAGTGTCTATAAAGATAGGTTATAATGATGTAATTAATGTAAATATTTGATATTTATGACATATTTATCATTATTAAAAGATATTATATCATTTATGTTCTTACCTTTCCATGAACAAAAAAATGATAACGTCGTTTGTGCGTACGTGTGGACTACCACCTCCATGATGCGACGTGATTCATTTTTCATCATCACATCATATGGATGATATGTAAAATTATATTTTAAAAAATAATATGATATATATTCTATTATGATCATTATTTAAAGATTAAATAATATTTACCTTCTTTCTATAATGATTTATGGAAAATAGAAACGTTACTCATTCGAACATATGACATATCGTCTCCATGATTGTAACGTAGATAATTTTTCATAACCATATTTAATGGTTAGATTTAAAATTATAAATGATTAATCAAAATTATAATAATTTCATGATTAATATTTTTGTGATAATTTAATGCTTACATATTTGACCATAGTCAACCAACCGTAGTCACT
This sequence comes from Viscum album, assembly GCA_963277665.1. Taxonomy (NCBI): domain Eukaryota; kingdom Viridiplantae; phylum Streptophyta; class Magnoliopsida; order Santalales; family Viscaceae; genus Viscum; species Viscum album. The sequence continues at coordinate 2,022,819,717 of OY728165.1, forward strand.
TTAGACTTAAGTACTGAATATCATCAAAAATTTCAACGCGAAATTAAGTGATTAAGTAATTGTATATAACATGAAAATAAGTGATATAAAAAGAATAATAAACATTAAAAAATATTTTAAGAAATTAAATAATTAACCTAAGTTTATTATTCAAGAAGATAAAAAACATATATGACGATTCAGACCCAAGATAAGGGACTTTCATTTAAAAATTATATTTTTAAAGTTCCCCTTAAAACTCTTTTTTATTTCATGTCCTTATGATTGTTTTATAAAAATGTTTCAAATAGTATTTTTACTACTCTACTATAGTTTTTTTAAATTCATTTTCCCAATTTTACTATTTTTTACAAAATGTTTTTAAAGGAATATATTCTTCATTTTCCAAACGAGGCACTTTGTGACTTATCTAAAAAATATATAGAAGGAATTTTTTTTAACTTATACGAAATGAATAGATTTTCCCTCCGTAATGATGCATTAATTATTTTAAGTTTCATTTATAATTTTCCATGATTCTTTTCAATGAAACATCTTTCTTTAATATGTCTACATTATTTATATTTTAAAAGTGATTGTTAAACGAAAAGGTATTTTTATTTCCAAAAGTATTTTTTATTTTTTGTTTTATAGAGTTTTTCAAAGGTTTTATGATGAAAAGTGAAATAATTAATTTTTTTATTCATGATATGGTACTTGAGAATTATATATGTAATGTGTTATTGTGATACAACTTATATGAAGGGTTGAGACCCATTATAGATCACGGATGAGACAGATATAGCTTATACATTGGGTAAGCCCAAATAGAATTGGTTGAGCTTGTTATTGCTTTGGGTGTGCTCATATAGCACTCCAATACATTGGGTAATGTAACTTGTCTTTTGAGGTAATAAGAAGGGAGTTACCTAAGGGTTTATCCTATAGAATTAACTAGGCTCTATTTATTTCTACTACAGTTTAAAATGAGTTATGAATGTGATGATCTAAGCTTCCAAAAAGGGGTTTTATTTTATTTCTATGAGTTATAATGTCTTTATTCTATAAAAACGTGTGTTATTTTTATATAAAAATGATTTATATTATCCTCTTAAATACCATTGAAATAAATTTAAAATTTTCATGTGTGTTCATATTTTTCACTGGACTAATGATTTTCTTCTTTTTATATCCCGTATTGAGCATTTTTGTGCTCATACCACATTTTTAAAATTCTTTTCCCGTAGATTAAGTATGGTAAAGGAAAAAAGAATAATTAAAGTTTGAAGTCATAAATATTTTTCATGAAAAGAAATAATGTTTTGTTTTAAAAGTTTTATATTTTGGAAAAATGGATACTTAGTAGAAGTGTTTACTTTGTAATATATATGTTATTATGTATGAGTTATGGACTAATTATATAAAACTAGAAACTAAAAAGATCCTCAGGATTGTATGAAAGATAATTCTAGTATAAGGTTACTAGCATATGTAATGTTTAAAGGAAAATCCTTACAGTTGGTTTCAAAGGAGGGTTTAGATAAATTTAGAGATTAAGAATTTTTTCGGTGTGATAATATAAAGAGTTATGAGTACTATCATAGTTTTACATGTTTAAAAATGATATTATGTTAAAAGTCCTATAGAACAATTTTTTTTTGTTTTAAGTTGTGGATGAATAATATTAATAAGAGTATTTTGGGAGAAATTTATGGTAATACAACCCTTAGTTTTAGTATAGGATTTATTTAAAATGTTATTTAAGTAAGAATTCCTTTAATTTTGGTTGACATATATTTAAAGTTATTGATAGCCTTTAAGTTTTATATGATCTTTGATTTTGTGGTAATTATGGGTTTTTTATATTTTTGATACAAAATTAAAGGTACGAGATAACCTTTAAGGTTAAAAAAATTATTTAATGTTGAATATATTAATGTTATTTTCAAGGATGTTTATCAAATTTCTAGAATTTTATAAGGATTTTATTTATATAGTTTTGGAAAAAAGGAAACCAAAAGGATAAGTGAAAACCCATCACGTCCGGTAAGTCCATTGGGATTGAACCCTCAACTGATGGGCAATATGGGTGCATCGGCAACCACTAGCCTCTGTGATGTCTTAGTTACTATGAAATTATTTTTCTTTATTTAAACCATTTTACAGGTAAAGGTTAAGATCATTTTTGAAATATATTTTATATGAAATAGATAACTATGGTATTAGAAAATCATTTTTTGATTAAGTAATTATGGTTATTTTGGGAAGATGTTCACTATTTTGGGAAACCTATATGATTAAGGTAAATGGAATACTATGATATTTCAATTGAGGAATGAAGGTTGGATTATTTTTTGGAATCATATATGATTTTATTGAGGATTTATAGTGATTCAATTTATTTATGGAAATTTTTATCATATCTTGGACATTGTGTGATTTTGGCTATTTCATTTTGGTACGAGACATTGGGAGTGATTGATATTATTTGAAGATAAATGTTAAAATTAATATTGGAAGACTATGTGATCAAATAATGTTGATTTTTGGGTTTCAATATTAGTCTAGAATAATTTTGAGGAATTTTATGCCTTTTTATTTATCGAATGATATAAGTTTAACTTTGGGTATTACTATTATAATTTTAATATAAATGTAGTTTTCTTTGTTTTAAGGTTTATTCATTTTGGGAATTATCTTATCATGTTCTAACTATTTTGGTTTTGGTTAATGTATAAAGACAAAAGGAATATTTTTTCTCCATTTTGTGGGTTTTTTGATCCATCGAATTTTATTCTAGTACTTCAAGAATGGAAATTTCATCTTGAAGACTCGTCATTTAGAGAAAAATATTGGTTTGAGATAATAATTTATTAAAGTATGAAATTATACTTTTCATGTAAGTATATTTCCTTATGTTCTTAGACTAGGTAGTAAAATAATTCCACAACTTTAGGGAAATTATTTTGAAATAAAAACATTACCCTTTCAATTTTATTACCTTAAAATCAATGTCCTTTTAACACATCACAGCTTTTATGATTTTGTGATGGTTAAATTAATCATTACTATGTTCTCTATCGCTCTCTATTACTCAGGAGTTATTTTTCTCTTCCATATCCATGTTTTCACTTCCCACAAAAGATCTCCTATATAGAAAACTAGCATGTATTATTCCATATAACCTTCATACTTCCTTTTATCTTTTGTCGATTTGAATTTTTATTATTCTTTTTCATGGTGTGGCATTTCAAAAAAATGCATTTTGAAAAGTAAAACCCAAGTTATCGAGTTCAAGTTCAATATTATGAGGACACAATTTCCAATGGGGGATAATGAAACAACCTAGGTAATTATAGAATAAATCATTCTAATATTTATCATTATTCTTGAATTATGTAGTTATATTCATTAAAAATGTATTAAGTAATTATTAAAATAAAAAAGGAAATGGTTTTATTAAACTAATTTCTTATAATATTTTATTTAAAAGTTTAATTGTAAAATTATAGAAATTTAATTTAAAAAAAATCATTTTAAAAGTCATCATTTAAAAATTATCTTAGGATGTATTTTTAATTTTTTGAGAATATTGATTTTTTAAGTAATAATGAAAATACTAATTTTTTTTGAAAACTACAATTTATTTTAAAGTAATTACAGAGTAAAATTATTGTTTTGATTGTTTTAAAATTTAATTACTAAATTTGTATTTAAAATAATAGAATTATAGGTTTTTAAAATAATTTTATACATGAATTTAGAATAAAAAAATTTTATATTTAGAATGTAATTTTTCCAAAAAATTGTCCTTTTGTTGCGTTTTGCTGGTTTACTTTTATATTAAATTCTGAAAATTATGTGTTTTTATTTTTGAATAATGGATTCCATGTTTTGAATAAGTGGGTCTAAATTTAGTAAATATTTCCCTTTTAATTTTTTGACAATATGAATACCAAACTTAAAATTTTTTATTACCATGGTAAAGGGTAAATTAAGTAATTTATGTTAAAAATTAAATTATATGAACTATTAGATGACCCAACCACTTTCTTGAATACATTTTATTGATTATAAATCGAAAATAATCATATAAGGGTTGAATTTATGATCTTTTAGGGCCAAATTTATTAGATTATGACATTTATAGAATTTTATTTAAAAAAATGTCAAATATATCACATTATTGTTTTTAATATGTGTATTATTTTTAATATGAGGTTATCTAGAAGATATGTTAGAATATAAAAAGCATTTTTAAATTAAAAAGATGTATATTCATTATGGTAATTTATTTTTAATTTTTAGTGATAAAATAATTACCTTAAATTATTACTCAACACGGATGTAGTAATTATTCAATTATTTGAAAAATTAAACAAATGATATAAAAATATTAAAATAAATATAGATTGAGAAAAATAATGAATAATTTATTTATATTACCATGAAATATTGGTTAAATAATAAAATAATTTTTTCTATTTTTAGATGTTGTTTTTATATTATTAATCACAAAGTAAGGAATAGTTCTAAAAATTGACATAATGGATATTTTATAGTAAATAATTTTTTATTAAATGATATAAAATTCCTAAAAACATTAAATTTATTTAATTGATTATTTTAAGGTTCAATATATCACCCATAATCCATATATTTGTCTTTTTTTTAAAAGTTACTATATTTACCCTCAAATAGTAAAAATTCATGTTGTCACAATAAGAGTTAAATGAGTTGAAAAGAGGTTAAAACCAAAAGATAAGGGTATAAATATTGTCAAAACATGTATAATTTTTCTTCTATGAGGGAATTTAGTCCCATAATTATATTATATTCAAAATAAATCACTTTTGAACCATTTTTATTTAAAAATTAATTTATATTAATTTAATATTTTGAGAAATGCCAAGAGTGCCTTTCCCCTCTCTTTTAAAAGGGAACCTCTTCTTCTCATTTCATCACACTTAAAAACCCATTTTGTATGGAAAATATCTTCCCAAATAATTTCCTATAATCTTTAACATCATTTTAGAGGTATTTTTTAGGCATAACACAAACCTTAGTGCCCTTATGGTGTTACGCTAAAGATATTGTCCGAAGAAGATATATCGTTTTTAATAAAGGTTTTTGTTTTATTTCATATTACACATAATTAAAATATTACTTAAACATTATTATATAATAAAAAAATTATATTAAATATAATGAGCTGTTTTTATGTTAATCTAACAACCTATATTTATCTACTCTTCCATCAAATGGGAAACAAAACCATCATTCACGTGTACAACGAATTACCGCCTCACGAACCAATGTAATACGTTTTCCACCACAGTCTATCAAGAAATGTTATAATAATAGAATTAATGTTTATATATGATATTAATGAAATATTTATCATTATTAAAAGATAATATATCATTTATGTTCTTACCTTTCCATGCACATAAAAATGATAACATCGTTCGTGCGTATATGTGCACTACCACCTCCACAAAGCGATGCGATTTGTGTTTCATCACCACATCATATAGTTGATATATATAAATATATGAAAATAAATTATATATATATATATATGATATTAAGATAATTATTTAAATATAAAATAATATTTACCTTCTTTCCATATTGATCATTGAAAAATAGAAACGTTACTCATGCGTACGTATAACCTACCATCTCCATGATTGTAATGTAGTTAATTTTTCATAACCATATTTAAAGGTTGAATTTAAAAGTATAATTTATATATAAAAAATATAACTATTTTATTATTATTATTCTTTAAATGATTAAATTTTGGCCTTTTGACCATAGTCAACTGACCGTAGTCATTTTGGGTTTAAGTACTGAATATCGTCACAATGTCTGATGTGAACTTAAGTGATAAAGTAATTGTATATAACATGATAATATGTTATATTAAAGTAATAATAAACTTTATACAAGTTCCGAATAAATTAAATAATTAACGTATGTTTATTAATTAGTAATATAATGAATATTCATGATGTGTCAGACTCTAGGTAAGTAACTTTCTTTTAAAAATCATCTTTTAGAGTTCCCTTAAAACTCTATTTTTCTTCGACATCCATATGATTATTTTCTAAAAATGTTTCAAAGTTGGTTTTTACTATTATCCTATGATTATTTAAATTCATTTTTACCCATGTTTTATTTTTTAAAAAAATGGTTTGAACAGAATCTTTTTACAATTTTAAAAATGAGGTACTTTGTGACTTATCCGACAAATATACAGGAGGAACATTTTCTAACTTTTATGAAATGATAATCCACTGATACTATCATGATTCCTTAATTATTTGAATTTTTCTTTATAAGTCTCCATGGTTCTCTTGAATTTTTTTTTTCTTTATTATGTGTGTATTTTTTAGATTTTAAATGTTATTTTTAAAAGAAAAGGTATTATGATATCCGAAAGTGTTTTGCATAGGGGGTTTAAAGTGTTTTTAAAAGGTTTTATAATGAAAAGTAAAACCATAAAATGTTTTATTCATGATATTTTACTTGATAATTATATGTGGATCCAGTGATCCTAGTACAGTTTATATAAAGGGATGAGCCCCATTATAGATCACAGGTGATCCCAATATAGCTTATACACTGGGTATGACCATATAGCGTTAGGTGAGCTATTATAGCTTTGGGTAAACCTATACAACACTGTAATTAATTGGGTAACATGCCTTGTATTTTGAGGAAATATGTAGGGAGTCATCAAAGTGTTTCTCCTATGGATTTAAATGGGCTCCAATTATTTCTGACATAGGTTTAAAACATGTTATGAATGTTATGCTCTAAGTTTCCAAGAATATTTTTTATTTTATTTCTATGAGTATTAATGTTTTTAATTTATAAATATTTGTGTTTTATTTTCATATTGAAATGATTTATTTCATCCTCTTAAAGACCATTAAGATAAAGGTAAAATTTTCATGGGTTTTCATGTTTTTCATTGGACTAATGATTTTTTATGCCCCTTTCGAAGATTTTGGTGCTCCTAATTAATTTTTAAAATGTTTTGAATAGGGTTTAAGAATGGGTAAAGTAAAATAATAAGTCAAGTTTAAAGTCAAGAATAATTTTTATGAAAATAAATCATGTTTTTTTAAAGTTTCATGTTGTAAGAAAATGGATATTGAGCAGAAGTGTTTACTTTGTAATATATGAGTTGTTAGGTATGAGTTATAACCTAATTATCTAAAAATATAAACTAAAAATATCATTAGGATCATAATAAAGTGAATTCTAGTATAAAGTAACTATAATATGTAATGTTTTATCAAGGGTATTTACTTAGTCTATATAACTTTTAGTTCAAAATGAGCTTAATAATTTTAGAGAAAACTTAAACTTGTATACTATGGTTAATAGATAATCTTATTAGGTTGGTAAGAATAAAGGTTCAAGGTAACTCGGTAAATATAAACCTAATTATTTTAAAAACATCGATTATATTTATTATAGTGATGGTGTTAAAAGAAACCACGAGGGGGATTTGTTCAATAGACATGAGATAAAATATTTAAAATAAAAATAAGGAATGTATATTTCAATAAAGTCACATCCCCTAAGAAAATAAAGGATTATCATATAGGGGGACAATAATCATTTTCAGGATAAACTTATCAATGATATGGAAGAACAATTTTTAAGGGGTTTTAAAGTGTTGTGAAAGGTATAGATACCAATATTAATATTTTTATTTTTAAATTCCATTCTTAGTAATATGGTAAGAATAAATGTAGATTTTTTTTATGTATTCAGGGACTTATTTAAAGAATAACTATGCAGGTGATATGAATGTATCAAATCTATCCACCCAAAACAAATTTAGTTGTATTGAAGAAATATTTGTATGATTTGAGAAATAAGGACACAAGGCTGAGGTATGTATAACTAAATTACCAAGAGATATTACTTATAATGTGAAAGGGAAGAAAAATCAGGAGTTAAAATAAGAGGATCCATGCAATGAGAAGATCAATTAAACTGAGCATGATAATAATAGATACTTGAAAGTTTATACAAATCAACTATAAATGAAGAAAAAAACTGTAATCATTTATATATGTTTAATATAAATTAAATCAAGTGATTTCACATGAAAAGGATGAATACTATGAGAATATTCCACACATTTTGATTTGAAAATTCAGGTTAATTTTTGTAAAAGGTCTGGATAGACTGGGCCTGGAACAATATATTGTAAAAAATATTACTATCTTGTGAATAAATCATGAAAAGGATGATGTAAGAAGAAGATAATGAGGCTATCTTAACAATTGAGGTGTATAAACCCACTATACACATGGAAAATTATCAAGGTAAAAAGTAATAGACATAATATGTTGAGATTCACAATAGTAAATAGAGTTTAAATAAAACCTCCAATGATGAGTTTAAAAGAAAATAGAGGCCTAGTATTAGAGTAAAATCTTAGACTAAGTGTTACTTTTGAGTAATCAAGAGTTCCCTCATTTTTCTCTTTTATTTTATTTATTATTCACTAACATGAAAGGAATTAATAGAGAAAAATGAGTGTTTTTCACACTATAAAAAAATTAGGCAATCCTTTATAGAGTTTTTAAAATACCATTATTTATAGGAAGAGTTGGAAATAATCAATGGGGAGCTCACATGATGATAATTTTTCATTTTATTACATTCTTGTGAATCTAGAAATTTAAGATAGCTGTAAAAAATAAGATAAATTGGTTTTCTAATCAAACTTAAAACCCTTATTTTTTCATATATCAAATATATTTGTGAAGGGGGTGTTAATTAATAAAAATATGATAAATAATTTGAGTTTATGACATTAACATAAACCTTTTTGTTTGTTTTGTTGACATGAGTGTAGGTTATATATTTTTCATGATCAATCTAATTTCAAGAAACCCCTAGAATGAGTTTTGAGATTATTATCCCAAGTAAAAATTTTTATAGGTAATATTGAAAACCTTAGTTACAAAATCCTGTTTTACACAAAAGGTTTTACCATTTAGAATTAAATTTTACTATGTAAATTCTCTTTGCAAAGAAAAATATTATGATTCTATTCTTCTCTTATAAGTTTCCAAGGCTGAGGTTTTAATTAAAAATAGGAGAAGAATATGTCTTGAAAGAAAGTGAATAATACGGTGAGATGATAAGACCCTAATAATCCATTTTCATGAATTTTAAATAAGGGTAGATAAATTAATTTTACTTTAATGAAATTGAAAGGGGTATTGATCAAAAAATACAAAGAGTGATATCGATGTTCCCAAATGAAGAAGTTATATTTCATTTCAATAATGATGTGAGAAGTCAAGTCAAATTTTGATGAGATAATGAAGGTAATTCTTGGAGAATTGTAATGGAGTCATTATTATATGATTTAAAATGAAGAGTTGGAATTATATTTCATACTTGATAAGGAAACCAAGACACAAACAAATATGGTTTTTGAGGCTGAAACTTAGAGTTATACCTTGTACATATTCAAGATACAAAAACATTGATATTTGATGAATATGTGTGATCATCTTCATGGAGATATGATAAGTGTTTATGGAGCCATGATTAATGTCTATAATAATTGTGATTAACTATTGGACGCTGTTAATAAATTTTATAATATTTTATTAAAAATGTTTTAAGATTGATGAATGGAAAAAAGAAGAGATAAAGTACCGGAGAATCCATCATAGGTGAATTGAGGTTACTAATTTTCTTAAATAATTTGGATAAAGTTTTAAGAATATTGAGAAGTCATATAGTAGGATTAAGGTATTTATGAAGTCATTAATAAAAAGTATTCACTTTGGAGTTGGATCTAAAGAATGGAAAAGGCCCTAATTGTATGACTTAAAGTCATATCATATAGATTTTCATCATTTTGCATTGATCTATACCATAATAATTCATTATATGACTTTGTATGGATTGCATGAATTTACTATAAGACATTAATACAATCGTATTACTTTGAGAGAGGCCACAAAAACATCATCGTATAACTTTTTTGATCATATGACTTCATTGTATAACTTTGAACATATTTCATTACTTTTATAAAGATAAAATGACTTCTTCCAGCATATGAATTTGAGTTATAGTGTCAGAATCTAAGGGATATCATATGAATTCATGGATTTTATGAATTTTAAAGTTGTATATAAAAATTAAAATGTTGAGAATTTCTAAAACTTGAATTTTAAAGAGTTATCTTAAATAAAATGATGTTATTGAACCGATCCTAAAAGATCTCAATATCATGATCAATTAATTGATCATGATTTAATTACTAAAAGAATGAATACCAGTAAGAAGTTATTGGATACTGAGAAGAGTTCCATGACTGTAGGTGGGTTTGAAACATCATAAACCCATAAAAACATGGATAATTCTAATGTAATTAAAAAAATATATTTTATAGAAGATTAAAATAAATAGAAGCATGAATTGAATGGAGGACTTGATTTGTAATTCAGGAGGGTTGAATGAGAATTTAGACTAGAAAATATCCTCCAATTTTAAAGAAAATATCATTCCAAGAAAATATTGAGGGATTATCAAAATTAAAATGGCGAGATAATATTCACAAAATATTATGTGAATATTAATAGTACATGCACTAAAGAATAATGGAATAAAAATATAAAGAGAACTCATAAACATTGTGTGTGAGAAAATCTAAGGAATTGCGAGTCTGATACTTTACAATATCATAGTGATAAGATGATTCTGAAGTTGAGAGATGTTTTGATATAGAAGCATAACCACTATCTATGTGTTCATAAAAAAAGTGATGGAATCATACCATTCAATATCTGAAGTGATTTTCAATACTAGAAATGTTGGTCACTATTTTTAGCTATTAATGTTCTTAAAGGAGCTATACATGGGTGGAAAAGTGGATCTAGTTTTTTTATCGAGGAATATCATTACCTAGTGGTTAAAGATAATCCAAGATAAAAAGGAGATATTTATATATTAGGATCACTGTTTTATTTTAGAATTTGTTGTTGGAATGTATAACTAATCATGTGAAGGAGAAACTATGATTGGGGTGTATAACTAATCTGTTGGAGAAGGAACATAGTGGTACTTTGTGTTGATTCATATGGAGTTTCCCATTGTGTAACCATCTCTTTCAATAGTGGTTAATCCATGATAGGGATTTTTAAGTAATCATGGAAAAGAGTATGTATTTAAGGTCAAAACATGTAAATACCATGTGTTGGGCCTTCTATTTACTTATACATATGAGGGGAGTTCATGAGAAAATATTTAGTGTATCAAGAACTTTAATAATTTCTATATTTTTAATTAAATTAGAAGAAATTGTAAAAAGAAGATTTATGATTCACCCCCCTTTTAGTGGCCAATCTGGCATGGAGAACTACAATTTGACACATAAAGAATAATTTTATCATATAAAATCATCATTTAATATTCCATTATAACCAATAATATAAATACATCATTTATCCAATTTCAAAATAAGTCTTACTCTTTTTATAACCTTTAAAAACATATTCTTAATGGTAAATCATGTACTAAATACTCACTTAAATCACAATAATTCATTTAATTAATTACTCTTTAATCTAGACTCCAATTTTATTATATCTTACTACCTTATAATAGAATCCATACACAAAATTAATAGAATACATAAGTAGAAGTAAATTAAAATTAAAGATATTACACCTTTTATATAATTATTAGATAATGTTCCATATAATAATATTATTCTTAATTCTTCCATAAATTTTGTATGTTAAACAATCATCCAAAATCATGATACTCAAATATTTAAAAGGAAGGTTAAAGAATAAAAACTATATATTTGGGTTAGTTACTACATCAATTCTTTAAAACTTCTCTCGATATGAATTCATTGTAGATGTAAATAATCTATAGCTAGTGACACACAAGGAACAAGGTTGAAGTCCATGAAATGAGTGTATGAAACTGTTGTGAATGAGATTCACATTTTTTATAAATAGTTGTTCATTTATCTGTTATCAGATACCTATGTATTCATATTCCTTATAAATTCTATTCCTAATGATTCTAATACTTTGAAGATAAATTTTCAAAATATGTTTCATTTGATTTGTAGTGTTTTATGGGAAATTAGTTTTGAAATTTCATTGAAATATTTACATGAAATAACATTATATCAATGGAAGAAAAATTTTACATGAAATTTGGAAGATTCTAAGGATTTAATATGGACATGAATAATAAAAGTAATAAATATTGAAATAAGAAATGTAAAAAGATTATTGGAAAATAACATATTATATAATAAGATTAAATGATGCTGTTGTGGTGAGGTGAGTGTGTAGGTAACATATTATTGTGATAAAAAATGTTTAATCATATGTAATATAGATTATTGAAATTAATATCCACGTGAAAAAGTGTGTAATTTGAAATCATGTAATTTTAAATATTTCATGAACTAAATGGGGATCTTAATCCATTATATAATGTAATTGTCACTATATTTAAAAATGTTTCCTAGTAAATCAAATTACCATCTTTAAAATAGTTTGTTTTAGTAATAAAAGATTATATAACTTTGATACTATGAAAATTATAATGTATAGTGACATGATTATTGAAGCATACCAAACAAAAATATGAGATAAGTTTTAGTTTATCAATAGGATTACCAATTTATTTTGGTAGTAATGAAGTTTGGAGGACGATGTGGATGACACTTTTATAGATCTTGGTTAATATCAAAAAAAAATTATCCACTATTTGGTATTTATATAATTCCATGCTCTTCTGTTTAGTTTTGAAGGTGGTGGATATTAATGTTATAAGATCTTATAAATGAAATTTTTGGTACTAAAAAAATATAATATTATTGGTAAAGTATGAAATTTTTCAGTAATGATGTTTAAAGAGTTCATAATAGTCAAAAAAATAATTTTAAGTATATTATAAAGTGATTTGAGATTCACTGTTATATCAATGTTCAATGGAAAAATGTAAAAACTAGTAATAAATTGATATTCTACAAAATTCCATGAGTTTATTGTTGCATTATATTTTATTATCATTGATGTATGTTTTGATGGATGTGGGACATGTGAAAAAGTCAAATTGCATGCTTTGGAACTAATTATGGATAGAGAAGTGATCTATTTTGATTAGGAAACTTACTCAACAATATCTATATTTTAAACTAAAAATATTCTCATGTTCATGTAGAATAATATTAACAATTTTAAACTTTCCTTAATGTATTAAATCACACATAGAGGACAATTCATCATTCAAAACATATTAAAAAAATCTTAAATGTAAATATTTACCAGAGCATAAGGAGATTGAAAATTCGAGGTCAAGGATGGAACATTGTATTTTCTTTATTTTTTCACTATGGTATGGATTAGATGTATTTTATTTATTTTATTCACATGAAACTTTATTAATATTCAATTATGGTATATGGATTGATGTAGTTCATGAATATATTTACCATTTTATCATTCTACTTTGAGATTTTTTTTCTTTTGTTTGGGTATCTATTTCTGTCACGAGTTTTCAATGTAGAACTATTATAGATCACTCTAAATAATTATCATAATAAGGATAGTCCTCATTTATTTCCTTGGGATAAAATCATTTTAATCATCAGATAAATTATCAATGGAAGATGTTTAATGATAATTAATATAATGTATTCTTTCATACATAGTAATACATGGAATCGTAGACGAATCACTAAATCACACATCATTTATCATTGTTAATTCAAACATCTCTCCTAAATGGGCATGATATCTAAATAATTGAGAGGTTTATGATATCAATGGAGTAGTTGAAAACTATTTGTGATGAGTGTAATAAATCATGAATAATTTACATTAAAAAAGAATAGAAGTCTTTAATATCAAATGATATTGATCCCAAAACCCTTATTATAACTATTTATGTTTTTAAATATATTTAATTACTATATATATAATTTGTATTTCAATCACTACATTACATTTTTTACTTTCAAATTCAATTAACTCTGATACATTCACAATCTCAACACATTTTAACTAGTATTTTTCTTTATGTTGAATCATTTTCTTTATTTTTAAATTATTTGGATATCTAATGCTTCCCTATGGATTGATAATTTATCTATAATATTCTTATTTTAAGGTTTTGGTGTTATAAATTTAATTCAATATTTCTTTTATGATGAGCACAGATCAATAAGATCACTACCCATTTGAAATATATACTGTCTCATGAGATATACACATTAGCCAATATATTAAGGGCTAGTTTAATTTTCGTTCCACCTGTAATGTCATAATGTGCACAAAAATATGTGTGACATAGATAAATAAATTAAATAATATTATCATACATCAATCATAAATTTATAACATGATTAGACCATGAAAATAAAATGGATTTCATAACAGCCTTAAAAGGAATAAAGTAATAATCAATAAAAAGGATAGGGTGATATGAAACATGTAACTACCCTAAAGAAAAATATATAAACAAAAAAATTACATTCAAAATATATGGTATAAAATTCATATAATGACATAAATAAAAAATATTATACTCAAATAAAAAGATCTAAAATTAGGAGAGATTAAAAGAAGTTGAGAAAAAGTATATTTACCTCAACTAATGAGTCACTATGAATGTATTTCCAAAATCTAGTATAAGAACATTTAATAAATAAATAAATAAATAAATAAATAATATTATTTATATTTATTTTACTTATTAATAATCATTTTAGCATATTTATTATTTATTTATTAGGCATTCATTATGTATAAGATTAGTTGGAAAGTGTTTATCCCAAGAGTTACATCTTTTTTTGGGTATTATGGTCTCAATATCTTTACTTTTTACAATAGTTAACCCACTTCAAGATTTAAAAGGTAATATTTTCATTAGATGTTCCTAATTTCTAAAGTTCCAAATTAATTCCATTATAGATATGGTTCCATTTTTCAAAATAGTTATTGCATAATTTGTTCATTTTTGATAATTTTACTTACTATAAAGTATTATTTAAAATAATCATGTTGATATAAATTAAACCATTATAAGAAATTTAAAATGTATTAAATAAATACTTTATTATATATTTATTAATAAATAAGATGATTATAAACTTTCATGATGGAAGTGATGGTTGTAGAATAACATCATCTATGTAGTCAGTTAAACCTATCATGAAATAGACATTCCATAAAAGATGAAGAATAATAAAGAATTAATATATTAGTTTCATATTTATTTCATGCATAGAGACGACATGGCTAGAATAGGTATCATTTCTCTCAAGATTAATGGAGTGGTTTTCAATTTTGATAATGAAATTTCTAAAGCTATGAGAAATTAATTTAAAGACTTATATATGGAAATCAGGGATGAAAACAACCAAAAAATGGTTAAATACATATATCTTAGTTTTCATGACACCCAAAAAAAAATGATTAATCAAACACCTAGTGAGGAATATGTCAAGGAAAATATCTTTTCTATAAACATTGATAGTGTTACAGGGCCAAATAAGGTTTCAAATAATGTTTTTTTGTTCTATTGGGACATTGTTCACACTGAGTTTTTTAATGCTATTAGAGAGTTTTTTAATCATGATTTTATACATTATGAAGTTAATTCCAACTTCATCACTCTGATTCCAATGAAGAAGAATACTATTGATATAAATTATTTCGTACTTGTGGATATTGGGAACACAATTCCAAAGGTGGTTAGAAAAATCATGGATACTAGATTGGGAGGTATTGTTAAAAAATTTATTACAAATATTCAATTGGGGTTTGTTCCTGGAAGAAAAATTCAAAAAAATTATACTGCATCTGAGTGTGTTAATATCATGATAAAGAATGTGATGGATGGTAACTTGGCAATTAAGATTGAAATTTACAAGTATTTTGACTTAATAAAATGGTGTTTCATCTTTTCTGTTATGTGAATGCATGTATTTTTAATGGATGTATCAACTCGGTCAATTGAATCCTTAGGAGTGCTATGCTCTCTATTCTTATAAATGTGTCTCATAGGGGGTTTTTTAGTTCTCCACAGGTGTGATATAGTGGGTTCCTATTTCTAGTATCCTCTTTTCTATTACTAAGAACTACCTTAGTATATGACTTAGTGATCTTGGACATGATGGATTATATTAGAAAATGACGGTTTTAAGAGAAATATTTAGACCCTCAAATATTTTGTATATGAATGGAATTATTATATTTGGGAAAGCTGAAAGAATCAAAATTTGTTATTTTAATGATATCTTTTAGCACTATAGAGAAGTTGATGGATAGTTGATTAACTAGAAAAAGTCTTTTTTGGCCTTTTGAGAAGGGGTACTTATATCCAAACAAAACCGAGTGGCTAGAAAGATTGGTGTCAGGAGACGATCCATCCCTTTTATTTATCTTGGAGTACCCCTCTTTGGGGGTAATGTTAAAAGTCATCATATGAAGAATATATGTTCCAAAATTATTAATCAAACAAAAACATGGAAAAGAAAAAAACTATATCTCAAGTAGGTAGAGTTTTTCTAGTTAACTTCGGGGTCACTTCTATGTTTTTATGCTTTTTCCATATATATATGTCCTTGAAATGTTCTCAAAGAGTTGTAGATTTTTTTAGTAATTGTATTTTGGAATTTTTATATTATTGAGAGGAAACTTATTAAAATTTCTTAGAGTGAGTGTATCAAACCAGTGGACATGGGAGGTATGAGAATTAAGGATGTATGTCTCTTTAATGAGGCGCTTCTAGAAATGTTCACCTAGAATCTCTTGCTTTCAATTGATTCTTCACTGGAATTCTTATCTGGTAGATTTGTTAAAAAACTTTTTAATGGTAATTCTATATACACCCCCTATTCTATTTGAACATCTATTAAGCATGCCTATAATGGAATGATCTATTCTTCAAAGTGGATGGTTTATAGGGACTCAACTCTGAATTATTGGAGAACTGTGTAGCTCTCAAGTAAAATTATAGATGATGTAAAAATTACTCATTATATAAAAAAACTTTCAATTGTAGAAATATAATGGAATTTAGATGTATAATATCTGATACCCAATCATCTAAAATTAAAGATTGATAGGTGTGAGTATATTGATATGGATACTCTCATCTAAAAACCTAGTTTAACTGAGACCTTCAGTACTCAAGAATGTTATAGATACAACTACGATGGATCCCTTGTAACCCCCTCTTGGTCATTAGCTTACAGAAATAATTTTATCCCACATGTATCTTATCTTATACTGTGGAAAATTTGGAGGCAGAGGCTTCCATTACTTTGGTTGCTTTAACATATAGGAATCTATATTACATCTATCTGTTACCTATGCCTTAGTGAAGATTAACCCACTAACCATTTATTTTCTTCTTGGTTCTTCTCAAGTAGGTTATGGAAATATATGAAGGATGTATTTGGTTGCAGATTTTTTGTTGGGAGTTTTTAACAACTGATGGATTCTATTAACAAGATAGGTTGCAGTGAGAAGGCGCATGCCCTACTGTTTTCTGCTGCAGCTAGTAAAATATATTTTATTTGGAAGGAAATGAATTATTGGGAATTTTATAATAAATACATCCCCCTGCATGTTGGAATTAGAGAAATTCATAGAGGAGTTATGATTGTATCCAAAATTCAAACAGGATAAATGAAGAATCCGTTTTCGGATCTTGTGATTTTGAAATAACATGGTGTTAATAATAAGATAAAAAAAATTGGTGGTAACTCTATAATATGGATACCCCAAATACCTTAGTGGTTGAAAATCAATTTTAATGGGGCATCATCGGGTTCACGGGATCTTCAGGATGTGGTGGTATATTCCTCACCTATCGAGGCCTAGCTAAAGGATGTTTTTAACACTTTATTGGGAATGAGTATGCGATTGAAGCTGAATTGTGGGATATTGCCCAAGTGGTTAGGTATTCTATTTATCATGGTTGGGAGGATATATAGATGGAATATGATTTAACTGTGGTATTTGATATTCTCAGAAGTTGTTCCAGGAGTGTTCCATAGAAGATTTTTCCATCTTGGATTGATTTTCTTCGGCTAGTGGATCATCATCATATTATTCTGACGATGTATACAATGAAGTAAATCATGTTGCTGACTTTATTTCCAAGAGAGAAATTGAAGAGTCTTATTCCAAATGGCCTTTAGTGGCACCAAAAATTTGTCATGAGTTGGTTAAAGATGATGCATGTGGTGATTTGTATACCCATATTTGTAAATCCCTCTTGTAATTATTATTTTTCAACCTTTATCTTTTAATAAAATCTTTTAGGAGTAATATTTCCTACCTCCTAAACCTTTTGATTAATAATAAGGATGAAAGTGAATGGATAAGGTTAATTCTTGTTACCTCTTTCTTAAGATCAATCCTTTGCAAAGAGACATATTCTTAGAAGGTTTCCAATTTGGTGATATCAAAACATCCACAAGGTTATAAATAATGTTATAGAGACTAATTTGGGTATATTTTTGAGATAAGGGAAATTTTTTCATTCTTTTGAATGGGTTGTTAAAGGGAATTTTATACAAAAAAATATGGTTATTTTTATAATTCATGGTTTTAACCCATAAATTATTCAAATAAATAAATTATTCTCAATACCTAATACTTGACTAAAAAACCATGATTATTGAAATTTCTCTTCCATAACATAAATCTCTTCTTAATAATAAACTATTCCTCGAAAAAAATCATAAAATAGTTTTTTAATGAAAAATATTATGTTCCTTGCTTTAGAATTTACTTTATAGATGGGGAGGTGAACATAATATCCTAAAATAAATTTTGAAAATAAATAATCAAATTTTAATTATTTTAAAAGATAATTACAATTACCACAATATTTTTTTGCATCATAATTCACTCATATAATGAATCATATACAACATATTTTAATATTCTTTCCAAAATTAATTTTTTTTCTTTTAAAAATTTTAAACAAAAATTACTATTGACTATTTTCAACATTTTGATTCTAAATTAAAAACTCATTTTATGTAAATAAATATATAAATATGAAAAATTTATATATTAATAAAAACATCTAGTGTATTAAAAATTTATTTCACATGGTGGGATATATTTGTTGACCCATAAACGAGTAATTATTAGTTCATAAATTTTTATTTTTATTTATACATTCATAATTACTATTTATTTATAACTAAATAATTTCATAATAGTTAATTGATATTTATAACATATAATTTTTACTTAGAACAATCATATAGTAATCATACCAAATAGATATATAATTATCACTTTACCCTTTTGTCTCAATTTATATGGCCTCAAATATTTCTCGAAAAATTAGATCCTTCATTCACTTAATTATATCTAAAATATTTAAAAAATTTAATAGATTTTTTATTTCATTTTTTATATTTTTTATTTGCACATCAATCATTGAAACTATGATTTTTATGTGTGACTACACACCAAGGGATTTTCAACTCATAGTAATGATCTTTATTTATACTTATTTCCTTATTTGTTTTTATCAATTATTATGAATGTATATCAATGATTTGAAATTTCGTTTAATAAAACAAGTAAATGGTGTTTATGTTATCATATTCATCTATTCATTCATTTATCAATTTAATTATTCATATAATTATTTTAAGAATATTTTTTCATTCAATACTTGTGTAAGATAGGTTAAGTAACTATAAAATATCAATGCTTACATTATCCCTTTCCCCATAAAAAACTTTTACTCTAAAAATATTAAACTTATCTTAAAATAGATTTGAAATGTTAACCCTGTACATTACACCATAAGAAAAATGGTATTTATAAATGTTTTAAACCATCAATAAATAATTCCCAAATGGTTTAAAAAAATGTAATGAATTTAAGAGTTTAGAATAATTTCACAATAGTTTCTAGAATACTCATGAATAATTTAGTAGTGGTTAAAACCACAGTTAAATTAATAGTGATAATTTTATATTTTAAAAAATAAATAAAAATTTATTTTATTTTTATTAAAAAATAATTTTTAAATGTTTATTATTGTTAATTATTTAAAATATGTTTTCTATTTATTTACAATTATTTATTTATTTTCTACTTGTTTTAATATTTTTTATACATATCACAACAACTTCCTAGAAGGTCACTCATCCTTACACTAATCTCACTCATTCTGGTTAATTATCTAAGTACTAATCACTCCACTAAATGTATTTAAATGTATTAATATGTCAATAATTTTATAAACCCATTTATTTAAATATTTTTTACATGACACCAAACATTTCTAGGATTTCATCTATCTTTACACCACTCCCACCCATTCCTGATTAACTGTCAAAGTACTAACCATAGGAGGAGGATGGGGTTGGTGTGAAATATATTACGAGGCTCTTGGTTGGGGGGAGGCATCACACATGTCACTAGGTGAGTGGGAAGGCATACACATGGTGCGTGGGAGTAACAGGTGTGACACTATAAAAAGGCTATGCTTGGCAGGCACCCACTTCATGGGCATGGGGTCCCTAATGTTCCCCCTTTTCATGGGTTGAAGACAACATTTAAAAATTCTATTTTGGAATTATTGATGTAGGGGTCATTTGGGTCTCCTATGGGGGCTATATGCCTTGATGTAATTCTTTTGAAGCCACAGAGCGCTTAGGGCCACACCATGCAATAAAATAGGCCCAGTAAGGTGCTTGCTAATACTAGTGAATAGGGATGAAATCTTGACCCACTAGGGTGCCTAGGAAGTGTGGGTTGTCTATGCTTTTTAATCGCCCTTATTGTATTTAAAAAAATTAATAATTAGGAATAATTATTAATTAATAATTAATTTAGTCTTTAAAGTAATAGATAATAATTATAGATAACTAATAATTAAAAATTAAAAATTTATTACTAATTAAAATAATAGATAATAAACTATAAATAATAAATAATTATTATTATATAGTAAACAAATAATAATAAATAATTAAAAATTAATTAACATTTTACATAATAATAATAATATGAATAAACTATTAGTAAAAAATATTTATTAATTAATAATAAATTCATTAATAAATAGTAATTATAAATTTAAATTTCATTAATTATAACTAATAATTAATAATTAATCAATAATTAATAATTAACAATTAATTAAAAATTCAAAAAAATTATGATTAATAATTAATAATTAAAAAATAAGAAATCAATAATTTAAAATTAACAAACAATAATTAATAATTAACATTTAATACATTTAATAAACATACTTTACAGTTGGGGGCATGCCTAAGTTGTAAATTCACCTAGTGATTCTATATATTACCAAAGTTCGAATCCTAACAACCTCCCTTGGGGAAGGATTTGTGGGCCTTTTATAGATGATGGCATAGGTGGGGACATAAGTAGGGGTGCATACCATGGTACATAATGATGTATGTGGTGATGCAAAAATTGGCATGGGGCCCTTTGGGCTATGATATTAGGGCTTTCAGACTCTTTAAAAATTATAGCAGGCTTGGAATTATAAGGCCCCAGCCTTAAACCTTACTTAATCTTGAGTTATTACAAGATTACACATTGAGGATCTTTTCAGGTTTAGAGTTTTAGAGAATTAGATCATGAAACTTGCATTACATTCCACATTTAAACAAAGTGGTTACATAAAAGACAGTATTCATTCTTCCTATCAATGGAAACATATTTAAAATGAAACATGGATTCTTTCTTGACACATCCTCGACACTATCATCACATCATGTACCTTTCCCTTGACCTGTGAAAAACATTTCCAAAACTTGGGATGAGCATAAAAAGCTCAGTAAGGGTTATAAAAATATGGAAAGGAAACATGAGTTCATATATACATAAGAATGAAATCACACTTTACCCATAAAACATAGGCATATCAAATCATGAATAAATCATAGAAAACATAAGACATAAAGGTAACTTGAGGCATTCATAACATTCTTACATAGGGAGTAACCCTCTTGGTTACGTTTGGAATACCCATCACAGTATATTCCCTAAATCTCTTCGGAGAAACCTTAACATTTCACTCCTTCGCGTTACCCAATGCATTGGAGAGCTATAACGGGCTCACCCTCCCTTAGTTTATCATGGAACCACCCGTCTTCATAATAATGCCCAAGAACCATAACATAATCATATCACATAAAACATGCATAAAGGAAACATAAAATTTCCACATTTCAATCACGAGATATCAATACAACACATTTATATAAAAACATTATGAAAACCATTTTCAATACCAAAATAACAGAAAAGTAAAACATGGTATTTATTTTTATTTTAAAAAGAAGGTATGGCTTGTAGAGGAAGCCGAAACTCAAATAACGGTCACGAAGGCAGAGAAGTCGTTGTCGCCGCATACGTACGACAAAAACATTCCCTTTTGTCGTTTAGTAAAAGCTTCGTATAAAAAAGATTCCTTTTGAATAAACGTAAAAGTCAAAGGGGTTTATACACCGTATAAAAGAAAGTTGTGTATAAAATAAAATATGCCGCAACGAAAGGAGATTGAGACGAAGTCCCATACCACCTTGAAGCTTTTAACATTTTAAACCATTAATATCCATATAAATAAATCCTTAAAACAATTTTGAAAACATGGATATTAATAAGAACAAATAATTAAAACATTTAAAACGATATTTTGGTTAAAGGGATTTTACCAAAATTAGAGACACTTGAATACAATAATCGAGGAATAACATTTAGTCAGAACTTTATAATACCATGAGAATAAAAGGATTCATGATATAATACTCCAAAGGACAGTATATACACCATATAAGAGTGAATTGGTGCATAACAACAATGAACCCTCAATAGAAATGTCAAATGTGATGAAATCCCTTATAAAGAAGGTATCCATAAATTAAGGACAAATCAATCTCAAAATATGTGTGACAAATATAAATACACCCAATATAAGTGGATATTAAGTGTAAAACAATAAAAGGTCATTCACACATATTCAATGGATGACATATTCAATGACTACATGTTGAACCCAAAGAAATCGAAATTGGGTTAAAAAGTTCCCTTGACAGCCTAACGGCATCACATCAAAATGAGTTGATGAGAGATAAAAAGTGTATCTCATCACTTGGACATCAAATTTACATCAATAAGGATATATGAGAACATATCCCAACATAACAATATGTAAATTAAAAGACCCAACAAAAGAAGTATTTTAAAAAAGAGGAGGGTGAAAGGTTCCCTTACCGACTTGGGTATCTTTCAAAACATACACCCCATGAAAGAAGGACAATAGATCATTGATGTAAATACTCATAAATTAATGTATATTACACAAAGAGTAGAATAATGGGCATTACATACACCACTCAATGGAATTTGTGGCAAATGTAGCATAAATCTCACGAGAATAAAAGTGAGATGAAAAATCCCTTACGAAAACTCAGCAGCCTAACAGCGCCACTTAAAACTTCCAAAATGGATTGATGAGATCAAATAGAGTATCCCATCATATTACAATAGAATTTACAGCAAGAGGAATATAAAAGAAAATCCCCCAACATAACAAATAGGAGCTTAGAAGAAGTGACACAAAGGAGAGTACTTAAAAAGAAAGAGAGAGGTTAGATCTCTTACGAAAGTTCAGCAGCCTAACGGCGCCACTCAAAACTCCCAAAATGTATTGATGAGAGAGAATAGGGTCTCTCATCACATGAACATAAAAATTACAGTAAATGTAATATAAAAGATCATCCCAATAACATGAAATATGAGCTTTAAAAGGAATGACATAAAAGAGTGTACTTAAAAGGAAAGAGAGTTGTAGGATCCCTTACCTCAGGTCCGACTTGACTCGATCGTTCTTTAATCTCCTGAATAATAAACTTGAGTTAATTTCTACTTCCTTAAGAAACTTTTTCAAGTTCATTATTAATTTTATATCACTTATTACCATATCATAAACATTATGTAATAATTTAAGTTAATAATATTTGTTTTGCCGATATTTGGTTCTTAAGTCGAAAGTGGACTTCTTATAATTACATGTTGTTCGTGTGGCCAAATGTTTATTATATCCAGAATTGTATTCATCATTTATATATCATATATGTCATATATATCTAGTACATGCATGCATTTACAACATTACATAATCATTTAGAGGTGATAAATGAAATGCACCGTTCATGGAGACGGTAATCCGTACGTACGCATGAACGCTACTTTCATTTCTATTTCGTATTTTATAGAATGGAATCATAATGATATAAAGGTATATTATAATTCCAGTAGAATATCATATATAATATCATAGTTACATCCTTTATATGTCCCACATATGGTATTTAATGAATCAAATCACTTTGAGGGGGCGGTAGTCCACACTTCCTAAAATGAAGATATCGCGTATACCCATAATGGAAGCCATAAAGGTAAGACACAAATGAAAAATAAAGAAGCATAAGTAAAACATAAACATATTATATATCATATATAAAAATAGTTACATCATAATGGCCACCTTTGAAGGTGTTAAATGAGTATTGAACAATCATCGTTTCGGGAGGCACAATTTCTCCTTCCACGGAAACCGTATGTTCTTTCACCATTTGATGTAGTTGTGTGAGAGTGTAGCTTGAATAAATCTTATAACAACATCCTAGTATATTAAAGATACTGGTGTTGTTACAAAAGAAATAAATAGAAAGAGTTTAGGGGGTTGGAGAAGCAAAATAAAACAAATGAACATGAGAGAATGAATTACCTTTAAAGTGTAACTCCTTTTGATTTGAGCCTAAAGGCTTCCTTTGAAAGGCTTCTTCCCAAGGGGAATCCTCTAGGATGAGGAGAGGGATTTGGAGAGAGTAAATGGGCAGGGGTTGGCCGAGACAAAGGCTTGAGGAGTGTGTAAAAAGAGGTAGAGGTGGGGGCCTTTTATAAGAGGAGAGGAGGGGCACTTTTGGAAAGTAAGGAAATATTACTTTATTTGAAAATGTTTTTCTGTTTTAAAAGGTCCCACATTGATATATTTCGTGGATACGGTTATAAAGGTTCGAAATCCACCCATCCAATAAGTTTTGGACATGTTTAGTTCATATATTTTACATTATCTTTCCATTTTATTTTAATCGTTAAATAATGATGTCATCACTGCATCATTATGATGTCATAAATAATTTAATTTATTTAATGTATAAAAATTATAAAAAAATTACTATGATGTAGGAAATCGTTTTAGCTTTCCAATGACTATTTATAATCAAAATTTGGACTTGTATAACCCCACTTAAAAATTATTTTAGTAAAACAATTTATGTTAGTGTCATTTTCACTTTAACATTAAATAAAAATATATTAATGTCATTTTCCAACTAAAGTGGCTCCATGGGGTCCCCAAGTTGGCCCATGGATTTTCTTGGTCGGCCATGACTCACCCAATAGGTGTAGGACAAGTTTCATGGTGTTTTCACATTCTTATAATATCATTTTTACCTTAAACTACACTAATTACCACTAATCGCGATTAAAAACTTAATAAGTTACTATTCACCAAAAAATTATTTTAATCTCATTGAACCACATTTTACTTCTTAATGAAAACCATGTATGTCGGATTTTTGAAAATCAAAACACAATTATGGCAAAATTTCATTTAAATGAAAAATCAGTTTTTATAAGTACCACTTAGTGGTTTCACTATTCATCAAAAATTGAAGTTTTTCAGAAAAATCCCAAAAATTCACCCTAATCTATATTTGATATTCCAAATTCAAAAATGAAGTCTATTTTAGAAAATTCAAAACATATTAGTCACATTAATTAATTTAATAATTAATTCTCGCTGTCAGAGCAAATAGCGTGTTTTTATAAAACAATAAGTATCAAAAGATTGACACTAGTTTAAGTCTGATTTCAAAGTGAAATTGATTCCAACGACCACTATTGGATTTAATGGTAAAAATATTTTCTAATTTCACTTTAAAACCAATTCAAAATATAATCTAATCATATAAATAAATTAGATTAAAAATTGGTTTTGAATTAAAATACAACATTTTACACTATTCATTAAAAAAATGAACTTTATCAGAAAGATACCAAAAATTTACACAAAGTAAATTTTGATGTCCCAATTCTTAATAAGAGTTTTATTTGGTCCAAAAGAATGTTTAAGAGTGAACAAAACTATATTTAATGACAATTCTCCATTAAAAGGCGATAAGTGAACCTTTAGTGAAAACTAGGGCATGTACGCCTAAAATTGAATTCTTTCCGTATTTTAAGCCTTTAGATTTTATTGGATAAATGTAAAAACATTTAAAAAACATATATAATCATACTTTAGTTATTTCTATCCATTCCCGCCAATACAACGGCTACATGTTAACTACCATTTAGAATAATATTATTTTATTATTAGAGTGCAACGTAAGATTCCCAAGAAACTCGTTGTTGCGTGTTGGGTATGCCATCGAGCATAGCTTCCCCTTTAAAGTCATTTCAATATTTTATTCACAAATATAGATAAATATGAAATTTCATATTCTTTATTTACCTGGGGTGTTACATCCTTCCCCCCTTTTGGGAATTGCGTCCTCGCAATTTTAAAATTGCGCTTGGAAACATCCTTGAAAGTCCCACATCAGAACAAAATTCGGTAAAA
Organism: Viscum album; assembly: GCA_963277665.1. Classification (NCBI taxonomy): domain Eukaryota; kingdom Viridiplantae; phylum Streptophyta; class Magnoliopsida; order Santalales; family Viscaceae; genus Viscum; species Viscum album. The sequence goes on from OY728165.1 coordinate 2,022,846,435, forward strand.
CAAACACTTTAAAATAAAGAAAGATAAGTACAAAGATCACCCGAGTTAACCCATACTAGGATTCCAAGTATGAAAATATGGACATGGAGGAAAAAACAAAGGGTCATGTTCTGATGGAGAGTGATAGAAAACATGTTTAGGAGAAAGTTAACCACGAGAAAATCACAAACTTGTGATGGGTTAAACGGTCTTCGATTCCCCTTTAGGAAAAGTTAATAGACAACATTTTTGTTTTAAGTTACTTTTTATTGAGGAATTTATTCATAAGGAAACATAATCACTTATCATATTTACTTTCAACCTTTATTAGATTCCTTACACAAACTCATATTTTCTCCAAAAGACGAGTATTTAGGAAGACTTGTTCACATTAAGAGTACTATAATCAACTTCTAGAGAATCACCTAATCCACAAAATAGAACTATATACTTCCCATGTCTTTAGACTTTAACAAAATCCAAAACCAAAAAGGCTAGTACAAGATCAGATAATCAAGAAAAGGATAACCCTTTATAAAAACAAAATCTATTCTTAATCTCCAAAATTTGTCCAACAAAACCCAACGTTCAACGAGGACCATTCTATAATAAATTTGTCCATAAAATCCTTCAAAGTAAACCAAACTAAGATTGAAACCCAAATATTTGAAGGATTTAGTCACATAGTCTTCCAAGTTAAATCGTAACATTTATCTCCAAACAATATCAGTTGCTCCTAAAGTCTCGTTTTGAAAAGTAATTAACCTAATCACATATCCTCCAGGATAGGTTAATCATTTTCAAAAATAACCCAAAATCAACTTACTCTTAATTCATAAAATCATATAACTAGAATGAATCAGTCAAACTAACCAGGGACTTCATGTAGTCCAGTGGTAGGCGATAAATACCAGTCGCACATTGGTTGTGGGTTCGATTCCCGCAGCTTTGTCCGACGCGACGGGATATCACACGGTCTGCGTGTTGTCCTTTTTCCAAAACTATATAATTCTTAAAACATTCCCCAAAATGAGATAAAATCTTCAAGAATAAGCATAACATATTTTAACCTCAAGTTTATCTCATTCCTTTCATTTTCCATCATATCATAGAGTAACCCATAATTACCTAAAAATTAAGTATCATATAAACCCTAATGGTTAGCTTAATAATTATTACCTGAATTTCCACATCGAATTGGCCATCTCGTACCTAATGCATTAGAGAACTCACCAAGGTTGAAGTGATTGATCATGACTCCTTGATAGTTGGTTTAGAACAACCATGAGATTCCTCATTGAATCCCTCATCTCATCTAGTCTCTTAATCAGAGAACCACCATAGTTTCCTTCAAACCCATTGTCACTTTGGTGCCTGCTAGATCCAGCCATTTACTAAAACCAAAAAGGTCAGTGTAAGTATATCAAAAAAACCATCATGTACTAATGAGTAAGATAAACACTAACATATACTTACTCATTCACTTTATCTAAAACTAGGACTCTTTCTGAAATCCTAACCATTATGGTAATGTCACTTTTGCTTAAAGAATACTCTAACCTCTAAAGTTATCTAAACCGACCTTTGATACCAACTATAAGGCCCTAGCCTTAAACCTTACTTAATCTTGAGTTATTACAAGATTACACATTGAGGATCTTTTCAGGTTTAGAGTTTTAGAGAATTATATCATGAAACTTGCATTACATTCCACATTTAAACAAAGTGGTTACATAAAAGATAGTATTCATTCTTCCTATCAACGGAAACATATTTAAAATGAAACATGGATTCTTTCTTGACACATCCTCGACACTATCATCACATCATGTAACTTTCCCTTGACCTGTGAAAAACATTTCCAAAACTTGGGATGAGCATAAAAAGCTCAGTAAGGGTTATAAAAATATGGAAAGGAAACATGAGTTCATATATACATAAGAATGAAATCACACTTTACCCATAAAGCATAGGCATATCAAATCATGAATAAATCATAGAAAACATAAGACATAAAGGTAATTTGAGGCATTCATAACATTCTTACATAGGGAGTAACCCTCTTGTTTACGTTTGGAATACCCATCACAGTATATTCCCTAAATCTCTTCGGAGAAACCTTAACGTTTCACTCCTTCGCGTTACCCAAAGCATTGGAGAGCTATAACTGGCTCACCCGCCCTTAGTTTATCACGGAACCACCCGTCTTCATAATAATGCCCAAGAACCATAACATAATCATATCACATAAAACATGCATAAATGAAACATAAAATTTCCACATTTCAATCACGAGATATCAATACAACACATTTATATAAAAACATTATGAAAACCATTTTCAATACCAAAATAACAGAAAAGTAAAACATGGTATTTATTTTTCTTTTAAAAAGAAGGTATGGCTTGTAGAGGAAGCCGAAACTCAAATAACGGTCAAGACGGAGGAGAATTCGTTGTCGCCGCATGCGTACGACAAAAACATTCCCTTTTGTCGTTTAGTAAACGCTTCGTATAAAAAAGATTCCTTTTGAATAAACGTAAAAGTAAAAGGGGTTTATACACCGTATAAAAGAAAGTTGTGTATAAAATAAAATATGCCTCAACGAAAGGAGATTGAGACGAAGTCCCACACCACCTTGAAGCTTTTAACATTTTAAACCATTAATATCCATATAAATAAGTCCTTAAAACAATTTTGAAAACATGGATATTAATAAGAACAAATAATTAAAACATTTAAAACGATATTTTGGTTAAAGGGATTTTACCAAAATTAGAGACACTTGAATACAATAATCGAGGAATAACATTTAGTCAGAACTTTATAATATCTTGAGAATAAAAGGATTCATGATATAATACTACAAAGGACAGTATATACACCATATAAGAGTGAATTGGTGCATAACAACAATGAACCCTCAATAGAAATGTCAAATGTAATGAAATCCCTTATAAATAAGGTATCCTTAAATTAAGGACAAATCAATCTCAAAATATGTGTGACAAATATAAATACACCCAATATAAGTGGATATTAAGTGTAAAACAATAAAAGGTCATTCACACATATTAAATGGATTACATATTCAATGACTACATGTTGAACCCAAAGAAATCGAAATTGGGTTAAAAAGTTCCCTTGACAGCCTAACGGCATCACATCAAAATGAGTTGATGAGAGATAAAAAGTTTATCTCATCACTTGGACATCAAATTTACATCAATAAGGATATATGAGAACATATCTCAACATAACAATATGTAAATTAAAAGACCCAACAAAAGAAGTCTTTTAAAAAAGAGGAGGGTGAAAGGTTCCCTTACCGACTTGGGTATCTTTCAAAACATACACCCCATGAAAGAAGGACAATAGATCATTGATGTAAATACTCATAAATGAATGTATATTACACAAAGAGGAGAATAATGGGCAGTAAATACACCACTCAATGGAATTTGTGGCAAATGTAGCATAAATCTCACGAGAATAAAAGTGAGATGAAAAATCCCTTATGAAAACTCAGCAGCCTAACGGCGCCACTTAAAACTTCCAAAATGGATTGATGAGATCAAATAGAGTATCCCATCATATTAAAATAGAATTTACAGAAAGAGGAATATAAAAGAAAATCCCCCAACATAACAAATAGGAGCTTAGAAGAAGTGACACAAAGGAGAGTACTTAAAAAAAAGAGAGAGGTTAGATCTCTTACGAAAGTTCGGCAGCCTAACGGCGCCACTCAAAACTCCAAAAATGGATTGATGAGAGAGAATAGGGTCTATAATCACATGAACATAAAAATTAGAGTAAATTTAATATAAAAGATAATCCCAATAACAAGAAATATGAGCTTTAAAAGGAATGACATAAAAGAGTGTACTTAAAAGGAAAGAGAGTTGTAGGATCCCTTACCTCGGGTCCGACTTGACTCAATCGTTCTTTAATCTCCTGAATAATAAACTTGAGTTAATTTCTACTTCCTTAAGAAACTTTTTCAAGTTCATTATTCTTTTTATATCACTTATTACCATGTCATAAACATTATGTAATAATTTAAGTTAATAATATTTGTTTTGCCGATATTTGGTTCTTAAGTCGAAAGTGGACTTCTTATAATTACATGTTGTTCGTGTGGCCAAATGTTTATTATATCCAGAATTGTATTCATCATTTAGATATCATATATTTCATATATATCTAGTACATGCATGCATTTATAACATTACATAATCATTTAGAGGTAAGAAATGAAATGCACCGTTCATGGAGACGGTAATCCGTACGTACGCATGAACGCTACTTTCATTTCTATTTCGTATTTTATAGAATGGAATCATAATGATATAAAGGTATATTATAATTTAAGTAGAATATCATATATAATATCATAGTTCCATCCTTTATATGTCCCACATATGGTATTTAACGAATCAAATCACTTTGAGGGGGCGGTAGTCTGCACTTTCTAAAATGAAGATATCGCGTATACCCATAATGGAAGCCATAAAGGTAAGACACAAATGAAAAATAAAGAATCATAAGTAAAACATAAAAATATTATATATCATATATAAAAATAGTGACATCATAATGGCCACCTTTGAAGGTGTTAAATGAGTATTGAACAATCATCGTTTCGGGAGGCACAATTTCGCCATCCACGGAAACCGTATGTTCTTTCACCATTTGATGTAGTTGTCTGAGAGTGTAGCTTGAATAAATCATATAACAACATCCTAGTATATTGAATATACTGGTGTTGTTACAAAAGAAATAAATAAAAAGAGTTTATGGGGTTGGAGAAGCAAAATAAAACAAATGAACATGAGAGAATGAATTACCTTTAAAAGTGTAACTCCTTTTGATTTGCGCCTAAATGCTTCCTTTGAAAGGATTCTGCCCAAGGGGAATCCTCTAGGATTAGGAGAGGGATTTGGAGAGAGTAAATGGGCAGGGGTTGGCCGATCCAAAGGCTTGAGGTGTGTGGGAAAAGAGGTAGAGGTGGGGGCCTTTTATAAGAGGAGAGGAGGGGCACTTTTGGAAAGTAAGGAAATATTACTTTATTTGAAACTGTGTTTCGCTTTTAAAATGTCGCACATTGATATAATTCGTGGATAAGGTTATAAAGGTTCGAAATCCACCCATCCAATAAGTTTTTGACATGTGTAGTTCATAGAGTTTACATTATCTTTCCATTTTATTTTAATCGTTAAATAATGATGTCATCACTGCATCATTATGATGTCATAAATAATTTAATTTATTTAATGTCTAAAAATTATAAAAAAATTACTATGATGTAGGAAATCTTTTTAGCTTTCCAATTACTATTTATAATCAAAATTTTGACTTGTATAAGCCCACTTAAAAATTATTTTAGTAAAACAATTTATGTTAGTGTCATTTTCACTTTAACATTAAATAAAAATATATTAATGTCATTTTCCAACTAAAGTGGCTCCATGGGGTCCCCAAGTTGGCCCATGGCTTGTCTTGGTCGGCCATGACTCACCCAATAGGTGTAGGACAAGTGTCACGGTGTTTTCACATTCTTATAATATCATTTTTACCTTAAACTACACTAATTACCACTAATCACGATTAAAAACTTAATAAGTTACTATTCACCAAAAAATTATTTTAATCTCATTGAACCACATTTTACTTCTTAATGACAACCATGTATGTCGGATTTTTGAAAATCAAAACACAATTATGGCAAAATTTCATTTAAATGAAAAATCAGTTTTTATAAGTACCACTTAGTGGTTTCACTATTCATCAAAAATTGATGTTTTTCAGAAAAATCCCAAAAATTCACCCTAAGCTATATTTGATATTCCAAATTCAAAAATGAAGTCTATTTTACAAAATTAAAAACATATTAGTCACATTAATTAATTTAATAATTAATTCCCGCTGTCAGAGCAAATAGCGTGTTTTTATAAAACAATAAGTATCAAAAGATTGACACTAGTTTAAGTCTGATTTCAAAGTGAAATTGATTCCAACGACCACTATTGGATTTAATGGTAAAAATATTTTCTAATTTCACTTTAAAACCAATTCAAAATATAATCTAATCATATAAATAAATTATATTAAAAAGTGGTTTTGAATTAAAATACAACATTTTACACTATTCATTAAAAAAATGAACTTTATCAGAAAGATACCAAAAATTTACACAAAGTAAATTTTGATGTCCCGATTCTTCATAAGAGTTTTATTTGGTCCAAAATAATGTTTAAGAGTGAACAAAACTATATTTAATGACAATTCTCCATTAAAAGGCGATAAGTGAACCTTTAGTGAAAACTAGGGCATATACGCCTAAAATTGAATTCTTTCCGTATTTTAAGCCTTTAGATTTTATTGGATAAATGTAAAAACATTTAAAAAACATATATAATCATACTTTAGTTATTTCTATCCATTCCCGCCAATACAACGGCTACATGTTAACTACCATTTAGAATAATATTATTTTATTATTAGAGTGCAACGTAAGATTCCCAAGAAACTCGTTGTTGCGTGTTGGGTACGTCATCGAGCATAGCTTCCCCTTTAAAGTAATTTAAATATTTTATTCACAAATATAGATAAATATGAAATGTCATATTCTTTATTTACCTGGGGTGTTACAGAAATGGAGTGATTTAACCCTTGGTGAGGGGTCTTCTCTATCCTTGCTAGCCCATATGTGTGTGTGTTGTTTCCTTTCTTGTAATCTCCAAAGACCAAATATAATAATAATAGTTAATAATTAAAAATTAAAAGTTAATTATAATTAATAATGAATATATTTTTTTTAAATAATTAATAACTAATAGTTATAAATAATTAATTCTAAATTACCTGAGATATGAGATGGAAGACAAACATATACCCCCTACAAATTTATTAGAATGATAAAAGTGTACAAAGGAAAACATGAAATACAACATGCTTTCACCAACATTGAATATAATAAATAATTATTATTAAATAAATAATAACTAATCATTAATAAGAAATTATAATTTTAATTAATTATTATTAATAATGATTAATTATTATTAATCTCATGTTGGTTTAAAAAAATGTATTTATAATTAAATAAAAAATAAAAAAATAAAATTTTATATTTAGTGATGGTTTCAATCGACATTAAATGGATTTTTTTTTCAATAAACCACTATGAATTAACTAAGGTTTTATAAAACCATCACTAAAAAAACATTCAATGATGGTTTTGAAAGCATCCAAAAAAACTATCACTAAATGAACTTTTTTCCTATAGTGTTCATTCTAGTTATACTTGAGCTAGTTATCTATAACGTAGTGTTTTCCCCTAAGGTTTTTCATCCTAAATCTAAAAAATATCTAAAATTTTCATTGATACTTGGGATGATTCCCTAACCAATTCACTTTGATTGACATATATAATATTACAACTTTCATTACATAACATTAAAATTCATCAATTACCATATTATAAGTTTAGTGTCTTTGGGAACTAAGATCACAATAGAAGATTAAATATTACTATCTTGATTATATATAGTCTTAAATTTGTATTAATGATTCAAGGACCATTTATCCCTAAAAAACTCTCATTTTCATATTTATTTTATATCAATAAAATGGTCGTTCTTATAAATACCAGTGAGGATGAAAAAATATAAGTCAAGAAGTGCTAAATCATCAAAGAGCATTATGTTAGGTCGGAATATACAAATTTGCACACAAGGGGGGGTTAACAGTGTCTTTTCAAATTCTTTCACAAATATAGCTTTTGAAACCCTCTGTAATTTATGTGGATATGTAGTGTTTTTCTTCTATATAAAAATATGCAGTGTATAAATAGAAATAATAAACACAACTTTTTACTGTGTTTTGGGGGCACAAAGATCCCTATTCCACTCTACCAATCACTCTCTCAGCAAGGTTGGTAAATTTCACCAAAATGATCCTCGTATCACAAGACCAATAATCCACAACTGAGTGCCTAAAAATGAAAAATTTACAAAAAAACTAAAAAAATCTTCTGGTTATTTAACAGAGAACTGGTTATCCAAATATTAGAGCGAGAAACTGATACTCCACCAAAATTGAGTACGAGAATTTGAAACTATAATAAATCAAAAGAGTTTGATTTGAAAGGTTCAGATTGTTCTTTACAAATGCAAATACAAGAAACTAACAATTGATGGATCTTATTCTTCAAAAAATAATATCATTATGAATGAAATAGTCTAAAGTGATCCTTTTTGAAAAAATATCTTCAATAAGGTAACAAATTAAACAATAATAAAAGAATTAACATATTTATCTCTGAAGTGTAACTTCTTTTAGAATTGATCATTCACTACAATAGCACTATAAAAGATAATTTCAATAATAAATTTTCATATTTGAATCACTTATCACACACATATATATATAAAGAGATACTATGAGATAATATTTATAACATAAAACATTCTTTATTATTCCAGATCCAAAATAATATCCCGATTGATCGTGTAAATTTAAATTCTATTTGACTAGGGTAGTCATAACTTCCCTTAAAAATAAGATTGATTTTTCTGATGAATATTGTTCTTTGAAACAAATAAAATGATCCTTGAATAATTCTTTAATTCTAACTTGACCAATTCAGCAATCTCAGATTGAAAAACCAGATTGAAGAATTTTATTGTTGAGAACACAATGTAGGGTTGAGGAGCGTAACACATGGTTCCTTTGCATAGCGTAGGGTTCCTTAACATAGTGTAGGGAAAAAATAAGTGTAGGAATGATGATACATATGTTTATCCTTGTCAGAAGAAAATCCTGAATGTAGTATTGATTAACCATATGTTCAACTTTTTTGAATGTAGGGTTGAAAAAAGTTAATCCATACTCCAACATAGGGTTGTTGATCCATATGCCTATCAATTTTCAGAACATAAGGATAATGATCTAAATGAAAACTCTTTATCATAATTTAGGGTTGATACCACACACAAGTGAATGTTTTTTAACATAACCTAGGTTTAAAAACTATGTTTCCAGATTAATTCCAATCATGCTAAAATCCTTTAAACAACATATAAATTCCTATAGAAATCACTCAACAAAACATCATTAGAAAAAAAAGGGTATTTGTGAACATCAAAATCATCATAAAATATAGAGTATTGTTGAGATAATACATGCCCAAAAATCTCTCCCTTTTTTATGATCACAAATCCCATAACATAATCCTTAGAAGAAATTAAAGAAAATATAGGATTCGTAAAACACAAAAGTATATATATATATATATATATATATATATTAAATTTCGATTTCACAGAATTGTTTTGATAAAGAATATTTTTCAAAATAAAATGTTTTGGTTGAAAATATTCTCCCCATATCCCCTAGAGATAGTTTCCATTCCAAAAACATAAATATTATCCTCATTTTTGTGATATATAAAATATGTCTATTGAAGAATAAATAAAATAAACCATATTTAATATAGCATTTAACTATAAATGAATAATTGTGAATTCTGGAATCAGAAAAAAAATCTAAGATTAGTAGCTAGGTATTGAGATTAAATAAAAGAAAATAAATCTAAATAAGAATAAACTTAAGTTAAACATATATTTAAATGTTTTTAAAAGTTATAGTACAATCTATAATCAATCAAATAGTCTTTAAAATAAATGGATAAATTTTAGTTTTGTTAGGGATAGTGGGTTCTCTAGGATGAGAAATGGATTGAACTACATTGCTATGATCAACGAGCTTCAATAACAGACTCTAGAAGTGGTTGTTGAAAACTTATGACTACTGCTGAAGATTCTTCTTTGAATAATTTCCAAACTTCAAACTTTCAAAAAAAATTGTCCTTTATAAATGTATTCACAGCTTCCTCTGACTGGATAAAACATGTCAAATTTTATTTAAATTGATTAATCACTAGTCCCAACCAAGATTATCTTGATGTTAGTTTACTAATAATATTTATTTGATTGTATAACAATCATTTCAAAAGAATACTATCACACTAAAGAGTGTATAGGCTATCATTAAAATCAACATGTACATAGGTAATAGCTTCAAACTTTCTGATGAGTTCTGGTGGTGTCGGGTGAGAAGAGGTGGATGTTCTATTTCATTTCTTGAGAGACCAAAATTCTCTCCTTATCATTAACATAGACTCATCAAAACCTTTATTATTGATAAAATCATATTTTAATGTAAAATATTATCTTGAAATTTTGAATATTAGTTCTTTAAGGTCTCTAAAAAAATGATATTTTCTTTTAATTCTCTTAAATGAAGCTTATGAGCTTCAAAATCAGATCTGGGCACGAAAAAACCTATTATTCTTTAAACATTTTATTGTCAGCTTCCAAATGATCACTTTAAAACAAAACCTATGCCTTAAACAATTGTATTTTTATAACTTTGGAATTATCCTCTGAATTAGAAGATTTAGATGAATTATATCCTTCTTGATTAAATTAGACAATATCCAAACATGGCTTACTAACTTCTTCTGGTATATTTCTCAAAGGGGATCCTCCCACAACCCCAATATTAGGTAAAATTTGATTTTGAGTATCAGGAAAATCATTCTTGCTAAGTTATTGACTTTGAGCCTCCTCCTAAACTTTCTCATCTACCGTGTTCTCATTCTTAGCTACTTCGGGTTCACTATGTGGAGTCTCATCCACACGTCCAATAGAAACATCAACTAAAACCTATGGAACATTGACAGAAATTATTCTTCTTTTCTGAAAAAGAGATTCTTATAGCCTTTAATTTTCTACTTCTTCATGCCTCTGTTGAAAATATCCAACTAAATGAAATATCCTTTTATCCCCATGAGAATCTTTCAATCACTTCTATTGTTGTTATGCACCAACTGGCAGTAAAATTTTGTATGAGTTTCTCAAGAAACAATCATGCTTCTAAATTGTTCCATAATTAATGGTATTACTGTCGTGACAATTATTTCAATAAAACATATTCAAAATATTTAATTTTCTTTTTTTAAAGAATTAAATAATCCTACCAAATGGATAATATCCCATCTTCACACCCACATGATAGTATTGGTTTAGATATCTTATCATAAACTAAATTAAATTAAACTTTACATTTTTTAGAAGAAGAAACATGATATACATGTCTAGGTAAATAAATTTCTCAATATCAATGGTCTTAGGAAAGATCCCAGATTTAATAAACTTTATCATCACATGACGGTGAGGAGAAAGTTCTTTCATAAACACTTTATTGACAATTATTGTTCCAAAAAAATAAAAAACAATGTCATGAGAAGTGTGTCTTCCATTATCGATATGTATTAAATCAAATTGAAACTCCCCCTCATGGGTACAATGGAGTATCTTTGCTATTTCCACAGAGGATAACAAAAATTCATTATTATCAATCGAAGAGGAAATAGTGTCTTATTCAAAACCAACACTAAAAAAATAATTTTTATGAAATTATTTATCTTCTATTTCATAAATCATTAGCATGTTATATTCACCCAATTCATAAACCAAACCTTTAAAAAACATTACTTCCTTAAGAAAAAAATTCATAAAATCTAGATAACCAAAATCTATTAACTTTCACTATAACAGCTTGTGAGCTTTTACAAAAGAATATACATTATTATCCAACTTAGCACCCATAGATCTTCATGAGGTTTCCACCTCTGAAGGTTTTGGGACTGAAGGTTTTGAAGGTTTAGGGTTTTTAGTAGATGTTAATCGAAATAAGCTCTATAAATCTAAAGGACATGTAGGAGAGGATAAAGAATGTGGGAGAAGAAAAACATTTTTTTCATTATGATTGGGGATTTATTCATTATGTTTTTAATTTTTAAAAGACAACTATAATAAAATATAAATGAAGTTATTTTCAAAAAAATTAAAAATAAATCAAATAAAAATAATTTTAAAAAACATATTAAAAACAGATAGATTGGAAATAAATTAATAAACAATCACATAAAATCATAGATTCCTAACTCCCCCTTAATAAAATCAAAACTAGCACTGGGAAGTGGTTTAGTAAATATATTATCTAATTGATATTAGGTATTAAAAAATTCTAAAGATATATCCTTTTTAAGAACTTGATCCCATATAAAATGATGTATTCTGTCAATGCACTTAGTCCTTTAATGAATTATTATATTTTTAGAAATATTGATAGCACTAGTATTATCACATAAAATAGGTATACTTTTAAAATTTAGTCTAAAGTCCAGTAGAATGTTTTTCATCCACAATATTTGTGCACATAAACTACCAGAAAATACATAATCTTCTTTAGTAGTTGATTTAGGAACTAATTTTTGTTTCTTACTAGACCATGAAACAAAAAAATTTCCAAAAATGTAACAGGTTCTGGAGGTAATTTTTCTATCTAATCTACAACCTTCAAATTCATCATTTGAATATGAAATTAAATTAAAATCATAATTTTTTGGGTAAATAAGAGATTGAAAAAACAAATACTTTTAAATATCAAAAAATTATTTAAGAAGAAATAATATGGGACTCTTTTGGATTTGATTAAAATATAGTACATAGACATACAGATAACATAATGTCTAGTTTTCTAGCAATAAGATATAAAAAACTACCAATCATACATCTATATAACTTATTATCAAATGGTTTTCCATCTTTATCCAAATCAAGTTTTGTATTGGTACACATTGGATTTGTATATGTCTTGTTGTTTTCAAGTCCAAAATTTCTCAATAAATCAATAATTTAATTACTTTGATTTAACACATTTTTATAATCTTTTTAATAAATTGGAAATCCTAAAAATAAAATAAGTTCTCCCATCATATTCATTTCAAATTATTTTTTGAATTAAATCTGAAAAACTATGACAAGTATTTTTATTATTTGAACCAAAAATAACATCATCAACATAAATTTGAAATAATAAAATATTTGAACAAATAGTTTTCTTGAAAAGTGTTTGATATTCCAATCCAATAGTAAATCCATTTTTCAAAAGAAAATAACATAATCTGTCAAACCAAGATCTAGGTTATTGTTTATGTCCATAGATAGATTTAGTATTTTTAAAAATAGAATTCAGTTTTTGAGGATTCTCAAAACCAGGGGTTGTTCAACATAAACACCCTCCATTAAATAACCATTTAAAAAGTAAGATTTTAAATCCATCTAATCTAATTTAAAATTAATATGAGATGCATAATCTAAAAAGATTATAATGAATTATAATGGATTTCAATATAGATATAGGGGAAAAGGTTTCATTATAATCTATACCTTCTTCATGATTATATCCTTTAGCTACTAATCTAGCTTTATTTCGTGTTATGATCCCTTGATCATCATGTTTATTTCTATAAACCCACTTGGTTCCTATAACTAGATAATTGGTTGGTCATTCTAGTTCCCAAAATTCATTCTATTTAAATTTATTTAGTTTCTACTAAATATAAAACATATAACTTTCATCATCTAAGGATTTCTCTATAGTTTTAGGTTCTAACTAGGATAAAAAGTTATAAAATTCAGTTAGGTTTCCTACATTTCTTTTAGTTTTAATTCTTGTGTATAGATCTCTTATTATAGTTTTTGAAGGATGGTTCTTTACGGTTATATATTTTTTAGGTAAGACGCTTTCAGGTTATTTAGTATGATGTTCCTATGTACTGGAATGAATTTATTAATATCATTTTTAAATTCATTTTAAGGGTTCCATGTCTCACATTAACAAAAGAGTCAGTGACTTTATCAGTTTGATATTTATTTTTAAGGTTCAGTTTCATCATACTTCACATGAACTAATTCTTCAACAATCCTAGACTTTTTATTAAACACTCTATAAGATTTATAGGTAGTATAATATCCCAAAAATATTCTTTCATCAGCCTTTGTATCAAACTTACCAAGGTTGTCCTTAGTATTAAAGATGTACACCTTACATCCAAAAATATTAAAGTACGTTACATTTGGTTTTATGTTATTCCAATGTTCATAAAGTGTATTTTTGAAAATATACAAATTAAAACTCTATTCATGATATAGTATTCTGTACTTAGAGATTCTTCCCAAAGATAGGTAAGAATACTGTATCCATTCATCATAGTTCTACACATTTCTTTAATAGTTTGATTTATTCATTCAACAATTCCATTTTTTTAGGTGTTATAGGTGTATAGAGGGTGTGTTTAATACCAAGATTTTACCAAAAATATTTAAATTCATGATTATCAAATTCTCTACCATGATCACTTTTTTATGAAATTATTATAAAACCTTTTATTTTTTGAATAATTTTACCAAAACTTTAAAAAATAGTTAAAGCATCACTTTTGAGTTTTAGAAAATAAACCCAAGTAAATATAGTATAATAATATACTAAAACATAAACATATAATTTATCATCCAAATATGTTATCCTTTATGGTCCAAACAAATCTATATTGGTAATTTCTAGAGGTTTAGATGTATCAATTTTTAATATATTTGAATAATGATTTGTGGTACTTTCTAATTTTTCATGCATCATAGAATCTATCATTTACAAAATTACGACTGGGAATATTAGAATCTAACTATTTGTTGGATAATTTATGTAAAGCATAAATATATAGTTTCTAAGTATTCTGTTCAAAATCCATGATTCATTTTTATGAGGAGTTAAACAATTCACTTTCTCTTTATATAAGGAATTTAAATACAAAGTTTAAACATTGTCAGTTCTGGGTGATCTATACATTAGTGACTTATCTTTAAACACGGAGCAAGAATTTTTAGAAAAATCAATATAAAAACCATCATCACAAAGTTGATAAATAGTTATTAGATTATTTTCTAACCCTTTCACATATAGTCCATCCATTTAATTTGTTGTATTAAAGTTTTATGAATCTCCACTCATATACCTGGAACATCCACTATCCATATACCATATTGGATTTTTGTTCCAATGGACAATTTCCTATAAAACCATTTAAACAAATATCTGTTTTGGTACCCATATTTTCATGGGTCCAGCAATGCTAACTAGCAATGATATGGGAATCTAGATCTGCATTTCTTTTCTACAACTCATATAATCTTTTTCATAAAAACATTTGGAAATAAAAGATCTTTTGATTCCAATAATTTGAGGATATATTAAATAAATATTATTTGTGACATGGAATTTTTTTCCTACAATGATAATAGTTTGAATTTCTTGAATTGGGTATAAAATAGTTTTTATACAATTCTGATTTATCACCCCTTCCTTCCTATCCAAAATCGTTCCCTTTTAATGACATTCTTTCCAAAAATTTCCTTTATGATATTTTCTCCTTTAGTAAAAAAATAGCAGTACTCTTATTGGATTATACTTCATCTAGTAATTCCTTTATTTTCTTTTCATGATTTACACTTTTTCATGTAGAGGAATTGGATTTTTCAAGTACCTCTTGATGTTGTTTTGGCATGGTATTTATTTCACATTAAAAATCATTATGAATATTTTAAATGAATTGTGTTTTCTTATTATAAAATTATACTTTTCTTCTAACATAGAACAATAGGCTGCTAGTTTATTATTTGAGTAACTACTACTATCAGAATCATAATAATAATAAGTTTATACCTTTTCTTCTTCTTTATAATCCAAAAAGCACATGTTTTCCCTTATATTTGACTTTTCCTTCTCTAAATCATACTTTGAAGAACTGATGAAGTCATTAGATACACTCCATGTGTATTTCATTTACCTTTTTTCCTTTGTGATCATAATTAGAATTCTTATGATATCA
Organism: Viscum album; assembly: GCA_963277665.1. NCBI lineage: Eukaryota > Viridiplantae > Streptophyta > Magnoliopsida > Santalales > Viscaceae > Viscum > Viscum album. The sequence continues at coordinate 2,022,862,214 of OY728165.1, forward strand.
CTTTTCTAGCCTTTTCCATTCATCTTTTAGTTCGGGGCAGTCTGGTCTAATATGACCTAATTTTTTACATTCATAACATCGAATGTAACTTGGTTATTTTTAATAATACCTAAAGGATTTTATAAATCCTATTTTTTTTCTTTTAGAACATTGTAAGCTTTCTAGATAGTTGATCTAGTTCCATTTTAGAATCTGAGGAATCTGAATTTTTGTCCTCTTTGACTGCTTTCATTGAACATCTTCTGTATTTCTGAGCTTTCACTTCCAGAGAAATATTTTCTTTCTTTACTATAATATTTTGATCTTTAGCTTCATATTTTATTTCTTCTTCATACATCATAAGTATCCCAATTATTTATTTTATTGTTAGATCTTTGATAGGTGATGATTGGAGAATATCAGCAGATATGACCTTCAATTTTGAATGCAATACTCTAAGTACTTTCAAATATTGGAATGCTTGTTTGATGGGTACTTATATGGATGTACTATTGTTAATAATTATTGTTAGTATTCCATTCATCTGTGTGATACTTTCTCCATCAAACATTATGAATGTGTTGAATTTTGTCTTAGCTACAACATACCTCATTTGTCTCAAATTATCTATTCCTTCATAAGAAACTACAATAGTTTTCCACATCTCATATGATGTTGGAAATTGTGATACGCGATTTAAATCACATGGTATAATCCCACATATAATATCATTAATATCTTTAGAATTGATATCATATTCGGTTTTTGTTGTTGCATCACATGTTTTTGGTTTCTCAGGAATTGCATATGGGTATTGAACTTTGAATAAAATCTGAATCCATGATTTTTAAGATAGATAATCTTCCTTGACTTACAATGCCTATAATTTTTATCATTGAAGTATGAACCCCATACCATTGAAATTCATTCTCTAGGATAAATCATTGATATCATTGTGTAGACCTTATAGTTTTTATATTTCTATATATTTATCCAAAAGATCTCCCATGATACAAATTGTTAGGTCGGAATATACAAAGTAATACACAAGAGGTGATTGAATTGTGTCTTTTCAAATTATTCCACAATTTTCGATTTTGACACCCTTTGTAATTAATGTGGATATTTAGTGTTTTTATTCTATATGAAAATATATAGTGGATAAATAGAAATAACTAACACAACTTTTTATAGTATTTCAAGGTACAAAGATCCTCTAGTCCACTTTACTAATCACTCTATCCACGAGATTGGTAAATTTCAATAGAATAATCCTCTTATCAGAAGACTAATAATCCACAATTGAGTGCATACATTTCACACCATTAAAAAAAGACTATAAACAAAGTCTTCTTATTCTTTAACAAAGAACTGGTTATCCAAATATTAGATCGAGAACCTGATACTCCCCCAAAATTGAGTATGAGAAGTTGAAACTCCAATAAATCAAAATAGTTTCATTTGAAACGTTCAGATTGTTCTTCACAGTCGTAACAACAAGCAACTGAAAATTGATGGATCTTCTTCTTAAGAAAATAATATCTTAAAGAATAAAATAGTCCAAAGTGATCCTTGTTGAGAAATTATCTTCAATAAGGTAGAAACTTAAAAAGTAGTAAAATATTGAACATATATATCTCCCATGTGTAGCTTATTTCATAATTGACCATTAACTACAACATCACTATAAAAGATAATTTCAATAATATAATCACGTATGTGAATCAATTATCACACACACATATATATGAAGAGATACTCTGAGTGAATATATAGAACAAAATACTTTTCTCAGTATTCTAGATCCAAAAGAATAGCCTGATTGATCGTGTAAATTCAAATTTCAATCAACCATGTGAGTCTTAACTTCCCTTCGAAATATATGTTATTTTGTATAAGGAACATGGTTATTTGAAATAATAAAAATGATCCTTGAATCGATCTTTAATTCTAACTCTACCGTTGTAGCAATCTCGGATTGAAAACACCTCTTGAAGAACTTCGTTGTAGAGAACACAATGTAGGGTTGAGCTACGTACCATAGGGTTACTTTTCATAGCATAAGGACGATGATCCATATGTTTATCCCTTTTAGCATAAAATCACAAACATATCCTTGATTAACCATACATTCAACTTTTCTGAACATAGGGTTGTAAAAAGTAAATCTAGACTATGACGTAGGGTTACTGATCCATACTCGTATCAATTTTACGATCGTAATGATGAAGATCCAAACACAAACTATTTATCATAACATAGGGTTGATACCATATGCAAGTGATAGCTTTTTAATATAAAGTAGGCTGGAAAATAGTGTTTCTAGATTTATTCCAATATTGCTAAAATCCTTTAAACAAAATATAAATCCATGTATAACTCACTAAATAAAACTTCAGTATAAAAAACAAGGGTATTTGTGAACATCGAAATAATCATAAAATATAGAGTATTATTGATACAATACATACCCAACACATTATAACATCCCAATATGTTAATATGTTCTTTCCTTTAAATAAATAATAAGTTGAATAGATTGTGACACATGAAACAAAAAAATAAAATGAGTCCCAACATATTACAATAACCATTTAGTAAATAAAAATAAAATAAGTCAGTTAATATAATTACATTGTATTATTTTGTTTTTATTGATCAAGTTAAATTATTAAAAAATAAATAATTAATGTGATATGATTAAAATCGTTCAATGTTAAGAAGAGTATTTTTCAAAGAAGTATTTTTCAATTGTTGTGTATTTTAATGAATTTATCAATTTTAAAATAATTCAATTTATAAACTAATAAATTAACACCCAATTAATTATACATTTATATGAAATAATATTAAGAACACTAGAAGTTTAAAAGTTTATTTTTTTCTATAAAATTTATTTTTCTTTGTATATAATATTTTAATTTTAAAGATATATATATATATATTATAATTTGAATTTGATGAAATGAAATTCATTTTATAATTTGGTATGTTAAAATTATCTGAAGGTGATTTTTTTTCTAAACAAGATGATTTTTAGATGAATAATGAAAAATACCGATTTTATAAAAACTATAGCATTTATACCATCATTATGGTAAAATAATAACTTAAAAGTTTGTAAATCCATTTTAAAAAAATATATATTTAATGATTTAAATAAATCTTTTAAAAAAATTATATTGAATTTATAAACCTATTATTGACATTATAAAACCTAAGTGGCGTTTTATTTTAATAAAAGAACTATTTTTTATTACTTTGTTTAATTAAGTAATTACTAAGTTACATTTGGGTTTTAATTGGTTTTAAGGTAACATAACTTATTTATTTACCTATAAACCATTAAATTTCATGATAATCAATTTTATGCATGATTTTGGTATAAATTCATTTTTATGCTTAAAAATACATTTTTCTAAAAATTGTTTTATTTCTGTTTTGTGTGCTTATATTAAGATTAATTTTTTACCACCTCTATGAATTGAATCTTTTAAAATTGATTCCATAATTTTAAAAATTATATTAAAACTATTTAAGAAGTCTCATTCCATTTCTAGTCATGGTGAAGAGTTACAATGGTAAAAAATTGTCACCATGATAAAGGTTAAAAGGGTTAACATGGGGGTTAAACTAAGACACAAGTATTAAAATATCACTAAAACATGTTTAAATTTTATTATTTGAGGTTATTTAGACCTTAAATTATCAAATATTTAAAACTATTCACATTTTTTGTTACGTTCCCTTGAAAATTACTATACATTATTTTAAAGTTAAGGGCATTTACAATGGTTCTACTCCCCTCACTTATAAAAGGGAACCTAATATCATCACTTATACACATGCCCAAAGCTCGCTTATATTGAACAATGTATACAAAAATACGATCCAAAATACCTAATACCTAGCCTAGAGTTTATGTTATTCCTAAGTGATCCATCCATAAAGCCTCAAGTTGTTTCTCAAAGGAGATTATCCAAAGAATATGTATATGTTCTTATCAAGATTTTTAAAGTTTCTTTATTATTGAACATCCTAAAAATATTTTATAACCAAATTAACATAATAAAAATAGGATATTTAATATAACTATTTTTTAATGGTCCAACCTTTTTATATCTCTTTTCCATTAATGGAAAATGAAAACATCACTCATGAATACGTACACTCTACCACCTATATGAAGCGATGTATTTAATTTTTCATCGTCGCCTATCATGGATAGCTATATTGATGGATTTAATAAATATATATGATATTTATGAAATAGTTATGATTCTATAAAGAGAAAATGTTTTTTAATGTCCTTCCATCCCATCCATTGAAAAATAAAAATGTCGCTCATGTGTTTGTGTGGACTATCACATCCACGAAGCGATGAAATTAATTTTCCATCACTGCCTAACATGGATGATTGTATAGATGAAATTAAGGAATAAATATTTTATTTAGGAAATAATTAAGGTTTTTAAGATATATAAAAATTATAAATTTATTATACATGATCTTGGAATGCTTCAGACCAAGCAAGAATTCATATTAAGGGTTCATACTTTCAATCTCAATTTTAATCGGGATTATTTATGCTTGTTAAAAACATTATTTTCTGTATTCTTTATTTTTATGAAGGTATGTTATTTTATATATGAAAATGATTTATTAAGGTCAATTTTAGTAAAATTTTACTATCTATTTAAAGTTTTAAAATGAATATTATAATAATTTTCGATATAATTCATTTTTTACTTTTTACAAAAGTTGAAAAATAATGTTTTTTAACATTTACCACACAACCAACCTTTCCCACTGACATAGTAATTTTATGTTATGAATATTCCTCTAAAATTATATGTATTTTTTAAAAAGTAATAACTATTACCACTGGTATGATAATTTTTAGATTTAACTTTTTTCCAAAAGAAATGGATATCTCTTCGTGTTTTAAATAAACATTTTAATGTCATTATAAATGTATTTTTCATCTATTTCAACAGAATTTAATGTTTATTATAATTCAATTGGGATATTATATAATTATACTATCTGAATTATTTCTCTGGGTGTCTTATGATCATGTTATTATATTTTACGATTGGAAAAAATATTGACATTTTGAATACTAATTTTTCAATATGAATATTTATTACTATGGAATATTGATTTTGTATTGTATAGACTAATAATTCATTTAATATGATGAATGAATTAGAATTATTTATTGCAGGTGGGGCCAATATTATATATCCCCTTGATGCATCGGTTAGTCTCATGAGACAAACTAGCATGGGTATTTGGTATATGTTTTACCTATTTACATATGATATCTTGGAATGAGGATTTGATGGTAATATCATGATATCAATAATTATGCATTATATCAGTATAAAACCCTTTATTATTATACCTATATTATTTATGTTTCTATATAATCCCTGGAAATATTTTTATTTTATGATATTAGTTATATAGAATAATTGATTTCTATTTATCTCATGTATATTATTCATGCCTTGGTTATCCTATAATAACATACATTGTATGATTTCTCTTTCTGATCATATGAACTCACCTCTAATTTTATTTTTTTCTTAGGGTACTAATAATGGATCTTTTAATGATTTTAAATAGTAATTATAATTTTTTATAGAATTTTATATGATGTGTTTTAATTTTTACAATATAATATGACAATCATGTATGTGTCTTGTCTACCTAGACTAGTCAACTATTTGAGACCATGAGATGAAATATATAATATCTTGTTCCAATTTAATATAGTTAACACCATATCAGGGTTATTAGAGTAAAAGTTATTACTATTCATAATATATAAAGTTTAATAAGAACCTTGGGAATAAAATTATAGAAGAACAATATAGACTGGTCATTATGATAAACTCATAGAATGTTCATTAAAATTTTAATGTTTTTTATGTTTTGGATAAAAATCATAATAATTTGAGATAATTAATTTCATAGAATTATTTATAGATGGATCCTAGTTGATTAAATGAAAAACATATTAACACTCATAATCAATATAGGTATTTTCCTCCTGAATAAGTCAATATAACTGGTGTTGGAGCTGAGAAGATTATGACTATATTAAGACATTTTACTCAAGTTTTGACCAATAACCTTACCCATATGGAACAACATATTTCTTAATTTCATGATGTAATGTTATTAGACCACTTCATGAATTATAAATTTCCATTATTTAATGGAACTACTAATCCATTAACAAATGAAAAATTGATCAAGTCCCTTGAAAAGATATTTTTAACTTTAATATGCATTGAAACAGAAAAGATTATTCTAATAATGTATTGTTTAAAGGGAGATACTAATCAGTGTTTGTCATTGATTAAAAATAAAAAGGAGTAGGGGGAGATAAATATAATGTAATTTAATAATTTTAATGTTATATTATTTTAGAAATATTTTTGTCAAGTGCAACAAGAAAATATGAAAAATAAAATTCCTTAATTTATTGAAAAAGGAAGAGAAAAGTGCTGCTGAGTATAAGGAAAATGTTATGTGATTATTAAGGCATGATTCAAAATACATACATAATATATAATTTAAGATTCAAATTTATTTGATGGGATTTATCCAAACCTCCTGAGGGAACTAGTCTCTCAAAATTTTTCATTATATGATGATATATTATCACGTTCTATTAAGATAAAGAAATAATTTTACAAGTTATATATTTTCAAATTAAATCAAGAGAATAATAGGATGACTAAGAACTGAGGAAAATGAAATGTGTTAAAGGATAATAAGATAATGATGGAACTTCAAATGTGTGATAATTATGGAAAGAAACATTGTGATACTTTCTTAAAGGGAATAAGAGTATATTACAAGTGAAAAGATAAGAGTAATCTAGATCATTAAAATAAGTGAATGAAAGAATCCACCAATATCTAGTTTTTCAACCGTAAGGATATGGAGAACTATTTAAACCAATTCCCCAATCATTAAAGAATCTTACCTTAGAAGTGGTCAAAAGAACAAGGAAAATATTATGAAATTACTACAATTGAAGTTGAATTCCCTTTAGTTATGATAGAAGGTACTTTGATTGTAAACTCATACTTTATTTTATTCCAGATCTAATCACTATAATATTTTTCATGGATTTTGAATCATCCATTAATAATCTAAAGAAGGAATTTTCAATTGAGAAACCTATGGAGAATCTGGTTATAATGCGAATATATTGGGTGGTGTCTCTTACTGTGAAAATATTTCCCCTTGTTTCAAACATGGATTTCATACCTATGGTTGAATTCAACATAATATTTATTTTTCGGGGTATAATTATCTTTTAGGATTAATGAATTAGTAGATAAATCAGAAAATAATTTGTGTTGAATTTTTTTTATTCTTTATAATAAAGGATTTTCTAGGATATCATTTATTTAGATATAGTTTTAACTTACACTCCACATTTTTGTCTTATTAAGTGGCTAAAGATAGGAGGAATAAATTATGATTATTTTATGGATCTTATAATCCATTAAAAGATGATTTTCATGCTTCAGTTATAATGACCCAGGCATTTCATACTTACATATCACATCTTTTTAGATTAATATTTAATAAAATTCACAAATACACTCCTGAGTGCCATATAGGTTTTGTGTATTTGAAGACTCTATGCACACTATTCTTATTTTAAGAAATATATTCAATGACTCCCATAAATATATCCCCATATAGTACTATTTATAGACATAACCTACTAAAAAACTTTCATGAAAACCTAGGGAAATAAAATATAATAATGAGTGATCTTAGATTCTTAGTAAGGGTAAATAAGGGATATAAAAATGATTTATTAGGCATAACATGAGCATAAATGTATGATAACATGAGCTTAACATTTATAAAGCATACCATACATAACATAGATTATAGTCCCGAGTCATGGAATATAACTTGGAAGTTCATAAGACATGAATCATAAAGGAAATCAAAGAACATGATTTATGATATAATAACATAGACATAGAAATGTGTAAAAAAATAAGCTTATAACATTATGAACATGTATAAATAGAAACAAGTTCACTCATTTTGTCAAGGGAATGAAGTCAAGCCCTCTCATAATCTTATGAACATGAAAACTAGGTTCTTGCATAATATTATGGACATAATAACCAAGTCTATACATGAAATTATTGATATGAAAACCAAGTTCATGCTTAATCTTAGGGACAATAAAAGGTAGGTCCATGCATGAAATCGTGAATATAAAATCAGGTTCACACATATCATATTTTCCTAATGTGTTAAACCTATTTACCAAATTAATTGGAGGTATATATATTTCCAAGACCACCTATCAGATGATTAAAATCATATATATGTATGCCATAAAATAATTAAACATTCATCATATCATCATATCATAACTCATGAAAATAAATTAGGTTTCTTAAACATTTCAAAATCCATAATAGCATAAACCAACAAAAATAAATGGGTTTCATAAACATATCATAATCATAATAATAAATCATATAGTGAAACAATATGGATGTAACCATTGAATCATATACTTAGTAAAAAATAAGCACCACAAAAGGTTATTATCATTGATGAATTGAAATTATATAAAAATATCATTAAAAACATTCTTAAGTAAAATATCATCTACATTTTAAAATCACTTACTTAAAATCTAAAAATATCAAAAATATTAATAAAATAATTTTCCATGAAAATAACCTTCTAAACATGTAAGGTAGGCTTTAAATAATTGACCTGTTATAACACAAGAAATCCCATTAATGCCTTATATCTAAAAACAATTCCCTTCATAATTTCTGTAAATTGTTAAAAAGTACCTCATTCAAAAAATTATAGGAATATTAATTTTAAACCATTTTTTAAAAATTAAAACATGGGTAAAATGAATTTAAAAAATTTCTAAAAAAGTAAAAAAAATTCTTGAAATATTTTTAAAAAACATGGACATGGAAGAGAAAGATTCTTGAATGAGTTGAAAAATAAACTTTATTTTCTTCAAAAACATAATATTTATATCATAAGAACCTAAAGTGTGGAAAATTAAGAAATTTTTTTAATTTCAATAAGTAATCATAGTATTATAAAATAAATTGGGTTTAAAATAGAAATATTGAATAATTATCCCAATGGAGACTTAAACATTAATAGTCCCGAATAATGATGAAATTTTGAAATAAATCCTTACCACTTTTGCAACTTTTGAATCAAAACCCCCCTGAAATAAATAAATTCAAATTAATATTAAAAACTATAAATATAAATTGATTCATGCTATAACTTATCATAGGGGTATTAGATACTTCTTATAAAATAATATTGGTGTATAACGTCACATATGTCCCAAAGAAGACAACCTGAGATGAATAACCCTTACAATGATTATAACATTGAAATGAGAATTAATCAATAAAGTTATTATTTATAAGAAATTTAAATCCAAAAAATAGTATAAATACAATATAAATCAATAAATCCCATTTCACACTTAATATTAAAATAATATAATCAATGAATAAGTGATATAACCTAATGAAAGAAAATTGAGTTATGAAACACTTACCACTTGATAATATTATTGTCAAATCACCTAAGATGAAATAAATGTAATTGAAACATAAAATATAATGAATTTTGAAGTATTGATTATATAAAATGTAAAATGGGTATTATATACACCATATAAAATAAATTAGGTGTATAATATTAAAATATGCCTCAGTGAATGGAAATTTAGACGAAATCCCTTACCTTTGGTCTATATTCCTTCATAAATGTTTGAAACTACTATATAATAAATATATATTTAGTATACATATATTAATAAATCATAATAATATATATCATACCATATTTTACTTTCTTATAACATTTTATCACCCATTTATTAATAATTCTTCATTAATATCATTATTCCGGGTGATAACTACATTTTTCATGTAGGTTTTGGTTCAGTAGTTTTGGTCCTTGTAATTTTATAACGGTTAAATTATATCCATAATTTTAAACATGATATAAATATCATATATATTCAATATATAAGTATTTAAAACAGTCTGTAAAATATAGGAATAGAAAAATAGGTTACACTGATCATGAAAATGGTAGGTTGTACGTACGCATGAAAGTTGTTTTCATTTATTGATGGATAGAAAAAAAAATAAAGTTAAATAGTAATTGAACTATTTAGAAACATTATTATATCATATATATAGTATTTATAAATTAAATATTTCATTATTACCATCTATACAAAGTTAAAATAAAAAATGAGTTACATTGTTTCATGGAGGCAATAGTCCACATGTACACATGAGTGTCACTATAATTTTTCAATAGATTTGAAGGTAAGAATGGAGATGTAATAATATAATTATATTAGTTTAATTATTTAATAAATATAATGTATATAGAAAATAAATCTATCATTATATCTGTTCATGAGAGGTTATGATGGGAAATAAATTACATTGGTTTGCGAGGCGGTAGTTTGTCGTACACTCGATCGACTATTTTGTTTCATAATTAATGGAAGAGGAGATGGATATAGGTTATTCCATACAAATGAAAAAATATTTGTACATGTGATATAATAGTTTTATTATATTGATATTACTATGGAATAATTTAAGATGGTAAGAGAAGAAGTAAAAAAGAAAGAGCTTAGTGATGACAATTACCTTCAATTAGAAAAACCTTATTTGGATATCATATTAAAGACCCTAGGTTTGGTATTTTTTGAGGAAATTTGTGATAGAAAATGGAAAATTATTTTGGGGAGATATTTTGGTAGATTCGTTTCGATTAAAATGGCTTAATTTGTGTGAATAAGTGAAGGGAGGATGATTCCTTTTATAATTGAAGAGGAGTGACATTTTTTTAAATAGCTAAAACAATTCAAGAATGGGTAGTCACTTTCAACCCAAGTGCCTAAAGAATTGATAAATAATGCATTTAAGGTAATTTAAGTCCAAGGAACACCCCCAAAATAAAAAAAATAATTTTTTAAACATTATATTCCATTATCCTTTAAGTTTTCTTACTTTTAATATTTTAGTTTTTACCACAATAACTAGTTTTTTTATTTACCATCGATAATTTATCATTTGAGCCTAAAAATAAATGAAAATTTTTGGATAATTTGGAACCATTTATTATAAAAATTAAATTAATTTTATCTAATAAAATTTCTTATGGGTATAAAAAATCAATTTTAACACATGCACGTGTAATGCGCAAAACCCTGTATTAACCTTAAATAAGATAATATTTTTTTACTATTTTCACTATTAATTATAAAAAATAAAGTTGACCTTATTAAATAATATTATTTTTTAATAATCAAAATTTTTAATCTATTTTACCAAATTCAATTCGCATTAGTGTTAGTATCTAATTTAAAATTAAATCTGCAAGCACGACGAAAATGTGGTATTTCAAAGAAAAGTTTTCTTTAATTCAAAAGGTTTTTATATAAAATTATCAATATAAAATTGATTAAAATCATATAAATTTAATTAATAATAATACAATTTTACTAATTTTACTTACTATTATTTTTAAAATAAAATGAAATTTTGTAAATGCTTTAACGAAATGACAAATTTGAATAAAAATAAGTGTTTTTCACTATTAATAGAAAAATTTATCTTTTTAGAAAATATCAAAAACATTACTCTAAGATAATTTTGAAATAATTATTCTAAAAAATAATTTAATTATTTCAAAAAAAGTTATTTAATTGGAAAAAATAATTTAAAATTTAGTTTGGAAAACAAGAAGAAACCAACTTTTAGAAAAAAAACAATTTAAGCATAGAACTATATTTATTCTTTTTCCATGAATATAAAAATATTAGATGAATTATATAATTTTTTATTGAATATATAATATATAAATTTCATTAAAATAATTAACTAATAGTGATTAGTTTAATTTTTTAATATAGATACACATTATGCACAAAACAACTATTTTTCAGAAAAACATTTCTTTTACTTTCAAATGATTTCAATTTTAATTTATAATCAATTGATAACCAATGAATTTATTTTATTCATGTTTAAACTATATAATTATCATAACATAGTTATTCCAATTCACATCCACCAGTCTAACATCTAGGTCATAATTGTCACATTAAATAATAATATTTTAATAGTATATCACAGTTTGTATAAACTTGTTGTTGCATAAAATGAAAGCTATAGAATAAATTAAATTTATTTAAAACTAAATTCATAAAATATATAGGTGTTAAATTATCCATATTTACTAATTTTTTCATCACAATTTTATCTTGTGCTTAGAAATTAAGGATTTTACATTTGAAAATCCCTTTGTGAAAAAACCCACATCATAAAAGGGGTCAATAAAAAATCTTCTTAAAAAGAGGCAAATGAAAATATGAAGGTGATCTAGAATGACACATAAATATGTCTCCAAATAAGTTAAAATTAGTAGTAATTGATAATATATATATGGAAGAAAATTAATGTTTATATATAATTGATCACAAGAAAGTGAATGATCATGAGAAAGATGATGATTACAAAACCGTAATCATAATAAGTGAGAAAAATACCATCAATTCATCATAAATGAAGGTAATGGGGAAACATTTTTCTGTTTGAATATCCTTTTCATAAGGTCGAGTAATTTTCAAGATAAAATACACTTACTTTATTTCATTCCATTTTATAATCATAATCTCATCCTTTTGTTGTGCTTGGATGAACATTCAATTCATATTTTACTCAAATAAATGAATATTAAAGATGATTTTTTCATACCCAAATCACTAACATTAAATTTTATTACATCATAATATACATAAAATGGATAAAAAGTTATTCCTCCCAATTCTATATTTTCACCAAAACCAAAAATGGTTATCATAAGTTATCTAATATGGATAAATACAAATTATTATGTTTTAAAACATCAACAATAACACCCAATGTTAAAATTAACACATTCTATAAATATTTAAACTTAATGCTCCTACAAAATATTTATATCCAAAATGAAATTGAAAATATTGGAATGATTTGATATCACATCCTTCCTTTATCAATTTAATAATCATCTTGAAATCACTTATATAGTCTTATACTAAAATGTATATACCCTGGTTATTTTCCAAAATAAGTCTACATATTATCCCAAAATGCAATTTACCCTTTAATCCTTAAATACACGCCTATAATAGGCATAAAAATTTCTATTATAATTTTGGGTTCATCCTTTCATAGATAAATGATGAAAGGTTGACTCAAAATATCAAATGTGATTTCATTATTCTAGTTTCTTTATAGAGAGAGATAATAAATCCTCATAATCACATAAAATTTCACTAAATGTTGAAAAATAAAATTTTCATAGGGATCATTAATAAAAACTCCAACATGAAATTTCCAACAATGTATTAGAGTATAAGTGTTCCCAAATTATCATGATTCACTTCCACTATTTTTATTTCATAGACTTTACCTTTGGCCTTTGTATTTATAGGTTGTTGTGGATTATTATCCCATTAAACATTAGATTAGGGCATTGATTCGCATAATTCTACAACTTGTTGATTATATAGAACTAAATTTTTGGTTGTGCATTCTATTAAACCCTATTTTCATTCCTTTGATTTACTAGATTCTATAAATTATATCTACTGTCTTTTACTTGATGGCTCGGTTTTCCAAACATGAAACAACTTGATGTTCCTTTTAGGAATTTACTTGAGTGATCCTTCCCATGTTTTTGGTAAGTAGGAGGCTGAAACATTTTCTTACCTCCATGTGATATGGCACTGGAGCATCCATGAAACTCCATCTTCCTTTTATTATCTCCAAAACCATTATGGTTTCTAGATTCCATTTACACTTTTATTTCATTTCAAATGAATTCTTCATAACTTCCAAAATAAATTATGTCTAATGAATTTTGAAGACTTGATTTCAAACCACCAATGAATCAATATATTTTTATTCTAGGTATGGTTATTAAACTATAAGAATACCTTTAAAGTCTTGGAAAAGTGTTCTCATAAGTAACAATGGACTCGTATTCCTTTTTCTTAAGCTTAAGAAATTACCTCTCTATTTTTTATGTAAAGTATGGAGGAAATAATTAATAAAAATATCCTCTTAAACTCATCTCATTCAATGGATTCAATTTTATCATATTGGTATGTATTCTTAATTAATATTCCACCATTTATCTACTTTAAATTCCAAATGATAGATGACTAGGAAAATGATTTCATGGTACTATATTTGAAGAAATGAAAATATCTTTTTCATCACATAAATCCATTACTCAGAAAATAATGGATCATATGTCCCATATAATTAGGGTGGAAGTTTTCTTATAAAGTATCCAATGGAATTTTTCTCCTTTTACAGAAATATAAAAATGTAAACATGACTCGTGTTACCACTTATAGATAGAGAGAGTTGAGTGATTATAGTCACAAAATATCATATCCCAACTTTTAATGCATTTGGTTACACATGAGGACAGTAGTTGAATTAGTCATCATATTTATTTTCACAATAATTCCTTTAGGTTCCCTCTATTGGCTAAAATAAAAAATCATTATGTGAATAAGAATAATCATAACTATGAAAAATAATTTATTGGATGTATAAATCATGAAACCTTCTTTTGAATCAAAGAAACCTTATGTTTTACCTAGGTCATCCATGCTCATTATCTATTCATATCCTACATGATGGGTCATAAGGAAAATTTTAATTAACCTAATCATATCCCTCATGAGTGTAGAAATATGTGTTAATAAAGGCACATTTTCATGCACTAGGTAATAATTAAGTCAAAGACCAATGCAGACTTTTTATATTTATTACCTATAGGTACAATTTTTTTAGAGCCACATCCACTTGTAATATCCAAACATGGATTGTTTTCTACTAAAATTACATAATATCATCCTTGAAAATACATTATGATGTCCTCATATACATAAAAATATCCCCATGGATTTCACAAATATTTTATAACCCTAATATCCAAAGGTTGACTAAATCTATGCTCTTATACCAACTATATGGACCCAGGTTTTTCATACATAGATATCACATCATTTTAAATGAATATTAAATAAAATTAATAAATAAATTCCTGTAGAATATATAGGTTTAGTGTATTTTGAGACTAGATACACAATATTCTTATTTCATGAAAGATATTAAATATCCCCCACAAATATCTTCCCATTTAGTAATATTTATGGACATAGCCTACTTAAAACCTTTCCTAAAAACCTTGGGAAAAGAAAAATAATAAAGTTTGGTATCAAATACTTAGTAAGGGTAAACATGGGTTGATATTAATGACCAATTAGTTATAACATGATCATAAGGGTATTAGAATATGAGATTAACATTTGAAAACCATACCCTTTATAACATAGATCATAACACCGCGTCATAGAATAAATCTTGGTACTTCATTAGACATTAGTTATAAAGAAAATCAATGAACGTGAACCATGAGAGCATAACATGGTAATAGTAATGTGGCAAAAAATAAACTTATAACATTTTTAAAATATATAAATTGAAATAAGTTCACTCATTATGTTAATGACATGAAATAAGAAACTCACATAAACATATGGACATGAAAACCAGGTCCACGAAAATATTATGGAAATGAAATTTAGACCCATATAGAAAGTTTTGGACATAAAAAAAGAACCATTATTAATCTTATGTTCATGAAATCTAGGTCCATGAATGAAATTGTGAACATGAAATATGGTTCACACATAACACATTTACCTCAATATTTATTTATCTTTACCCAATTCATTGGATGGGTATATTATTCTAGTCCAACCTTTCACATAATGAAATCTATACATATATGTTCTATAAAATAATTAAACATTTATCATATAATCATATCATAACTTGTTTAAATAAATCAGGTTTCATAATCATTTCATCAATCCATCATAGCATAACCCATGTAAAATGAATGGGTTTTATAAAAATATCATCATCATAATAATAAATTGTTCAGATAAAGATTAAATATTGTACCGTTGTATAATATCTTTTTTAAAACATAATTAAAACCAATGTTTTTTGTCGTTTATGAATAGAAATTCCTTAAAATGTTTATTAAAAACATTCTTCATAAAAACATCCTATTAATTTTAAAATCACTTCTTTAAAATATAAAATTTTACCTAACAATAAAAAAATTTCCTTGATAATTTCCTTGGAAACATTTAATAAAATATTTAATTCATTGAGTGGTCATGATAGTGGAAATTACTATTGATGTCACACATGTTAAAATAATTATTCCTTTCACATTCTCTTTAAAAAGTCAAAATGTAAATCATTTGGAAAATGACAGGAAGATTCCTTTTAAGAAATTTTTAAAAAATTAAAACATGGGTAAAAATGGATTTAATTTCTTTTTATAATACAAAAAAACATTCCTGATTTTTTCTGAAAAAATGGACATAAAAGATAGATTACGGACTGAGTTGAAAAATAAAGTAGTTTTTACTTAAAAACATGGGTTTAATATCTTGAGAACTTAAAGGGTATAAAATGAAGGAAAAATTGAAATTTTCATAAATAAACAATGGATAATAAAATATATTTTGTTTAATATATAAATATAAAATAACTCCACAAATATAGACCTAAATATAAAAAATCTTGAATACTAAGGATATTGTGAAATAAACCCTTACCACTTTGGTATCTTTTGAATCATAACCCCCTTGAAATAAATAATATTAAATGATAATTAAATACCATGAATATAAATAGATTCATTATAGAACAAATAAAATGAGAAATAAATACACTTAATAAAATAATATAGGTGTATAACATAACATATGTCCCAAAGAAGACAATTTGAGATTAAGAACACTTAAAATGATCATTACATCGAAGTGAGAATTAATAAATTGAGTAATTATATGTAAAAAATGTGGAACCAAAAAAAGTGGAATTAAACATAAATCAATCTAATTACATTTCATACATAATCTTGATATAATATAATCAATGAAGAAGTGATATAACCAAATGAAAGTAAATTGAGTTATGAAACACTTAGCACTTGGTAATATTCAAATCAAATCACCTTGGATGAAATAAATTGAATTGAAACTTAGAATAGCATGAAATACGATGGATTCAGTATATAACATGTAAAATGGGAAACATATACACTCTATTAAATAAATTATGTGCATAAAATTAAAATATACCTAAATTAAAGGAAATTGAGACAGAATCCCTTACCTTAATTCAAACTTCCTTTAAATATGTTCGAACTATAACATCCCAAGTATTTATAAAATAATAAAGTTTCGCATCTATTAATATTTATGAATAATATATTAATTTTATGTTAAAGGGGTCAATTTTTCTGATAGAATACTCGACTCACAACAATTGGTTTCTCTGAAATCTTACGTTGCACAGAACTTTGAGTTATACTGAAAATAATACAATAATAATTTTTGTATTTCAAATATTAGTTAATGACTAGAAGTTGTATTAGATAGAACGAATATAACTAACTAAAATATGATTACACGTGTCTATTAAAATTTATTACATTTATCTAATAAATTGTAGAGGCCTAAAATGCAAATTAATCCAATTTTAAGCACAAAATACTCTAATATATTTAAAAGCATGTTTTATCACCATTTTATGGGGAACCATTTTTAAATATTATTTTTGTTATTTTTATATGTTATATTTAACAAAATAAACTTATTCTTTGAAATCATAACATCAAAATTTAATTTGGTTGAAATTTTGGTATTTTTCTGATAAAATTCGTATTTAAATGAATAGTGAAAAATACCGCATTTTAATTCGAAACTTCCTTTTCATCTAATTTATTTATATAGTTATATTATCATTTTAACTATTTTTAAAGTCTAATTGGATTATGTTTTTGTTATTTAATCTAATTTTGGTCGTTATAATTAATTTCATATTGAAATTGTACATAAACACATGTCAATCTTTTGATAGTTTTTACTTTTTAAAAACCCGCTTTGTGGTTTTGACAACGAGAGTTAATTTTAAATTATTTTCTGCCAATTAATTTTTTTGAATTTTGAAAAATGTATTCCATATTTGGAATCATAATGTCCAAATTATTTAAATAGGTACCTATTATTTTTGTATATTATGAATTGTAACTTCAGTAATTATTTTTATTTACCATGGTTAAATGGTAAATCAGGTAAATAAGGGTAAACAATAATATTATAATAATATAAAACAACCCTAACACATTTATAATAATTTTAAATGATATATTTCCAATATTTATCATCATTGGGATGGTTTTAGGACCCCATGAAGCCACTTGGGTGTGATAATGACAGGTTATAATAATTAATATAAAGTGAAGAGAAAAAACATGTTTGTTTTTACTAAAATGATTTTAAGTTATGGTCATATAACTTATATATATAACTATAAATTCTAATTACAAATATATAAAAAAAATTCTACATAATAGTATATTATTTATTGTTTTTAGACATTAAATAAATAAATTTATTTATGACACAATGATGATTCAATGATTACCTTATTAATGAAAGATTTAAATAAATGATGTTATAAATATTAAAATAAATGTAATTTGAACATTTTTATGCCATGAAAAAATATTATATATTTTTATTACATGTTATATTTGAGTTAATGTAGTTTTTTTAATGAATCATGTTTTTACAACTTTAACAAAAATCAATTACTAGATAGTGTCAAAATTGACATAAATGTGTTTTTAAAACAAATACTATTTTATTAAATGATATAACAGTCACAAAAATATTATATTTGGAAAAATGAATTACATAATGTTAAAATTTTCATTAATTATCTACTTGAGGTTTCCTTGTGATTTTATAGTAACCATATTAGCCATATAGTGTTAAAATACAAGAAGACATGGTAAGAGTTAATTTATTTAACTAAGGGTTAAATCCAAATGATAAGGTTATATTTGTGACCTAAAATTTTATAAAACCCATTGGTTGAGATTATTTAGACCCATAATAATATTATAATTTAAATTTATCACTATTTAACTATTATAATTCTAAAATTAATTTATAATAAAATAATATTTCAAAACATTCCTAAAGTGCCCCTCCTCCCTCTAATAAAAGGCCACCACCTCTACCCACTTACTCACACCTATAAATCCCCTTTTCTCATCCAAATTATTATAAAATAATCTCAAAAAATCTCTCCCTTCCTCCTATAACCATTAATATGGACATAATGCTTCTCAAGGAAGCCTTTTGGCTTAAATCAAAAGGAGTTACCTGATTTAGAGGTAACATATTCTCTCAAGATCCTTTCATTTATTTTCTTTATCCAACCCACTAACATCTATTTATTCCTTTATTTTATAATAAAAATAGTATAACCAATATAACAATATGTTTTTATGTTAAATGGTTTACCTACACTTACAAATACCTCCATCTAATGGATATAAAACATATTGTTTCTATGTACGGAAAACTACTTCCTCACGAAATGATGATTGTTCAATTTTCTCCTACCACCTCTCATGGTGGCCATTATTATGGACACTATAATTATATATGATATATATTATATTTATATTGTTTCTATGCTTCTATAATTCTTATTTATAATTTACCTTTATGCTTTCCATGTTGTGTAAATATACTAATTTTGTTTGAGGAAGCGTGGACTACCGCCCCCTCAAAGTGATGTGACTCATTACCTCTGTACATAGAACATATTAAAGATGGTTTTATTAAAACTATATGAAATAAATGACCTTAATATAATACTAGTATTATAATATACATTTATATCAATTTATTATTACTCTTTTAATATGATAAAGAAATGAAAGTAGCGTTCATGCATACGTACGACCAACCGTCTCCATGAACGGTGGATCTCATTTCTTATATCCAGAATTATGGATATCATAAATACATATATAATGGATAGATATGATTTTTAAATCAAGAATAATATTTTTGAGGTTATGGAATTTTTACTACATCGACAAATTACCTCAAAACATGTTCATTTTTTACTCAAGTACTGAATATCGACAAAACGACTGATATGAACTCAAAATATTGTGTAATTTTTATAACATGATAATAAGTGATATAAAAGGAATAATAAAATTAAAAAAGGTGAAAATTCATACTCAAGGTAAGGGAAATCTTAACTCAATTTCCATTCATTATGTTAAATATCCATGTAATTGGTTTTTTTCCAGAATATGTGTGAACGAACTCTAATTGTTTTACACTGAATATCCACTTATATTGGGTGTATTTGTAATTGTCACACATAATTATGTCATTAATTTATCCTTAATCTAACAATACGATCTTTTTAAGGTAACCTCATCTCAATATCTTTTCATTGAGTCACCTTTGACGTTATACACCACCTTCTTTTATATAGTGTATAATAAAACCCTTTGAATTTTAATTTCATTCAAAGAGATTTTTTCTATGAAGTGATTTACTAAATGAAAACAAGGAATGTTTTTAATTAATACAGCGACAAAGACTTCTCCACCGCCTTAACCATCATTTAATATTTGGCTTCCTCTATAAGGTTTAATTTTTTAAAAAAGAAAATAAATCCCTTTTTAACTTTTTGGGTGTTTTGGTATTGAAAATGGTTTTGAAATTAGATTTACTATTTTAATATCTTGAAATTATTTCCTATTATTGAGAATGAAATTTTATGAGTAAAATTTTGATAATTTCAATCTTTTACATGTTATGATTATATAATGGTACTTGGACATTTGATGGGTGGTTATGTGATAATCCAAAGATGGGTGGTTACATGATAAACCAAAGATGGGTGGTTTTATGATAAACTAAAGATGGGTGGTTCTATGATAATCCAAGGATGATTGGTTACATTATAACCTCCAATACATTGGGTATCGTAGTCAGCCACATAGCTATTACATTTAGTGATATGTGTGGAAGCTGACCATATAGTTATTCTATTTAATTATGTTTATGTCTCAAGTTATATTTATATGTTATATGTTTATTTATATAGGATTTATAGTAAGATTTCATTTAAAAAATGGGTAAGCAATGAGATTATAATCTATGAAGTATATTTACTACTTCTTAAAGGTGAAAAGTATTACTTTATGATAAAGTATTCATGGTTTTCATGTTTTCCCAAGACTAATATTTTGCTTTTCATGTATATCCCTTAATGATATTTTTTTGCTCAACCCAATTATTGAAATGTTTTCATAGGATTTAATGAAGAATAGATTTAAGGATGGGATTAAAAAATTTATGCTATTAAAAAATGAAATGATACCATGTTTCATTTTAAAGAGTTTTTGTTTTATGAGAAAAATGTATAGTGAGTAGAAGTGTATACTTGAAATATTTAATTTGTTATGTATGAGTTAGGACCTAATTCTCTAAAGCTCTAAACCTGAAAAGATCCTCGAAGTGAATTAATGTCAATTGCTGACTTATCTCATGATTAAGTAATGTTTAAGGTTGGGGCCTTATAGTTGGTATCAATGGTCAGTTTAGATAAATTTAGGAGTTAGAATACTATTAATATAAAATCCATAAAATATTTTTACATTATGTTAAAATTGAAATGAAATGTCATTTAAAGATTACCATGTTTCTTCATCTAAGATATGTTTGTTCAGAATGGTTTTCTATAGAGGAAACAAGACAACTTTGGTGGGAAGGCATACAAAGGGAAATAATAATCCAAATCAACATCCTGAGATGGTTGGGATCATAACTGAATAGTTTTTTGTAGTGATGGATTAGTTTACTTAGGTGATAAATGATGGTCATGTCCATACATGAGAACAACCAGATCAACTGTAGAGGAATATTTCGATCATGGATCATTTCATGAGGCAACTTCCCCAATCATTCAAAGGATCATCTGACCCTATGTAAGCTTAAGGGTGTATTAAAGTACTAGAAAATATTTTTGATGTAATGGGGTGTTTAGACAACCAAAAGGTTAGTCTTACTATTTATCATTTTGAAGGTGAAACTGATCAGTGGTGGTCAAAGATTAAAAATATCATAGGAAGTGAAGATATTGACACCATGGATTGGGATTAATTTAATAATATCATTCTTGAGAAATATATTAATAAGTTTGTTCAAATTAAGATGGAAAATCAATTTTTGGAATTGAGACAAAAAGAGGAAGATTTTCTGGCTGCATGTGAAGAAAATTTCACCCATTTTTTAAGGAACGTCCCAATTTTTTATGGGATAATGATAGTAATATAAATTAGTTTTAATAATTATTGAATCTAAAATATCAAATTGTGGTAGCTTATCACGATTTCAAAAGCTATGAGAAACTTGTCTGATGTGCAGAGAAGGTAGAAATATATTTTTCTAATGAGAATTTGTTGTATGAGAGCAAAAAAAAGCGATGAAGTTTCCAAGAAATGGGAAATAATTCATCAAAGAATCCTGGAGCTAAGAAAATGAAATTTCCAACCTATGAGAAGTGTGCTAAAAAGAATCCTATAGAATGCCTCTCAATGTTTGGGATGTGCTTCTGATGTAGTATGACTGGTCATATTTCTCGTAACTGAAAGGAAGATGATCAGGCAGGAAATGAAAAACTTGCAGTAAGATGTTTTATTTTCAATGAGATAGAACATTATTCCAATGTGTGTCGAAAGTTAATTACCTAGGGTGGAAACTAGCAAGATCAAAAATATAAGGTCACGGAAAAACTATTTGATACTACTACAGCTGATTTGGAACTATCAAATGAAGTGGTGACATGTGTGTTACAGGTTTTTTCAAAATATTCCAATACTCTATTTGTCTCTGGATCTTCACATTCTTTCATTTCTGAGTTCTTTGCAAGTAAATTGGAAATATCACCTCATGAATGAGATATAGAACTTTTGGTGAAGACTCCAGGTAGAAGTATTTAAGAAACCAAGATTTTTATAAATCTTCATATTATCATTAGTGGGATAGTCTTTCCCACAATTCTTATTGAACTTCCCAAAGTAGAATTTGTTATCATTTTTGGGTATGGATTGGATTTCAGTTTATCATGATAAAATAAATTATAAATCCCATAATGTTTTATTCAATGATTTAATACCTTTGATGACATACCCAGAAGATGAAATATTGATTAAAGATGGTAGTGAAGGTTATTTATATCATGTTGTTGAAAAGAAAGAAATTGTTTTGATTAGTGACATTCCAGTAATGATTGAATTCATAGATGTTTTCACTGATGAATTTCTAGGTATTATTACCAATTTGGAGGATGAATTTACTATTGATTTACTGCTTGATGCAAAACCTATTTCTAAACACCCTTATTGGATTGATCATGTAGAACTGGTGGAATTAAAAAACAGTTGCAAGAATAACTTGATAAAGTTTTCATTCCACATAGCACTTCACCATGGTGTGCTTTAGTTTTGTATGTGAAAAAGAAATACGGTTCCATTAGAATATGTATTAATTATAGAGCCTTGAATAACATCAATATTAAAAAAAATATCTATTGCCTCATATTGATGAATTATTGAATCAGCTCTAGGGAGCTCAATATTTTTCAAAGATTGATTTGAGGTCAAGGTACCATCAACTGAAGGTGAAGAAGAATGACATTCCAGAGATAGCTTTTCGAAAAAGATATGATAATTATGAGTTTGTATTTATGCCCTCTGGGTTATCTAATGCAACTAGTGTATTTATGAATCTCACGAATGGTGTATTTCATCAATTTATGGATCAGTTTGTGGTTATATTTATATATGACATTTTGGTATATTCTAAAAGTCGTAAGGAACATGAAAGTAACTTAAGGACTATTTAAAAAACCCTAAAAGAAAAGAAAATATATGGAAAGTTTAGTAAGAGTGACTTTTGGTTGCAATAAATTTTATTCCTTGGACATATTGTTTCTAAATATGACATAACTATTGACCTTTCTAAAACAAATGTTGTTGAGGAGTGGCCAAGAACTCCCAATATCATAGAGATTCGTAGTTTTATTAGATTAGTGGGTTATTAATGAAGTTTTTTGAAAACTTTTATTAGTTATCTTTCCCACTAACTAAACTAAAACATAATTCAGTTAAGTTCATCATGACAAAAAAATGTGATGATTGTTTTCAGAAACTGAACAGAATATTGGTAAATGCTCTAGTTTTGTCTCTGCCTTCTAGGAATGGTGAATTTGTTATCTACAGTGATGTATCATTGGAACGACTTGGTTATGTTCTAATGAAGAATCATCAGGTAATTTCTTACGCTTCACGTAAGTTGAAAATTTATGAGTTAAATTACCCTACACCTGATTTAGAATTAGCTTCTGTTGTTTATTAATTAAAAATTTAGAGGCATCATCTGTATGGCATAAATTTTGAAATATATACTAATCACAAAATATTGAATTATATATTCACTATGAAAGAATTAGACTTGATACAAAGGATATGGATAAAATTAATAAAGGATTATGGTTGTATAATTCATTAACATCCATGGAAGGAAAATAAAGTGTCCGACACTTTGATTCAAAATAGTAATGCTACATTAACCATGCAATATTTGGAACGAGATCTTCTGGTTATTAATTCGATGAATTTTGGATTGTAATTTTTTGGTGTAGTGAATTCCTCCATTTTTTTCATATGGTAGTGAAATCATCTCTATTAGACAAAATTAAGCATGCTAAAAAAGAAGACATTGAGTTGTAGAAAAATGTATTATTGGTTTAGAAGGGTAAGTTACCTAAATTTAACATTGATAAAGACTGTGTTTTGTGGTTTGGAAAGATATTATGTGTGACTTGTGATTCACAATTGAAAAATAGTTGTTATCTGAAGCTCATAATTATTCGTGTTTAGTTCATCTTAGAAGTACTAAGATGTATAGAGATCTTCAAGAGTATTACTAGTGGGATGGAATGAAAAGTGTTAATACTGACATTGCTGTGAAATGTTTTATTTTTAAACATGTTAAAGTAGAGGAATAGTTATTGAAAGGGATGATTCATCCTTTTCCAGTGCCATAATGGAAATGGGAAAACATGTCTATGAATTTCGTAGTGGTATTATCAAAGACTTCTTAAGGTAACAATGCAATCTGGGTAATTATTTATTTATTGAAAAAATATGCTCATTTTATTCCTATTTGAGATACTCTGTCTCTAGATCAACATTATATATTGTTTATTAATGATATAGTCGGGTTATATATAATTACCCTCTCCATTGTATCTGATCATGATCACAGGTTCACTTATAAATTTTGGAAAGCCCTTCATAATTCATTGGGAACTGAATTAAATTTGAGTACATCTTTTCATTCTTAATCAGATGGGAAGTCAGAACAAAAAATTCAGACCTTTTATGGATATGATACATGATTGTTTAATGGATTACTAGGGAAGTTGGTATCAAAATCTTCCTTTTTTTGAGTTTTCTTACAATAATAGCTTTCATTCTTGTATACAAATTGAAACATTTGAATCATTGTATAGAATACAGTGTCAAAATCCATATTTTTGGGATGAAGTAGGTGAAAGGAAGTTTATGGGACCAGAATTGGTAGAAGAGATGGCAGAAAAATATTATTTGATTCAAAAGAACATGAGGACATCTTATAGTTGGTAGAAACGTTATGAGGATAACCAGAGGAGGGGTCTTTATTTTGAGGTAGGTGATCATGTCTTTCTCAAAGTTTGTCCATGTAAAAGTGTGATGCATTTTGTTAAGAATGGAAAGCTGAGTATGAGGTTTGTTGGACCCTTTGAAATCCTAGAGAATGTTGGATCAATATCCTAAAGGGTGACTTTACCTCCAAGTTTATCCCAAGCACAAAATGTTTTTCCTATTTTAATGTTGAGGAAATATATGCAGGATCCATCTCTTGTTTTGAATCCAGAGGTAGTTCAGTTGGAAGAGAATCTTTCTTACGAGAAACAACTAGTACAGATTCTTGACCATAGAGAGAAAGTTTTAGGGAATAAAGTTATTATCCAGGTAACAATTTTGTAAAAAAACCATATGGTTTAAGAGGAAACCGGGGAATCTCAAAATGCTATGAGGGATAAATACCCCCACTTATTTGATAAGTAAATAAAATTGTGGGGACGCAATTTCCAAAAGGGGGGAAGGATGTAACATCCTAGGTATTTATATAATAATACACTTTCATATCTATTAATATTTATGAATAAGATAATAATTTTATGTTCAAAGGGACACTTTTTCCAATAGCGTACTCAAAACGAAACAACGTGTTTCTTCGAAGTCTTACATTTCACACAACTTTGAGTCATACTGAGAAATAATACAATAATTTTTTATTATGTTAAATGGTAATATATGCCTAGCCGTTTTGTTGATATGAATAAATATAACTAAATAAAATATCATTACACATGTTTTTTAAATGTTTTTACATTTATCCAAAAAAATTTAGAGGCTTAAAAGAAGAATGAATCTAACTTTAAGCATAAAATACTCTAATATTTTTAATAACTCATTTTGATGGCTTTTGACAGTGAACCCTTATTAAATATAGTTTTTTTCATTTTTATATGTTATATTTGAAAAAAAATTCTTCTTTGATATAGGATCATCAAAATTTACATTGGTTTAAATTTTGGTAAATTTTTTGATAAAATTAATATTTTAATGAATTGTGAAAAATACTGTAATTTATTTCAAAATTGTCTTTTCATATAATTTATTTATATAGTTATATTGTCCATTTAATGTATTTTAATTTTTAATTAGATCATTTTTTTATCATTTAATCCAATTTTATTCATTATAAGTAATTTCACATTTAAATTGTACGTAAACACGTGTCAGTATTTTGATAGTTTTTACTTCTTAAAAACCCATTTTTTAGTTTTGAAAACATGAATTAATTTTAAATTAATTTCTGCCAATTCTATGTTTTGAATTTGAAAAAATAGATTCCATATTTGGAATCATAAGTTACAAATTGTTTAAATAGGTACCTTTTATTTTTGGACATTATGAATAGTAACATCAGTAATTATTTTTATTTCCCATGGTTAAAGGGTATATCATGTAAATATGGGTAAAAAATAATATTATAATAATATAAAACTACCATAACACATATCTTAATTCTATTGGATGAGATATGGTTGAGCTTTCTCATCCATGGGTCCATTTTAGGAACCCATGGAGCCACTTGGGTGTCATAATGAGATGTTATAATAATTAATTTAAAGTAAAGAGAAATATAACATAAACATGTATCTTTTTACTTATATTATTTTAATGAGGGGTTATATAGTTGATCTCTTTTAATATAAATAGTAATTATAAATCTAAAAATATTTCCTACATCATAGTATTTTATTTATTATTTTTAGACATTAAATAAATAAATTCAATTATGACACAATGATGATGCAGTGATTACCTTATTTATGAAAGATTCAAATAAACAGTATTATAAATATTAAAATAAATGTAATTTGAACATTTTTATTCCATACATGAATTTTATGTATTATTATGAGATTTTATATTTGATTTCATGTAGTTTTTTCAAATGAATCAAGTTTTTATGACTTTAACAAAAATAAATTACTAAATAGTGTCAAAATTGACATAAATGAGTTTTTAAAACAAATAATATTTTATCATGTGATTTAATAGTCATAAAAATATTAGATTCGTCCAAATGACTTATATAATGTTATATATGTCATTAATGACCCACTTGAGTTTCTCTTGGTATTTTATAGTAACCATATTAACCATATAGTGTAAAAATACTAGAAGATGTGGTAAGAGATAATTTATTTAACTAAGGGTTAAAACCAAATGATTAAGTTAAATTTGTGACCTAAACATGTCTACAATCTATTTTTTTGGAGTATTTCAACCCATAATAATCTTATAATTTAAATATATCACTTTTTAACTATTATAATTTCAAAAATAAATTTATAATAAAATAATATTTCAAGACATTCCAAAATTTCCCCTCCCGCCTCTTATAAAAGGACACCACCTATACCTACTTACTCACACCTCTCAATCCCATTGCATCATAAAAATTAAAATCAAATAATCTCAAAAAATACCTAATTTTCTCCGAGAATCCTTAACTTGTGTGTAAGGAAACCCATGTAAACATTTTGGCTCAATCAAAAGAAGTTACCTGGTTTAGATGTAACATCTTCTCTCAATATCCTTTCATTTATTTTCTTTATACAACCTCATAATCATTTTTTATTACATTATTTTATAACATAACCATTATCTTAAATATACTAGGATATTTTTAGGTTAAATATTTTACCTACAATTACACAAATCTCCATATAATGGATATAGAACAAACTGTTTCTGTGTACGACGAACTACTGCCTCACGAAACGATGATTGTTCAATTCCCTTCTACCACCAATCATGGTGGACATTATGATGGAAATATATTTATATATGATATATATATATATATTCAATTCTTATTCAATTTTTATTTAGAATATATCATTATGTTTTTCATGTTGTGTAAATACAATAATTTCATTTGAGGAAATGTGTACTACCACCCCTCAAAGTGATGTGACTCGTTCCGGTTATACATGGAATGTATAAATGATGGTTTTATAAAACCTATGATAAATCAATAAAATTAATTTAATTCTGGAATTATAATATACATTTATATCATTTTATTATTATTCTTTTAATATGACAAAGAAATAAATGTAGCATTCATGCATATGTATGACCTACCGTCTCCATGAATGGTGCATTTAATTTCTAATCTCCAAAATTTGGGATATTATAAATACATATATATTGTATATATATGATATTTAAATCATTTATAATATTTTGGAGATTATGGAATTTTTACTGCATGTAAAATTTACATCAAAATAAGTTCTTTTTTGACTCATGTACCGAATATCGACAAAATGACTGATATGATCTTAAATAATTATGTAATTTTTATAAAATTGTAATAAGTGGTATAAAAGGAATATTAAAATTTAAAAATGTTCTTAAGAATGTATAAATTAACCTATGTCTATTATTCAGTAACATAACGATTGTACATGACAGGTTAGACTCGAGGTAATGGAAATATTAACTCAATTTCCATTCATTGAGTTAAATATCCATGTCATTGGTTTTGTTTTTCCAAGAATTTGTGTAAATGAACTCTTATTTTTTATAATGAATATACAATTATACTGGGTATATTTATATTTTTCACACATAATTATTTTATTAATTTATCTTTAATCTAATGACATGATCTTTTTAAGGGAAGTTCATCTCAATCTCCTTTCATTAAGGCATATTTTTATGTTATACCCCAAATTATGTTATATGGTGTATAATAAAACACTTAGAATTTTAATTCCATTCAATGGGAATATATTTTCTAAGATGTCTTTTAACAAATAACAAAAGCAATGTTTTTAACGTATGCGGCGACAACGACTTCTCCACCGTTGTAACCGTTATTTGATATTTGGATTCCTCTATAAGCCTTAATATTTTTAAATTGAAAGGAAATACCTTTCCCCCTTTTTGGGAGTTTTTGTATTGAAAATTATTTTGAAAGTGGATTTACTATTTCAATATCTTGAAATGATTTCTTGTTATTTCAAATGAAATTTTACGAGTAAAATGTTGATACTTTCAATATCTTACGTGTTATGATTATATAATGGTACTTTGAAATTTGATAGGAGGTTACGTGATGAAATAAATATAGGTGTTTACATGATAAACCAAATACGGGTGGTTATGTGATAAACCAAAGATGGTTGGTTCCATGATAAACCAAGGATGGGTGGTTATGTTATAACCTCCAATTAATTGGGTATGGAATTCGGCCGTATAGCTATTACATTTAGTGATATGTGTGGAAGTCGACCGTATGGTTATTCTATTTAAGTATGCTTATGTCCCAAGTCCCCTTTATATGTCATATGTTGCATTCTATTGGCTTTAGGGTAATATTTTGGTTACAAAAAAGGTAAGCAATGAGTTTATTTTCAGTGAAGTATATTTAATACTTCTTTAAGGTGAAAAGTATTATTTTATGATAAAGTATTCATGGTTTTCTTTTTTTCCAAAGATTAAAAATTTTCCTTCCATGTGAATCCCTTAATGATGTTTTTATGCTCATCCCATGTTTTGAAATGTTTATCACAGGACTTAAAGAAGAATAAAGTTAAGTATGAGATCAAGTAGAAGTTATGTTATTGAAACATGAAAAAATACCATATTTATTTTTAAAGAGTTTTTGTTTTATGAAAAAATGGATATTAAGTAAAAGTGTCTGCTTGTAATATTTAAGTTGCTATGTATGAGTTATGATGCAATTCTCTAAAGCTCTAAACCTGAAAAAATCCTCAATGTGAATTAAATTCAATTGTCAAATTATCTCATGATTAAGTAAGGTTTAAGGATGGGGCCATATAGTTGGTATCAAAGGCTAGTTTAGACAAAATTAGAATTTAGAATAATTTTAATAGAATATCCATAAATGATTTTTTACTTTATGGTCAAATTGAAATGATATAGAATTTAAATATTACCATATTTCTTCATCTAAGATATTTTTATTCAGAAAGGTTTTCTATAGAGGAAACATGGAAGTTGTATTGTTAAGGTATGCAGAGGGAAATATCCATCCAAATCAATATCATGAGATTTTCAAAATCAAAACAGAATAGTTTTATAAAGTGATGTATCGGTTGAATTAGGTTATAAATGGTGGTGGAATCCATACATGAGATAAAACAGACCAACGGTAGAGGAATATTTTGAAAATGGATCATTTCATGAGGCAAAGTACTCCATCATTCAAAGGATCATCTAACCCTATACAATATGAAGTGTGGATTAAAGAACTAGAAATTTTTTTGATGTAATGGGGTGTTCAGAAAAACAAAATGTTAGACTTACTGTTTATCATTTTGAACGTGAATTCGTTCAGTAGTGGTAAATTATTAAAAATATCAGAAGAAGTAAAGAGATTGAGGCCATGGAATGTGATGAATTTAAGAATATCTTCCTTGAGAAATATTTTCCTAAGACTATTCGTCTTAGGATGGAAAAGAAATTTTTGGAATTAAATCAAAAGGAGAAAGATTCTATAGCTACAGATGAAGAAAATTTTACCCATTTTTCAAGGTATGTCCAAAATTTTATGTGGGATATTGATTGTAATATACATCGTTTTTACTCAGGATTGAAATTGAAACATCAAAGGGAATTAGCTTCTTTGTGAGTTCAAAAGCTTTGAGAAACTAGTTCAATGTGCTAATAAGGTAGAAATGGAGTTTTCTGATGATCATATATTCTATGAGAGAAAACAAAAGAATAGATCCAGTTGGAAGGAAATGGGAAATAATTTTTCAAAGAATCCTAGAGGTAAGAGAACAAAATTTCCAACTTGTGAGAAGTGTGGTACAAATAATCCTGGAGAATGCCTCTCAATGTTTTGGAAGTGATTTTGATGTGGAGAGACTGGTAATATTTCTCATAACAATAAGGAATATGATCAAGTAAGGAATTAAAAACTAGCAGTAAGATGTTTTAGTTTCAATGAGATAAGAAGTTATGCTAATGTGTGTCGAAATTTGATTATATAGGGTAGAAACCAATAAGATCAAAAGTAGAATGGCATGGAAAACCTTTTTATACTACTACGGTTGATTTGGGATCATCAAATTAAGTGGTGAAAAGTATGTTACTTGTTTTTTAAAAATATTCCAATAGTGTATTTAACTCTGGATCTTCACATTCTTTCATTTTCGAGTGATTTTCAAGTAAATTGGAACTAACACCTCAGGAATGTGATATACAACTTTTGTTAAAGTCTCCAGGTGGAAGTATTAAAGAAACCAAGATTTATAGGAATATTCATATTATCATTAGTGGGATAGTCTTTCCAACAATTGTTGTTGAACATCCCATAGTGGAATTTGATATAATTTTTGGGTGCGGATTGGTTTTCAGTTTATCATGATAAAATAGATTTTAAATCTAATAAAATTTTATTCATTGATTTAATACCTTTGATAACATTCCAAGAAGCTAAAATATTGATTAAAGATGGCAGTGAAATTTATCTGGTTCATGTTGTTGACAAGAAAGAAATAGTTTTGATTAGTGGAATTCCAGTAATGAAAGAATTCACATATGTTTTTTCTAATGAGTTTCTTGCTATTATTCCCAATTAGGAGGTTGGATTTACTATTGATTTAGTGCTTGATGAAAATCCTATTTCTAAACCTCTAATAAATTGAATCAATTAGAACTAGTGGAATTAAAAAAATAGTTGCAAGAATTACTTGATAGAGGTTTCATCTAGCCTTGCACTTCACCATGGGGTGCTCTTGTTTTATTCATGAAAAATAATGATGTTTCTATGATACTATGTATTGAATATAGATCCTTGAATTATATCACTATTAAGAACAAGTATCCATTTCCTCATATTGATGATTTGTTTGATCAGCTCTAGGGAGCTCACTATTTTTCGAAGATTGATTTGAGGTCCGGGTACCATAGACTGAAGGTGAAGGAGGATGACATTACAAAGAAATATTTATGAACAAGATATGGGCATTATGATTTTTTAGTTATGATCTTTGGGTTATCTAATTCACCTTCTATATTTTTTAATCTAATGAATAGTGTCTTTCATCAGTTTCTGGATAATTTGGTGGTTGTGTTTATAGATGACATTTTGGTATATTATAAAATCCAGGAGGAACATGAAAGTCACTTAAGGAATATTTTGAAAACCCTAAAAGAAACAAAACTATATAGAAAGTTTATTAATATTTAATTTTGGTTGCAACAAATTTCACTACATGGACTTATTTTTTCTAAATATCACATAACTATTGACCCTTCAAAAACAAAAGTTGTGGAAGAGTAGCCAAAGCCAACCAATATCACAAAGTTTTATATTTTTCTTTTTTTAGAGGTTTATTACTAAAGGTTTTTTGAAAAACTTTCTCAGTTATCTATCCTACTAACTAAGATGACACGTAGGGGAGTTATGTTCATTTGGAAAAAAGAATGAGGTGGTTGTTTTTTGGAACTGAAAAGAAGATTGGTAAATGATATAGTTTTGGACTTGCCTTCTAGGAATGGTGAATTTTTTATTTATAGTGATGTGTCATTAAAAGGACTTGGTTGTGTCCTAATAAAAAATAATTATGTAATTGCTTATGCTTTACAATAGTTGAAACCTCATGAGTTAAATTACCCTACACCTAATTTGGAATTAACTGTTGTTGTTTTTTCATTAAAAAATTAGAGGCATCAATTGTATGGTGTAAACTGTGAAATATATACTGATCATAAGAATTTGAATTATATATTCACTCATAAATAATTAACCGTGAGAAAAGGAGATGGAATGAATTAATCAAAGATTATGATTGAACGATTCACTACTGTCCAATAAAGGAAAATAAAGTGACTGACACTTTAATTCGAAAGAGTAATGAAACATTAACCATGCTAAATTTGGAATGAGATCCATTGGTTATTTATTTGATGAATTTTGGATTGGAAGCTGTTGGTGTAGGGAATTACTATATTTTGTTTCTGGTGGTAGTGAAATCATCTATATTAGATAGAATTAAGAAAGCTAAAAAAGAAAACATTGAGTCATAGAAAGAGGAAGTATTGGTTAAAAAGGGTAAGTTACAAAAATTTAACATTGATAACGACTGTGTTTTGAGGTTTGTAAAGAGATTATGTGTTCTTTTTATTCAAAATTTAAGAAAGAGTTGTTACGTGAAGCTCATAGTTCTCTGTTTTCATTTTATCCTAAAATTACTAAGATGTATATAGATCTTCAGTAGTATTATTGGTGAGATGGAATAAAAAGAGATATTACTGACATTACCTTGAAATGTTTTATTTTTCAATAGTTTAAAGTAGAGAAGAAGTTATTGAAAGGAATGCTTCAGCCTTGTCCAGTGCCATAGTGGAAATGTGATAACATTTCTATGGATCTCATAGTTGTATTACTAAATACTTCTCGAGGTTACAATGCAACTTGGGTTATTGTTGGTTGATTGACTAAATATGATCATTTTATTCCTATTCGAGATAATATGTCTCTAGATCAACTTTATTGATTTTATATTAAATATATAATCAGGTTACAAGTAGTTACCTTCTTTATTATATATTATCATGATCCCAGGTTAACTTATAGCTTTTATAAAGGCCTTCACAAGTCAATGGGAACTGAATTAAATTTAAGTATAACTTTTAATCCTCAATCATATGGATAGTTAGAATGAAAAATTTAGATAATTGAGGATAAGATACATTCTTATTTTATGGATTACTAGGGATATTGGGATTAACATATTTCTTTGGTTGAGTTTTCTTATAATAATAGTTTTCATTCCAGTATGCAGATTGAACAATTTGAATAATTTAATGGAAAGTGGTGTCGAACTCTATATTTATGAGATGAAGTAGGTGAAAGGATGTTGACGGAACCATAATTGGTAGAAGAGATGGATGAAAAGGTTCAGTTGATTTAGAATCACATGAGTACAACATAAAGTAGGAAGAGAAGTTATGCTGATAATCGGAGGATGGATCTTTATTTTGAGGTTGGTGATCATGTATTTCTCAAATTTTCTCTATGGAAAAGTGTGATAAGTTTTGGTAAGAAGGGAAATATGAGTCTAAGGTTCATTTAAACCTATGAAATCCTAGATAATGTTGGATCAATTCCCTACATTGTGGTTTTACCTCCAAGTTTATCCCAGGTACACAACATTTTTCATGTTTCAATGTAGATGATGTATATGAATGATATATATCTTGTTTTGAGTCTAGAGGTAGTTCAGTTGCAAGAGAATATTTCTCACAAGGAATAGCTAGTACAAAACTCTTGACCATAGAGAGAAAGTGTTACAGAAAATGTGATTCTTTAGGTAAAGGTTTGGTGGAAAACCCATATGGTTAAAGAGGAAAAATGGGAATCTAAAAATGATATGAGGGATAAATGCCCGCACTTAATTGATAAGTAAATAAAATTATGGGAAGAAAATTTCCAAAAGGGGGAAGGATGTAACATCCCAGGTATTTAGAGAATAATACATTTTCATATCTATTATTATTTATGAATAATATATTAATTTTATGTTAAAGGGGACACTTTATTATAATAGTGTAATCAAAACACAAAAACGTGTTTCTATGAAATCATACATTGCACACAACATTGAGTTATACTAAAAAATATTAAAATAATATTAGTATTATTTTAAATAGTAGTTAATTCCTAGATGTTTTATTGGTGGGAATGAATAGAAATAACTACAATATGATTACACAAGTTTTTCTAAATCTTTTTACATTTATCCAATAAATTTTAGAGTCTCAAAATGAGAATTAATACAATTTTAATCATAAAATACTCTAATCTATTATATATACTAATATTTGGTGTTTCTAGGATAATGTGTCACCTTCCCATGCTTCAACATCACCCTTATTTATCTATTCCTCCATCCAAACCCTAACGAATCACCTCTATCCAGCCCCTAATCGGGAATTTCCTCTGACTCCCACTCCCCTCCCTAAAACCCCTCCCCAAATCCCTTCTCTAAGATCTATTGTTCCCACTCCCCATCCCAAATCTCCCAGGGTCCCTTCCCCCCCCCCCCCCGATTCCCCTCTCCCGACCCCTTTTTGATTATCACCTCTAGCCCACACCACTCCCACTCCCGATTTTAATCACTTAATCCTACACTTCTCTGTAAATTTCATCTCCTAGAAGCTCTCCTAAGTGAAACACAACTAATTCAGTCTACAACATCGACTATTAACAACTTCAGTTTTCGAAGCCCAGCTCGACTCCTCCTTCATCTTCATATGTTTTTCATTATTCAGAACCATTACCCATACAATGACGTCTGAAGTGAAAACCCAATTAAATCTACTTATTGATATGATTTAACATGTATTCCCATCATTAATTTCTTTTCCCAAGGTTTGGATTTTATTGAAATATCTCATATAACCCTATCCTACTGATCCATTTTTTTTTCCAAAAAACAAAGCTAAGTTCAGTATTTTTTTGTTCCCTACTTCAATAATTTTCTCACCATTTTGATCGATGTTTTCTTTGTACATATTGTGATGTGTGGATTCTTTTTATCTCAGGAGTTGGGTTCATATAAAAGAAACGTATTTTTAAGGGAAGGTATCGGTTCAAATGAAATTGGTACATGGAAATTCAGGTAATTTATCATAAAATCATAGATTTAACCTCCCTTTCACCCTACACATGAATGCAGGTAATATTTTTTTACATTTGGCTCCACTTTATATTGTTTTTATGCACTAAAATTATAAGAAATAGATGATTATAATGCTTTTATCCTTTATTAACGAAACATTTCATCCAGGCCTTTGAATTCATTCATAACATCAAAACATATATCAATGTCAATGGCTTAGTGTCATCCTATAGAAATCAAGATCTGTGAAAAAGGTGTTCTATCCTCATTTAATTAAAAAAATCTTTATAATCATGATTAAATATTTACAGTTTTATTTGATTGTTTTATAATTTTTTTATTAGTGCACGTGAATACATAAACATGAATTGGAAATGAATGCAGTTAATTTGTCCGAAAATCATGGTGTTAACCTCCCTTTCATCCAATATATGAATGCAAGTAAATTTTTTCACTATTGAAACCAATATATATTATTTTTTATAAACTAAAAATATATGAAACAAATTATTATAATGCTTTCATCCTTGAC
Organism: Viscum album; assembly: GCA_963277665.1. Taxonomy (NCBI): domain Eukaryota; kingdom Viridiplantae; phylum Streptophyta; class Magnoliopsida; order Santalales; family Viscaceae; genus Viscum; species Viscum album. The sequence goes on from OY728165.1 coordinate 2,022,899,132, forward strand.
TAAAAAACATTTCACTGAGGCCTATGAATACGTTCAGATATTCAAAACATATATGAATGTCAATGCCTTAGTTTCAACCAATAGAGATCAAAATCTGCAAAAAAGGTGTTCTGTCATCATTTCATGATTTTTTCCTTCTATTCAGGATTAAATATTACCAGTTTTATATGATTTTTTTCTAATTGTTTCCTCAGTGTGAATGTGAAATCATAAAGAAGAATTGGAAATGTGTTTGATTAACAAAATTCCAATAGATTCTATTATAGATAGTTATAAAAAAGAACTTAATCAAATTATTTTTCTTGAAACACAGTCTATGAAGTTCTTTTGTAGTCATCAAGTTCTTTGGCAGTCATCTATGAACCATTTCAACTTACTTTTCATCATAAAAATACCATTGTAAACATCACTTCTTTTCTATAAAATTTTAATTTCATCGTAATGTTATTCCCTAATGTACATGTCATTAATTTCTAAATAAAACATTTCACTTTCATATTATTTACTTATTTATGATTATTTATGAATTTTTTATGAAAATGACCCCAAGATTTGATAGGATTTGTAGTGGAGAATACTGAAGAAACAACTACAAATAGGTTTTCAGATACATATTAATCTTCTATTTAATTTAATAAATTATGATTCATTCTCTATATGGATTTTTTTCATGTATTATGTTTTATTGATTTTATTCACTATTACTTATCTGTATTCTTATTTTATTTTTCCCTATTTTCTAGATGAATTAATTTAATGTTTTATGTGTTGTTTTTATTAAATAAATCTATTTTTATGGATGTCTAATGTGATGATTTGATTTTCTCTCCTGCAGTTTAAGATGCGGTTAATTGATTTTAATAATAGCCTTACATGGAAACTGGTAATTGGTATATATTTTCTATTTGTTTTCTCAGTGCATGTGAGTATATAAAGATTAATTGGAAATGTGTTTGATTAACAACATTCCCGTAATTTCCATTAATTTTTTTTAAACTACCACATCACCTTGATTTTTTATATGAATCCCAATATCCAAATGTCTATAACAATAATCTGAAAATTATTTCAACTTGCATTCCATCAGATAAATACAACTTTAAAATTCACCGACTCTCTGTAAAGGTGACTTTAATATTAATTTTTTTATAGTTTTTTAATTTTACTAACTACTATCTTTAGAAAAACTATTTTCAAACCTTGAAAAGGTAGTATTTTTAGATGATGATATTGTGATTCAGTGGGAATTTTATCCGTAATGGGATATTGATCTTAGGGAAAAATTCAATGGAGCTATAGAAACATGAAAAGCTGAATATCTGTGGGTGATGTCTGAGATATTCTGGATATAATTCCATTTTTCTCATCCTCACATAGAGAAGAACAAACATAAGAGACACATATCATTTTTTACTCAAGAAGGATTGATCATGGTGTTTTTTACTACCTAATTCTTCATCTGAATTATATTTATGGTTAAGGACTCAACAATTTAATATTATTAAGAACTTATGGGGTTAGTTATATAGTATTAATCTTGTAATCCTTTAATTTTACTGGATAATAATTAATTTTTTCTTACAAACATATCAATTTTTACATATAAATATTCATAAAATTTTATTATATTTTATGTATAGTCTCATTAGAATTTTACAAAGTATTAATGAAAGGATTAGAATAGTACATCTCTTGCATATTATACTTTTTTGGGTTCAACTATTTAGAACTCAAGTATAAAAAAACTTTTCATATTTCAGTCAATAGTATGTGATTTTTTAATATCTAGTTTAATCTTTTATTCAAACAGTTTTATTTATCATCCCATATCAAGTTACCTTTCCATGAGACAATGTTTGTACATATGTTAATAATGTTTTGTATTCTAAATTTTTTATTAGTATAAAATAATAGTATACTGATACTATTCTCCTTTTATACTTTCTCTAATATATTATATATGTCATTCAAGTCAGATTCTATTTTTATTATATTGTTTTCTATTGTTATGTCAGTATAACCCTGAATTGATTGTATTATTTATTTCTGAATTGATGATATTTGGAACTCTTTTACCATAATTTATGGGATTGTAGTTGGGATTGAAATGTTTCTCAAGTTTATATCCATATAGCTTGTACCAGTCATTTTATCATACACTATGCATTATAATCTAACCTGATTCAAACGAGGAGTGATTTAATAATAAAATCTTATCTCATTAACAATTTAGGAGTAATTAGACTACAAAAAACTATAGTAGGTAGACAAGAGTGAATGAGAGGTATGTAAACATACTATAGAAATTTTTTTAATATTTATTATCTCACTTGTGTATAATAGTCAGAGATATTTCAATTCTATTTGAGCATGGGAATAATATATGAGGTAAGTCATGTGATGATATTTAATAAATAAGTGAAAATCTGATGAAAGTATCATTTAGTAGAAATTTATACTTAACTACATTGGATAAGATCATTAATCATGAATTACGTAGTCTATTAATCATGTGGAAATGATGCATTTTCATTTACTTTTGTTTCATTTAAATATGTTTCATGATTGGAGAAATATGAGATCTAAAAAATATCTTTTTATTATATTATATTATTTAGATTTGTTTTAATTGATGATACCATGATTCCAATACTAGGTAATAATTCTATAATTAGACTATATAGGTATTTTTGTGGCCATAACTACATATATATGGTACCTAATGATAAAATTTCCTAATAAATTAAATCAATATTGTTTTACCATATTTTTTTTATAGAATCCTTCTATTTCATTATATTTTTATTATGATTATGATTTCAAATTAGGTAACACCATTATATATAGTTGATTTCATAAAAACCTGTTATGGAGATAATGGACAAAATAGTTCCAGCGATTCTGTATTCAATTATTTGTATAATTCAGTTGATTGACATTAATATCCTTCTATTGTAGTTTCATGAAAAGACTTTTTTTGGTTATAAATTCTAAATCCCATTAAAATATAAACTATATTTTTCTTCTAATATTTATTTTCTTGAAAAGTTAAAAATTTATTATTGTGACCATCAATTTCATTGGTTTCTTCCTCCTACAATCTTCACCAATGATATTTAGGTTAGATATTATAAATATTTTTTTTCATTGTCATTCTTCTTGAAATATTTCATTGTTTAGTTATTGATTATCATAGTAGTTTTCTCTATCTCATTTACATATTACTCTTTATTCAATCATCTTTTATGGGTTTTGTTAAACCTATTTAAATTTGTAAAAATTTTATACTATCAATGTTATATTACTCAGTATTGTAATTATATCTCTTTTGTAATTGAGACTTTGTCAAATATAGAGATGACTTGATGAAAATCATTGGTTAAATTTCATCCAAATAGGTGAAAAGATGGAGCATCATATACAAAGAGTGAGGAAATATTTTATCTGGCCAAAACCGAATAATAGATTTAATAGAGCTACCATTACACACTTCAGATCCATCTTTGTTTCATCCACTAGGGTTACCTCCTTCCTCTATTTTATTTTTCTCCATTGACTGAGACCATATGATATAAAATATATTCAAATTTGACCCACCTTTGTTATGGATTGGAAAACTATTTTTCTTTGTTTTGGGGAGTTATTTATAACTCATTCTCTCTATAACATATATTTCTATTGAGTTCCATTTGATTTTATCAAAAATAGGACCATAGAAATTAGAGGATATCAAAATAATAGGCCCAAGCATTCCTTCAATTTATGCGCCCAGAGTTTTAATTCTGGAAAATCTATGGGTGGCCATATTATGTTCAAAATAATATATGTAGTTTCCCCCAAATAAGAAGGAAAGGTAAATCACTATTGTGATAGAGTTTGTAATGGACAAGGAGGAAGAAGCTGTATGAAGAGGAATCAAGTGTTATTTACGGTGAAATTTCATTCCAAGAAAATAATGAGGCCAATAGATGGTTCAAATTTTAATGTATCACAGTGAAAACATTTTGGCAAGGAGGTACACTCATAGAGGGATCTCATTGGTCACATAGGCTCTAACTTTGTTTAAAATGGGGTTTCTAATATATCTCTTTTTAATTACACGTCATGTGTTGTGAAAGAAAACTCAGTTGATGGATAGTCAGAGGAAGATAGAGTGGAAGAGAATGATGTTGGTATTGATAAGATAATTTCCTCCTCAACTATTTTTGATAATGTAGTATATTATTCCATGTTTCTATTGATGTTGTTAATAAACACTACTGATTGGGGCACTTCTAAATCTTTTCCAATGTCATGGGGATGTAATTACATGGATTCCAAGAAGGACTCAGAATCTATTATATTTGAGAATTCAAAATCTATTATATCTGGAAAGAGAACTATTTATTCATCAAATTATCTAACTCTTGTTCCCAATAATTAAGCCTTTCTATAACTATTGTTCCTTCAATATGTATTTTATAGGGAAGGCTTCTCATTTATATAACGTTCGTTCCTCAATTTCTGTAAGTTTTATTCCTTCCTTATGCATGTAATTTTTTTCAAATATTCTAAAAATTAATATGAACTATTATGTTTGATAAATAGTATTCTATAGTTAATAATAAGATTTTTTTATAGTGTTGTGCGAATGCATGAGTAGGGTACTAGAATTTTTAAACTCTCATTTTACCACCTTTTGAAAATGAACCGTTTTTTAAATCTTGTTTTTATCACTTTTATATGTTATTTTTGACAAAATAAACTTTTTATTTGAAATAGGAACATAAAAAAATATATTGGTTGAAATTTTGGTATTTTTCTGATAAAATTTATATTTTAATGAATAGTGAAATAATACTTCATTTTAATTCAAAACTGTCTTTTCATATAATTTATTTATATATTTATATTGTCATTTTACTTGGTTTTAATGTTTAATTGGATTAGGTTTTTTCCATTTAATCTAATTTTGTTCATTGGAAGTAATTTTACATTGAAATTGGACAGAAATACATGTCAATCTTTTGATAGTTTTTACTTATTAAAAACCCCCTTTCTGGTTTTAACAACAGGAATTAATTTTAAATTAATTTCTGAAAATTATGTGTTTTGAATTTGAAAAAATGGATTCCATATTTGGAATCATAAGGTCCAAATTTTTTAAATAAGTACCTTTTATTTTTGTACATTATGAATAATAACTTCAGTAATTATTTTTATTTACCATGGATAAAGGGTAAATTAGATAAATAAGGGTAAAAATAATATTATAATAATATAAAACTATCATAACACATGCCCTAATCCTATTGAATGAGTTATGGAAAACCTTGAGCATCCTTGGGTTGATTTTAGGATCCCATAGAGCCACTTGGGTGTGATAATGACATGTTATAATAATTAATTTAAATTAAAGAGAAACAAAACATAAACATGTATCTTTTTTATAAAATGATTTTAAGGTTGGGTTATATAAATGATATATTTGAATATAAATAATCATTGTAAATATAAAAATATTTCCTATATCATATTATTCTATTTATAATATTAAGACGTTAAATAAATAAATATTTTTATGACACAATGATGATACAGTGATTCCCTTATTAATGAAAGATTTAAATAAATGACATTATAAATATTAAAATAAATGTAATTTGAAAATTATGATTCTATACACAATTTTTTTGGATTATTATTACATATTATATATAAGTTAATTTTTTTTTCAAATTAATCATGTTTTTATAACTTTAACAAAAAACAATTACTAAATAGTTTCAAAATTCATATAAATGAGTTTTTGAAATAAATAATATGGTATTAAACGATATATTAGTTTTAAAAATCTTAGATTCAGCCAAATTACTAATATAATGTTTAAAATTTCATTAATGATTCACTTGTGGTTCTCTTGGCATTTTATAGTAACTATATTAACTATATAGTGTAAAAATACAAGAAGACCTTGTAAGAGTTATTTTATTTAACTAAGGGGTAATGCAAAATGACATGGTTAAATTTTTGACATAAACTTGTCTAAAACCTATTGGTTGAGATTATTTTGACCCATAACCATATTATACTTGAAATAAATCACTTTATTACTATTATAATTTGATAATAAATTTCTAATAAAATAATATTTCAAGACTTTCCTAATGTGCCCCTTCTCCATCTTATAAAAGGCCACCACCTCTACCCACTTAATCACACCTCTAAAGCCCCTTGACTCATCCATATTATGGTCAAATATTCTCCCAAAATCTCTAATTTCCTCATATAATCCATAAAATGGGTAGAAGGAAACCCAAGGAAGCCTTTTGGATCAAATCTAAATGAGTAACATGATTTAGATGTAACGTCTTCTCACAAGCTCCTTTCACTTATTTTATTTTTCTAACCCACTAAACTCTATTTATTCCATTATTTTATAACAAAAAAAAGTATCCTCAAAATACTAGGATGTTATTATGTTAAATTTTTAATCTACACTTACAGACATCTCCATCTAATGTATATAGAACATACTTTTTCTGTGTATAACGAACTACTGCCTCCCAAAATGATGATTATTTAATTTTCTTCTACCACCTCTCATGGTTTCCATTATGATAAAAATATATTTATATATGATATATATTATATTTATATTTTCCATATTATTCTTTAATTTTAATATAGAACATTCCTTTATTCTTTCCATGTTGTGTAAATACGATAATTTCGTTTGAGGAAGTGTTGACTACCGCCTCTCAAGCAATGTGACTTATTCCTAATATACATGGAACCTATAAAGGATAGTTTTATTAACCCTATGAGACATAAATGAAATTAATATAATACTGGTATTATAATATAAATTTATATCATTTTTTTATTATTCTTTTAATATAAAAAATAAATGAAAGTAGCGTTCATGCATACGTACGACCTACCGTCTCTATAAACGGTGCATTTAATTTCTTATCTCCAAAATTATGATTATTATAAATACATATATACTGGATTTGTATTATATTTAAATCATGAATAATATTATGGATATGAGGGAATTTTGACTACATGGAAAATGTACATCAAAATAAGTTCATTTTTGACTCAAGTACCGAATATTAACAAAATGACTCATATGAACTTAAATAAATATTTAATTTTTATAAAATTGTAATAAGTGATATAAAAGGAATAATAAACTTGAAAAAGGTTATCAAGAAAGTATAAATTAACCTATGTTTATTATTCAGGAACATAATGATTATATGTGATGGGTCAGACTAAATGTCTGGGAAATCTTAACTCAATTTCCATTCATTAAGTTAAATGTCCATGTAATTGGTTATATTTTTACAAGAATATATGTGAATGACCTCTTATTTTTTTATACATAATATCCAATTATATTGGGTGTATTTATATTTTTCACACATATTTATGTCATTGATTTATTCTTAATCTAATGATATAATCTTTGTAAGGGAAGTTCGTCTCAATCTTCTTCCGTTGAGGTATAATTTGATGCTATACACCACATTATTTTATATGGTGTATAATAAACCCCTTTTAATTTTAATTTCATTCCAAGGGATTATTTTTTCTACGAAGTGTTTAACTAAATGACAAAAAGGAATGTTTTTAACATATGCGGTGACAAGGACTTCTCCTCTACCATAACCGTTATTTAATATTTGGATTACTCTATAAGTCTTAATGTTTTTAAAATGAGAATGAATCCATTTTTATCTTTTTGGGTGTTTTGGTATTGAAAATAGTTTTGAAAGTGGATTTACTATGTCAATATCTTGAAATTATTTTATTTAATTGGAAATGAATCTTTTTGAGTGAAATGTTGATAATTTCAATCTTTTACGTGTTATGATTATATAATGGTACTTGGACATTTGATGGGTGGTTACGCGATAAACATAAGATGGGTGGTTATGTGATAATCAAAATAAGAGTGGTTACGTGATAAACCAAATATGGGTGGTTATTTGTAAAACAAGGATGGGTGGTTTCATTATAACCTCCAATACACTGGTTATGGAAGTCGGTCAAATGGTTATTACATTTAGTGATATGTGTGGAATTCTACCATATGGTCATTCCATTTAAGTATGTTTTTGTCACAAGTTACCTTTATATGTTATATGTTTCTTTCTATTCATTTTATGGTAATATTTTTGTTATAAAATGGGTAAGCAATGAGCTTATGTTTAGTGAAGTATATTGACTAATTCTTAAAGGTGAAAATTTTTAATTTATGATAAAGTATTCATGGTTTTATTGTTTTACCAAGACCAACAGTTTTACTTTCTTGTGTATCCCTTAATGATATTTTTATTCTCATCCCATGTTTTTGAAATGTTTTTCAGAGGAGATAAAGAATAATAGAGTCAAGGATGGGATCAAGGAAAAGTAATGTTGTTAAAACCCAAAATGCTGCCGTGTTTCTTTTTAAAGAGATTTTGTTTTATGAAAAAAATGGATAGATAGTAGAAGTGTATTCTTGAAATATTTAAGTTTCTATAGGAGTTATAACCTAATTATCAAAAGCTCTAAACATGAAAAGACCCCCAGAGTGAATTAAAGTCAATTATTGACTTATCTCATGATTAAGTAATGTTTAAGGTTGGGGCCTCATACAAGCCTCCTGTATAATAAATATATATTTATTATAAATGTATTACATAATGATAATATTATATATCATATCATTTATGACTTACTTATAACCTTTATCACTTATTTATTAATAATTATTTATTAAAATCAATGTTTCAGGTGATAACTTCTTCGTTTTTCATGTATGTGTTGGTTCATTAGTTTCAGTGCCTGTACTTTGATATTGGTTGAATTATATCAATAATTTTAAATAATATTAAATTATTATATATATATTCATTATATAAGTATTTTTAATAGTCGATAAAAGTTAAGGATAAAAAATGAGTTACACCATTCCTGGGGATAGTAGGTTGTACATATGCATGAACAATGTTTTCATTTTTCAACGGGTGAAAAAAAGAAAGTTAAATAGTAAATCAAAATTTTAAAACCATTATTATATCATATATACCATATTTATCCATTAAATCTATTATTATTACAATCCATGCAAAACAGAAATGAGAATGAGCCGCATCGCATCATAGAGGTGGTTGTCCACACGAACACACGAGTGATGTTATCATTTTCCAAAATTTTGGAAGGTAATAATGTGGGTGTAATATTTTAATTCTATAAATTTAATTATTTCTTAAATATCATATATATAAAAATTAAATCCATTTTTATATCCAACTTTGATAAGTGGTGATGAGAAGCGAATTACATCAGTCTGTGAGGTGGTAGTCCGCCATACACACGATCGATAGTTTCATTTCCCATTTTATGGAAGAGGAGATGAATATAGGTTATTATGTAAGAATAATAACATATCAGTATATTTTAGATTCTGGTGTTTTTATATTAGAATTATTAAGGTATAATTTAAGGTGGTAAGAGAAGAAGTGAAAAGAAAGAGCTTTGTGAAGATAATTATGTTCACTTAGAAAAACCTCCTTTGGATATCTTAATAAGGACCCTAGAGTTGGTATTTTAGGAATAAAAATACATATAAAATATGTATAAGGATTTTGGGGAGATATTTATTCCGATTTTATTCAATCCAAATAGATTAAGTGGTGTTAATAAGTGGGGGGATTTGGTGGCAGTTTATATTTGAGGAAGAGTGACCTTTTTTTAAATACCCCAAACAATTCAATAATAGAAAGTCATTATCAACCCATGTGACTAAAAAATTGGTAAATAATGTATTAGGGATAAGTTAAGGTTGACCCAAAACTCTAACACAAATAATAATCACATTTTAAACTTTTTATTCCCTTAGCCTCTAAGTTTACATACATGTACTATTTTTGTCTTCACCACGGTAACTAGTTTCTTTATTTATTTAACAAGGAAATTTATCCTCTAAGCCTAAAAATAATTGAGCCTTATTGTATAATTTATACCCATTGATAATAAATTTAAATGAAATTTATCAAATAAAATCCACATGTGTGAAAAATTAATTTTAACATTTGTGCATGTAACGCACAAAACCATCTTTTAACCTTAACCATGATAATTATTTTTTTCCATTTTTAATATCAATTATAAAAAAAAATTAATTTGAACATATTAAATAATATAAATTATTTTTATTAAATATATGTAATACATTTTACCAAATATAATTAACATAAGTGTTAGTATTTAATTTAAAATTTAACCACCAAGTGCGACGAAGATGTGGTTTTCCAAAGAAAAGTTTTCTTAAGTACAAAAAGTATTTATATCAAATTTTAAAAATAAATTAATCCAATTGATCTAAATTGGGTTAATAATAATATAATTGAGCTAATTTTAATTTTTTTAAAAAAATTGAAACGAAACATAATTTTATAAATGTTTTGAAAGAAACGATAGTTTTTAATAAAAATCAGAATTTCCACTATTCATCAAAAATTGGTCTTTTTAGAAAATTCTCAAAAAATCACACTTAGATATTTTTGAAATATTTATTAAAATTATTAAGTTAATTTTGTAAAATTATTTTTCTAAAAGTGTCCAAAAATAAATTTAAAAACATGTGTAAAAAACGCGATGAAACCACTTGTTATAAAAAATACATTTTTAAACATAAAACTGGATTTATTCTTATAACATTCCTAAAAAAATATAATCTTAATGATAAAACATTTGATTGAATATAAAACATATAAATTTATTTAAAATATTTCACCAATGTGATTAATTTAATTTATTAAGATAAAAACACATTTCCCATATAAAAATAGTTTTTCAAAAAAACATTTCTTCTACTTTCAAATAATTTTTATTTTCATTTCTAATCATTTATATCAATCACTACGTGAAAAATAGCCATTTGTGACGGGTCATGGGCTCATTGAAAATAACCCGTCGGAATGGGTTATTTGCGATGGGCTCATTGTCACGTCACAAATAATAAGTATTTGCAACAGGTGGGTATGGATCTGTCGCAAAATGTTTAGTAGGAAATGTGCACCAAACTGTGGGAAAGACATTTGTGATGGGTACCCTATTCCCATCACAAATGTCCGATGGCGGTTTTTACTATTTGTGATGGGAAAAGTATCCTATCACAAATAGTATGTCGACAGGTATCCATTTGCGACGGGACACGTCAAAAATAATTTTTTTGAACGTTAATAAATAATGCGGGCATTGGGCATTTGAGACGGGTCTCATCACAAATGCCACTATTTGCGACAGTCATGCCATTACAAGTAATCCCCTCGCAAATAATATAACCTATATATACCCCATTTGTTTTTTCTCTAATTCTACTTTTTTCTCAACTTCTCAGTCTATTGCTTCTAAAAAAATTCTAAAATTTTTATAGTTTAAACTTCTAAATCGAAGCATAATCCATGAATTTTATACCCCGAAAGCTCCAGTTTCAAGGTATTTGCCTATTTTTTTATTATTTAGTTAATTTATTTAATTTTAAATTATTTATAATTTTTGTTTGTTAGATGCAATTAAATTCAACTAGAATTTGATATTTATTTTTTCAATATTTATTTTTATGAAAGTTTATCTATAAGTGTTAATTATAAATAATTTGTAATAATTAGAAATAAATTGTAATAATTAGAAATAAATTGTAATAATTAGTAATAAATTGTAATAATTAGTAATAAATTGTAAAAATTAGAAATAAATTGTAATAATTAGCAATAATTTTTTATAATTAGAAATATTTATCATTATTTGGTAATAATTAGGATTAATTAGTAATAATTCTCAATAATTATTAATAAATTTTAATAACTAGTAATAAATTTTAATAATTTGTAATTAATTGTAATAATTTGTAATAAATTATAATAATTAGTAATAAACTCCAATAATTAGTAATAATTAACTATAATTAGAAATAATTATTAATAAATTGTAATAAAGGGTAATAATTTGTAATAAATGGTAATAGTTAGTAATAAATTGAAATAATTAGTAATAATTAGTAATAATTAGTATAAATTTATAATAAATAGTAATAATTAGAAATAAATATTAATAATTATTTATACATGTAATAATTAGTAAAAAAACAGTAGTAATTAGTAATAATTATTAATAATTAGTAACAAATGACAATAATTAGTAATAAATGGTAATAATTAGTAATAATTAGTAAAAATTAGTAATAAATGGTAATAATTAGTAATAATTAGTAATAATTTGTAATAATGTGTAATAATTTGTAATAATTTGTAACATGTTTTAATAATGAGTAATAATTAGTAATAAATTGTAATAATTAGTAATAATTAGTAATAATTTATAATAATTTGTAATAATTATAAATAATTTTTAATAATTTTTAATAATTTTTAATAATTTTTAATAATTAGAAATATTTAGTAATATTTAGTACTAAATTACAATAATTTGGATTATTTAGTGATAATTTGGATTAATTAGAAATTATTAGGATTCATTAGTAATAATTATCAATAATTAGTAATAAATTGTAATAATTAGTAATAATGAGTAAAAAATTGTAATAATTAGTAATAATTATGATTAATTATTAATAATTAGTATTAATTATGATTAATTAATAACAATTAAAAATGAATTATTAATAATTAGAATTAATTAATAATAACTAGGATTAATTAGTAATGATTAGTAATAATTAAGTCTAATTAGTAATAATTAGGAATAATTTGTAATAATTAGGATTAATTTGTAATAATTTGGAATAGTTAGTAAAAATTATGATTAATTTGTAATAATTATGATTAATTAGGATTAATTGGTAAAATTAGTAAAAATTAGCAAGAATTAGGTAAAATTAGTAACAATTAGTAAGAATTATTAACAATTAGGACTAATTAGTAAAAATTGGGATTAATTAGTACTAAATTGGAATAAATTCGATTAAATTGATAAAATAACACAATTTCTAGTGGATTGGCGATGTTACTTTTGATAGACGTCTCAACTCCTTGCAACTTTTTCCACTTAAATCGGTATAAAAAATATGTTTGGACGTACGTTAGACCAAATTTTTCATAGTGATTAAATTAAGAGAAAGTTGAAAGGAGGTGATTGGTTGGATAAAAGAGGTTCTTTTACCCGATGAATCATCTGCTTAGAACTTCTCTTATTGAAATCGCTATAAAAAGTATGCTCTGATAAATAGAAATCAATTTTCATATGCATGAGAATAGAGAGCAACGTGGCAAGGAATCCATGCCCTCCAACCTCGTGCATATGAAAATGGATATTTATACATCAAAGTAGACTTTTCATAGTGATTTTTGTCATAGAAAGTTACAAGAGGATGAGTCACGGGGCAAAATAGTTTCAACCAATCTATTGGAAATTGTGCTGCCGGTAATTAACAATAACTAGTACAAATACCTGTAATTAATAATAATTAGTGGTAATTAGTATAAATTTTTATTAATGAGTATTGATTAGTATAAAAACTTAAAAAATATTATAAATAACTACAAAATAATTAAAAATATTATAAATTTCTAGAAAGGGGAATTTAATTGTCATCTGTTTTTTAGATATTGTTTATTTTATATCTAATTGTATGAATATCTAATTATTTCATATTTTAAGAAAAATATGGAATAAGGAAGTCGACAACAGTCATTATTATATGATTGTGCTTAGATAAATTAGCATAGGAACCCAAACATTTCTAGTTTAAATCCTATATATATTGGGGTGTTTAAAGCTTCTTATCATTGGCATCATCACAACCAATTTTTTTCAGAAGGGGAAATTATCTGTCCCTGTAAAAAATGTAATCTGAAGACGTATAGAACATTTGAAAATGTTGGAAGTTATTTATTTCATTTTGGTTTTTAACTAGATTATGTTTTTTGGTATTAACATAGTGAACGCAAGTCCAGATAAGATACTAATAATTTGGTTCTGAATTGAGCATGTTTTTAAAATTTAGTCCATGATGTGGAAGTTCCATATTTTCCACAAACTGAAACATATGATGATATTGATTTAACTATTGAGTTGGAACCATCTCATTTATATGAGTTGTTGAGGTATACTAAGGATTTCATATATCCTGGTTGCAAGGTAAGTAAGTTTAAAGTAGTTGCTAAATTTATGGCTATTAAATTTGATGATGGAATGTCAAATAGTTGTTTTGATCAGTTATTCCCTTTTTTAAAAACAATACTACTTGAAGTAAATGTGTTTCTTATAAATTTCTATGGGAGGAAGAGGCTGGTTTGTAATCCAGGTATTGGTTATCAAAAGATTCATGCATGTTCAAATGACTAAATCTTATATTATGGTGAAAATGAGTCATTGTATAGTTTTCTTAAAAGTGTAGAATCAAGGTATAATGAAGCTCAACCGGGAAAGTCTGAATTTGTTCTTGTAAAACAATTGAGATATTTCCCACTCACACCCAGATTTTAGCATTTATTTATGTTTCAAAACACAGCATCATTGATGTCATGGAAAAAACCAACATTTCTTCCAGTAAAATCTTAAATCATCTCTATAATAGTGATTCATGGAAAAAAATTTACCAAGTGTGTCTATCTTTTTGTTTAGAAGGATGAACTGTGCAATTGGGTCTTTCTACTAACGATTTTTGTCAATTTGGTTCTTACGGTAGTTAGTATTCATGTTGTCCTATCTTTATTACTCTGTATAATTTACCTCCCTGAATGTTGATGAAGGATCGATATATATTTTTGACCTTACTAATTTCAATTCATCCAAAAAAGAATATTTATTTTTATTTGAAACCATTGATTGATGAGTTAAATTCAATGTGGAGTAATGGTATCAGTACATATGATGTTGCTGTAAAACAAAACACTCTACTGAAAGCAGCATTAATGTGGATAATTAGTGACTTCCTAGCATATAGAATATTATCTGGCTAGAGTACACATAGTTCGAAATCATGTTTATACTGTATGATAGAAAACAAAGAATTTATGCCTGTCAATGGAAAAAACCTTGTTTTTTCGACTATCATCACAGATTTCTTCCAACCAATCATCCTTTTAGGAAAAAAATATTATTTCAGAAAAGGAATAGTTGAAAAAGATGGGCCTCCATTAATGATCTCAAGTACAGAGATAAAATCAATTTTATCTTTATTACCTCCCATCACATTTAGTTCAACAATAAATGAACATAAAATTAATGGGTTTGGAATAGAGTACACTTAGATAAAATAGATAATTTTTTGATATTTTCTACATATGTATGATTTTTTGGTTCGTCACATGTTGGGTGTGATTCATATTTAGAAGAAATATTTTGATAATTTATTTTATATAGTTTTGGATACTTTTGGTAAGACCAAATATAATGTAAATGGACTATTATATCTTGCCTAAATTTGTAAGCAACCAGAAGTTAAACCGTTTGAAAATGTTAGATCACAGAATTTAATAAAAACAAAAGTATTTTAGACACTTTCCAAAGAGAGTCACTTATTATTTTGTCATTAGATTTCAGATTTGATACTTTTATATTGTTATGCTTCCAATTTGGGAAAATGTGTCAGAAATGGTCATATTATCTGATTGAAAAGTCTTGAATGTCATGTTTTAGTGGAAATAATTATGCCAATTGAATTAAGAGGTTTGTTAAATCCTATTATTTGGGATGAGCTAATAGACATATCATATTTGTTTGACACATTTGGGTGTTGAAAATATAATAATATTCCATAAGAAAACTATAATAAGATATCATTTTAAATTTATGAAAACTGAAAAAAAAAACATTCTGACAGGTTTTTTTGACTCAATGAAACATTCGATATTACATTTCTCACATGAAACAAAAGATGGTGGTCCAGTACAATTCTGATGGATATACCCATTTTTGAGATGCATGTAGAAATTGAAAAAAAATTACAAAACAAAGCATCTGTTGAAAGCTCAATTGCAGAATCTTATTTGCAAGAGGAAATTTCTTTTTACTGCTCTCATTACTTTCAATCTAAATATTCCTCAAAACACAACCACATGATCCTTAACTAGGGAAATGTTGATAAGGACATGAGAAATAAATTATCAGTTTTCAATCAGCCCAAAGTTGGCTTTGGTGGAGTTCATGAATGATGGATTTCAAATGATGAACATCACCGAGCTCATGCATATATTTTTCTCAACTGTGAAGAAATTAAACCATTTGTACTATGAGTTATCCTTTAATATATTCTATAATTTTTATAATAATACATTAATCTTATTTTATTTGTAGGTTATATGATAATCATATCAAGAAACAATTTCCACAAATTACAGTAGCTGCTCTTGAAGAACACCGTCAATTTTTTTTCCTACTAGTTTCAAAAACTGGTTACATAATTATTTTTTATTTCACATAAAAAAATTAATTTAATACTTTTTATAGTGATAATTGTTTTAAAACTTTTTAGTTATATCAATATGCTGATAAAATTGATAATCGATTGTCTTTATTGAGTAACCCAACATCCAAAATGGATAAATCTAATAATTTACATATTGTGAATGGTTTTCAATTTCATACATGTGCATATAGGGAATCAAAAAACAATAAATAGAGGTGTTTTCTTGATAGGATGTAATCATAGAGAAACTAAATTTTACTTTTACAGCATAATAGAAGAAATCATTGAACTATGTTATATCGGACAACATTACACAACAATGTTTAAATTTTAGTGGTTGGATACTAAGAGATGCTTTCGTGTTCATCTGATCCATGGAATCATTGATATTAAATATAAAATAATTTTTGTAGTAAATGAAAAAAATTTATTAGAACATCAGAAAAATCAAATTTAATATGAAATTTATTGTACTACTTCATGGGAGTTGGGTGATTGGTGGAGCATAATAAAAATTAAATATCAAGAGATTTGGTTTAATAAAAGTGAATGTTGTTCCGCTGAAGTGCAAGGAACTAATTTTTTTCAAGATATTTCTTTGAATATATATTTTACACGAAGACACACAAATATAATTGATGACATCCCAAAGTTAAGAGCCAATGGTGACGATGATGTTAATGATGTTACAACTGAATTTGAAATGACAAGAGATGATGAAACTAAAACTAACATGGAAATTGATGATGCTGAAGAAGAATATGAAGACATTGACATCGACCACTATGAAGATGAGGATGAAGATAGGTATTGACATAGTTAAATACTGGTTATAATCAATATAATATATATCTATATATAATAGTTGTTTGGAAATGTTTACTAACAACAATCATTTAATTTTTTAGATTGAAAAGTATTTGTATCGTTTGTTATAGGAGGCTGATCTACCATTGGATGAGAATGTGGTCGGATCATCCGATGCTCAGACTATTGGTGGTTCATGGGGCACTTTTTGGGGATGTGGTTTTGCTCGACTAATTATTCCCGACCCTATCCCCGAGTGACATCCATATATTAGGTTCGATCCACGCATGTAGAGGTATGTATACCTATGTATTTTAGTTAGTTTTTATTAAATTATTTATATTCTAATTGTTTTATTAATTTTTCTTTTTTCACATCATTAGGAATATAGCTATTGGACATGGGAGCAGTATATTGTGAAATTATTTTTCTGATGCATGGGTGTCATGAGATCAGATTCCTATTAATGTACAACACCACATGTTCGATCATTGGCTAGTACATAAAAAAAATTTGAAATTAATTTTATTAATAATTTGATATAATAAATTTTTTGTAGGGTTTATGGTATCCCATTGATGAGAGCATGCATGGGGCTATCTGGAAGGCATGGAAGTGAGCTATGCATTCACATTTCACTCAGTTTTTGTACAATTTGAAATGGAATGAAATAGAGAAGGCAAGAGTGAAATAGTTTGATGAGACATGTTGAGTCCACCAACCTGATTATATTTTATCTCAGGTTTGGGATAGATTATGTACACAATAACTGAGTAGGAAGTTTCAAAGTAGACCATTAGTAGGTTGAATAAATCAGGGGAGACTTGAGGTGACACATCGAGCTGGTAGTCGTACGTTCTGTATGCATAGAGATAATATTGTATGTATATATATTTTTAAAATATTTTATATTACGTTAAATGTAAATTCATTAATTTATATTCATATAGTCAGTCGCACAAATATCGGGTTGTGCTCTCCAATGTCGGATTGTGGTCAGTATAATATTTTTTGAGTTTTAAATTTAACTAAAAATAATATTTTAACTATTTTAATTTTAAATTTGAATTGAAGGAGTCATATGAGGTCGCGACGTCTCAGACAAATATTGAGAGTCAGGCTGAATCTAATGGTTGGACTAGTTCCCTCTAATTTGATGAGGCAACATGGATAAATGCAACCCATTATGCCTTTGAGAAAGGTTGAGTTGTTGGTATTGGCTCTTGATTGACCCCTGATGGGTTTTATAGAACATCTGTGATGTCGGCGTCCAGATTGAGAGGAGCTCATGAAGAGTCATCATCATCTCATGAACAATATGATGAGAAGTTTCGATATCAAAGTGAGCTTATAGAGACCATACGTATGGAGTAGGAGAGGATACATCAGTCGTAGCAGTAGTAGCATAAAGAGTTCCAATGACAACAACAACAACATCTGGAGGAGTTGCAGGATGATATGCATCGATAGCAGCATCAGCAGAAGTAGGAGTAAATAGAGTACATGTAACGTCTGACTCACAGTTTAGGGATGGAGTTCCCTCCACCATCTCCTACATCTCCTCTAGACGACCCTCCCCTTCGGTGATGTATTATTATTTTATAATGAAAAATTTGATTGTATTTTTTTGTAATATTAACTATTTAATGATTTAAATAGTCTGGTTTTTATTTTTCCTCGAATATTTCAATTATTTTTTATTTAGTTATGTTTTTTATTATATTTATTATTTTACTAATTAATATATATTTTTTATTTTTGTGAATACTTAAGTTTTTATTATATTACTAATATTAATATTATTATTTAATTAATATTAATAATAATAATATTATATTATTTAATTATTTTATAATTAATTTTATTTTACAAATATTAATATTAATATTTTATTTATTTTAATAATATATTATTGTTATTATTATTTTATAAATAATTTTATTGTATTAATATTAATATTATGATTTTATTTATATTAATATAATATTATTTATTTTATTTATTTTTTGAACTATTTGTGATGGGGCCGTCATAAATACTATTTGCGATAGTTCATCGCAAATACTAATTGCGATGATCTATCACAAAAAGGTAAAAAATGGAAAACTATTTATGATAGGTAGTTGAACTTTCGTAATAGAGTTTTTAGAAAATCGCTGATTCTTTTTGTGGCGGTGCCACTGCCCGTTGAAAATAATAACTTTTTGCGATGTTTCATCACAAAAGGTAATATTTGTAATGCCCTTTTCCACAAAGGGTCATTTGTAACGGGACCCTATCGCAAAAGATCATTTACGACGGGTTCCATTCACAAATGACCCATCGCAATAATCCATTTTTCAGTAGTGAAATAATTTATTTTATTCATATTTAATGTATATAATTTTCATAATTTAATTTTTCCTATTAATAATTTCCAATTAAATGACCAGGTTATAACTACCATATTAAATAATAATATTTTAATAGTATATTGTGGTTCTTTTAAACTCAGTATTGCATAACACAAGCTATCTAATAAATTAAATTTATTTTAAAAAAAGTTTCATAAAACCTCAATATGTTACATCATGTCTAAAAAATTCCTCATATTTATTCATCAATTAGAATTTGATATGAATCAAATATTTCAAAACTGATTGAAACAAAATCAAAGGATAAAATTATGCTTACAGATTGGGAAAAAATCATGTAAGTATATTTTATCATATTCACTATCTCAGTGGTAAAATAATTATTCAAAATTAAATAATAAAGAGATAAATTTATCATGTTTTATGTGGAAAATATCTCTAATCTATCAAGGTATTTCTATAGGAACTCATTCACAAGTATGGGTAATAGAACATACATGGTTTTAGAAATATTTAATTAATAAATACTAAGATTTTTAGTAGTTAATTCAGAATTATTTATCAATATAAATTTTATATATGACATTATACCTATATAAAGATATATTAATTATAGTGAGAACAAAATTAAATTTTGAGGAATAAATTCATTTAAGGGGGGGGGGATATAACACCCTAATATTTTAATATTTTTTTCCTTTAAATAAACAAGATTTTGAATAGCTTGTGACACACACAAAACTAAATTAAATTCGAGTCATGGAATATTATTATAAACCTTTAGTACATATAAATATAGTAAATCAATTATGATACTCACATCGTATTATTTTTTATAGATGAAATTTAATGATTAGAAAATAAATAAATAGCGTGATATGATTAAAATAACTCAATGTTAAAATGGGGTATTTTTCAAAGAAGGGATTTTAAGTGTTTTTTAATCTCAATAAAATTTTCACTTTTAAAATACTTAAATATGTTAAATAATAAATTAACACTCAATTAATATAAATTTTATATGAAATAATATTAAGAACACTTGATGTTTAAAAATATCATTTTTTATAAAAGATGTTTGTATAAATATTTAATATTTTCATCAAAAATATAAATTTATATTTATTATAATTTTAATTTTATGAAATTAAATTCATTTTTTAATTAATCATGCTAAATTTATCTTAGGGTGATTTTTTGGGATTTTTCTAATAAGTTCTTTTTGGGGGAATATTGAAAAATGCAGTTTAAAAAATACTATAAATTTTAGAAAATCATTATTATATAAGAATTAATTAAAAATTATAAAAAAAATTTATAAAAAATATATATTTAATAAGTAAAGTAATTTTTTAAAAAATATTAGGTTTTATTTAGAAATCTATGATTAACATTTTAGAACCTAAGTGATGTTTTATTCTGATAAAAAACTATTTTTGATCATTTTATTTAATTAAGAAATTATAAAGTTACATTAGGTTTTGAATGTGATTTCACATCACATAAATATAATTTTTTATTTATAAACCAAGAAATTTGAAGATAATCAATTCAATACATGATTTTGGTATAAACCCATTTTTATTCCTAAAAAGACACTGTTTCTGAAAAATATTTTTTGTTGCGTTTTTCATACTTATAATTAAATTAATTATTACCAACTAGAGGAATTTAATATTCCAAAATGGATTATATAATTATAATTAGAATAATAAAATTATTTAATAATAATCATTACATTTTTAGTTATAATGAATAGTTATAATGGTAAAATTTGTCACCATTATAATGGTTAAACTAAGAAATATATATTCAAATATTATTAAAAAATTATTTTATTTTATTAGTTTATTGTTACATTAATGTGACTTATATTTTTTTAATTTTATGGAACTTGGCCATGAGAATGTATTTATACTATTTTAAAGTTAAGGTTCTTTACAAGGGTGCCACTCCCCTTACTTATTAAAGGGAACCTCCTCTCATCACTTCTAAAGACACTTAAAGCTCCCTTAGATCGACCAAGATCTACCCAAATACCTTACCAAAACCATTATATATGAATTAGATGTTATTTTCTTCCCAAAAGAGCAATCCATGTTGACTTGAGATGGATTTCAAAGGTAATTATCCATGAAATATGCATATATTCTTAATGATATTTTTCCTGTTTATTTATTGTAAACATCCTCTAAATATTCTATAACAATATTATAATAATAAATTTGTTATATTTAATTTAATTAAATGTTTTTATGTTAATTATAAAACCATTTTTTATCTTCTTTCTTTCTAACGGAAAATGAAGACCTCGTTCATGCATACAAGCATATTACCGCCTCTATGAAGCGATGCATTTCATTTTTCTACACCACCTATAATGTATTGTTATATTTATGGATTTAATGAATATATATGATACATATTGCATAATTATAACTATTTTAAGATAAACTATTATCTAATATTATTCCTTCATATCTGTTAGAAAATGGAAACATCACCTGTGTGTTTGTGTGGACAACCACCTCCATGATTTGACAGAATTTATTTTTAATCATTAACTCATATAAATGTTCATATAGATGTAATTAATGAATAAATATTATATTTATGACATAATTAATTTTCTTTAAATATAAATCATTAACTAAACACTTTTATTTTTTCCGTTAAAACATTATAACACTACCCTTGAATATGTGCTGACAACCACCTCCATGATTGATATATTCTATTTTTCATAACCATTATAAATTTATAGGTATTAAAGTGTATTTAATTAATAAATATGATACATATTACATTACTAAATATATTTATGTTATGAATCAATGACCAAGGTGCAAGTACCAAAACCGTTGTATCAAAAAAAATATGAGAAATAAAACAGTTAACACTAAAAGAATTGATTTTAATAAATAATTATGCGTAAGTGGGTAAAAATAAGTCATCAAGATAGATATAAATATGAAAAAATATATATATTAATAATAAATATAAATTTTTTTCATATGAGTTTGGAATATATCTAACCAGGTAAGAATCCAAGGTAAGAGTTCATGTTTCAATCTCACTTGTAATTGAGATTATTTATGATCAAATCTCATTTAGGGGAATTATATGTTATTTATCTCTTAAAACCAATAAATGTTATTCTAATATAGTAATTTTTTTGTTTTTTCAGGTATTATTTTCATTTTACCTATTTTGGGTACTCAAATCCAGTGAAATAATGTTTATAAGAAATACAAACTTTATTTCTCCTTTTTTGGTCGAGAATCTTTCTCTTCCATATACATATTATTTATTCTTCTTCAATTAGGTATATATATATATATAAATGATTTATTATGTTAAATTTTAATTAAATTTTAATTTTTATTAATTTTTTAAAAGTAATTGTCTTAACATTTTCTACATAAGTCATTTTTTACTTTCTTTACAGAAGTTGGAAAACAATGTTTATTTAACATTTACTACATATCCACCTTTTACCACTATCATGGAAATTATTAATTAATAATAATCCTCTAAAATTTTATATTTTTTAAAAAAAATCCAATTACCAATACTATGAAAGACCAAAACCCATACTTCTGGATCTGGTGGTATATTCATAAACGTTACATTTTCGGTTCTGATACCGAATAAGGCGATCCGATTTGTGTTAATCAAAAATTAAAACATGTAAAAGAAATATTGGCTCACATAGATACCCATGTATCTATTAGGTTTATTGTTTTATAGAATTAGGACTAACTCGTATCAAATTGGATTCATAAACTACTATTTCATAAATATAAACAACATATCCCATTATACCTAGGTTTTCTTATTTCACATTAGGTCATAAAATTCATTCATATTAAATCTCTTTGGAACATAATTCATAAAAAAAATTATTTATATCCTTAGTAAGGGGAAAAAATAAGAATGATGAGTTAAAATGCTCAGTATAAAAAAACATAAGCATTAACAATTGAATTTCATTAATGAGCATAAGAAGTGCATGAGGGTATGATAAAAAATCATAGTGCTTGAGGGAATAATAAAATAACTGATACCCATAAATACATAGATCATCATATATGAAAATAATACAGAGTAATGAGTCATCCGAATCAATAATCACAAATAATGTGATATCAATCATGATCTTAAGAAACATTATAAACCCATAAAAAGCAATTAAAACCCTTTTCAGTTACTTGGATAATCATATTCATAAAACCCTTTCAAAAAAAATTTAATTGGAATAAACATACAACCTTATTATAATATAATAATTACCTAATTAATTGGAGCTCTATCTAGGCGTACCCATCGTATAAGCTATAATGGGATCACTCAGCGCTATCTGGGCTACCCCATCACATAAGTATAACACCCTCACCCAATACTATCTGGTTTGCCCCATTGTGTAAGATTTAATGGTCTCACCCAAATGTATCTAGGCATACCCATAATATAATATTTCTAATAACCACAACATGGATAAATTATATAAATATTTCATCATAAAACTCATAAAAACAATCATTATTCAATTTATAACTTGATTAAACCATGAAAAAGAAATGGGTTTCATGTCAGTCTCTTTGAAACATGATTAACCCATGAAAAAATAAATTTGTATCATGTAGATCTCCCTGAAACATGATTAATCCATAGAAAAGAAATTTATTGCATAACAATCTATTTAAAATATTATTAACCCATAGAAATGAAGCATGTTATATAACACTCTATTTGAAATAATCTTAATCTATCTAGAGAAATAATGAGGATGATATCATTAAAAAATATCCCCATTGTAGAATAAGTAAAAATAAGTGTTTTTTTGTTAATGAATTATAATACCATTATAATATAATTAAAAACATTATTGAGGAAATATATCATTTTCTTTCTGAAAATCACTTCTTATAACATTGAACATTTTAAAAATACTTTGTTTTAAAATAATTTTTAAAAACCAATAATTTATAGAATATTATGAAATTTATTTCATTAAAAATACCCTTGTAAACTTATAAAGAAATATTCAAATAAATGAATATCATGATGGTGGGTAATTTCTTACATGTCATAAAGAATATTCATTTTTCACGGTAAAAAGTTTGAAAAGTGACTTATTCAGAAAACCACAAGAAAATTACTTTTATTTTTAAAAAAAATACATAATGTGTAAAAATATATTTAAGAAATAATTTTTAAAAGTTTGAAAACATTTTTTAAAACATTTTTATAAAACATGGTTTTCGAAGAAAACAAATTTCCGATCGAAGAGAGAAATGAAGTTAGATTTTCTTAAAAACACTTTCAAAAAAAATTTAAGAACCAAGAAGTGGGAAAATAGTATAATTAATTTAAAATAAAATTATTAACCAAATTATTTTAGAATTCACAAGGATAATTGAGTGGTAGAACATTATATTTCAATATTTGAGACTTAATCATAAACAATCCTGATAATTGATGAAATTGTAATATCAAACTCTTACCAATTTGGTAGATTTGAATCATAAAACCCATGAAAGGATAAAATTAAATAAAACACAAAATACCAAGATAATAAATAAATTCATGATATTACATGTCAAAGGGTCTATATATACAACTCATAGAAAATATAGGTGTATATCATAACATAAGCCCCAAAGAAGAAAAATTGAGACAAAATACCTTACCTCTTTGGTAACTTTGATACCATAAACTCCATAAAAGAGATATCATAAAATGGATAAATAAATATACATAAATTTAATTATAATAATAAAAAAATACATTCATGGGAATTATATACTCCATGAAACAAAAACAAGTAGTGAATATTTCATATATCTCACAGAAATAAAAGTGAGATGAGAAAAACCCTTAACATGAGTCTGATTCATCACGCTTTTTATTTATCTTCCTGAATAATAAACTTATGTTTATTATTTAATTGTTATATAAACTTCTTCAAGCATATTATTACATTTATTTCATTAATTATCTTGTTTTATACAATTAATTAATCAATTAGGATTACATCAGATGTTTTGACTTTATTAATATTTTATGTCATAAAAGACTTTGGTAGGTTGACTATGGTTACAGTGGTCATTATTTAAAAATATAAAAAATATTAATCATGAAATAATTATAATATTTATATATCAATTATATTTTTTGAATTCTTTATGAAAATTTTAATGAAAAATTAACTAACATTACGATCATGGAGATGGTATGTTGTGCGTACACATGAGTAACATTTCCATTTTTTCAATGATCATTATGAAAAGAAAGTGAGTAATATTTTATCTTTAAATAATTATTATAATATCATAAATACCATATTATTTAATTATATATACTTATATATATAATTATTGTGATTTGGTGGTGAAAATAATAATCACATCACTTTGAGGAGACAATAGTCCACACATCCATGAATGACGTTATCATTTTTTTCGGTGAGTGTAAAGGTTAAAAAAAATACATATCATATTTTAAGAATGATAAATATTTCATTAATATCATTAATATTTCATTTATATCACATATATTTTTTATTTTTACCCTTATTACCTTCCACGTAACATGTTACTAAAAATGAATCACATCGCTTTACGAGGTGGTAGTCCATCCCATACACGAGTGACATTATCTTATCCCTTATGGAATGGAATGAAAATGTTTATATATGATATAATGACTAACTAGATATAACTATTTCATAAATATCATATATAACCTTTCAATCCATCATTATTCCCCATATTGATAGGTGGTAATGAAAAAATGAATGACATCAGTTCATGAGACAGTAGTCCACCGTACACACAAATGATTATTTGGAAACTTGTTTGATGGAAGTTTATGTGGTTTTAGGTTGTACGATTAAAATAATAACATATGATTATATTTAGGATAATTATAATATTATATAATAATTGTATAAAAATAATTTAAGGGGTGGAGAAAGTAATAAACAAAAAATCATGTTGATGAACGATACATCTTCTTCGGGTAACTCTTTTTGGTTTGAACCAAATTACTTCCTTGGTTGAATTGATGACAAAATTAAGGATTATAAGATGATATTAGGTAATTTGAGATGTTATTTGGGTAGTTATTTTATGAACCAATTCATTTCTAAGGTGTGAATAGAGGAGGAGATAAGTTGGCCTTTTATAAGTGGGGTGAGTGGAAAACATGTAAATTTTTTAATGAGTGAATTATTCCTACGTTTTTTCATGTAACCAGGTCCCAATAATGCATCAAAATATATAATATAAGGGATAAGTTCAAAATATTTCCATCCAATTTGTTTTGGAAAATTTTACAATTCATTTTCCCCTTAAGATTAATGTTTACCACTAAATAAACCGGTTTTTACCTTGATCGCTGTAATTAGTTTTAATTGTTTTCACTAATCACTTAGGTAAAAGATTAAGTTAGAATTATTATAAATTTTAAAATATTCATATTTAAAATATCTAATAAATTTTTAAAAATTCAATTCAAATAAGTGGTAAAATTGAATTTATTATTAATCCCAAAGATGCGGCGAGACATCGGGTTTTTAAGAACAATATTTTTTTAGAAAAATATGATTCTATATTAACTCTATGAATAATAATAATAATTGTATGAAAATAAGTTAATATATAATGATATATATTCTATAAATTTAATTTAAAATATTCCCCATTATTAATTATTTTAATTAATCAAAAATGAGAAACATTATGCATCTTAAAACACTTTTTAGAAAAACCCATCTTTATACCCAAAAACATTCTTATATTAAAAATTAATATAATTTCGATAAAAAGTAATTAATTGGATTAAATATAACTTATTTTAATTGAAAAAATATTCAAAACATATTTGGACTATTAAATTGGTTAATTTGCTGAATAAAAAAGACTTTTTTACAAAAAATCTGTATTTTTTGCTATTCACTAAAAATCAATATTTTCTAAAAATTATCAAAATTTCACCGAAATTAAAATTTTATATTATGATTCCAAAAGTTAATTTTATTTTTTATTTTTTTTATAAATGTGTAAAAAATTATCTTCAAAAAAGTGCGTCATTAAAAGTTGACAAAACTGATTTGTCAAAAAATACACAATTTTAAGCATAAAATTGGATTTATTTTTATGTAATATCTTGAAAAAATAGGATGAATGTTAAATATTATATTTAATATAATATATATAAATTTATTTAATATAATACACCAATTTTTATTAGTTTAATTTTTTTGTATAGAACACACATGTGCACATTAAAATAGTTTTTCAGGAAAAATACTCCTTTTAATTTGAAAAGGGTTTAATTTTCATTTATAATTTTTTTTACACAAAGAATTCATTATATATATATGTGTGTGTGTGTGTGTTCATGTTTGTTTAAACCATATTTTTATAATTAATTTAATCCTTTTCACACCCTCCATTCCAATGGATATGTTATAATGGTAATATATATCATGGGTTGTTTAACTTTGGTGTTTCATATTGAATACACTATTAAACATAAAAATATTGTAGTTTTATATAACGAAAGCCAAACTGGGTGTTACTTGTAACATAATATGAATATATCGATGCATTCCCTTTAAATTATCAAATAGAATTTTCTTATTTTAAAATCTTTAGGTGTTACACCCCCTTCAAAAAATTGAGTCCTCACAATTTAAACATTATTTCAGTAATAAAATTTTGGATATTCAAAATAATTTTGTTGTAAACCCAAATCATAAAAAAGGTTAATTAAAAATATTCTTAATAATAGATAAAAGGAAATTTTAAGGTCATCTATAATAACACATAACTAGGTTTCTAAACAGTGTAACTTAGCTGGGAATATAGTCAAATCGTAAATAATTATTGAGAGTGGTAGAGGTCATTTATCACAAAGAGGTGATTGATCAGTGAAAAGTTAAAGACCTAAAAACTATAAATCTCTTATGATCAAAAACACGATTAGTTCATTAGAATTGAAGTTACTAGGAAAATAATTATTTTTTGAGATACTTTTCATAGATTTGAGGAATTATATTACCGTCTAGAATGAGAGAATATGGAAATAAACTTACTTAATGAGTAGAAATTCATCTTTTAATAAATATCCACAAAAATCTCAACATTTTCTTAAATTATGTGTATTCCGGATGAAATTTTCTTTCTAGAAGAACAAAAATCAAATTTTAATGACCACATAATTAGAAAAGGGATAATAAGATATTTCTATCATATTTAAACATTATCCAAATCCAAAATAGTTTGCACATTTTAAGATAATTTATAAAATGAATAAAATTTCATACATCGACCTCTAAATTTCAATAATAATTCCCATTGTTCAAACAAAATCATTCCATAAATCACTATCCTTATGATTATTAAATAATTTCCAAAATAATTTTGAAACTCAAATATTAGAAGGATTTTATCATATGTTATTCCAAGATAAATCAATCATCATCCTTAAAATAAAATCCCATATGTTTATGAAGAAAACATAATATTTACCTATAAAAATTTCATATTAACCAGCACATCACATAGTCTAGTGATAGGTGAGGCACCCTTATCATCCTTCAGTCATGGGTTCAAACCCCACCGCCTTGCCAAATGTGATGGGTCATCACCCAAAATACGAGTTGTTTATTTTTTTTCTTTAAACAAGAATAATAATTCCACCCTAAATAACATTTTATATTGATACTAGGGGTTAAAAATACCTAAACCCAATAAAATTTATCAAAAAATTTCATTAATAATTTTATGATCTCATCGATTAAAACCTCAATGGGGTGTCTAAGACATTATACTTATGATCATCCTTATTCTTATTTACCTATGAAAGTATTTATAACTCTTAATATAACCTCACATGAAAACATCCTAATATCCAATTTTATCTAAAACCTACTTTGATACCAACTATAACAACCTAGAACTGATGCTCCCATATCCAATAATATATTTATAAACCTTACATTTTTGGAATTGATACAAAATAAGGTGAAGAAATTTTCTCTAATAAAAACTTACAAAATCAAAAATAAAAATTGGTTCAATTGCATAGCCATGAACATTTTATTTTTATATTTTTAGAGAATTTGGACCAAATTATATCAACTTTGATTCATAAATAACTGGTTCATAAATTTGAACATCATATATAATTATACCTAGCTTTTCTTATTTTACATTAGGTCATCAAAATCATCTGAATAAAATTCCTTCTAGATATAATTCTTCCAAACTCATTCTTTATTACCTGGGGAATATGAAAACATAAGAAGTGTGAGATTAAATTCTTAGTAAGGGTAAATATAAGTATTAACAATTTAATTTCATCAATGAGCATAACAATTATATAAGGGTATGAGAAAAAATCATAGAACATGAGGGAATCATAAAAGAAATTATACCCATCAATACTTAGATCATAAAATATGAACACATGGAAAAGTAAAAAGTCATTATAATCAATAATCATGAGACATGTGAAATTAATCTTGATCATAAGAGACATTATAAACCCATAGAATGCAATTAAAACCCTTTTAGGTAACTTGGAGAATAATATTCATAAAACCCTTTCAAAACCATTTTAATTGGAATAACCATATGGATGAATTATAATATAATAATTACCAAATTAATTGTAGATCTATTTTAGCATACCCTTCATATAAGCTATAACGGGTTCACCAATCGTTATTTGGTCCATCTCATCATATAAGCTATAACTGGCTCGCTTGGTGCTTTCCGGGATGCAACATTATATAAGATGTAATGGGATCACCCAAAATTATCTAGGATTCCCAATCATATAATATTTCCAAGAACCACAACATGAATAAAGTATATAAATATTTCATCATAAAACTCAAAGAAATAATCATTATTCCATTTATAACTTGATTGACCCATGGAAAGGAAATGGGTTTCTGGTCAATCTATATGAAACATTATTAACCCATGTAAAATAAAATATTATCATAATAATATCCTTGAAAAAAATTAACAAATGGAAGATAAATGGGTTATATAAAAATATTTTTAAAACATGACTAACCAGGGGAAACAAAACAAGTTTCATTATAATATCTTTGAGAAAATATTAATCTATATATAGAAATAATGAGTATGGTATCTTAAAAAATATGCACATTGGGGAATAAGTAAAAAAAGGGTTCTAGATGTTGATGAATGGGAACACAATTAAAATATCATTAAAAACATTATTAAGTAAAATATCCATTTCATTTTAAAAATAAATTTTTAAAATATATATTTTTTTGAAATCCTTTTCTTTAAAAATATTTTTTAAAACCCCATAATTTTTAGAATAATAAGAAAAAAATTTAATTAAAAATGACCTTGTATGATTCAAAATCAATCTTTAAAGAAATTAAAATCATGTTTTTGGGAAACTCTATACATTCCGTAAAGAAGATTCCTTTTGCATGGTAAAAGGATAGAAATGTGATTTGATCGGAAAACAACAATAATATTCCTTTGAAGAAAACTAAATTAAAAAAATGGTAAAAATTTATTTAATAAATACTTT
This sequence comes from Viscum album, assembly GCA_963277665.1. NCBI lineage: Eukaryota > Viridiplantae > Streptophyta > Magnoliopsida > Santalales > Viscaceae > Viscum > Viscum album. The sequence continues at coordinate 2,022,930,296 of OY728165.1, forward strand.
TTAAAAGGTTAAAAAACATTTTATTTTTTTAGAAAACATGGTTTTGGAAGAAAACAGATTTCCAATCAAAGAGAGTAATGAAGTCAATATTTTTTTAAAAACACTTTCTCAAACAATTTAAGTACTAAGAAGTGTAAAATGGTAAAATTTCATGAAAATAAATTTTCTAACTAGAGGATAAGATAATGAATCCGGATTTTTGAGAGGTATATCATAATATATCAACATTACATACTTAATCTTATAAAATACAGATAATCGATGAGATAGTAATATCAAACTCTTACCACTTTGGTAACATTGGATCATAATTCACATGGAATAATAACATTAAATAAAACTTAAAATATAATTAAAAGAAATAAATTCATGATATTACATGTCAAAGGATCTATATATAAACCTCATTGAAGAAGATATGTATATATTATAACATACGTTTTCAAGAAGGCAAATTGAGACAAAACCCCTTACCACTTTAATAACATTGAAACCATTAACCCCATGAAAGAGATATCTAAAAATGGTAAAATAATATCCTTAAATTTAAGTATAAGAATAATAAAATAAAATCATGGTTATTATATAAACCACATAATAAAAATAGGTTTTTAATGTGGGATATATCTCACATAAATAATATTGAGACGAGAAAAACGCTTACCTTGAGTCTGATTCATCACGCTTGTTCATTATCTTCCTGAATAATAAAATTACATTAATTTATTTATTTCTTGAGAATTTTTTTAAATTTTATAATTACTTTTATTTCATTTATTATCAGGTTATATACAACTACTTAATCAATTAGGTTTACATCAGATGTTTTGACTATAATTGACTTATGTGTCTAACATGACTTTGGTAGACAGACTATGGTCAAGGAGATCAATATTTAAACATATCTAGAATAATAATAAAGAAATATTTATAATAATTATATATTAATTATACTTTTTAAACCCATCATAAAATATGGTTGTGAATAATGAACTAATGTTAAGATGATGGAGATGGTAGGCTCTATGTACGCATGAGTAACGTTTCCATTTTTTCAATGATCATTTTGGAAAGAGGGTAAGAAATATTTTATATTTCAAAATGATCATAATACAATAAATAACATATTATTTAATTTTATATACTTATATATATATATATAATTATTTTGATGTTTTTGGGAAAAAAAGAATCACATCGCTTTGAGGAGGCGGTGGGCCACACGTCCACGAACGATGTTATCATTTTTAGTTTGTTAAAAGGTAAAAAGAAAAAGATATATTATAATTAAAAATGATAAATATGTCATAAATATAATAAGTATTTAATTTATATAAAATATATTTATTATATGTACCTTTATTACTTTCCATGTAACACATTACTGAAAAAAAAATCACATCGCTTCACGGAGATGTAGTCTGCCGTACAGACGAGCAACTTTATCGTATCCATTATGGAATGGAATGTAAAAGGGTATATATTATATAATGACTCCATATTTAAAATTATGTAATAAATATCAAATATAAAATTTATAACCATAATTAGTACCAACCTTGATAGGTGGTAATGAAAAAACAAACGACATTGGTTCACGGGGTGGTAGTCTGTCGTACACATGAACGATGATTTTGTAACCCATTTGATAGAAGCGTGTGTGGTTTTAGGTCATAAAATTAAAATAAAAACATTTAATTATATTTAATAAAATAATATTATTATACAACAATGGAATAATAATAATGGAATGGGGTGGAGACAATAATAAAAAAATGCTAATTGATGAACGTTACCTCTTCTCCAGGTAACTCCTTTTGGTTTCCAACAATGAAATTACTTGGATAGATGTATGCCCAATATAAGGATTATAGGATGATATTAGGGGACTGTATAAGTCATTTAGTCATGTATTTTCCAAAAAAAAATGGTTTTGAATGATTTAATATAGGAGGATAGTATTGGCCTTTTATAAGTGGGGTCAGTGAAAAAATTGTAAATTTTTGAAATAGAGAATTCGAACCACATTTTTTTCATGTAAATAAGCCTCGATAATAATAAAAACTATATAATAAAAGTTATAATGTCCAAATATGTCCATAAAATGTGTTTTTTACGAGTTTCTTGGTCATTTACCCCATTAATATTAAATTTTAACCACTAAGTAAACTCATTTTTACTTTAATCAGTGTTATTAATTTTAATTGTTTTCACTAATAAATTTGGTAAAAAATTAATTTAGACATATTATACGTTATAAATTATTATTAATACAAATATGGAATATAATTTTTCTAAATTAAATTCACATAAGTTCCAAAAATTAATTTATATTAATCCTATAAATGCATTAAGACAACGAGTTTTTAAGAAGAGTGTTTTTAAAAAAAAAAGATGATTTTATATTAACTCTATGAATAATAATAATAATTGTATAAGACAAATTTAATATTTAATTTCATATAGTACATAAATTTCATTTAAAAAACATATCCATTAGGGATTTTTTAAATTAATTAAAAAGGATAAACAATATTTATTTTAAAACAGTTTTTAGAAAAACCCTTCTTTAAAAAAAATAAACATATATTAAATACCAATATAAAGTTTATTTAATGTAATTAAGTGAATTAAATATAAATTATGTAACTTTAAAACATATTAAAAACATATTGGTACATTTAAATCTCTTATTTTATTGAAAATAAAATACTATTTTTACAAAAATGATATTCTCTCTATTCACTGAAAAATCAATATTTTCCAAAAAATCCCAAAATTTCACCGAAAGTAAATTGTGATTTTATGATTCAAAAAATTAATTTTATTTTTTAATTTTTTTGTATTCTTAAAAATTAGTTTAAAAACAAGTATTCTATAAAAATGTGAGAAAACTAGTTTTTTGAAAAATATATAATTATAAGTGTGAAATTGAATTTATTTTTATATCATATCTTTAAAAAATATAATAGGGATTATAAACATTAGATTGAATATCTAATAAATAAATTTCATCAATATAATCCAAAAATAGTTATTTTTTAAATTTATCACTATAAAACTCACTTGTGTGCATTAATATTTTATTTCCAGAAAAATATTTCCTTTTATTATCAACAGGATTTTATTTTCATTTATAATTAATTAGTCATCAAATAATTTATTATATATACATGTTTAAACCATATTTTCATAATTATTTATTCCTATTCTTACCCTCCATTCCAACATCTAGGTTATAATAGTAATATATATCATGGGTTGTTTAAGATTGGTGTTTCTTGTTGAATATGCTATCAAACATAAATATCATTGGGTTGCGTGTAATAAAAGATAAAATGGGTGTTGTGTGTAATTCAATATAAATATAGTTATTCATTTGCTATAATATATATAATATAATTTTATTCTTTTAATATATCTGGGTTTTACAATTACTATGAGAATTTTTAGTTTTAAAAATGTTTTCAAAAGAAAATAATATGTTTTATTATTTTCAAAGAAACATTATAATGTCATTATATAAGCGATTTTTATATATGTCAACATACTTTAAAGTTTCTTATGATTTAATGAGGATATTATCTAATGATACCATCCACATTTATTATCTATATGTATTATGGTTTTGTTTTTCTGTTTATTAACTGGGGAAAATATTAAAATTTCATAGTGTAGTTTTCTAATATAAATGTTTATTACTAAGGTATATTGATTATGTATTGTATATATTACTCATTAATTTCACATGATGAATACATTGGAATAATTTCGTGATGGGTGGGTCTTGATATTATATATACCTTTGATGAATCGATTGGTCTCATGAGATAAACTATCTTGGGTATTTTGTATATTCCATACTTATTTATGTATAATGTCTTGGAATGAGGCCTTAACAGTAAGATTATGATATCTGACATTATGCATTATATCATTATGAAACCAGTTATTTTTATCCATGTTTTTATTTATATTTCTATGTCATCTATGGATATAATCCTCTTTTATGATATTAGTTATATGATATAATTGATTTTAATTTATCTCTATCATATTATTCTTGATTTGTTTATTCTATATTATCTTTCGCTATATTATTTCCCGTACTGAGCATATGTTCTCACCCTTAATTCTATTTTACATTCCCTAGGGCACCAAAAAGGTATATTTTAACGATTTCAAGGAAGAATAATAAGTTTTTCAAGAAGTTTATATAGTGTATTTTAAGTTTTACAATTTAATATGAAAATCATTCATATATATAATCTCCTAGGACTAATAAACTATTAGATCCCATTGGATGTGATCTCTTATATCTTGTGTTAATGTAATATAGTGAACAATTACTCTGGATTATGAGAGTTGGGGTTTTATAAGAATGGTGAGATTGTAAGGGTTTAACACGAAATATTACATATAGAGGAAACATGAATCACATCACAGTAATAGGGAATAAGAATTCAGCGTAATAATTTTTTATAGGATTATAGAATAATAATGTTCCATATAATTGTGAAATAAATATAATAAAATGACATTATAAACATGTTTTCATGCTTAACTCCCCCAAACCTATTATGATAAGACCATCCTTTAAGTTGTGATCTTATAAACATATGTTCAAGGAAATTATATAATAAGGACACCCTTCAGTTAGTAATATCATAATGGATAGTAATACCCTCAAACACCCCATACAACATATCGTAGTGGTTTTAACTTAATTATAATTCCATACACATAACATATTATAATATATAAGAATTTGTCAATACATCGAGGGATTATATGATTTTAATCTCACTCATCAAATCATAATATATAAATACATATGTTTTCCACATATAAATAAAGGTATAAAATAAGCATAAATTAATTATAAATTCATGGCATGATTAACCCATGAAAAAATAAATATGTTGAAAAACAACATCATAATGAATCACATAAGAATCAATAAAAGGGAAGGGTGATATAGAACATCTATGTACCTAACTGGAAATGGGATAAAAGAATAATATATTTTTAAATGATAATGTATGCAATATATTGAAGAAAATATACAATGAACATAATACTAGAATAAAAATAAAGATAATTAATAATAGATCAAGAATAAGTTGAGAAATAATCTCTTTACCATAATTAATGAATCACTATGAATCTACTTCTAACTTTAAGTATACAAATATTTTAGTTATCAATTAATTATTTAAGAATATTTTTTATTTTTTTCAATTAATATTAATCATTTAGTATTATTATTTATTATTTATTATACTTTTATTATACATATGAATCATTGGAAAAGTTTTTCTCTAAGAGTTCTATGATCATTTCAATTTTTTAATATTGATATCCATTATTTATCCATGATTTTATACAATTATAAATATCCAAGGAAATATGTTCATGAAATTTCTTTAAGTTTTGAAGTTTTAAATCCAATCAGTCATAAATATGTTCCAGTTGAAAAAATAGGTGTTACATGATTCATTTATTTTAGGAAATTTCACCAAAAATAAAATTTTATTTAATATCAATTTTTTAATGAAATTAAAACAATTCTTTAACTTTAAACATGTATTAATTGATCCATTTGTGTTACATTTTACTATAAGATGATTATGACCATACATAGTGGATGTGATGTTGGTTAAATAAAACATTTTATATGTAGTTTGTTAAACAAACCCATGAAATAATCATTCCACAAGAGATGAATAATATAAACTAATTACTATTTAATGCTTATATTAATATTTCATAATATATATAAAATTTATTTCATTCTCATTTAATGATTAATTATTTTTAAAAATATTGAAAATAGAGAATAAAGTGAAATAGCTAATGTGAGTGTTTAATACAACATATTTTAGACCATTATATTGTTAAGAGACTTATATTTTAAAATTTTGAACTTTGATGATAATAATACAAACCATAAGGTCATAAAAAATGTTAGAAGAAGAAATTTAGGTTGAGTTTTGAGTGGTAATTTTTGGATTCTTTTAAAATGGGTAGTTAATTGTGATATTTTTATATAAGATTAAGGATTTTTTTAATAATTATTGGATTCAAACCTTGAAATATAGGTTATAAAATATTCATAATCATAACTAGTTTTAAATCAATGATATTTTAATTAAAACAATTCTTTTTAATATTTTTTACCTTGTAAAACCAAAATCCATACTTAATAATAAAAAATATATTGAAGAGAATCATAAAATAGTTTTCTAATGTAATAAAACATGTTTTATGCTTAAATTTTTAATAGATGGATAATATAATATAATATTGGAAAATAGATTTTTTAACAAAAAAATTACATTTTATGGAATGGAAAATATAATGCCAATTACCATATCATTTTTACATCATAATTCACACATATAATATTCCATATATGAATATCACATACTCAACCCAAAGCCTATTTGTTCATCCCTCGCCCAAGAAACCCATACATCAAGCTCACGTACCTATGTATAAGATGCTACCAATTAATAGTGAGGGTCTATCAATGTCTTAGTGAGAGTATACCCTTTATCAGATAACCATATATAATAGTGAGATAAATAATAACCATCATACATAATATGACAACATTATATAAAAATTTATAGTGATAAGACATCCATAAAAAATCTTATACCACTCTATAATAAAAATAGAACCCATATAATATTATATAGGCTATATATATAAAGAAATATCACCCAATGGGTTAATATTATACATGGTATAATTTGAAAGTATAAAAGGAATGGGGGTCTCCTAATAGTGGGTCCTAGGAATCCCATGTTCCTATATCCAAGTCCCCACCACCAACCCCATATCATCCATATACTATCAAGCCCTTAACCTCTCCTATATTATATATCATAAATCATATACATCTACCCTTGTGTATATGCAAGGAACAAATAATATACCTAGTAAGTCACCATCAATGGGCCTTTGAAATAACCCAATATATATATTGTGTGTGAAAAATACAATATATAAGTGGTAAAAACTAGTAACATAGTACCCAATTTTATCATCACATGATAAGACACCTAGAATAATAACCTTAACCACTTTATAATGTTTTGGAATATTTGCATAAAAATCATAAGGTATGATCACATAAGTTATTAAATACTGTCATGAAACATCCCACTCAAGTTTCACCTAATAAAGTGATGAAATATATGTATTTGAATTTGGGTCATAGTATAAAAAGTTGGGTTAAAAACACACTTATTCAAAAAAAATTAATCATCTTGAGTATTGGTTTGGTATTGAGCCCACCCATCCACGTTAAAAAATATTATACATGAGGGAGGTTGAAAAACAATATCACATTTTATCAAAAAAAACTACTATAAATGAAGGATATATCCATGGTTTAGAACTGTAGATATATCCACCAAAACCATGTCTATATGTTCTAACCCTGGTTAAGTGAATTGCTAAAAATTACTCTATCGATTTTTTTATATAGATATGGTTTATAAGAACCATATGTATATATGGAAATTTCCATTGTTTTACAACAAAGTCTATAGTAGTTCACAACCATAGTTCTATTGAACCATGAATATAAGGTACTCATACTTCTCAAACTATTGCGCCCCCTTCAAAACCACCACCCACAAATAAAAATAACACTTACATACACTGAGAACTCAATTAATTTAGAGAAAAACTAATTTTTAAATTAACCTACCTAGTCATTAATAATATCACATTTTTATAACTATATAAATAATAATTTACATTTAAAAAAATTATAACACAATATTCAACTGATGATTTACATATACAGTAAATGTTTTTTTAGTAAATCAAAGACTAACAACATAAAAACTCACCAATTTAATACATAAAAAGCAAGAAATATATTTTATTAATTAACATGTTTACACATTTACATATGTATAGAAAATTAGTTTTTTATATAATAATCAAAACATGGTAGCAACAATAAAATAATAACTTCAAGATAAATATCAACTGTAACAAATTACACCTTATATTAGGAGGGTCCATATAAAAAACTTAACTCAAGACTATCCTGTAATCTAAGAAAAATTAATATTAAAAATTTAGGCTGAAATATCCATCCTAAGGATAGTAAATACTTTATACCATGTCAGGAAAATATTATATCGCATCCCATGGAAAGGGTCATGTGTATACCAAGTAAGGGAATACTTTCAACACATCTTATGGTAAAAGTGAAGCTGTGTACCAAGTCAAGGCATTGAAATACCACCCCATTACTATTACTTTCCAATAAATATGTGTAATACTTGGTTATATGTAACACCCTATTTCACTATAGTTATAATTCAATTAATCAATTTTAGTGTAATTTATATTTTTATAAGTTTTGGGATTGAATTTTAATTTTTAGTATTTTTTCCTGCATTGTGTGGTTTCTTCAAGTTCACCTCATGGTTTGGTAAACTATGAATATGTATCTAATACAAGGTTTCCTTCTATGCATGGTTAGTGGGAAAAGTTTAACTCAAACCATGTAGGAACCCTTTTGTTGGGATTTTATAGTTCATTTTGAATGTGCATAATTAGTGTTCATGGGTAACATACGGTTCAAGGAAAACCAGGCGAGTCATCACAGAAACTATGAATCTTACCTTTTGATGATGGTTGTTAGGTGAATGATTTTCACACAGTCAGAAAAAACCATGTCAATGGTTTTTTACACTTGACCGACTATTTTTTTCATAATTGGTTCATGGTTAGGAAAATCATGTAAGACTCCCAACTAACCCTACAGCTCAATTTTTCTCTTGGGGGTGACTTTCATGGTTTTAGAATTGTTAGGAGTGACCATGAAGCCAAATCGTGTGAGTAAGATATGGTTATCTAGTTGTTCTCACATGGTTAGTGAATGATTTACCAAAGAATGTGTCTTAACCATATGAGATTCCTTGTTTTATATTATTGTGGGATTCTAAACATACCCTCCTTGATTTTAAGATGTTTTCCACCCTCATTTATTTCTTATCATTTTTCAAAGACTAGTGTTCAGAAGGGAGATCCATCATCCTCATATCATCTTATTTTAGGCCCTATTTTATCAATTTTAATTTGGGTTTTAAAGGTAAAACCCTCCTTCATCCTTGATCCTTATTTATTTTTCCCCTCTTTCATTTTTTCCTTTATTTCATTTATTCCTATGAACCCTAGGGGATTATTAGGTTGGATTTCAGTTTCATAGATGTTTAATATAGGGGTTTTTGGTTTCAATGACTTTTGGAGGGTCCCTTTTTTTCTAGTTTAGTTGATCTCTATTAGATGTGGAAACTTTCATATTTATTGTCTCAGGATTGAGGTAATTGTTTTTGTGTATTTCCATAAATTGGAATTTCATTTGATGCTTGATCTTTTAAATTACCTAATTTAATATATTGTATCTATATACAATGGATGAATATATTTTATGAATTTTTTGGATTTATTCATTACTTGGTACAAAGGTCTGCTTCTAGGGATTTTGATTTCAAAAAATATTTTTCAATTCCATTTGTTTGTATAAGGGGTTCAATGGATTTTATTAAATGAAATTGATGTTCTAATAGGGTATTTAAACTTTTTGGGACACTTATTGGGTGAAGAATTATTTTTATAGAATGTTTTTAATGGAATAAAGAATTTTAGACTCTTTAAGTGGTATAAATGGATCAGTTAAATGTTTTCCAAAGAGTTTAATTTAATAAAGAAATTTAAATAAGATTTCAATGGATATAAAGTGGCCAAAACCTTGAGTCATTTTTTAAGAAGTCCCATTTGAAAATTTAAAATAAAATTCTTGCAAGTTATGCGAGACCTTTTATTATGCTTATTATTGTATGAATTCGTTGAGTAATACCCCAAGGGTCAATATTTTATTTATTGTGATATGTGTATTATGGTTGGGGATGTTTATTATGATGGAAATAGAGGTGAAGTGAGATTTATGACATTCTTTTATATTGATCATGTGGTGTGCGTATTTCTAACCTCTCATTGCGGTTTTCACGGGTAAAATAGGCACCAAGTGAGAGGTATGGATTTATTTAATACTAGGTAAGTACACACACTATCTAGTGTCCCCTAGTGTAATTTTTTCCAAGATTGTGGTGTACCAAAGGAAGCCGGTGTGATCATAATCGGGTGTCTTGTTAGGGTTTGGGCACAACATACTCTGACAGCTGGTCATGCATATTTGTTAAAGTATAGTATTGTCTTACCATAGGAACTAGTGTGCTTCCTATGATAAATGATGATTATATAGTGTAGTCACACTCCTTATGTTCTTGGTTTTATTGTCCTCTATGGATCCATGACCTATTGACAATTCTTGTTTATTTTTCCATTTTTGGTGATAGGGTTTTATATTGTATTAACACATTATTCTTGTTTAGTGGTTCATTTTTATTTAATGGATTCTTAATGTATTTTGAAAAGTTCATTTTTAAAGTTGTATTAAAATTGGATTTAAAATGAGAATTTTGAAAAGGGAGGCATAATCAAGGAGATGTATTCAAGGTTATTATTTTTATTTAAAGAAAATAAAATAAAATATATAAAATAGACATGGATGTGATGTTAGTTTTTTTGTATCTATGAATGGAAGATTTATTTTATATTATATTTTAAACGATAATATACATTTTTTTTGAAAATACTCGTATAGAATCCTTAGTGGGATCTTGTTGGTATTTGTTTTTCTCATACCCTGCATATTCTATTCGATGTATACTAATATTATATTTATTTTTAGGTACACTAAAAGTGGTCCATTGGTTTTTGGTGTTTGGAAAATTCATGATGGTTGGATTGGGATGTATAGAGTTAACAAGGGGTCACATGGAGTTTCTTGGTAGCTATGTGTTTTTGGTTTTTATTTTGGGATGATTCTATATCAACATCGATGATCTATTTTTTTCTTGTTTTTTTACTTACATTTGATGCTTATTATTTAATATTCAACTTATGTGATGTATTTATTTAATTTTTTTATATAATTTGTTTTGATATTCCTATTTATTGTAAACTATTTATTCATATGTGTGGAATTCATATGCATGTATGGGTCATATTTAATTTTAAGGTGGAATCCATGTTTTTGTTTTTCATTATGAGTGTGAATTTGTTCCAAAAGGTTTTAATTTGAAACCTTACCACTAGTTTCCTACCTAGGGTGATCAAGAATGAACCTATAACATTGACACAAACTAGTTAAAGTGCTCGAATCAAGGTTTTACAAGATCTGGTTCATGAAAAAATGGTATTAGAGTTCCCTATTCCTATCAAGGTTACATCTTGGAATAAATGATGCTACTATTGTCATCAAAACTCAGGTATTGGGTGTGGGGAAGTGCTTTAACATATCTTCTTAGCAACAAACCTTAAGTATACATGCTATGTTGAGAGTTTAGTTTTGAATTTTAGTTTATTTTTTAATATATTTGATGATTTCTATATGTAATAATGGTATTTTGATCCCTAATTTGTATATTAGTGATTTCGGGGGTCTCCTTGAGAATTATAGGTAGATGTGTTGAATGAACCATATTTGTAAGATTATATCACAATGTCTAGTAAACAATACATAGCCCAAGAAGATGGTTCTATAAATATTTTAGATCTTATTTTATGGAAATCACACAGTTTACTAGCCCGTGAAACTAAGCCAAGTATTGCTTATTCTCTAGAATTGTTAATTTTCCTCCATTATTTTCAGAATTGACCTTAATGGTGTCTACAATTGGTGTAAGGGTTAATCAAAGAGTTTTTTTGTGTGAAATTGATGTTGTTTTAGTTGAAATTTATTATGTATTTCTTGGTTTGTGTTTTAAAGGTTCATTGTTTTTTTTGGTAAAATTGATCTTTCAGAAGGAATGATGAGTTTTATAAATCATATGTTACTTCTGTTAATCATTATTGATGTAGGATTGAAATAGAATATGTAGATTCTCAAATAAAAAATGGGGTATGAATTGTGAATTTAAAAACTTTCTCTTTTAACTTTAAAAAAATCTATGTTTAACAAAGTAAAATAAGGTAAATTCAAAAAACATATTTGGTTCTTAAAAAAGGGATAATTGGAAGGGCCCGCGTCTAATTGTATGAAACCTAGGCTTAGAAAAGTTAAACTTGAGAAAACTTAAGTAGGTTTATCTAAGGGAAAGATTCTAACTTAAAGCCTATTGAATCTTATTTATCAGAGTATACATGTATAAGAAAGTATAAGAAAGTTATACGTTCATTCTTTAACAAAATACAGTGGAAATAAAACTTTTAATAACAACAAATAAACAAGTAGGAAATATTTTAACCCAAAGATAAGGGTATCAAAAAACCATGGATAAAGGTACCTTTATTTATATTTTCAAGAAATTTTGTCTTACCCACACTAAGGTAAGCCCCAGATAAGAATATTAGAAAATGTCTTGTTATCTCTATAAGGCCTCAAACATTAAGGCAATCAGAACCTCTGTATTCCTATCCTCGGAAGTCATCAATTGTACTTAACAACAATCGGAGTTTCACTAAGCAAGCTGAACAAGATGTTCATGGCTGAACAAGATGTTCATAAATCACACAAAGCCTGAGAGTCTTTCTCTCTCTATAAATCACTTCATAGAATGTAATATCTAAGATCATAGAATGATATTGATCTCATTCAAATGAGATCCTAATTATAGGGTAAACATCAATGGTTGGATCCCTCCTCCAGTGGGCATATTTCTCCTTGAATCTTAGAGGGACCTAGATAGGTGTCACTCAACCAACGGTTAGTAAGAAATAGATTTTATGACATCATTTTATCATAACATAATCACGGGTAAGTAAGAAATGAATTCTCATGTTTAATTATCTTAAATAAAAGTATAATCCAGTAAAGTAGGAACATAATATTTAATAAGGAAAATATAACAATAACAACTATGAATAATTAGACTCTAAGTACATTGGAAAACAAAATCTAAATATATATACAAACAAAGTCTGATTTTAGAGGAATTCAGAGTCTGAATTTAGAGTAATTCAGAGTCTAAATTTCAAAGAATTCAGAATTTAAATTTTAGAGAATTTGGAGTCTAAATTTTAGAGAATTCAGAGTATGAATTTCAAATAATACAGAGTCTAAAAATATTAAGGCTCATATTTCTAAGAATATTTATTGTTTTGAGGTTTAGAATAAGAATCATATTATTTTTTAAAAAAATGGTCTGACAAAAAATAAGGTTATGTTAAGATAAATACAATTAATCATAACCTATACAAGTAACATATGGTTAAAGAAAAAAAATTCACTTAGAGAAAGAAAATGATCTTTACGGAAAAAGTGTGTAATTTTCAAAACATAAAGGAATGAAAAAAGTCACAATATAGCTTGTTAACTTCACAAGCTCACCCTTTTTGGAAATCACAAACCACTTTTTGAAAAAGTAGTTTATGTTTGGAAAACTTGAAATAAAAACTTATCTACCTTATATTTGTGACTTGGTGAATACGAATAACTCCCGCTTATGTTTTTTCACATTAAGGATCATTTTATCTGGAATAATAAATTGTTGTGAAAATAACATTCCTTTTCTTAAGAAAGTTTCTTATATGTTTAATCTCCCCATTACTTATGCAATTTATTATTTTGGGTAAACTCCCCCTTAACAAAAAATTATTTTTAAACATTTCTAACCCTTTGCGATTTTCAAAAAAAATATAGGGGAAACAATTTTGTACCTAAAAGGTTAGGAAAACAATGCATGAAAAACAAGGTATAACAAGAGATATTTCATTAAAATTGGAAAAATGTATTGGTACAACAAAAAATCAGAGTTAAAATCAATCAACCTTCTTCTTCTTTGGAATAAGCTTCTTAAGGATGTCCCTCATATTCATTATATCTTTATTATCATCTTGATATTTTTGAGTAACTATTATTTCTGTTGATTCTTCTTCTCGAGAGATTGAATTCATTCTTCTTGAAACATGATAACTTCTTCTTGGGATTTAACATTATCTGCTAATTGAGTTGTGTTATTGTCTTCTATATTGTGGGAAATTGAAACAAAGCTATGTTTTCTATAAATATCTCTATCATATTTAATTTTTGATAGCATTCTATTGATTTATCCTTTCAGGAAGATTCTTAACTTCTCATTAGTCTTGTTGAAAGTCTCTTTTTCTAAATTGATATAATTACTAAAAATATTAATATCATAAACTATTTTTTACGACTAAGATGTAATATTATTTCAACACATCATATAAGCTTATTAGTTGATCATGATGATTTTTAAATCTTTCTATTGCTTGATTAACTTCTCCATCCACAAATTTGTAGAATCCGTCTTCAAACTCATTGATTGTTGAATGAGTTGACACTGGGATTCAATATTTGGAAAGAACGGAATTGAATCAAAAATATTATTCAAATATTTCACCAGAAAATCATGTCCCAAGGACAATGATTCGGAATCAGAACCATCTTTTCCTGGATGAGTATCTTTAACTTCATTAACAAACATTGATTTGGATGATTCAACTACATCACCTTTCCATGGTGTATCAAGTATAACTTGTTTTATTTTGGAAACAATATTTTCAACATTACTAGCTACCTTAGGATGATTTTCAATAGCATTAATATCATCTTCCTCTTCCTGAAAAATGTCATAATTTTACTCAATTTCTTAAACAAAATGAATTTTATTAACTTCTCCCTCTTTAGATATTTACTTTTTCTTATTTGAAACTATTTTAGTGGATGAGGATTAAAAATTTATTATAGAGAGTTTATCATAAGGAATATTCTCTTCATGATACTCTTTTACCATTTTAATCACATATTCACTATCTTCTTATTATTCTTTTTCTTGTTGAATTTCTTCCTCTTTAACATCCGATTCTCGAACTGAAGCTTCCTTCAAGAAGGATTTTGGTACATGAATATTTCCTAAGGATTTATCAACATACTTTAAAAAATATTGAACAAGTTGATCCCCAGATTATTTTTCCTTCTTATTTTTCTATTTTTCTTTTTTATAAAGATTTTTAGCTTTGGCTATCCTTAAAACCTTAGCCTCTGTAGAATCAAGTCCAAAAATTGGATCACCTTCTTTTCTATTCTACTTTTTCTCCCTCCACATAACAACAACATCATCATAAAACTTCTTCTGATTCGTTGGTTTCTGAGGTTGTGATTATAGTTCCAGAATGGGTTTAGTTGGTTGAGGTTCGAGCTCCTTAGCATTTCTTTTCATTGATGTTTTAGCAACATCATATTTCTTAGAATCAGGATGATAATCCTTATCAAGAAGATCGTAAAACTCTCAGGATTTAACATTAAATGATATCTCTATTCTTCTTACCATATCATCACTGAGCAACATGATCGAGAAATTTTTTTCCTTTAAGGTACAAGGGATATTGAAAGATTCCAAACATAAGACAATGATATTTGAAATGATTTCTAGATACATAAAAATATGAGACTTAATGTTACCAATTTTGATGTTTGATATTGTCATAAGAATATAATTCACCAAGTTTATCTTTATTATATTTACCAAGAAATCTAAGAGAAAGATATTTCATAGCTTAAGCGAACCCTTATCACCCTTCCCTGGGATAAGGAATCCTTGAATTCATAAGGCAACCAACTTGTGGTTTTTTGAGAGATAAGAAATAGTGGGTTTTATGAAATTCTTGAGTATGAGGAATTCATAGGCTTTGATCTTCATAAAATATCCTTCTTTCTGGGGTGACCAGTGTGAGAATATAACAGCCTCACATTCATAAGGAATATCTAAGATGCTTTTTTCCTTCGTGAAGGATAGAGATTACGATTTTCTATATCTATAGAACTTAAACATCTATCTTCCACCCTGCTCATAGAAACATAATAAATAGTACCATTCCACTACAAGGTTTGGGTATACCAGATCTTGATTCTTTTCTTTAGAACACACAAACACTTTTCCATCTATTCATCTTGATAATATTTCCAATCAATGAATTATAATTTAAAATGAAATTATGACTTACTAACCTCTCACTAATCAAAATCTAGTCCTTTGTTTCCTTACTAGGTTGATACTATATCAGAGTCTAAGGTTAAACTTCAAGAGACATTCAGAATGTATGAAAAATGAGGAAATAGAACAGCAAAATTAAAGAGCAGAAGATCCTCGATGCACAATATTGGGAAAATTGATGTGGGGAAAGAGGTTAGGGTCTCTATAAATAGGGTTCATAGTGACTATTCTAATTCTTGGATAGATCTAGGTGTTGAAATTAATTTTATCTAATCTAATGGTTGGAATTCATGCCATAGAAGTATTTTTAGATTTGGATCTTGTGTGGTTTTAATGAAAAATAATATTTAAGGAAAGTGAATCTGATAATGTTTTCGTAAAAAATTATTGAGATACCAACAATTAATAATAAAATTACAAAGATTTAAGTAAGAAATCATACATTCCAAATTACTTCGAAAATCATTGTAAGTATTGATAAGGTTCTTCTTGAAGAAATTAGATTACGAAAACTTTTATTAGTGAATGAAATTTTTTGGTTCTAAAAAATGTTGAAAGATTAATCAAATTTACCCCCTATGAAAAGAATTAAATTAATGATAAGAGATAGGTTTTAGTAAAAATTAATATGTAAGATTAATTCATGGCAATCATTCCTAAATTTTTTTAAATGTATTAAAATCTATCAGAGGGTAAATATTTTTTTAAAAATGACAGCAATTTGATCTTGCGTTCTAAAAAATTGTAAAATAATATCTCTTTTATGTGTGTGATCTTTAAGAAATTAATTCCTAATATCTATTTGTTTTTTACAAGAGTGATTTGCAATGTTTTTTCATAGGTAATTGACACTTATATTATCCCACAATTTATGTATCTTGGTAAAACTCATTCTATAGTCTGTGAGTGTGTGTTGCATCCACAACACTTGAGCACATCAACTTCTAGCTACTACATATTTTGCTTTAGTAGTGGAAAGCACTACTGAGTGTTGCTCCATGCTTGACCAAGAAACTAATGAATATCTTAAAAATTGATATATTCTAAATGTAATTTTATTATCCATTCTACATCCACCAAAATCAGCAGCTGATTATTATTAAAACAAAATCATTTCCAAAAGAATTAAAAAGTCCTAAGTCCATGGTTCCTTTTAAATATAATTTTTTTACTACTGTAAATTGATATTCCCTTGGATTATATTGATATATTGTACATAAGCGTACTATAAACATTATTTTTGGATGACTATATGTTATGTATAATAAACATCCTATCATACCTCTAAAAGATGTATGATCTAATGGTTTCCGAGCTTTATCAAGATCAAGATAATTTAAGGTACCGATTAGAGTACTTGAACTTTTAGTATTTTCATATCCATACTTTTAAGAAGATATTTAATATACTAATGTTGATATATATAAGTTCCTTCTAGTTTTTGAGAAATTTAAAAAACAAGGAAAAATGTTAACTCACCCATCATACTCATTTCAAACTCAGATTTCATGAGATTCACAAAATAATTAGTTAAATATTACTAAGTTGATCAGAATATAATTATATCAACATAAATTTTAACAATCAAAATAATTTTATTATCTTTCTTTATAGAAAGAGTTGGATTAGTAGTTCCCTAAAATTATTGTTTTGTAACAAAAATCTTGTAAGACTATCATACCAGGATCTATGAGCTTTTTTAAGTCCTTATAAAGCTTTTGTAAGTTTGAAAACATGTTCAGGATGTTTTTTGTCTTCAAATCCAAGAGTCTGTTCAACATAAACTTCCTATTGAACATATCCATTATGAAAATCACTATAAAGACCCGCAAATTTCAAGGAAATTTTTTTTTTGGAATTTTACAAGAGCGCAGCTTCAGACGGCACCTGATTCCGAGGCCCGGTGTGCCCGGAATCAATTTCTGAAGTTTGGCTCGGGTACGTTCAGTGAACGGACGAGCGGGTTTTTCTATCTTTTGAACCGGTGCCCGGAATCGAATTCTGAGGGCACCGATGAAATCGCAGCGCCGGTATTTGCTTAGAAACGCCTCTTCCGGAGTTGCGTTTGCTCAACAGTGGTTTTTAAAATTTTGGGCTTTAAGTCGAAAATAAAATAAAGGTTGTGCGACAACATTATTTTATTTCACTTAAGCCACTTGGAAGTCACTTGAAAACCACTTGAGTTGAGTTAAAGCGGATAGGGTGCTATCCGGAAATATCCTACCCTCTTGGTAAGATATTTGTGTGGTGGGGCCCACACGAGCCCCGCCATTTCTTCCGCTAAGTAACGCACCCGCGAAAACCCGTCAAAGTAACTGAAAAGTCAACCGACGCGTTTTCTTAAATTCTTAATAGACCATTTAATTGAGCGGTTTATTTCGTGAATTAAATGGGCTGTTTCGTTCGTTGAATTAATTCAATGAACTGATGGGTCTTTACTTACGCATTTGCGTTTGTTGGCAAAATAATAAAATAGACCAACGTGTCTATTTTGGAGGATTACTCTCTATTCTCTGGGCCTCCACCCTCCCCGCGAAGAACGCGAAGAACGCGAAGAACGCGAAGAACGCGAAGAACGCGAAGAACACCGGAACCAAAATTCGACGACGCACACCGTGATCCGCGACGTCGACAAACTTTTTCCGCGACCTTCTTCTTCTTCTTCGACGCTTCTTC
Source organism: Viscum album (assembly GCA_963277665.1). Classification (NCBI taxonomy): domain Eukaryota; kingdom Viridiplantae; phylum Streptophyta; class Magnoliopsida; order Santalales; family Viscaceae; genus Viscum; species Viscum album. The sequence goes on from OY728165.1 coordinate 2,022,949,024, forward strand.
TTCTGCGGCGAACCTACGATCGGCGGTTAAAGGTGAGAATCGAATCTTCTAAATTCTCCCTTTTTATAATTCGATATCAACGGATTTAAATTAATTAAATCCGTTTGATCTTGATCCAGAGATCGTCGGCGCGACTCCTTCCCGTGGTGCGACGAGCGTCTCTTCCGCGACGATCACCAAATCCGCGATGACCTCCCGTCCGACGACGACGACAAGGTAGGGATTTAATTCTTGATGATTCATTCCCGTGTTTTTATTTCTTTTTGAATAAAGAACCGGCATGAATATTTTCAATTAATTAAAATTTAATTGCCGTTTAAAAGAAAAAGAAGTGAACAATTTTTATCTTGATTAAAAATTGTTGTAGCCCCTTTCTCCCGTTGTTTATGACTAACGCGAAGGGTGCGGGTCTAACGAACAAGACCCGACAACCCTCCGCCGATCCTTTTCGAGTGCGGTCTTGGCAAGCGACGACGAACCGTGCGGCAAGGGCGATCCGTTGATCCCGCAGTGAAGATCGGCCCCCGGGTGGAGCAACGGCGCAGACGGGAGAGGAATCGGGCCACCGGAGCAACTCCGGCGGCCCGCGGAAGGCGGCGGCGGCGCGGGTCGCCGGCGCGGCGGCGCCGGCGACCGGAGGCGGCGGCGCCCGGCGCGCCGCCGGAGGATCCGCCGCGGCTCGGCCACGGCGGCGGCGAACCGCCGGACCGCGTCCGCGGTCCGGCCACCCAACACGCGGCCCTCACGGGCCGCGTTCCACCTAAGCCGCGGGTCAAACCCGCGGCGCCCCTTGGCCGCTCGGCCGAGGTCGAGCCGGCCGGTCCGGTCGGCCGGGCCGTGCCCAGGCCGGACCGGACCCGGCCCAACCGGGCCGGGCCGGGTCGGGTCGGCCCGGTTCGGCCGACCCCTAGGGGGGGTTCGGGCCGGGTCGCCCCGGGCCCAGAACCCCTGTTTTCGGGCCCTCTTTGGTCTTTTGCCCATATCTTGGGCCTAGGACCTCCGATTGACGAACCGTCAGCAGCTATGTGATCCTTGGATCGATACGGTCGTTTCGGTATATTACACTCAAGGTTTCGGAAGACTTTGGGTTCGGCCGGGTTGGTTCGTACACGAAACCAACCGGGCCCTCGGAGCGGAAACGCTCATAACTTGAGCTACGGACGTCCGATCGACGTACCGTCAGCTGTGGTAGTTTCCTCTAAGTGAGACGGAACTTTTGGCATACTCCGCCCGAGGATCGGACACAGGCGGAGTACGGTCGGGTTGGTTTTTCCCTAAAAACTAACCGGGCCCCTGGGACGAAAATGCCAATAACTCTCAGACCGGGCGTCCGATTGACGCGTCGTCTGTTGCGTTGAGATCCTGTTGTCGATACGGAACTTTTGGATACATCAACTTCGGACTACGCGTCATTTGATGTATCATCCTCTCGGCTCGTGGAGCGGACCCTCCTAAACGAGCTCGTTGTGTGCGGGAACCCTAGTGCTGGCTGTGACTTCGACGACAGAGCAGAGATCCTCCGTGGACTGCGGCGACGACTGTGCGGAGATCCTCAGTGGACTGCGCCGACTACTGCACTCAGCGATCCTACGTGGATCAGTGCTACAGGTCCTGTGTGGGCCCGATCCTGTGTGGGTCCTTACTACCGGTTCTGTGTGAGCCACTGCCTACAGGTTCTGTGTGAGCTCGATCCTGTGTGGGTCTTTTGCGGGGGTTAGTACCTATCGATCCTTTGTGGGTCCGACGACTTAGATGGATCAGTGATCATCTTTGACGTCATCTGAAAAAGTATACCTGGTTGAGCTGAATCTTATGTTACTCTCCTTTGTGGAATGTGTTGAACTATCCTATGTGGATTTACTGTTTACTCTCCTTTGTGGATTTGAGTCTTGCTTTCCTGTGTGGATTGAGTTGTTCTTGAGCTCGTGAGCAGAGCTAGAAGTGGGGACTTAGGTATATGTATGGGCATATACCTAAGTCGAGTCAGATGTTACTTCGTGATTGCACCTTCCTTTTTGTGCTATATCCTTTGTGGATTTCGGGAGACCTTCGGGGGTCTCGGGGTCCTTACTGAGTAGCTTATACTCACCCCTGCACGGGCTATACCCACACCTTGTTGTGTTGGATGCAGACGACGGACAGCGCTGATCACGGTTGGGGCGTGGAGCAGGACGGTACCTGGAGGTGGACCACTGGGCGGGACGTGCTCGGAGCGGACGTGGGACCCGAGGAGCCTGGAGGCTATCTGTACCCACCCTTCAGGTGGGATTGCTAGTGGACGACACGAGGCCGCCGTCTTTTCTTCAGTTGCTGTTCTTTACCTTTTCAGTTGTACTTTCAGTTGGGCTTGTATTCCGGCCCCCCTTTACTTTTCTGCACTTGGTAGTTACTTTCCGCTTGCTGACTCTGTGGTGGTTGTTACTTATAAGGCAATGCCTTCCCTGTTTACCGGGATTTTACGCCTTGGTGCTAGTCGCCAGCCCCTGGCCTATGGAAGGCGGGCTTGGTGTAGTCACGGCACGGGCCCCGAGGTCGGGTCGTGACAAATTGGTATCAGAGGTGGTTGGTTCTACCGCAGACTCTGATCGTCTTTTCTATATGAAGCAATAGTGTTTAGTGTATTGAGTGTGGTTATCAGTTCAGGGAGCCCAGTGTTGGTGCGGCGGCCGACGTATCCGTACACCAGGACCCTGACTCCTGATTTCCGACTTAATGCATGAAAACATTGATTGCATGTGTGTTCCAAGTTTTCTTTGTGATTACTTGTGTCAGCTCACCGGGATTTTACGCCTTGGTGCTAGTCGCCAGCCCCTGGCCTATGGAAGGGGGGCTTGGGGTAGTCACGGCACGGGCCCCGAGGTCGGGTCGTGACAAGCACACTTCACATCTATTTGAAAAAAAATTCAAATTAAAGAATGTTGCAAAGGAAAGTAGAATATAAAGAGATTCAAGTCTAGCTACTGGAGCATATGTTTATTCATAGTTTATTCATTCTTATTGATTATATCCTTTAGAAATGAATCTGTATTTATTTCTTAAAATGATTCTATTTTCATCACATTTCTTTCGAAAGACCAATTTAAATCCAATTACATAAGTTTTCTTAGTTCTTTCAACTAATGTCTAGACTTTGTTCCTTTGGAATTCATTTAATTTATCTTGTATAGATTTAATCCAATCATCATCACCTAAATCTTCATGAATTTTTTTTACTCTAATTGGGAAATAAATTCTAGATGTTGAACTTCATTTTTTAAAGAAATTCTTGTCCTTATAGGTTGATTTACATCACTAAGGATACTATCACTAGTATTATTCTTAAGAAACAATTGATTTGGGTTTTTTAAAACCTATTCATCAATATAAGGTAGAATATTTTCTAGGTTAAATACTTTAGAAAAAGTTTCTTGAGTGTTTTATTTATAATAATAATATTATAGAAAAGTTTAATAATTCATTTTTGAAATCACATTTGAGGTTGTATGTTGGGGTTCTCTAAAAATAAAAGGACCTGTTTCATCAAATTTAACGTGCACTGTTTCTTTAACAATAAAAGTATTTTAGTTAAAAACTCTATAATCCTTAGAAGTTTTGGAGTAGCCTAATAAAATTAATTCATCGGATTTGGGTGAGAATTTATTTAAGATATATATATCACTAAAAATTAATACTTTTCATCCAAATACATTGAAGTAAAAAATTTAGGTTTTTGACAAGGCCAGAATTCATAAGGTGTTTTATTAATAAAATATATGATTAAAACTCAATTTATATTGTATCAAGATGTATTAATATCTCCATACAAAAAGTTTTTATCAATATAATATTCACTCAAAATGGTTTTAGTTATCTCATGAATAATTCGAGTACTTCTTTCAACACCACCATTCTGTTGAGGAGTTCGTGGGGATGATAAGTTATGGGTAATGACTTTATTATTACAATATCTTTTAAAATATGAATTTTGGAATTATCCACCATGATAACTATGAATATTTATCAATGGAAGGTTTTCTCATTTTTAACTTGGGCTCTAGAAGTTTTAAAATAAAAAAGGGTTTAGATTTCTTTGCTAGAAAATAAACCCATGTAAATTTGGTGTAATCATCCACTAAAACAAATACATAGTATTTTCCTCAAATACATCCAGTTTTTGTTAGACCAAAAAGATCCATATGAACTATATATAATTTTTCAGAAGTTGATACTTCACTGTTTGTTTTAAATATTGACTTATGTTGCTTTCCATATTAACAAAATCACAAACTTTTGAAGAATAAAATCTAAGATCCATTAGATCCTTAACAAGTCTTTTATTTGAGAGTTTTCATACATTCCTAGGGTTACAATGTCCTAGTATTCTATTCCATAACCAAGATTGATCTTACATTTCACTAAGGAAAGGTAGATCTTGGCACATATGGTCTTCTATGTTAAGTGTGTAAACATTCCCATGCCTATGGGCAGAGAGAATAAACTCTTCCTCGGAATTGTGTACTAAGCATTTACCATTCCTAAAATTAATAAGGTAACCTTCATCACATAATTGGAATATTCTTATGAGGTTGTTCTTAAGTCCATTAACAAATATAACATTTTAAATTAATGCTTTTCCAAGAAGAACAATGTTACATATACCAACAATTTCTCCATGAGCATTATCTATAAAAGATTTTGTCCCTCCTTTTATCTTGATAATCATTTCAAAAAAATAATTTGTTACCAGTAATGTTCAGGGAACATCCACTATAAATATACCACATATTATTGTTGGTACTTCCTTTATTTTTCTGAAGAAAAAAATTATAATTTTGGAATCCAAACATTCTTGGATCTGGAATTGTTAGAAAACAATATCATAGGTATTCACATTTTCTTAGAAAAGTAAGATTTATGAAAACCTAAGGATTAGGTTTTATTTAACGAATATTTTGTCTCCCAATGTCCACCACATTGAAACTTGGTGCAAAAAGAATCACTTTAGGGAACAAAATAGTTATTACAAAAAATAAGTTTTGAGTGAGTATAACCAAATTCTGAATAATTCATAATAGGAAGAAGTTGTGAATACATTTTGTCAAATTATTTCCTTCCCAACGTAAAATTTGATAATAGTTTATTAAAGGGAAAAAAATTTATTCTAGTTTGATGACCAAATTATTATCCTCAAAGTCATTAGTCTTAGAACTTGAGTTATAATATGGAACACTTTTCTTAAAAATAACATTTTAAAGATCCTTATAAACTTTATCCTTCTTAAAATTAACTTCCTTAAAGTTTTTAGAAATATTTTCAAAATCAAAAGTTTTCTTATCAAGATCCATAGAAAGATATGAAACATATTTTGTTAAAAAATACATTCTAGAATTTTCTTTATCTATCTTCTTTGTCATCATATAGTTATAATTATCAATTAAATTATAAAATCTAGAAACTTCTTTAAAAAAAGGCAAGATATTATCTTCTGACTGGTCACAGTTACTGTGACTTGATTAAAATATAACAACAAATTTCTTTATCTTTAAATCTAGTTACCCTTTCTAGAGTCTTAGATTTATAAGTAGTAGTAAAATTAATCCTTCCATTACCATTCTTCTTCTTATTGAAATCATTATCTCTCTCTATTCTTGTTTTATGATGAATTAGAATTCCAAATAACTCAACAAGAGTAATGTTATATACTTTTCTATTCTCATCAATAGCCTTAATTTTATATTCCAATTAATTGGACATGATATAAATTATCTTTTACAAAATAAATTCATCATCAAGACCTTTCTCTCCCATAGATTGAAGACTATTGATGATGGTCATAAATATTTTTTTCACTTTGAAAACAGATTCTCTATAAGGAAATAAGAATCCTAGATATTAATCTCTTAACATATCTCTTCTAGTTTCTATCACTTTAGAAGTTCGAAAGTGTGTAACTTCATGTTTCTTCATAATACAGTTGGCAGATTCACAAGAAGATATCTGACTATATATATTCTTGGTCATTAAACATAACAAAGTATTTCATAACTTGTAGTTTAATTAATATTCTAATTTTTCTTGGTTGTTGAAAGTTATGACTTCTTTGTCTGGAATTTTGTAATCTCTAATGATCATAAAAAAACTTTCCACTCCAATATTAATGAAAAAAGTATTCATCATATTTATCCAGTACTAATAATCATTACCATTAAATATTGGTTGTTTGTTATGATTAACGTTGTCTATAGAACCAAAATTCATACCTACTATTATTATAAGAAAATATATTTTCCACATAACCTATTAGTAGTAAAAGTTTATAAACACAGATAAAATTCTTTAAGAAAAACTTGAAAAAAAATGTTATGCAATAAAATTTAGAGTAAGAAAAACTTGAGCAAGAAAAATTATATGTAAGTATAAGTATTTAATATAACTTCTTTGATAACAATTATAGGATATAAATAGAATATGTATATTCTCAATTACAAGAGGGGGGGTGAATAGTAATTTTAAAAACATTCTCTTTTAAACTTATGGAAATATATTTTTAACAAAGTTAAATAAGATAAATTCAAAAACTCTCTTTGGTTCTTAAACAAAGGGATTATTGGAAGGGCCCAGGTCTAGTTGTATGAAACCTAGACTTAAACAAGTTAAACTTGAGAAAACATAAGTAGGTAAATTCACAAACCCCCTTTGGGGAAGTGCTTGAACAGATTTCCATTGAAAAAAACCATAAGTATACATGGGTAGTTAAGACTTGAGTCCTGAATTTTAGTTAATTTTTGAATAGCTTTGATTTTTTTTATATGTAATAATGGTATTTTGATCCCTAATTAGTATATTCATAATTTTGGGGGTCTCCTTGAGAATTAGAGGTGGATGTGGTGAAATAGACATATTTATAAGATTATATCACACTGTCCAGGAAACAATACAGAGCCCAATAATATGGTTCTATAAATATTTTAGAGCTTATTTTATAGTAATCATGCAGTTTACTAGCCCGTGAAACTAAGCCAAGTGTGGCTTGTTCCCTAGAATTGTTACTTTTCCTCCCTTGTTTTCGGTATTGACCTTAATGGTGTCTACAATTGGTGAAAGGGTTAATCAAAGAGTTTTTTTGTGTGAAATTGATGGCATTTTAGTTGAAATTTATTATTTATCTCTTGGTTAGTCTCTTGAAGGTTCGTTGTTTGTTTTGGGAAAACAAATATTTCAGAAGTAATGAGGTGTTTTATAAATCATCTATAATTTTTTTAGCATTATGGATGTAGGATCGAAATAGAATATGTTGATGATCAATTTCAAAAGGGGGGATAAATTGTGAATTTAAAAGATTTTGCTTTTAACCTTAAAGAAATCTATGTTTAACAAAGTAAAACAAGGTAAATTCCAAAACACTCTTTGGTTCTTAAAAAGGGATAATTGGAAGGTTCTAGGTCCAATTTTATGAAACCTATACTTAAACAAGTTAATCTTGAGAAACATAAGCAGGTTTATCTTAGGGAAAGATTCTAATTTAAAGAGTATAGAATATTATTTTTCGTATTATACAAGTATAAGAAAGTATAAGAAAGATATAATTTCATTATTTAACAAAATAAAGTGGAAATAAAACTTGTAACGACAACAAATAAATATGTAGGAAATATTTTAACCCAAAGATAAGGGTATCCAACAACCTTGGATAAAGGTCCCTTAATTTATACATTCAAGAAAGTCTGTCTTACCCACACTAGGGTAATCCCTCGATAAGAATATCAGAAACTTTCTTGTTATCTCTAAAAAGAACTCAAAATTTAAGTAAGTAGGAACCTCTATCATCTTATCCTCGGATGTCCTCGATTGTACTCAGAAACAATGAGAGGCGCACTAAGCAAGATGAAAAATATGGTCATAAATGAACAAGATGTTCATAAATCGCATAAATAATGGGAGTATTTATCTCTCTAGAAATCACTTCACAACATGTAATATCTTGGATCATATAATGATATTGACCTCATTCAAATGAGCTTCTATTTATATGAAAAACTTTAATGGTCATCTCCCTCATCCAACAGTCATATTTTTCCTTGAATCTTGAAGAGACCTAGATAGGTGTCACTCAACCAATTGTTAGCTAGAAATAGATTGTACAACATAATTTTATTGAAACATAATCATGTGTAAGTAAGTAAGGAATTCTTAAGTTTAAGTAACCTAAGTAAACTAGAATATGATAAATTTGGAACATAATATATAATAAAGAAAATATAAAAATAATAAGTTTGAATAATAAGACTCTCAGTATATTGATAAATAGAGTCTAAATATGTATACAAATATATTTTGATTTTAGAAGAATTTGGGGTCTGAAGTTCAGATAATTTGGAGTCTATATTTTAAATAATTTCGAGTCTGAAAATAGTGATACTCAGATTCTAAGAATCTGTATGTTTCCAGGGTTTAAAATAATGATCTGATTATTCTTAAATAAATTTGATCTTAAGAAAAATAATGTTAAGATAAGATAAAGATCATTAAGCAAAACCTAGAAAAGAAAGTTACTGTTAAAGTAAAAAAAATCCTTATAGAAAGAAAATAATCTTTAAGGAAAAAGTTTTTTTGATTTTAAAAACAAAATAAATTGTTAAAATTCATAAGATAACTTATTGAATTAAAAATGGGATGCCTAAAATTTTATATTTAGAGTTTTTTTAAAAGGTAGTAAATTTCAAAATGGAATTTTGAAATTATTTTTGAAAATAAAAAATGAGTTAATGGGTTTTTTATGTGGAAAATGGGATTTGGTTTAAAACACTTAGAAAATGAAGGTGTGTGGTTTTGAAAAAATATAAGAAAATATATTTCAGGTAATAATATTTTGTAAAATGTTTGATTCAAATGATTTGAGTAAATTGTTTTTGTAACAAATGTGAGAAAAAGTTTTAAAAGAGAGGAATTATTGGAAATTTAAAATGAAAAGAGATGTCTTAAAGGTTGTTTTGGAAATTTATATTAGATTTATTAATATTAATGGGATTTTTATGTGTCTTTTAATGAGTTTAGTTATGTTTTGATATTTTTTTATCTTATATGATGTTGTCAGTTGATTTATGAAACATGAGCTAACTAGGTCCATGTTCTGTTTAATTTAGAATATTTATCCCAGAAAGTCCTCAATAAAGATCGGGAAGTCTATTTGTTAGGATGATATTTATGGTGGATCTCCTTGTTTTTTATATATGGTTCCTCCACATGTAAAATATACTCGGACTCAAGGATGAGTGGTGAATCTGAGTTCATCCCTTACCATAGATTCCACCCATGACTCCTTAAATAAGAGGGACCCTCTCCCATATCTTGGAGTTGTTATATTTGGAGCTAGACTATCATATTTTTTGGAATGGTTTCAAAATCCCTATTAGTGGGGGTTATTTATGGTGTTTCAGTTAGAGTGAGTGAAGATGACCCATCGAGTGAGGATCAGAGAACAGTGGAGCCTGAGATGGAAGAGTATGTTATTGACTGCTAACCTTCATGGAGGAAAATGAAGAATCTAGTTGTTAACTTCTAGTATTGAGCATATGTTATTTTTGAGTCTTCGTGCATGAAATCTCCATGGTATTATCTTTTATGTGGATTCTAGGGATATCTTTTGAGGTTTTGTAATTTGAATTATCGTAATGGGAAACCTCAAGTGTAATTGGGAATTAAAATAGTGTGGTTTTTTAACTCTTTTTAGGTGTGTAATGAGGTTAATTATTTGGATTTTCTGGGAAGGTTTAGAATTTTATTTGTTAATGCTTTAATGATTTGGGTTTCCTTCACTTGTAGTTTTTTATGTTTTCTTATGATGTGGTTATATCAATGCTGGGTTCTTAATTGATTAAAAATGGAATACCTTAGGGTTGGTACTTGGGTAACTGAGATCAGTGTTTCCATTAAGTAGTTGAGAACCTGGTGGTGTTAGTTTTGATTTTTTTGGGATCTCTATGAGATGGTGTTCCAAGTCGAGGTCATTTTTTACCCATTAAGTGGGATGGACCAAGGTCTGGAGTCCATGTAATTTCTTGCTGAGGTGTGGATATAAATTTTTGTTTATGTTTTTTGTAGTTGAAATGAATTGTTAGGATTAGGGGTGGTTATAATTTTGTGTATGTTGTGTTCCCCTTCAGTTGTGTTTTATTTGGGGGGTATATTTTCTTCGTTTTTGATTGTTCATGATTGATGGAATTTGATTGTTCTTGGGTAATATTTTGAGACATGTTCTTATGGTTTTTATTTTGGTTTGGCGATGTATCCTTCCCTTCTTTTAACTATTTTAAATAAATTATAAATCATCGGGAGACCTATTCTTGGTCTCTATTCCATTTAGTCTTTTTCCTCATGAATTAATTTTCATTATTCTTGGAGATGATCTAGAATTATTTGGGATTGATTTGTCATCTTAGAGAAATTGTTTGTGTTCAAGGTTATTTTTGAGGATTCACTCTACTTTTTTACTACCCAATCCACATCCTTCTACATGAATTTATTAGGGATTATTTTTTGATATTTCCACTTTTTTGAGGACTTTTTTAGGATATAATGTGGCATGGCGGGGATACTTCAACACTTCATGTCACTATAGCTATAATTATATTTAATAACATTATAGTAATTTAAATTTTTATATGTTTTGGGCATAAATTTTAATTTTAAGTAATTTTTATTCGATTGAAGGGGTTTTTCATGGTCACCTAATGGTTTCGTAAATTGTGTAGATAACCTTGACATAAGGGTTCCTTCATCACATATTTTGTGCATACGATTTCTCTCAAATCGTGAAAGTACCCTTATATAGGGAGTTTTCCATTTCATTTTTAACATGAATAGTAAGTGTGAACAGGTATCGCTTGGTTCAAGGAAAACTATATGATTCATAGTGGAAATCATGAATGTTTCCTTTCCTTAGGGTTTTTTTGATTCACGACATGTGCACAGTTAGGATAAACCATGTGATAAGCATACTACATGTGTTGCAGACTTGACAGATTGGTTTTTCACAGTTGGCGTTCTATTTAGAAAATTGTTTGGGCCTCCAACATAACTACGTCACTCAATTTTTCTCTTGGGGTGACTTTTAAGGTTGGTGTATGGTTAAGACTGATCTTGTTTCCAAATCATGTGATTTTGACATGGGTATCCTGTGGACCCTACATGGCTAGCACACAGTTTACCTTACTATACGTCCTAACCACGAGAGCTACTAGTTTTAGTAAAACATAAATTTATAAAAACAACCTATTTGATATTAAGATGGAATCCCTCCAATTTTTCCCTCTTGTTTAGGCAAGTATGGGGTGTGTAGGGGATATCCATACTTCCCCTCTCCTCTTTATTTTGAGCCATTTTATTAATTTTACATTGATTTGTGAAGGTAAATCCCTCCTTCTTCCTCGTTCTTTATCCTTTATCCCCACTCATTAATTCTTTTCCATTGGTTTATTTCTTAAAATAAAACCTAGGAAATAATAGGGTTTTATTCTTGTTTTGGTGTGGTTTAATCTTGAGGTTTTTGGTTTTTAGGTCTTATGGATTGTCCCTTATTGCTTTTTCGGGTACTTTCCATCAAAGGAAATGACCACCGTCTTGGTTTGCACTTGATTGATGTGGGTGTTTTAATGAATTTCCTTAAATAGGAATTTAATATTATGATTTATGTTTTTAATTTTGTGATTTAGTATATTATATCAATATATAATTGATGAATGGACTTTATAAATGTTTTATATTGGTTCTTCACTTGGCATAAAGGGTGGTTTCAAAGGGTTTTTATATTTGAAATGTTTTTTGAATGCCAACTGTTCATAAAAGGGCTTCAATAGATGGGTTAAATGTTTTAAAAATTTACTTTTAAGAAGTTATTTGAATTGTATTTTAATGTTTATAAATTTCCAGACACCCTCATCCATCTTTTTCAAGAAGTCCCATTCGACACATTCAAAGGAAATTCTTGTGCATTCTGAGAGACCATATATTATGCCCCTTTTTTTATTCCCAAGTGGATTATTACCCTAAGGGTTAATATTATATTCTATTTTGATATAGATAAATCATATAGGGATGTTTCTTATGAAGAGATTGGAGGTTAGGTGAGATTTATGATACACTTATATTTTTGACGCGGTTCTTTGATTTCTCACCTTATGTTGTTGTTTCATGGGTACACTAGGAAAGTGATAGTCCAATATTAATGATACACTAGTCCAGTATACACAACATCTATTTTCCCCTACTATGACATTATCTAGGATAGGGGTATACCCCTTGATGAATATAGTGTTACTAGAATAATGTGGCTTGTGATGGTTTGGATGCAGCATACATCGGAAGTTGGTGTCATGTATTTGTTAAAGTCTAGGGATATCTTACCATAGACATAGTGTGTTTTCCATAATAGTAGATGATTCTATAGGGGACTCCAATTACCTATGTTCTTTGATTCTGTTGGCCTCTATGGAACCATGACCTATTGACGATGCTTTATTATTTTTATCTTTTTGTTAATACGGTGATATGTTGTATTAATACATTATTCTTTACTAATGATTTTCTTTTATTTAATCTTACTAATATGTTTTGAAAAGTAAATTTAAAAATTGGTTTATAAGTGGATGTAAAATGGGTGTTTTGATAATGGAGGCATAAGTCAAGGAAATGTTTTAAAGGTGATTATTTTCATTTAAATAAAAAGGAATTTATAAAATGGTTACGGATATGATGTTGGTTTTTATATAACTATGAATAAAAAATCTATTTTATTATATTTAGGACTAGAATAAATGTAATGTATTTTAAAGGACTTGCACAAACTTCTTGGTGGGATCCCACATGGATTGGTTCCACTCACACCCTATATAAACTATTTGGTGTATACAACTCTTATGTTTCTTTTTAGCTCGCTTGGAATTGTTTTCCTTTGGTTATGGGAATTTAAGTTATTTATGATATTTGAATTTGGATTTAGAGAGTGACCAAGGGGTTAAATAGAGACAGTTGGTAGTGGTGTGGTTTTGGTTTTTATTTTGAGACACTTTAATATTTGTCTTGATGACTCAGTTTTTGTTTGACTTGTTGATTTATGTGTGATTCTTATAATTTACTCCTCAATTTATGTGATTTATTTATTTACTTTTACTTCCTAATCTATAAGAATATTTCCATTTTTTATAAAATAATTATTTATATCCATGGAATTCTAATGTATGGATGGTTCATGCTGTATTTCTTGGTGGAAAACATGCTTTGGTTTGGTTTTTTAAGGGTGAAAATATTCTTAATGGTTTAAATTTGAGACCCTATCACTAGTTTCCAGTCTAGGATTATTAGGAACGCACCTCTGGCCTTGAAAAAGACTTATTTAGGTGCCTAGATTAGGGATTTTCTATATTTTTTTCATGAAATTATGTATCCTATAATATCAAAATATCACCTTTTAACGTGATAAAAATATATAAAAGTAATATAAATACTTAGGTATACAATTTTTAATTATAGAAACTAAATATTGAACATTGTAAATTAATAGACATATTCATATATACCAATATATCCATCCTATCAACATGATAGAAATAAATACTACATTTAAACATGATAAAACATGTGATATAATCCTTGGATAATTTTATACATAGAAAACGATCAAGAAGACTAACATAAATCCAAAAGAAATACATGTCATGAAATCTTTGTTACTTAAAAAAATACTCTAACGACAATCCACATAAGAAATAAGATCATATATGAGTAATAATAAAATTATATATAATTTCATGCCAAACAAGGCACTTAAAATAGAATGCAAAACAACTAATTCATATGAGTAGTAAATCAAATAAAATACTAGGAATGATATTGACCATACCCAATTCCTACTCATAAAAACCTAATCAATGTATAAGGGGTGGCATAAACACTAATAAAGAAATATTACTAGAAAATAAAAGGTCCTTAATTACTAAGTATTCCATATTGAAAACCTATTTAAGAAAACCATTTATTAAGAATGATAACTCACTCAAATAAAGAAACACCAATTGAGACATATTACTAGAAAAGAAAATGTCCTTAACTATTAAGTTTTCCATATTAAAAACGTAGTATATAAAAAAACTTATTAATAAACATAATTCACCCAAATTAGGGTTTTCATGTTTTTCTCAAATTTTAAGAAATTAATTTTTCACACTTTATACCTATATTATAAAAAAAGTTTATTTATTAAAAAATTGTTTTTTTTAATTATCAAATTATAAAGAGTAAAATACCCAAGGAATTATTTTCACTAAAAATCAAACTATATGTTTTAATAATATATATAAAACCATTTCTATACTCAAATATTTAAAAAAACATGATTATAGATTATAATGCGTAGTTTAGGAAATAAATATGTTAATAAAACAAAAAAAATATTAAAACCCACATCATTTCTTCCCACTTAATCAAACCAAACATTATCACATCAGTGATTCGATTATAAACAAAGCTTATGTATTTTTTATTAAATTATATTAAATTTAGTTTTTTTGGAAATAAATTAATTACTTTATCCAAATAAAGTGATGTATCTTAACATAGACATATGCCAAACAAAATATATTCTATTTATTTCAAAAAAAATTGTCACTTCATAATAATTTTAGGTTTGGACATCCATAGTTGGAAGAAAGTTAATTATAAAAGTATAAATATTCAACATTCAATTTTCTAAAAATGAAAAAATTAATCATTTAAACACTCTCAAGAAACTTTAGAAAATAAACCAACTTCAAAAAATTATATTAATAAGACAAATATAGAAAATCAAGAATTTACCAACTAATATGTTCCATATATAAATAATAATTTAAGTATAATATAATAAACACAAAAAAACCTACTTAAATTAAATATTTAACATGAGTAAAAAATACTTCACGATAAATCAACATTTTACAAGGTTATAAATCAAGGATTGGAAGAAAGAAATAATGAATAAAAAAAGTTACATGGTTTCATGTGAAGTCCAATTAAAATAATATAATTTCATATATCAAAATATTACTAAATACCGCCTATTAATAATCCAAAAATATATATTTAAGCATTATTATTAATTTAGAAAAAAATTAGTAGTCATATCATAGGCATAACCTAAACACCAAATGAAGGGGTGAGACCACCCACCTAAACTCCAACATCCTGTGTGAATAAAGAACATAGAATTTTTATATTTATTAATATTTTTTAATTAAATATTAATTTTACTTCAAAGGGGATTCCATGTTCGACAGTGTACCCGATACGCAATAATGAGTTTCTTTGAAATCTTACGTTACACACAACAGTAAGTTATACTAAAAAATAATATAATAAAATTATTATTTAAAATTGCAGTTAATGCATTGAAGTTTTATTGGCAGTAATGAATAGAAATAACTACAATATGTTTATACATGTTTGTTAAAAAAATTATCCAATAAAATTTGGAAGATTAAAATGTGAATGAATCCGATTTTAAGTACAAATACTCTAATATTCATAAAAAGGTCGATTTACTGCCTTTTGATGGAGAACCCTCTTTAAATCTATTTTTAGTAAATTTTATATGATATATTGGAAAAAATAAAAATCTTATTTAGAATTGGAACATCAAAATTTACTTTGGGTAAATTTTTGGTATTTTTCTGATAAAATTGTTTTTTTTATGAAAAGTGAAAAATACTGTATTTTAATTCAAAACTAACTTTTAATATAATTTATTTATATGGTTATATAATCTTTTTAATTGGTTTAAAAGTGTAATTAAATTATACTTTTAACATTTAATCCAATTTTGGTCATTTTAAGTAATTTCATTTTGAAAGTGGACATAAAAAAGTGTCAATCTTTTGATAGTTATTATTTCTTAAAAACACGCTTTTTTGTTTTGACAACAAGAATTTATTTTAAATTAATTAATGAAACTTCTATGTTCTTAATTTGTTAAAATGGAAATAATTTTTGAATTTTTAATATCAAATATAGCACAGGATGAATTTTTTGGATTTTTCTAAAAACCATCCTTTTTTAATGAATTGTGAAAACATTAAGTAGTAGTTAAAAACCGACAACATCATTTAAATGAAATTTTACCTCTTATATGAATTTAATTTCAAAAATATGACATACATGGTTGTTATTAGTAAGTAAATTTGGTTCAATATGATGAAAATAATTTTTTATTAATAGTAAATTTTGACTATTATTTACTACGGATAAAGGTAAATATGTTAATTCAAGGTAAAAATAATATTATAATAATATTAAATTACCCTAAAATGTGTTCTAATCCTATTTATTAATATATGTATGACTATGGGAATCCGTTGGTTGGTTTTGGGACCCCATGAATTCACTTCTAGTGATAATGACACTTTATAAAAATTAATCTAATTTAATGACAAAAATGACATAAACATATATATTTTGGTCAATAAATTATTATATGGGGTTATATAAGTTATATCATAGACTATAAATTTTAATTTAAATGATAAAAATATTCCCTACATAATGGTATTTGTTTTATAATTTTTTGACATCAAATAAATAAAATTATTTATGACACAATAATGAGGCACTGTTTACCTCATTAATAAATGATTTAAATAAATAAGATTATAAAAATTAAAATAATAACCAAAACCTGTCAAATACTTATTGGATGATTTTATTTCAAACAATAGTCATCTTATCTTATAATTTAATATGTTTTGAACCTTTAGAAACTTAAAATCATCATATAATCAAATAATATTTTCAAACATTTCCAAAGAGCCCCTCCTCCCCTTTATAAAAATCCCTCACATATAACCCATTACTCACACCTCTCAATCCCATTGGATCATCCAAAATATTCCCAAATAAGCTCTCAATATCCCTATATTCCACATAATATCCTTACCTTATGCATAAGGCACCTCATGTAAACCGTTTGGTTCAAACCAAAGGGAGAGACCCGATTTAAAGGAAACATCTTCTCTTAAGTTCTTTTATTTTATTTTACTTCTCCAACCCCCTAAACACTATTTTTTACTTTATTTTATAACAACACTAGTATAATAAATATAAAAGGTTGTTTTTATGAGAATTATTCAAACTAAACTTCTACACACCTCCATCTAATGGATACAAACATACTTTTTATGTGGACGACGTACTACTGCCTCACGAAATGATGATTGTTCAAATATCTCCAACCGCCTCTCATGGTGGCCATTATGATTTCACTTTAATTATATATAATATATATTTTCTTTTATTTTATCAATATAAATTTTTAATTCTCATTTATAACATACATTTATTCTTTTCATGGTGTAGAAATATGATAATTTCATTTGAGGAAATGTGGACTACCGCCCCCTAAAAGTGATATGACTCTTTCATACCATACATGGAAAGTATAAATGATGGTGTTAATTAAATTATTTAATATATATATAATATTATATTATACTTTAATTTTAATATATCTATGTATCATTAAGTTTTTATTTCTTTAAAAATGAAAAAAAATGAAATGAAAGTAGCCTTCAGGCATAAGTACGACTTACCGTCTCCATGAATGGTGCATTTCATTTCTTATATCCAAATGATATGTACTATTATAAATACATATATAATGGATATATATGATATATATATGATATATAAATCATGAATATAATTCTGGAGATAATGTACTTTTGACCATGTGGACAAATTGTAATTATAACAAGTTCATTTTTAACTCCAATTCTGAACATCGACAAAATGTCTGATGTGGACTCAAATAATTAACTAATTGTTATTGCAAGGTAATAAGTGATATAAAAGGACTAATAGACTTGAAAAATGTTCTGAATTAAGTATAAATTAACTTATGTTTTTTATTCTGCAAGAACAAGGAACAAACGATTCAAGTCGGACACGAGGTAAGGGGTTTTCATCTCACTTTTTATTCCCTTGATATTCATGCTATATTAACCACTATTTACTTTTTTGTGGTGTATTTAATTCCCATGATTGTATTATTTGTGTAATATACTTTAATTTATGTGTATTTACATCTTTATTGTATATTCCTTTTTAATGGGGTGTATGTTTCATAAGTTACAAAATTGGTAGAGGAACCTTTCACCCTCCTCTTTTTAAAGGACTTCTTTTTGTTTTATCTTTTGATTTACATATTTTTATGTTGGGATATGTTTTTATATATTATTATTGTTTTAAATTGTATTTCAATGTGATGAGATACCCTTTTCTTTCTCATTAACTCATTTTATTAATTTTAAAGTAACGCTGTTAGGTTGTCGAATTTCTCGAAGAGAACTTCTTAACCCAATTTCAATTCATTGGGTTAATCTTCTAATTATTGATTATTTCATGCCATGAATATGTGTGAACGACCTACTATTGTTTTATAATTAATATCCACTCATATTGGGGGTATTCTTATTTGTCACGCATAATTATGTCATTGATTTGTCCTTAATCTAAGAATATGTTCTTTGTGAGGGACTTTGTCTCAATTTACATTCCATTGAGACTTATTTGTTTTTATACACCAGTTCCCTTTGATATGGTGTATATACTACCCTTTGACATATTATATCATTAGTATACTTATTCTCATGATATTATAAGCTTTGATTAATGTTATTCCTCAATTATTTGTACTCAAGTGTCTCTGATTTGGTTAAGAACTCTTTAACTAAAATATCATTTTAAATGTTTTAAATATTTATTCTTCTAAATATTTCTAATTAATGTCCATGGTTTAAAAATGATTTTAAATATTTATTTATATGGACATGAGTGTTTTGAAAGCAAAGTTTCTTTAAAAATCTTCAAAGTTGTACGGTACACTTTGATTCAAAAAACTCTTTATTAAATGTTTTAAATGGTTTTGAAAATGGTTTGATAAAGCATTGATTATATTAATATTTTCAAATGATATATTGTGATTGCAATGTGGAAATATTATATTTACTTTATTCTTGTTTTATGTGTTATGAATATGTTATCATTATTTGGATTTGTTTATGTATACGGGTTATTCCGTGATAATCCTAGGGTGGGTGAGCCCGTGATATCTCTCCAATGCATTGTGTAACGTCACAGAGGTAAAAATTAATGTTTCTACTAATGGATATAGATAATATATTGTGATGGGTATTCCAAACATAACTCCCTACATAGATGTGAAATATAAAATGTAAGTATGTTATGAATGCCATAAATTACCTTTATGATTTATGATTTTGATGTGTTATACACAAATATTATGATTTCATGAGGTATGTTATGATTGAAAAGTATGGTTTCATTTATTTGTATTTAATAATGGTTTAATGTTTCCTTTCCTTATTTTATAACCCTTATTGATCTTTTTATGCTCATCCCGAGTTTTGAAATGTTTTTCATAGGACATAAAGATGAATAGGGTCAAATATGGGATCAAGGAAAAGTCATGTTGTCTAAAAAATAGATCCAGACATGACTCTTTTTTTCAAGAGTTTTTATTTTATGAAAAAATTGAAACTGAGTAGAAGTTTCTACTTTTTAATTTTAGAGATGTAATGTAATGGTTATGGCATAATTTCTTAAAACTCTAAACCTAAAAATATCCTCAATGTGAATTATTAAATTAATTAAAGATTATGTAATGTTTTAAGGCTGGGTCCTTACAGTTGGAATCAAATTTTGGTTTAGATAACTATAGTGGTTAAGTTGTTATTTAAGAATAAGTGACATTAACATAATGGTTATTATATTAGAAAGAGTCGTAGTAATTTTAAAAAAATGTAAATGAGTTAAGATCACATGAATAAGTCTATCTTTGTATTTACCCTCCTCATAAGATATTATATGATGATTTTACTGATATACTTACACTGACCTTTTTGGTTTTAGTAAACGGCTGGATCTGGTAGGAACCAAAGTAATAGTGGATGTGAAGAAAAATGTGACAGTTTTCTTAACGAGCAGTTAAATGAAATGGTAGATGCAATTAGAACTCTTGTGATTATTCTCAACCAACTATCTGAAGTCAGGATTGACCACATGAACCTTGGTGATTTTTATAAGGCATCATATATATGAGAAACAAATCCCTATGGAATTTTAGGTAATAATCATAAAGGTAAGTATATTAAAAAACCTATGTGTCATGGATATGGAAATAAACACCTAGGAAAATTCTTTAAAGGGATGAGAAGATGATATTGATGTGTAAATGGATGTCATAAATCAAGAACCTTCTATGGAAAAAGGAAACACCCAGGTGACTCTAGAAAAGGGAAAGAATTTCTTTCTGAAGGATCAGTTGAATGGTTTTAATGTGGTGTGCATAGTCATTATACAAACATATGTTCTAGAAAGAAGGTTAGTGAATGGGATCACTAAGATCGTACAAATATATGTTTACAAAAACTTAATTCCATTCTAAGTGAGGATGAGAAAACTGACAATGACCAATGAAAGGTATGGATTATTTCGTAACTGATGTTTTGACATTATTGAATCTTAGGATATGATTTATGATTTTGTTTATAAGAAAGAATTATTTCAGAATAAGTTGGAAATTAATGGTTAATTGATCGTGAATAATTTTTATTGAGTAATATATAAACATATAAGGTATTCAAGAGTTATGGTGAATTTTAGGATGATGAAATGCTTAAAAGTATTAAGTCTATTTTGATGATGGGATTAAATTAGAAGACCTTTTCTAGTCTGTGTAACCCTGAAGATTGATATATGAAAATGTTATTCAAGAAATAATTATCTTCTCTTTTTTGGATATAGTTTTAAAAAACTATTTGGGTTTATATGATCCTTGAATTTGAGGAAATTAATTGTTATTACTTTTGGAATGAAAATGATAGGTATGAGATAACATTTGTGGTTAAAATATGTTATGGTTATTTTGGAAGAGTTTATCTCATTTTTGGGAATTTTATAAAATTATATAGTTTTTGAAAAAGTACAACACACAAAATTTGTGATAACACATCGCATCGGACAAAGCTGTGGGAACCGAACCCACAACCAATGTGCGATTGAGATTTATTTCCTACCAATGTACTATGTGAAGTACCTGGTTAGTATGACTTATTATTTTTGGTTAAATGATTTTATTGATCAAGAATAAATTGATTTTTTATCTTTTGTTTTATCAAATGGATATCCTTAGTATATGAAAATGATTTGGGGATTAAGTGATAAAGGTTATTTTGGAAGATGTTTTCTCTTTTTGCGAAACTATATTCCTAATGAAAATAGAATACTTTGTTATTTCAATTGAGGAGTAATGGAGGCATTTTATTTTGAAATAATCTATGTTTTTATTATAGAAATATTGAAATTTGGGTTATTTATGGAAATGATTAACCTATCATAGAGAATATGTGATTTCGTTAAGTAGACTTCATTATGAGACTTTAAGAGTAGTCGATGTTATTTGGAGATAAATGTTAAGATTTACTATGTATGAATATGTGATAAAATCCTTCAAAATTTTGGGTTTCAAACATAGTTTAGATTAATTTAATGAAATTTTTACAGATTTTTTTTTAAATTGTCTTTATTGAAATTTGGGTATTGTTTATTCAATTTTGGAGTTTAAGATTAGTATTTAATTTTTATAGTTATTATCCTTTTTGTGGATTGTCTAATCTTATACTAACTATTTTGTTTTTGGTTAATTTCTAAAGACATGGGAAATATATGGTTCATATTATGTGGATTTTATGATTCTATAAAATTTCATTATATCTCTTCTGGTGTGACCAATTAATCTTAAATACTCATCGTTTGGAAAAAGAGGAGTTTTTGGTAAAAACTTACTAAATGATGAAACTCTACTTGAAAAGTAAGTATATTTCTTTATGACCTTAGTCAAAATCATAAATAAATTCTCTAAATTTATGAAATGGAATATAAAACAAAAACATTGTCCATTAACTTTTTCTACTAGGTAATCAAATACCGTTTACCCATCACATGTTTGTGATTTTCTGGTGGTTAACTTTCTCCTAATCTTATTTCTACCACTCTCTATCTAAACTTGACACCAAGTTTCTCTTTCATATCCATGTTATCCTACATGGAATACTATTTTGGGTTATCTCAGGTGGCCTTTGTACTTATCTTTCTTTCTTTTAATGTGATAGTTTTATTGACAAGTTTTATGATATGAGACTTTTAATGATGTTTCTAAGCCCAATTTTAAAATTCCGAGGACGCGGTTACCAAAAGGGGGGAATGATGTAACAGCCCTGTTGAATAAAGAATATTTAATTTTCCTATTTTTTAATATTTTTGAATTAAATATTAATTTTACTTTAAAGGGGATACCATGTTCGATGGCATACTCGATACGCAACAATGGGTTTTTTTGAAATATTACGTTACACAAAACGTTAAGTTATACAAAAAAATAATATAATAAAATAATTATTTTAAATGGTAGTTAATGTATATACATTTTATTAGCAGGAATGAACAGGAATAAATACAATATGATTATACATGTTTTATAAATACATTTATCCAATAAAATTAAGAAGCTTAAAATGTGAATGAATCCGATTTGAATCATAAATACTCTAATATTCATTAAAAGGTCGATTTACCTCCTTTTGATGGAGAACCATATTTAAATCTATTTTTGGTCACTTTTCTATGTTTTATTTTAAAAAATAAAATTCTTCTTTAGAATCAGGATATCAAAATTTAATTTGGGTAATTTTTTTGAATTTTTTCTTATAAAATTCCTTTTTTATGAATAGTGAAAAAACTATATTTTAATTCAAAACATCCTTTTAATATAATTTATTTATATAGTTAGATTATATTTTAATTGGTTTTAATGTGTAATTATATTTTCTTTTTTCCATTTAATCCAATGTTTGTCATTGGAAGTAATTTCACTTTGAAATTGGACAAAAACAAGTGTCAATCTTTTGATGTTATTATTTCTTAAAAACACGTTTTTTGTTTTGACAATGAGAATTAATTTAAAATTAATTAATGAATCTTATATGTTTTAAATTTGGTAAAATAGACATAATTTTTTAATTTGGAATATCAAATATATCTTAGGCTTATTTTTGGATATTTTTCTGAAAACCTTCAATTTTAGATGAATAGTGAAAACACGCAGTAGTAGTCAAAAAACCGACATCTTCATTTAAATGAAATTTTTCTGCTTCTGTGAATTTAATTTCAAAAATATGACATAAATTTTTTTTAGTAAGTACAATGTAGTTCAATAAGATGAAAATAATTTTTGTTGAATAATAAATTTTGACTTTTTTTACCACGGATAAAGGTAAATAGGGTAATTCAAGGTAAAAATATATTATAATAAAATTAAATTACCCTAACATCTGTCCTAATCATGTTGGTTGATACATGTATGACCATGGGCATCCTGGGGTCGATTTTGGGACCCCATATAGCCACTTAAGAGTGATAATGACACTTTATATTAATTAATTTAAAGTAATGAGAAAAATGACATAAGCATATATATTTTAGTAAATCAATTATTACATGAGGATATATAAGTTCTCTCATCCACTATAAATATTAATTCGATAGATAAAAATATTTCCTATATCATGGTATTTTTTTATAATTTTGAAAATGAAATAAATAAAATTATTTATGACACAATAATGATGCAGTGTTTACCTCATTAATAAATGATTTAAATAAATAAGATTATAAAAATTAAAGAAATATACAAAACCTGTCCAATTATTATTGGATGATTTTATTTCAAACAATAGTCATCTTATCTTTAAGTTTAATATGTTTTGGAACTCTAGAAACCAAAAATCATTATATAATAAAATAATATGATTAGACTTTCCTAAAGACCCTCCCCCCCTTATAAAAATCCCTCACCTCTAACCCATTACTCACACCTATATAGCCCCTTGGGTCATCAAAAATCTAACCAAATAAGCTATCAATATCTCTCTCTTCTACGTAGAATCCTTACCTTAGGCAGAATGCACTTCAAGTAAACCTTTTGGTTCAAACCAAATGGAGATACCTAATTTAAAGGTAATGTGTTCTTTTAAGTTCTTTTCTTTTATTTTACTTCTATAACCCCCCAAACTCTCTTTTTTTACTTTATTTTATAACAACACTAGTATCCTCAACATACTAGGGTTTTTATGAGAATTATTCAAAATACACTTCCACACACCTCCGTCTAATGGATGCGAACATATAGTTTCTGTGGATGACGAACTACTGCCTCACAAAACGATGATTGTTCAAATATCTCCAACCGCCTCTCATGGAGGCCATTATGATGGTAATGTAATTATATATGATATATATTTTATTTTATTTTATCAATAGTATTTTTTAATTCTCATTTATAACATACGTTTATGCTTTTCATGTGGTATAAATACAATAATTTCATTTGAGAAAGTGCGGACTACCACCCCCTCAAAGTGATATGACTCGTTCATACCATACATGGAATATATAAATTATGGTGTTAATGAAATTATGTAATATATATATAATATTATATTATACTGGAATTATAATATTCCTATGTATCATTAAGTTTTCATTTCTTGAAAAAAATAAATGAAAGTAGCATTCATGTATATGTACGGCTTACCGTCTCTATGAATGGTGAATTTAATTTATTATGTCCAAATGTTATGGAATATTATAAATACATATATAATTAATATATATGATATTTAAATCCTGAATATAATTTTGGTGATAATTTACTTTTGACCACATGGACAAATTGTAATTATAACAAGGTCATTTTTAACTCAAATTTCGAACATCGACAAAATGTCTGTTATGAAATCAAATAATTAACTAATTGTTATTGAAAGGTAATAAGTGATATAAAAGGAATAATAAACTTGAAAAAGGTTCTGAATAAATTACAAATTAACATAACTTTATTATTCAGGAAGAACAAGGAACAAATGAGTCAAGTCAGACATGAGGTAAGGGGTTTTTATCTCACTTTTTATTCCCGTGAGATTCATGCTATATTTACCACTATTCACTTTGGTGTGGTGTATGTATTTCCCATTATTTTATAATTTGTGTAATATAATTTAATTTCTGGATATTTACATATTTATTGTATGATTTTTCTTCCTTGGGGTGTATGTTTCGCAATTTACCAAATCAGTAAGGGAACCTTTCACCCTCATCTTTTTAAAAGACTTTTTTTGTTATGTATTTTAATTTACATATTAATCTATTGGGATATGTTCTTATATATTATTTTTGTTGTAAATTGTATGTTCAAGTGATGAGATAACCTTTTATCTCTCATCAACTCATTTCTTGAATTTCAAAGTGACGCTATTAGCCTATCGAATTTCTGTAAGAAAAGTTCTTAACCCAATTTTAATTCTTTGTGTTAAACTTTTACTTCTTGATTATTTCATGCTATGAATATGTGTGAATGAACTATGATTTTTTACACTTAATATCCACTTATATTGGGGTATTCTTATTTTCCTCACATAATTATATCATTTATTTGACTTTAAAATTAGGATATGTTCTTTTCAAGGGAATTTGTCTCAATTTACATTCCACTGAGACTTATTTGATGTTATACACCAATTCACTTTTATATGGCTTATATACTTTACTTTGACATATTATATCATGAATCTACTTATTCTCATGATATTATAATATTTTATTAAAGTTATTGCTCAATTATTTGTATTCAAGTGTCTCTCATTTGGTTAGGAACTCTTTTACTAAAATATCATTTAAAATGTTTTAAGGATTTAGTCTTCTAAACCTTTATCATTAATGTACATGTTTTATAAATGGTTTTATGGATTTATTTATATGGAATTTAATGTTTTTATATCAGATTTTCTTTCAAAATATTCAAAGTGGTATGAGACACTTTGATTCAAAAACCTTTTTTTAATGGTTTAAATGGAACTAGTGCAGAAAACATTTTTTACGGTACTTATTTTTCATTTTTTACGTCAACTTTTGGCTGAACTTATTACAAGAGACGTTATAGACATTGTTTTTTATGTCATTTATTTTACAAACAATGTAAAAAACACCAATCCGACTCATGTCGGTTGATAAAAACACAATGTGGAAAACGCTTCGGAGTCATGGTTTATTACGTCAGTTATTTAATAACCGACGTGGTATATACCATTTCACGTCGGTTATTATATAACCAACATCATAAATCACTCCTCTGAAGCGTTTATCATGTCAGTTATTTTTATAATTGACTAGATAAACCTGTCTGCCAAGCGTTTTCCAATGTCAGTTATATATTATCCAACGTGAAAACATATCTACG
The DNA here is from genome assembly GCA_963277665.1 of Viscum album. Lineage (NCBI taxonomy): Eukaryota > Viridiplantae > Streptophyta > Magnoliopsida > Santalales > Viscaceae > Viscum > Viscum album. Next base: position 2,022,975,398 of record OY728165.1, read on the forward strand.
ACATCTGTTATTTTATAAAAGACGTAAAAAACTATCCATTTTTATTTATTACATTCATCCAGAAGACCTAAAATAGACCAAAAACATACCAAAAACAGACCAAAACCCGACCAAAAATAGACCAGAACCCTCCCACCCCACTGTATAGCCCCCACCACACCCCTGGACACCCCAGACCAAAAACAGACCAAAACCCGACCAGAACCCCCCCCCCCCCCCCACTACACTGGACAACCCCCACCACACCCCTAGACACCCCCACACCCCTGGACTACCCCCACCCCCTATACAACCCCCCCCCCCCCCCCACACACACACAGACACCCCTGGACAACCTCCCCCACCCTCCTGGACACCCCCACACCCCTGGACTGCCGCCCCTGGATAGCCCTCCACACCCCTAGACAACCCCCCCCCCCCCCCCCCCCACCCTCCTAGACACCCACCCCCTGGAAAGCACTCCCACACCCCTAGACAACCCTCCCACACCCCTATAAACCCACCCCACCACACTGAACAGCCCCCACCACACCCCTGTACACCCCCCCCCCCACACCCCTTGACTGCCCCCCTTCGGATAGCCCCCACACCCCTGGACAACCCCCACCCTCCTGGACACCCCCACCCTTGGACATCCCACACCACACCCTTGGACACCCCCACACCCCTGGACTGTCCCCCACCCCCGAGATATACCCACACACCCCTGGACAACACCCACCTTCATGGACTCCCCCACCCCCTGGAGAGCACTCCCACACCCCTGGACAGCCCTCCCACACCCCTAGAAACCCTCCCACCCTCCTGGACACCCCCACACCACTGGACAACACTCCCCTAGACATCCCTCCCACACTCTTAGAACCCCCACCCCACTGGAATTCTCCCCACACCCATGGACATCCCACCACTCACATAGACATCCATGCCACCCTCCCAGACACCCTTATACCCTCCCACCCCACTGGAAAACCCCCACCACACTTCTAGACACCCCCACCTCACTAAACACCCCTAGACCAAAAACAGACCACAAACCCGACCACAAACAGACCAAAACCAGACCCCCCCCCCCCCCCCATGCCACTGGACAACCCCCACAACACCCCTGGATAGCCCCCTACACCCTGGACAACCCCCCCCCCCCCCCTCTTAGACACCCCAACCCCTGGAAAGCACTCCCACACCCCTTGAAAGCCCTCTCACACCCCTATAAACCCCCACCCCACCCTCATGGACTCCCCCCACTGTACAACACTCCCCTAGACAGGCCGTCCACATCCCTAGAACCCCCCCCCCCCCCCACTGGAATGCCCCCCCCCCACCCCACACCCCTGGACATCCCCCAACTCGCCTGAACATCCCTCCCACCTTCCCACCCCACTGGACAGCCCCCAACACCCCATGGACACCCCCACCTCACTGGACACCCCAAAACCAAAAATAGAAAAAAAAACCAAAACTAAACCAGAACCCCCCCCCCCCCACTGGACAGCCCCCACCACAACCCTAGACAGCCCCCACACCCCTGGACAACCCCCACTCCCTGGACAACCCCCACACCCCTAAACAACCCCCACCCTCCTGGACACCCCCACCCCCTGGACAACAATCCCACACCCCTAGAAAACCCTCCCACACCCCTAGAACCCCCCCCCCCCTTCTATACACCCCAACTCCAATGGACAACACTGTCCTGGATATCCCTCCAACACCACTAGAACCCCCCCCCCCCCCACTGGACTGCCCCCCACACCCCAAGGACATCCCCCCACTCTTCTAGACATCCCTCCCACCCTCCTGGACAACCTCCCACCCTCCCACCCCACTGGATAACTCCCACCACACCCCTGGACACCCACACCTCACTTGCCACCCCCAAGACCAAAAAAAGACCAAAACCCATCCAAAACCAGACTAGAACCCCCACACCCCGCTGGACAGCCCCCACCACACCCTTGTACACCCCACACACCCCTGAACTGCACCCCCCCTGGATAGCCCTTGGACAGTTGGTGTTGGGAGAGGAGGCACCGCCATCCCTCGGGGGGTGGAACGCCACTGGAAGGTACTCATCACTCTCACATGAAAAGTGTGACCTCTAAAAATGTTTCAATAATGCTTTATTCCCCTGTAAACATCATTCATTCTATCACTTTGATGCTAGTATAATCAGGGGAAAATCCTTCATGTCTGACTAAAATTCCTGGATCTTAGCGATGGAAATCTATCGGATCTTTCAAGACAGGAAATTATGCTCCCAAGGCTTCCCATGAGACACCTGAAATGACATTACAGAAATCCCGATGGTGGGAATAGTGTGCCAGTTCAGTTGGTCGAGAGGGATGCGGAGAAGATGACTGCAATGATCCGAAATATACCCAACAAGTACACATAAGTGTCTGTTTAGTTTCCCAAATTAGATGATTGAACAAATATAGGGCTATTTTTGTGTTTTTTTGTGACAGACATGATATGCTGGTAATGTTCCTAGACCAACATTGCATGGAGGAGACCAAAAAAACACACAAACAACCCTATATTTGTTCAAGTATCTATTTGGGGAAACTGAACAGTAACTTACATGTACATGTTGGGTATATTTCGGATCATCGCAGTAATATTCTCCGTGTCCCTCTCCACCAACTGAACTAGCACCCTCTTCCCACCGCTGGGTTTTTTTGTTAAAGTCATTTCAGGCATATCTTGGGCAGCCTTGGGAGCATCATTTCTAGTCTCATAAGATTCGTAAGATTGACACTAACAAGATACATGTATTTTATTCACACATGATAGTGTTTCCCCCGGTTATACTAGCATCAAAGTGATAGAATAAATGATGTTTACATGGGAAGAAAGCATTGTAGAAAACTTTTCAGAGCTCAAGCATCTCATGTGAGAGTGATGAGTACCTTCCAGCAACGTTCATCACCCCAAGGGATGGTGGGGACCTCCTTCCCACCCCCTAGAATGCCCCCCCCCCCATCCCCATGGACACCCACACCCCACTGGATAGCCCTCTCACACCCCTGGAAATCCCCCCTCACCCCACAAGACACCTCCACACCCCTGGGAACTCCCTAGATAGCCCTCCCACCCTCCTGGAAACTGTCCAACCCCCTGGACTGCCCCCCCCCCCCCCCCCCGCACTCTCATGGACACCCATGACACCCCTACCCCACTGGACAACCCTCACACACCCCTGTATACCCCCACCCCACTGAACACCCCCCCTACACCGTTGGAACCCCTCCCCCTAGACCAGAATCTATATAAGAAAAATCATCATAAGTAGACCAAATCAAGAAGTAGAGAAAAATTAATCATTCACATATATAATATTCAAAAAATATAATGTAAACATTAAAAAACAAAATCCAACCTAATCAACTACCAAATACACAATTACAATGATAATATTCAAAATTACATTTTACCCAACAAACAACTAAAATTCAATCAAACCTGTAAAATAATTTGACCATTCCACTTGTAAGTGTTTGAAATCTTGAGAAATATATGGTTGAGGGTCATGAAATAGCTACAAATTAAAAGTATTTTAGTTAACATGTATAATGAATAAATCAAATTAAATTTTATGGAAAAGTTCAAAAGGAAATCTTACCAGGTCAAATTTATAACAGTTTCAGTAGTTATTATTTAATACCTAAATCTTAACATATAATATCCGCATTTGATGATGACTTGTTGTCTCTAACAATTCTGTTTGAATGAGGGTAAATTAAATATATTATTATTATGTAATAAATCAAAAAGTCACAAAATATAAATGGATATTTACCTTTACATTTACATATTTGATCTTCACACTCATTTTCATTGTTTTTTTGAAAGTAGAACCATCACCTATTAGAAAATAATACAAATGGGATAAATTTAAAATTAATTATAATATATAAAACTATTTAGCAATTGAAACTTACTTTTGAAACATTTTCTTAAAACTTTCTCGCACATCGCCATGGACATAGCATATCTAATAAAGTGTTTTCTCCCTTGGAAAAAAACCCCTAACATCCAATGATCACTAATAAAAGAAAATTTAAGGTTAGTTTTTTTATGTTAAAGGATAATGAACTATTTTATAGAGACGTGTTTCATACCTATCACAAAAATTCATCATCCAACATTGTGTGACAATATTCTATTCAAGTCATTCACCAATATATAGCATTATTTGTTCCTCATCCAATGCACGTGCTTCAGGGGAAATGAAATGAGGGTCCATGAATACATATACATATGTCCACTAATTCTTCTCAAAAATGATATAAAGATACCTAAAACAAAATAGATATAAGTATAAATTTTTAATAAATACAACGTAGGGAAAAGGTGTTAAGACTTACATGGAAACAAATTTCACCACATTGATGCCAAACTTATCTCCAGTAACAAGCTCTATGATATCAGTTTTCACAATCCCCATAGTTATTGCATGTCCACAAACATGATATTCCATTGAAGACTCATAATGATCCGCCAACAAATTTGAATATCTTGACAATCTGTCAAGACTGCTAGAATCTGTATTTGATGTCATAGTCGTTTGTCTTTGTTATTGATTATACAGTATTTCATTACCTTTGAAGTATTCCTATAAAAATAAATAGAAAAATATAATATTTTTCAAATGATAAAACAAATTTAATAAAAAAATAAAATTGAAGATATAACATACATACCTCTATGGTAATGAGTCGCAGAAGTCTGGATGGCCAAATTAAAAAATGGCTGATACTATGTCCACCTGTCATCACCTCATCTATAGGTAATGGTGATCGAGCTGATCTATCTATAATATCTTGTATAGTGACCCTATAATTATCTACCTCTAAATATTGATGATGAATTGTATCTCCTATACAATATACCAACCCATATGAAACTATATGATGTTGAGGATCATCAACATGTAACTCGCAATAAGTAGAAAGTTGTGGTAGAGGAGTAGGATAAAAAAATGGGGTCTGTAGGCTGAGGTGGGGAAGTGGGAGTTATTGGAGAAGGTGGAGGATAAATAATAGGGTCTGTAGGGGGAGGTGGAGGAGTGAGAGCTGTAGTTTTAAATTGTCTTTTCATGTTTGCAAACATAGACTATACTGACACTCTAATATTTTCCTCCATCGTCGCATTAATATTATGAAATTCAACCTCCAAGGATTATTTTTTTTATAAACACACTCACGGTAAGAATTTTAAGAACGTGGCAACACTTTTCTTACTGATACACCTTCAGATATCCCTGTACATGACAAGGATGTTCAGGATTTCCCAATACTGCAGATAAAATATCTTACCTCCCAGCAGCTGTAAATAACCCCTGTGTGCTCTGCTTCTCAAGAGAATCTGGTATTAATTAATTTAACATTTCTATAATGATTGAAATTATATGAAGAAAATAGTTAACATAAATAAATAAAATAGATATCTTACTATCCTCTCAACTACGATTCTCAAATATTCTGAAAGATATTGTCCTTTTTTCCCATCTGAGCTCTATTCTATTTTTCATGTCTTGATGGAGGGGATTAGAGGGGCCACCTATCTAGAACATGAAGACTTAGCTCTTAGTTTTGTAGTTTTTTTTCATCATTTTTTCTTCCAATAATGTATACCCTCTCCGAGATAAACTACGAGGGTATACATTTTTAGATTGGATATCCTAATGATATTTCCTTGTTTTCTATAAATTAATAATAATAAATCATTAACAAAAAATTAATAGGATTATTTTTATAAGAAACCTTATAAAAGTTTACATTGACCTCACCAAAAATTAATCTTTTATTCTACTTTCAACAAACTGTCTCCATGTGTCTTCATCTATGAAATGATATATACAACATGGATTTTCATGTCTCCTATGACCAAAAATGAAATCAGATGAGATGGTTGATTTGAAATCCCTCCATCTCCTGGAAGCCATCGATAATCATTTCTTCCTCACTCCTCCAGTGTCAGGAATATCAAATTTCATAAGATAAAGAAGAGGTTAAAAAAATTATATATACTAGAAACATTTAAATAATAAGCAAAAAATAGCAAAAGATCTTACCAAAATTATCCCCCACAACAAAGAGATTATCACTTTTTCCCCACTTCTCCAGTCATCATACAAAATGCCTACTTTTCTCTTACCCTGAGTTGATACAAAACTCTTAAAATATTTTCCATTTGGACCTCTAGGAATATCATCCTTATCAGAATTAATGATTATCCTCTGATCCTACATTCGAGCAAGTGATAATTTTGGTAAACATGTGAACCCACGTTTACCAACTTTTGAACTCTTTGTCATAATGGGATCACATGAGGAAGATTGGGGGACATCAATAGGAGCATGTGAATGTTCCTCCGTAGAGGTTTGATCAATATTCTCATCTTCAGAATCATGTGGTTGATCAACTGATTGATCTGTCATTATCCTACAAATAAAAAAAACAAAAATTAGTTCACAAATATACAAATTCAAATATTACAATACTAATGTAAATAGAAAATAGAAAATTGTACTAAGTTACGTAGTA